>OV884011.1:4318361-4918361 GCA_930367205.1 Acanthosoma haemorrhoidale
AAAACTGCGTATTTCCTAGCTAGGACGTTAGCTCCTGCCGGTCTATGTTCTCCTGATAGTAAAAGAGTGAAAATATCGTTTAAATGACGAATTTTTACAAAACTGCGTATTTCATAGCTAGGACGTTAGCTCCTGCCGGTCTATGTTCTCCTGATAGTAAAAGAGTGAAAATATCGTTTAAATGTCGAATTTTTACAAAACTGCGTATTTCATAGCTAGGACGTAGCTCCTGCCGGTCTATGTTCTCCTGATAGTAAAAGAGTGAAAATATCGTTTAAATGTCGAATTTTTACAAAACTGCGTATTTCATAGCTAGGACCTTAGCTCCTGCCGGTCTATGTTCCCTGATAGTAAAAGAGTGAAAATATCGTTTAAATGTCGAATTTTTACAAAACTGCGTATTTCATAGCTAGGACGTTAGCTCCTGCCGGTCTATGTTCTCCTGATAGTAAAAGAGTGAAAATATCGTTTAAATGTCGAATTTTTACAAAACTGCGTATTTCATAGCTAGGACGTTAGCTCCTGCCGGTCTATGTTCTCCTGATAGTAAAAGAGTGAAAATATCGTTTAAATGTCGAATTTTTACAAAACTGCGTATTTCATAGCTAGGACGTTAGCTCCTGCCGGTCTATGTTCTCCTGATAGTAAAAGAGTGAAAATATCGTTTAAATGTCGAATTTTTACAAAACTGCGTATTTCATAGCTAGGGCGTTAGCTCCTGCCGGTCTATGTTCTCCTGATAGTAAATGAGTGAAAATTTCGTTTAAATGTAGAATGTTTACAAAACTGCGTATTTCATAGCTAGGACGTTAGCTCCTGCCGGTCTATGTTCTCCTGATAGTAAAAGAGTGAAAATATCGTTTAAATGTCGAATTTTTACAAAACTGCGTATTTCATAGCTAGGACGTTAGCTCCTGCCGGTCTATGTTCTCCTGAATAGTAAAAGAGTGAAAATATCGTTTAAATGTCGAATGTTTACAAAACTGCGTATTTCCTAGCTAGGACGTTAGCTCCTGCCGGTCTATGTTCTCCTGATAGTAAAAGAGTGAAAATATCGTTTAAATGTCGAATTTTTACAAAACTGCGTATTTCATAGCTAGGACGTTAGCTCCTGCCGGTCTATGTTCTCCTGATAGTAAAAGAGTGAAAATATCGTTTAAATGTCGAATTTTTACAAAACTGCGTATTTCATAGCTAGGACGTTAGCTCCTGCCGGTCTATGTTCTCCTGATAGTAAAAGAGTGAAAATATCGTTTAAATGTCGAATTTTTACAAAACTGCGTATTTCATAGCTAGGACCTTAGCTCCTGCCGGTCTATGTTCCCTGATAGTAAAAGAGTGAAAATATCGTTTAAATGTCGAATTTTTACAAAACTGCGTATTTCATAGCTAGGACGTTAGCTCCTGCCGGTCTATGTTCTCCTGATAGTAAAAGAGTGAAAATATCGTTTAAATGTCGAATTTTTACAAAACTGCGTATTTCATAGCTAGGACGTTAGCTCCTGCCGGTTTATGTTCTCCTGATAGTAAAAGAGTGAAAATATCGTTTAAATGTCGAATTTTTACAAAACTGCGTATTTCATAGCTAGGACGTTAGCCCCTGCCGGTCTATGTTCTCCTGATAGTAAAAGAGTGAAAATATCGTTTAAATGTCGAATTTTTACAAAACTGCGTATTTCATAGCTAGGACGTTAGCCCCTGCCGGTCTATGTTCTCCTGATAGTAAAAGAGTGAAAATATCGTTTAAATGTCGAATTTTTACAAAACTGCGTATTTCCTAGCTAGGACGTTAGCTCCTGCCGGTCTATGTTCTCCTGATAGTAAAAGAGTGACTATATCGTTTAAATGTCGAATTTTTACAAAACTGCGTATTTCATAGCTAGGACGTTAGCTCCTGCCGGTCTATGTTCCCTGATAGTAAAAGAGTGAAAATATCGTTTAAATGTCGAATTTTTACAAAACTGCGTATTTCCTAGCTTGGACGTTAGCTCCTGCCGGTCTATGTTCTCCTGATAGTAAAAGAGTGAAAATATCGTTTAAATGTCGAATTTTTACAAAACTGCGTATTTCATAGCTAGGACGTTAGCTCCTGCCGGTCTATGTTCTCCTGATAGTAAAAGAGTGAAAATATCGTTTAAATGTCGAATTTTTACAAAACTGCGTATTTCATAGCTAGGACGTTAGCTCCTGCCGGTCTATGTTCTCCTGATAGTAAAAGAGTGAAAATATCGTTTAAATGTCGAATTTTTACAAAACTGCGTATTTCATAGCTAGGACGTTAGCTCCTGCCGGTCTATGTTCTCCTGATAGTAAAAGAGTGAAAATATCGTTTAAATGTCGAATTTTTACAAAACTGCGTATTTCATAGCTAGGACGTTAGCTCCTGCCGGTCTATGTTCTCCTGATAGTAAAAGAGTGAAAATATCGTTTAAATGTCGAATTTTTACAAAACTGCGTATTTCATAGCTAGGACGTTAGCTCCTGCCGGTCTATGTTCTCCTGATAGTAAAAGAGTGAAAATATCGTTTAAATGTCGAATTTTTACAAAACTGCGTATTTCATAGCTAGGACGTTAGCTCCTGCCGGTCTATGTTCTCTTGATAGTAAAAGAGTGAAAATATCGTTTAAATGTCGAATTTTTACAAAACTGCGTATTTCATAGCTAGGACGTTAGCTCCTGCCGGTCTATGTTCTCCTGATAGTAAATGAGTGAAAATTTCGTTTAAATGTAGAATTTTTACAAAACTGCGTATTTCATAGCTAGGACGTTAGCTCCTGCCGGTCTATGTTCTCCTGATAGTAAAAGAGTGAAAATAACGTTTAAATGTCGAATTTTTACAAAACTGCGTATTTCATAGCTAGGACGTTAGCTCCTGCCGGTCTATGTTCTCCTGATAGTAAAAGAGTGAAAATATCGTTTAAATGTCGAATTTTTACAAAACTGCGTATTTCATAGCTAGGACGTTAGCTCCTGCCGGTCTATGTTCTCCTGATAGTAAAAGAGTGAAAATATCGTTTAAATGTCGAATTTTTTCAAAACTGCGTATTTCATAGCTAGGACGTTAGCTCCTGCCGGTCTATGTTCTCCTGATAGTAAAAGAGTGAAAATATCGTTTAAATGTCGAATTTTTACAAAACTGCGTATTTCCTAGCTAGGACGTTAGCTCCTGCCGGTCTATGTTCTCCTGATAGTAAAAGAGTGAAAATATCGTTTAAATGTCGAATTTTTACAAAACTGCGTATTTCATAGCTAGGACGTTAGCTCCTGCCGGTCTATGTTCCCTGATAGTAAAAGAGTGAAAATATCGTTTAAATGTCGAATTTTTACATAACTGCGAATTTCCTAGCTAGGACGTTAGCTCCTGCCGGTCTATGTTCTCCTGATAGTAAAAGAGTGAAAATATCGTTTAAATGTCGAATTTTTACAAAACTGCGTATTTCATAGCTAGGACGTTAGCTCCTGCCGGTCTATGTTCTCCTGATAGTAAAAGAGTGAAAATATCGTTTAAATGTCGAATTTTTACAAAACTGCGTATTTCATAGCTAGGACGTTAGCTCCTGCCGGTCTATGTTCTCCTGATAGTAAAAGAGTGAAAATATCGTTTAAATGTCGAATTTTTACAAAACTGCGTATTTCCTAGCTAGGACGTTAGCTCCTGCCGGTCTATGTTCTCCTGATAGTAAAAGAGTGACTATATCGTTTAAATGTCGAATTTTTACAAAACTGCGTATTTCATAGCTAGGACGTTAGCTCCTGCCGGTCTATGTTCCCTGATAGTAAAAGAGTGAAAATATCGTTTAAATGTCGAATTTTTACAAAACTGCGTATTTCATAGCTAGGACGTTAGCTCCTGCCGGTCTATGTTCTCCTGATAGTAAAAGAGTGAAAATATCGTTTAAATGTCGAATTTTTACAAAACTGCGTATTTCATAGCTAGGACGTTAGCTCCTGCCGGTCTATGTTCTCCTGATAGTAAAAGAGTGAAAATATCGTTTAAATGTCGAATGTTTACAAAAACTGCGTATTTCATAGCTAGGACGTTAGCCCCTGCCGGTCTATGTTCTCCTGATAGTAAAAGAGTGAAAATATCGTTTAAATGTCGAATTTTTACAAAACTGCGTATTTCATAGCTAGGACGTTAGCTCCTGCCGGTCTATGTTCCCTGATAGTAAAAGAGTGAAAATATCGTTTAAATGTCGAATTTTTACATAACTGCGTATTTCCTAGCTAGGACGTTAGCTCCTGCCGGTCTATGTTCTCCTGATAGTAAAAGAGTGAAAATATCGTTTAAATGTCGAATTTTTACAAAACTGCGTATTTCATAGCTAGGACGTTAGCTCCTGCCGGTCTATGTTCTCCTGATAGTAAAAGAGTGAAAATATCGTTTAAATGTCGAATTTTTACAAAACTGCGTATTTCATAGCTAGGACGTTAGCTCCTGCCGGTCTATGTTCTCCTGATAGTAAAAGAGTGAAAATATCGTTTAAATGTCGAATTTTTACAAAACTGCGTATTTCATAGCTAGGACGTTAGCTCCTGCCGGTCTATGTTCTCCTGATAGTAAAAGAGTGAAAATATCGTTTAAATGTCGAATTTTTACGAAACTGCGTATTTCATAGCTAGGACGTTAGCTCCTGCCGGTCTATGTTCTCCTGATAGTAAAAGAGTGAAAATATCGTTTAAATGTCGAATTTTTACAAAACTGCGTATTTCATAGCTAGGACGTTAGCTCCTGCCGGTCTATGTTCTCCTGATAGTAAAAGAGTGAAAATATCGTTTAAATGTCGAATTTTTACAAAACTGCGTATTTCATAGCTAGGACGTTAGCTCCTGCCGGTCTATGTTCTCCTGATAGTAAAAGAGTGAAAATATCGTTTAAATGTCGAATTTTTACAAAACTGCGTATTTCATAGCTAGGACGTTAGCTCCTGCCGGTCTATGTTCTCCTGATAGTAAATGAGTGAAAATTTCGTTTAAATGTAGAATTTTTACAAAACTGCGTATTTCATAGCTAGGACGTTAGCTCCTGCCGGTCTATGTTCTCCTGATAGTAAAAGAGTGAAAATATCGTTTAAATGTCGAATTTTTACAAAACTGCGTATTTCATAGCTAGGACGTTAGCTCCTGCCGGTCTATGTTCTCCTGATAGTAAAAGAGTGAAAATATCGTTTAAATGTCGAATGTTTACAAAACTGCGTATTTCCTAGCTAGGACGTTAGCTCCTGCCGGTCTATGTTCTCCTGATAGTAAAAGAGTGAAAATATCGTTTAAATGTCGAATTTTTACAAAACTGCGTATTTCCTAGCTAGGACGTTAGCTCCTGCCGGTCTATGTTCTCCTGATAGTAAAAGAGTGAAAATATCGTTTAAATGTCGAATGTTTACAAAACTGCGTATTTCATAGCTAGGACGTTAGCTCCTGCCGGTCTATGTTCTCCTGATAGTAAAAGAGTGAAAATATCGTTTAAATGTCGAATTTTTACAAAACTGCGTATTTCATAGCTAGGACGTTAGCTCCTGCCGGTCTATGTTCTCCTGATAGTAAAAGAGTGAAAATATCGTTTAAATGTCGAATTTTTACAAAACTGCGTATTTCCTAGCTAGGACGTTAGCTCCTGCCGGTCTATGTTCTCCTGATAGTAAAAGAGTGACTATATCGTTTAAATGTCGAATTTTTACAAAACTGCGTATTTCATAGCTAGGACGTTAGCTCCTGCCGGTCTATGTTCCCTGATAGTAAAAGAGTGAAAATATCGTTTAAATGTCGAATTTTTACAAAACTGCGTATTTCATAGCTAGGACGTTAGCTCCTGCCGGTCTATGTTCTCCTGATAGTAAAAGAGTGAAAATATCGTTTAAATGTCGAATTTTTACAAAACTGCGTATTTCATAGCTAGGACGTTAGCTCCTGCCGGTCTATGTTCTCCTGATAGTAAAAGAGTGAAAATATCGTTTAAATGTCGAATTTTTACAAAACTGCGTATTTCATAGCTAGGACGTTAGCTCCTGCCGGTCTATGTTCTCCTGATAGTAAAAGAGTGAAAATATCGTTTAAATGTCGAATTTTTACAAAACTGCGTATTTCCTAGCTAGGACGTTAGCTCCTGCCGGTCTATGTTCTCCTGATAGTAAAAGAGTGAAAATATCGTTTAAATGTCGAATGTTTACAAAACTGCGTATTTCATAGCTAGGACGTTAGCTCCTGCCGGTCTATGTTCTCCTGATAGTAAAAGAGTGAAAATATCGTTTAAATGTCGAATTTTTACAAAACTGCGTATTTCATAGCTAGGACGTTAGCTCCTGCCGGTCTATGTTCTCCTGATAGTAAAAGAGTGAAAATATCGTTTAAATGTCGAATTTTTACAAAACTGCGTATTTCATAGCTAGGACGTTAGCTCCTGCCGGTCTATGTTCTCCTGATAGTAAAAGAGTGAAAATATCGTTTAAATGTCGAATTTTTACAAAACTGCGTATTTCATAGCTAGGACGTTAGCTCCTGCCGGTCTATGTTCTCCTGATAGTAAAAGAGTGAAAATATCGTTTAAATGTCGAATTTTTACAAAACTGCGTATTTCATAGCTAGGACGTTAGCTCCTGCCGGTCTATGTTCTCCTGATAGTAAATGAGTGAAAATTTCGTTTAAATGTAGAATTTTTACAAAACTGCGTATTTCATAGCTAGGACGTTAGCTCCTGCCGGTCTATGTTCTCCTGATAGTAAAAGAGTGAAAATATCGTTTAAATGTCGAATTTTTACAAAACTGCGTATTTCATAGCTAGGACGTTAGCTCCTGCCGGTCTATGTTCTCCTGATAGTAAAAGAGTGAAAATATCGTTTAAATGTCGAATTTTTACAAAACTGCGTATTTCCTAGCTAGGACGTTAGCTCCTGCCGGTCTATGTTCTCCTGATAGTAAAAGAGTGACTATATCGTTTAAATGTCGAATTTTTACAAAACTGCGTATTTCATAGCTAGGACGTTAGCTCCTGCCGGTCTATGTTCCCTGATAGTAAAAGAGTGAAAATATCGTTTAAATGTCGAATTTTTACAAAACTGCGTATTTCCTAGCTAGGACGTTAGCTCCTGCCGGTCTATGTTCTCCTGATAGTAAAAGAGTGAAAATATCGTTTAAATGTCGAATTTTTACAAAACTGCGTATTTCATAGCTAGGACGTTAGCTCCTGCCGGTCTATGTTCTCCTGATAGTAAAAGAGTGAAAATATCGTTTAAATGTCGAATTTTTACAAAACTGCGTATTTCATAGCTAGGACGTTAGCTCCTGCCGGTCTATGTTCTCCTGATAGTAAAAGAGTGAAAATATCGTTTAAATGTCGAATTTTTACAAAACTGCGTATTTCCTAGCTAGGACGTTAGCTCCTGCCGGTCTATGTTCTCCTGATAGTAAAAGAGTGAAAATATCGTTTAAATGTCGAATGTTTACAAAACTGCGTATTTCATAGCTAGGACGTTAGCTCCTGCCGGTTTATGTTCTCCTGATAGTAAAAGAGTGAAAATATCGTTTAAATGTCGAATTTTTACAAAACTGCGTATTTCATAGCTAGGACGTTAGCTCCTGCCGGTCTATGTTCTCCTGATAGTAAAAGAGTGAAAATATCGTTTAAATGTCGAATTTTTACAAAACTGCGTATTTCATAGCTAGGACGTTAGCTCCTGCCGGTCTATGTTCTCCTGATAGTAAAAGAGAGAAATTATCGTCAAAAAGTAGAATTTTTACAAAACTGCGTATTTCATAGCTAGGACGTTAGCTCCTGCCGGTCTATGTTCTCCTGATAGTAAAAGAGTGAAAATATCGTTTAAATGTCGAATTTTTACAAAACTGCGTATTTCATAGCTAGGACGTTAGCTCCTGCCGGTCTATGTTCTCCTGATAGTAAAAGAGTGAAAATATCGTTTAAATGTCGAATTTTTACAAAACTGCGTATTTCATAGCTAGGACGTTAGCTCCTGCCGGTCTATGTTCTCCTGATAGTAAAAGAGAGAAATTATCGTCAAAAAGTCGAATTTTTACAAAACTGCGTATTTCATAGCTAGGACGTTAGCCCCTGCCGGTCTATGTTCTCCTGATAGTAAAAGAGTGAAAATATCGTTTAAATGTCGAATTTTTACAAAACTGCGTATTTCATAGCTAGGACGTTAGCTCCTGCCGGTCTATGTTCTCCTGATAGTAAAAGAGTGAAAATATCGTTTAAATGTCGAATGTTTACAAAACTGCGTATTTCATAGCTAGGACGTTAGCTCCTGCCGGTCTATGTTCTCCTGATAGTAAAAGAGTGAAAATATCGTTTAAATGTCGAATTTTTACAAAACTGCGTATTTCCTAGCTAGGACGTTAGCTCCTGCCGGTCTATGTTCTCCTGATAGTAAAAGAGTGAAAATATCGTTTAAATGTCGAATGTTTACAAAACTGCGTATTTCCTAGCTAGGACGTTAGCTCCTGCCGGTCTATGTTCTCCTGATAGTAAAAGAGTGAAAATATCGTTTAAATGTCGAATTTTTACAAAACTGCGTATTTCATAGCTAGGACGTTAGCTCCTGCCGGTCTATGTTCTCCTGATAGTAAAAGAGTGAAAATATCGTTTAAATGTCGAATTTTTACAAAACTGCGTATTTCATAGCTAGGACGTTAGCTCCTGCCGGTCTATGTTCTCCTGATAGTAAAAGAGTGAAAATATCGTTTAAATGTCGAATTTTTACAAAACTGCGTATTTCATAGCTAGGACCTTAGCTCCTGCCGGTCTATGTTCCCTGATAGTAAAAGAGTGAAAATATCGTTTAATTGTCGAATTTTTACAAAACTGCGTATTTCATAGCTAGGACGTTAGCTCCTGCCGGTCTATGTTCTCCTGATAGTAAAAGAGTGAAAATATCGTTTAAATGTCGAATTTTTACAAAACTGCGTATTTCATAGCTAGGACGTTAGCTCCTGCCGGTCTATGTTCTCCTGATAGTAAAAGAGTGAAAATATCGTTTAAATGTCGAATTTTTACAAAACTGCGTATTTCATAGCTAGGACGTTAGCTCCTGCCGGTCTATGTTCTCCTGATAGTAAAAGAGTGAAAATATCGTTTAAATGTCGAATTTTTACAAAACTGCGTATTTCATAGCTAGGGCGTTAGCTCCTGCCGGTCTATGTTCTCCTGATAGTAAATGAGTGAAAATTTCGTTTAAATGTAGAATGTTTACAAAACTGCGTATTTCATAGCTAGGACGTTAGCTCCTGCCGGTCTATGTTCTCCTGATAGTAAAAGAGTGAAAATATCGTTTAAATGTCGAATTTTTACAAAACTGCGTATTTCCTAGCTAGGACGTTAGCTCCTGCCGGTCTATGTTCTCCTGATAGTAAAAGAGTGAAAATATCGTTTAAATGTCGAATGTTTACAAAACTGCGTATTTCCTAGCTAGGACGTTAGCTCCTGCCGGTCTATGTTCTCCTGATAGTAAAAGAGTGAAAATATCGTTTAAATGTCGAATTTTTACAAAACTGCGTATTTCATAGCTAGGACGTTAGCTCCTGCCGGTCTATGTTCTCCTGATAGTAAAAGAGTGAAAATATCGTTTAAATGTCGAATTTTTACAAAACTGCGTATTTCATAGCTAGGACGTTAGCTCCTGCCGGTCTATGTTCTCCTGATAGTAAAAGAGTGAAAATATCGTTTAAATGTCGAATTTTTACAAAACTGCGTATTTCATAGCTAGGACCTTAGCTCCTGCCGGTCTATGTTCCCTGATAGTAAAAGAGTGAAAATATCGTTTAAATGTCGAATTTTTACAAAACTGCGTATTTCATAGCTAGGACGTTAGCTCCTGCCGGTCTATGTTCTCCTGATAGTAAAAGAGTGAAAATATCGTTTAAATGTCGAATTTTTACAAAACTGCGTATTTCATAGCTAGGACGTTAGCTCCTGCCGGTTTATGTTCTCCTGATAGTAAAAGAGTGAAAATATCGTTTAAATGTCGAATTTTTACAAAACTGCGTATTTCATAGCTAGGACGTTAGCCCCTGCCGGTCTATGTTCTCCTGATAGTAAAAGAGTGAAAATATCGTTTAAATGTCGAATTTTTACAAAACTGCGTATTTCATAGCTAGGACGTTAGCCCCTGCCGGTCTATGTTCTCCTGATAGTAAAAGAGTGAAAATATCGTTTAAATGTCGAATTTTTACAAAACTGCGTATTTCCTAGCTAGGACGTTAGCTCCTGCCGGTCTATGTTCTCCTGATAGTAAAAGAGTGACTATATCGTTTAAATGTCGAATTTTTACAAAACTGCGTATTTCATAGCTAGGACGTTAGCTCCTGCCGGTCTATGTTCCCTGATAGTAAAAGAGTGAAAATATCGTTTAAATGTCGAATTTTTACAAAACTGCGTATTTCCTAGCTTGGACGTTAGCTCCTGCCGGTCTATGTTCTCCTGATAGTAAAAGAGTGAAAATATCGTTTAAATGTCGAATTTTTACAAAACTGCGTATTTCATAGCTAGGACGTTAGCTCCTGCCGGTCTATGTTCTCCTGATAGTAAAAGAGTGAAAATATCGTTTAAATGTCGAATTTTTACAAAACTGCGTATTTCATAGCTAGGACGTTAGCTCCTGCCGGTCTATGTTCTCCTGATAGTAAAAGAGTGAAAATATCGTTTAAATGTCGAATTTTTACAAAACTGCGTATTTCATAGCTAGGACGTTAGCTCCTGCCGGTCTATGTTCTCCTGATAGTAAAAGAGTGAAAATATCGTTTAAATGTCGAATTTTTACAAAACTGCGTATTTCCTAGCTAGGACGTTAGCTCCTGCCGGTCTATGTTCTCCTGATAGTAAAAGAGTGAAAATATCGTTTAAATGTCGAATTTTTACAAAACTGCGTATTTCATAGCTAGGACGTTAGCTCCTGCCGGTCTATGTTCTCCTGATAGTAAAAGAGTGAAAATATCGTTTAAATGTCGAATTTTTACAAAACTGCGTATTTCATAGCTAGGACGTTAGCTCCTGCCGGTCTATGTTCTCTTGATAGTAAAAGAGTGAAAATATCGTTTAAATGTCGAATTTTTACAAAACTGCGTATTTCATAGCTAGGACGTTAGCTCCTGCCGGTCTATGTTCTCCTGATAGTAAATGAGTGAAAATTTCGTTTAAATGTAGAATTTTTACAAAACTGCGTATTTCATAGCTAGGACGTTAGCTCCTGCCGGTCTATGTTCTCCTGATAGTAAAAGAGTGAAAATAACGTTTAAATGTCGAATTTTTACAAAACTGCGTATTTCATAGCTAGGACGTTAGCTCCTGCCGGTCTATGTTCTCCTGATAGTAAAAGAGTGAAAATATCGTTTAAATGTCGAATTTTTACAAAACTGCGTATTTCATAGCTAGGACGTTAGCTCCTGCCGGTCTATGTTCTCCTGATAGTAAAAGAGTGAAAATATCGTTTAAATGTCGAATTTTTTCAAAACTGCGTATTTCATAGCTAGGACGTTAGCTCCTGCCGGTCTATGTTCTCCTGATAGTAAAAGAGTGAAAATATCGTTTAAATGTCAAATTTTTACAAAACTGCGTATTTCATAGCTAGGACGTTAGCTCCTGCCGGTCTATGTTCTCCTGATAGTAAAAGAGTGAAAATATCGTTTAAATGTCGAATTTTTACAAAACTGCGTATTTCATAGCTAGGACGTTAGCTCCTGCCGGTCTATGTTCTCCTGATAGTAAAAGAGTGAAGATATCGTCAAAAAGTCGAATTTTTACAAAACTGCGTATTTCATAGCTAGGACGTTAGCTCCTGCCGGTCTATGTTCTCCTGATAGTAAAAGAGTGAAGATATCGTCAAAAAGTCGAATTTTTACAAAACTGCGTATTTCATAGCTAGGACGTTAGCTCCTTCCGGTCTATGTTCTCCTGATAGTAAAAGAGAGAAATTATCGTCAAAAAGTCGAATTTTTACAAAACTGCGTATTTCATAGCTAGGACGTTAGCCCCTGCCAGTCTATGTTCTCCTGATAGTAAAAGAGAGAAATTATCGTCAAAAAGTCGAATTTTTACAAAACTGCGTATTTCATAGCTAGGGCGTTAGCTCCTGCCGGTCTATGTTCTCCTGATAGTAAAAGAGTGAAAATATCGTTTAAATGTCGAATTTTTACAAAACTGCGTATTTCATAGCTAGGACGTTAGCTCCTGCCGGTCTATGTTCTCCTGATAGTAAAAGAGTGAAAATATCGTTTAAATGTCGAATTTTTACAAAACTGCGTATTTCCTAGCTAGGACGTTAGCTCCTGCCGGTCTATGTTCTCCTGATAGTAAAAGAGTGAAAATAACGTTTAAATGTCGAATTTTTACAAAACTGCGTATTTCATAGCTAGGACGTTAGCTCCTGCCGGTCTATGTTCTCCTGATAGTAAAAGAGTGAAAATATCGTTTAAATGTCGAATTTTTACAAAACTGCGTATTTCATAGCTAGGACGTTAGCTCCTGCCGGTCTATGTTCCCTGATAGTAAAAGAGTGAAAATATCGTTTAAATGTCGAATTTTTACAAAACTGCGTATTTCATAGCTAGGACGTTAGCTCCTGCCGGTCTATGTTCTCCTGATAGTAAAAGAGTGAAAATATCGTTTAAATGTCGAATTTTTACAAAACTGCGTATTTCATAGCTAGGACGTTAGCTCCTGCCGGTCTATGTTCTCCTGATAGTAAAAGAGTGAAAATATCGTTTAAATGTCGAATTTTTACAAAACTGCGTATTTCATAGCTAGGACGTTAGCTCCTGCCGGTCTATGTTCTCCTGATAGTAAAAGAGTGAAAATATCGTTTAAATGTCGAATTTTTACAAAACTGCGTATTTCATAGCTAGGACGTTAGCTCCTGCCGGTCTATGTTCTCCTGATAGTAAAAGAGTGAAAATATCGTTTAAATGTCGAATTTTTACAAAACGGCGTATTTCATAGCTAGGACCTTAGCTCCTGCCGGTCTATGTTCCCTGATAGTAAAAGAGTGAAAATATCGTTTAAATGTCGAATTTTTACAAAACTGCGTATTTCATAGCTAGGGCGTTAGCTCCTGCCGGTCTATGTTCTCCTGATAGTAAAAGAGTGAAAATATCGTTTAAATGTCGAATTTTTACAAAACTGCGTATTTCATAGCTAGGACGTTAGCTCCTGCCGGTCTATGTTCTCCTGATAGTAAAAGAGTGAAAATATCGTTTAAATGTCGAATTTTTACAAAACTGCGTATTTCATAGCTAGGACGTTAGCTCCTGCCGGTCTATGTTCTCCTGATAGTAAAAGAGTGAAAATATCGTTTAAATGTCGAATTTTTACAAAACTGCGTATTTCATAGCTAGGACGTTAGCTCCTGCCGGTCTATGTTCTCCTGATAGTAAAAGAGTGAAAATATCGTTTAAATGTCGAATTTTTACAAAACTGCGTATTTCATAGCTAGGACGTTAGCTCCTGCCGGTCTATGTTCCCTGATAGTAAAAGAGTGAAAATATCGTTTAAATGTCGAATTTTTACAAAACTGCGTATTTCATAGCTAGGACGTTAGCTCCTGCCGGTCTATGTTCTCCTGATAGTAAAAGAGTGAAAATATCGTTTAAATGTCGAATTTTTACAAAACTGCGTATTTCATAGCTAGGACGTTAGCTCCTGCCGGTCTATGTTCTCCTGATAGTAAAAGAGTGAAAATATCGTTTAAATGTCGAATTTTTACAAAACTGCGTATTTCATAGCTAGGACGTTAGCTCCTGCCGGTCTATGTTCTCCTGATAGTAAAAGAGTGAAAATATCGTTTAAATGTCGAATTTTTACAAAACTGCGTATTTCATAGCTAGGACGTTAGCTCCTGCCGGTCTATGTTCTCCTGATAGTAAAAGAGTGAAAATATCGTTTAAATGTCGAATTTTTACAAAACGGCGTATTTCATAGCTAGGACCTTAGCTCCTGCCGGTCTATGTTCCCTGATAGTAAAAGAGTGAAAATATCGTTTAAATGTCGACTTTTTACAAAACTGCGTATTTCATAGCTAGGACGTTAGCTCCTGCCGGTCTATGTTCTCCTGATAGTAAAAGAGTGAAAATATCGTTTAAATGTCGAATTTTTACAAAACTGCGTATTTCATAGCTAGGACGTTAGCTCCTGCCGGTCTATGTTCTCCTGATAGTAAAAGAGTGAAAATATCGTTTAAATGTCGAATTTTTACAAAACTGCGTATTTCATAGCTAGGACGTTAGCCCCTGCCGGTCTATGTTCTCCTGATAGTAAAAGAGTGAAAATATCGTTTAAATGTCGAATTTTTACAAAACTGCGTATTTCATAGCTAGGACGTTAGCTCCTGCCGGTCTATGTTCTCCTGATAGTAAAAGAGTAAAAATATCGTTTAAATGTCGAATTTTTACAAAACTGCGTATTTCATAGCTAGGACGTTAGCTCCTGCCGGTCTATGTTCTCCTGATAGTAAAAGAGTGAAAATATCGTTTAAATGTCGAATTTTTACAAAACTGCGTATTTCATAGCTAGGACGTTAGCTCCTGCCGGTCTATGTTCTCCTGATAGTAAAAGAGTGAAGATATCGTCAAAAAGTCGAATTTTTACAAAACTGCGTATTTCATAGCTAGGACGTTAGCTCCTGCCGGTCTATGTTCTCCTGATAGTAAAAGAGTGAAGATATCGTCAAAAAGTCGAATTTTTACAAAACTGCGTATTTCATAGCTAGGACGTTAGCTCCTTCCGGTCTATGTTCTCCTGATAGTAAAAGAGAGAAATTATCGTCAAAAAGTCGAATTTTTACAAAACTGCGTATTTCATAGCTAGGGCGTTAGCTCCTGCCGGTATATGTTCTCCTGATAGTAAAAGAGTAAAGATATCGTCAAAAAGTCGAATTTTTACAAAACTGCGTATTTCATAGCTAGGACGTTAGCTCCTGCCGGTCTATGTTCTCCTGATAGTAAAAGAGTGAAAATATCGTTTAAATGTCGAATTTTTACAAAACTGCGTATTTCATAGCTAGGACGTTAGCTCCTGCCGGTCTATGTTCTCCTGATAGTAAAAGAGTGAAAATATCGTTTAAATGTCGAATTTTTACAAAACTGCGTATTTCATAGCTAGGACGTTAGCTCCTGCCGGTCTATGTTCTCCTGATAGTAAAAGAGTGAAAATATCGTTTAAATGTCGAATTTTTACAAAACTGCGTATTTCATAGCTAGGACGTTAGCTCCTGCCGGTCTATGTTCTCCTGATAGTAAAAGAGTGAAAATATCGTTTAAATGTCGAATTTTTACAAAACTGCGTATTTCATAGCTAGGACGTTAGCTCCTGCCGGTCTATGTTCCCTGATAGTAAAAGAGTGAAAATATCGTTTAAATGTCGAATTTTTACAAAACTGCGTATTTCATAGCTAGGACGTTAGCTCCTGCCGGTCTATGTTCTCCTGATAGTAAAAGAGTGAAAATATCGTTTAAATGTCGAATTTTTACAAAACTGCGTATTTCATAGCTAGGACGTTAGCTCCTGCCGGTCTATGTTCTCCTGATAGTAAAAGAGTGAAAATATCGTTTAAATGTCGAATTTTTACAAAACTGCGTATTTCATAGCTAGGACGTTAGCTCCTGCCGGTCTATGTTCTCCTGATAGTAAAAGAGTGAAAATATCGTTTAAATGTCGAATTTTCACAAAACTGCGTATTTCATAGCTAGGACGTTAGCTCCTGCCGGTCTATGTTCTCCTGATAGTAAAAGAGTGAAAATATCGTTTAAATGTCGAATTTTTACAAAACTGCGTATTTCATAGCTAGGACGTTAGCTCCTGCCGGTCTATGTTCTCCTGATAGTAAAAGAGTGAAAATATCGTTTAAATGTCGAATTTTTACAAAACTGCGTATTTCATAGCTAGGACGTTAGCTCCTGCCGGTCTATGTTCTCCTGATAGTAAAAGAGTGAAAATATCGTTTAAATGTCGAATTTTTACAAAACTGCGTATTTCATAGCTAGGGCGTTAGCTCCTGCCGGTCTATGTTCTCCTGATAGTAAATGAGTGAAAATTTCGTTTAAATGTAGAATTTTTACAAAACTGCGTATTTCATAGCTAGGACGTTAGCTCCTGCCGGTCTATGTTCTCCTGATAGTAAAAGAGTGAAAATATCGTTTAAATGTCGAATTTTTACAAAACTGCGTATTTCATAGCTAGGACGTTAGCTCCTGCCGGTCTATGTTCTCCTGATAGTAAAAGAGTGAAAATATCGTTTAAATGTCGAATTTTTACAAAACTGCGTATTTCATAGCTAGGACGTTAGCTCCTGCCGGTCTATGTTCTCCTGATAGTAAAAGAGTAAAAATATCGTTTAAATGTCGAATTTTTACAAAACTGCGTATTTCATAGCTAGGACGTTAGCTCCTGCCGGTCTATGTTCTCCTGATAGTAAAAGAGTGAAAATATCGTTTAAATGTCGAATTTTTACAAAACTGCGTATTTCATAGCTAGGACGTTAGCTCCTGCCGGTCTATGTTCTCCTGATAGTAAAAGAGTGAAAATATTGTTTAAATGTCAAATTTTTACAAAACTGCGTCTTTCATAGCTAGGACGTTAGCCCCTGCCAGTCTATATTCTCCTGATAGTAAAAGAGTGAAATTATCGTCAAAAAATCGAATTTTTACAAAACTGCGTATTTCATAGCTAGGACGTTAGCTCCTGCCGGTCTATGTTCTCCTGATAGTAAAAGAGTAAAGATATCGTCAAAAAGTCGAATTTTTACAAAACTGCGTATTTCATAGCTAGGACGTTAGCTCCTTCCGGTCTATGTTCTCCTGATAGTAAAAGAGAGAAATTATCGTCAAAAAGTCGAATTTTTACAAAACTGCGTATTTCATAGCTAGGACGTTAGCCCCTGCCGGTCTATGTTCTCCTGATAGTAAAAGAGAGAAATTATCGTCAAAAAGTCGAATTTTTACAAAACTGCGTATTTCATAGCTAGGACGTTAGCTCCTGCCGGTCTATGTTCTCCTGATAGTAAAAGAGTAAAGATATCGTCAAAAAGTCGAATTTTTACAAAACTGCGTATTTCATAGCTAGGACGTTAGCTCCTGCCGGTCTATGTTCTCCTGATAGTAAAAGAGTGAAAATATCGTCAAAAAGTCGAATTTTTACAAAACTGCGTATTTCATAGCTAGGACGTTAGCTCCTGCCGGTCTATGTTCTCCTGATAGTAAAAGAGTGAAAATATCGTCAAAAAGTCGAATTTTTACAAAACTGCGTATTTCATAGCTAGGACGTTAGTTCCTGCCGGTCTATGTTCTCCTGATAGTAAAAGAGTAAAAATATCGTCAAAAAGTCGAATTTTTACTAAACTGCGTATTTCATAGCTAGGACGTTAGCTCCTGCCGGTCTATGTTCACCTGATACTAAAAGAGTGAAAATATCGTCAAAAAGTCGAATTTTTACAAAACTGCGTATTTCATAGCTAGGACGTTAGCTCCTGCCGGTCTATGTTCTCCTGATAGTAAAAGAGTGAAAATATCGTCAAAAAATCGAATTTTTACTAAACTGCGTATTTCATAGCTAGGACCTTACCTCCTGCCGATCTATGTTCTCCTGATAGTAAAAGAGTGAAAATATCGTCAAAAAGTCGAATTTTTACTAAACTGCGTATTTCATAGTTAGGACGTTAGCTCCTGCCGGTCTATGTTCTCCTGATAGTAAAAGAGTGAAAATATCGTTTAAATGTCGAATTTTCACAAAACTGCGTATTTCATAGCTAGGACGTTAGCTCCTGCCGGTCTATGTTCTCCTGATAGTAAAAGAGTGAAAATATCGTTTAAATGTCGAATTTTTACAAAACTGCGTATTTCATAGCTAGGACGTTAGCTCCTGCCGGTCTATGTTCTCCTGATAGTAAAAGAGTGAAAATATCGTTTAAATGTCGAATTTTTACAAAACTGCGTATTTCATAGCTAGGACGTTAGCTCCTGCCGGTCTATGTTCTCCTGATAGTAAAAGAGTGAAAATTTCGTTTAAATGTAGAATTTTTACAAAACTGCGTATTTCATAGCTAGGACGTTAGCTCCTGCCGGTCTATGTTCTCCTGATAGTAAAAGAGTGAAAATATCGTTTAAATGTCGAATTTTTACAAAACTGCGTATTTCATAGCTAGGACGTTAGCTCCTGCCGGTCTATGTTCTCCTGATAGTAAAAGAGTGAAAATATCGTTTAAATGTCGAATTTTTACAAAACTGCGTATTTCATAGCTAGGACGTTAGCTCCTGCCGGTCTATGTTCTCCTGATAGTAAAAGAGTAAAAATATCGTTTAAATGTCGAATTTTTACAAAACTGCGTATTTCATAGCTAGGACGTTAGCTCCTGCCGGTCTATGTTCTCCTGATAGTAAAAGAGTGAAAATATCGTTTAAATGTCGAATTTTTACAAAACTGCGTATTTCATAGCTAGGACGTTAGCTCCTGCCGGTCTATGTTCTCCTGATAGTAAAAGAGTGAAAATATTGTTTAAATGTCAAATTTTTACAAAACTGCGTCTTTCATAGCTAGGACGTTAGCCCCTGCCAGTCTATATTCTCCTGATAGTAAAAGAGTGAAATTATCGTCAAAAAATCGAATTTTTACAAAACTGCGTATTTCATAGCTAGGACGTTAGCTCCTGCCGGTCTATGTTCTCCTGATAGTAAAAGAGTAAAGATATCGTCAAAAAGTCGAATTTTTACAAAACTGCGTATTTCATAGCTAGGACGTTAGCTCCTTCCGGTCTATGTTCTCCTGATAGTAAAAGAGAGAAATTATCGTCAAAAAGTCGAATTTTTACAAAACTGCGTATTTCATAGCTAGGACGTTAGCCCCTGCCGGTCTATGTTCTCCTGATAGTAAAAGAGAGAAATTATCGTCAAAAAGTCGAATTTTTACAAAACTGCGTATTTCATAGCTAGGACGTTAGCTCCTGCCGGTCTATGTTCTCCTGATAGTAAAAGAGTAAAGATATCGTCAAAAAGTCGAATTTTTACAAAACTGCGTATTTCATAGCTAGGACGTTAGCTCCTGCCGGTCTATGTTCTCCTGATAGTAAAAGAGTGAAAATATCGTCAAAAAGTCGAATTTTTACAAAACTGCGTATTTCATAGCTAGGACGTTAGCTCCTGCCGGTCTATGTTCTCCTGATAGTAAAAGAGTGAAAATATCGTCAAAAAGTCGAATTTTTACAAAACTGCGTATTTCATAGCTAGGACGTTAGTTCCTGCCGGTCTATGTTCTCCTGATAGTAAAAGAGTAAAAATATCGTCAAAAAGTCGAATTTTTACTAAACTGCGTATTTCATAGCTAGGACGTTAGCTCCTGCCGGTCTATGTTCACCTGATACTAAAAGAGTGAAAATATCGTCAAAAAGTCGAATTTTTACAAAACTGCGTATTTCATAGCTAGGACGTTAGCTCCTGCCGGTCTATGTTCTCCTGATAGTAAAAGAGTGAAAATATCGTCAAAAAATCGAATTTTTACTAAACTGCGTATTTCATAGCTAGGACCTTACCTCCTGCCGATCTATGTTCTCCTGATAGTAAAAGAGTGAAAATATCGTCAAAAAGTCGAATTTTTACTAAACTGCGTATTTCATAGTTAGGACGTTAGCTCCTGCCGGTCTATGTTCTCCTGATAGTAAAAGAGTGAAAATATCGTTTAAATGTCGAATTTTCACAAAACTGCGTATTTCATAGCTAGGACGTTAGCTCCTGCCGGTCTATGTTCTCCTGATAGTAAAAGAGTGAAAATATCGTTTAAATGTCGAATTTTTACAAAACTGCGTATTTCATAGCTAGGACGTTAGCTCCTGCCGGTCTATGTTCTCCTGATAGTAAAAGAGTGAAAATATCGTTTAAATGTCGAATTTTTACAAAACTGCGTATTTCATAGCTAGGACGTTAGCTCCTGCCGGTCTATGTTCTCCTGATAGTAAAAGAGTGAAAATATCGTTTAAATGTCGAATTTTTACAAAACTGCGTATTTCATAGCTAGGGCGTTAGCTCCTGCCGGTCTATGTTCTCCTGATAGTAAATGAGTGAAAATTTCATTTAAATGTAGAATTTTTACAAAACTGCGTATTTCATAGCTAGGACGTTAGCTCCTGCCGGTCTATGTTCTCCTGATAGTAAAAGAGTGAAAATATCGTTTAAATGTCGAATTTTTACAAAACTGCGTATTTCATAGCTAGGACGTTAGCTCCTGCCGGTCTATGTTCTCCTGATAGTAAAAGAGTGAAAATATCGTTTAAATGTCGAATTTTTACAAAACTGCGTATTTCATAGCTAGGACGTTAGCTCCTGCCGGTCTATGTTCTCCTGATAGTAAAAGAGTAAAAATATCGTTTAAATGTCGAATTTTTACAAAACTGCGTATTTCATAGCTAGGACGTTAGCTCCTGCCGGTCTATGTTCTCCTGATAGTAAAAGAGTGAAAATATCGTTTAAATGTCGAATTTTTACAAAACTGCGTATTTCATAGCTAGGACGTTAGCTCCTGCCGGTCTATGTTCTCCTGATAGTAAAAGAGTGAAAATATTGTTTAAATGTCAAATTTTTACAAAACTGCGTCTTTCATAGCTAGGACGTTAGCCCCTGCCGGTCTATATTCTCCTGATAGTAAAAGAGTGAAATTATCGTCAAAAAATCGAATTTTTACAAAACTGCGTATTTCATAGCTAGGACGTTAGCTCCTGCCGGTCTATGTTCTCCTGATAGTAAAAGAGTAAAGATATCGTCAAAAAGTCGAATTTTTACAAAACTGCGTATTTCATAGCTAGGACGTTAGCTCCTTCCGGTCTATGTTCTCCTGATAGTAAAAGAGAGAAATTATCGTCAAAAAGTCGAATTTTTACAAAACTGCGTATTTCATAGCTAGGACGTTAGCCCCTGCCGGTCTATGTTCTCCTGATAGTAAAAGAGAGAAATTATCGTCAAAAAGTCGAATTTTTACAAAACTGCGTATTTCATAGCTAGGGCGTTAGCTCCTGCCGGTCTATGTTCTCCTGATAGTAAAAGAGTAAAGATATCGTCAAAAAGTCGAATTTTTACAAAACTGCGTATTTCATAGCTAGGACGTTAGCTCCTGCAGGTCTATGTTCTCCTGATAGTAAAAGAGTGAAAATATCGTCAAAAAGTCGAATTTTTACTAAACTGCGTATTTCATAGCTAGGACGTTAGCTCCTGCCGGTTTATGTTCTCCTGATAGTAAAAGAGTGAAAATATCGTCAAAAAGTCGAATTTTTACAAAACTGCGTATTTCATAGCTAAAACGTTAGCCCCTGCCGGTCTATGTTCTCCTGGTAGTAAAAGAGTGAAAATGTCGTCAAAAAGTCGAATTTTTACTAAACTGCGTATTTCATAGCTAGGACGTTAGCTCCTGCCGGTCTATGTTCTCCTGATAGGAAAAGAGTGAAAATATCGTCAAAAAGTCGAATTTTTACAAAGCTGCGTATTTCATAGCTAGGACGTTAGCTCCTGCCGGTCTATGTTCTCCTGATAGTAAAAGAGTGAAAATATCGTCAAAAAGTCGAATTTTTACAAAACTGCGTATTTCATAGCTAGGGCGTTAGCTCCTGCCGGTCTATGTTCTCCTGATAGTAAAAGAGTAAAGATATCGTCAAAAAGTCGAATTTTTACAAAACTGCGTATTTCATAGCTAGGACGTTAGCTCCTGCCGGTCTATGTTCTCCTGATAGTAAAAGAGTGAAAATATCGTCAAAAAGTCGAATTTTTACAAAACTGCGTATTTCATAGCTAGGACGTTAGCTCCTGCCGGTCTATGTTCTCCTGATAGTAAAAGAGTGAAAATATCGTCAAAAAGTCGAATTTTTACAAAACTGCGTATTTCATAGCTAGGACGTTAGTTCCTGCCGGTCTATGTTCTCCTGATAGTAAAAGAGTAAAAATATCGTCAAAAAGTCGAATTTTTACTAAACTGCGTATTTCATAGCTAGGACGTTAGCTCCTGCCGGTCTATGTTCACCTGATACTAAAAGAGTGAAAATATTGTCAAAAAGTCGAATTTTTACAAAACTGCGTATTTCATAGCTAGGACGTTAGCTCCTGCCGGTCTATGTTCTCCTGATAGTTAAAGAGTGAAAATATCCTCAAAAAATCGAATTTTTACTAAACTGCGTATTTCATAGCTAGGACCTTACCTCCTGCCGATCTATGTTCTCCTGATAGTAAAAGAGTGAAAATATCGTCAAAAAGTCGAATTTTTACTAAACTGCGTATTTCATAGTTAGGACGTTAGCTCCTGCCGGTCTATGTTCTCCTGATAGTAAAAGAGTGAAAATATCGTTTAAATGTCGAATTTTCACAAAACTGCGTATTTCATAGCTAGGACGTTAGCTCCTGCCGGTCTATGTTCTCCTGATAGTAAAAGAGTGAAAATATCGTTTAAATGTCGAATTTTCACAAAACTGCGTATTTCATAGTTAGGACGTTAGCTCCTGCCGGTCTATGTTCTCCTGATAGTAAAAGAGTGAAAATATCGTTTAAATGTCGAATTTTTACAAAACTGCGTATTTCATAGCTAGGACGTTAGCTCCTGCCGGTCTATGTTCTCCTGATAGTAAAAGAGTGAAAATATCGTTTAAATGTCGAATTTTTACAAAACTGCGTATTTCATAGCTAGGACGTTAGCTCCTGCCGGTCTATGTTCTCCTGATAGTAAAAGAGTGAAAATATCGTTTAAATGTCGAATTTTTACAAAACTGCGTATTTCATAGCTAGGACGTTAGCTCCTGCCGGTCTATGTTCTCCTGATAGTAAAAGAGTGAAAATATCGTTTAAATGTCGAATTTTTACAAAACTGCGTATTTCATAGCTAGGACGTTAGCTCCTGCCGGTCTATGTTCTCCTGATAGTAAAAGAGTGAAAATATCGTTTAAATGTCGAATTTTTACAAAACTGCGTATTTCATAGTTAGGACGTTAGCTCCTGCCGGTCTATGTTCTCCTGATAGTAAAAGAGTGAAAATATCGTTTAAATGTCGAATTTTTACAAAACTGCGTATTTCATAGCTAGGACGTTAGCTCCTGCCGGTCTATGTTCTCCTGATAGTAAAAGAGTGAAAATATCGTTTAAATGTCGAATTTTTACAAAACTGCGTATTTCATAGCTAGGACGTTAGCTCCTGCCGGTCTATGTTCTCCTGATAGTAAAAGAGTGAAAATATCGTTTAAATGTCGAATTTTTACAAAACTGCGTATTTCATAGCTAGGACGTTAGCTCCTGCCGGTCTATGTTCTCCTGATAGTAAAAGAGTGAAAATATCGTTTAAATGTCGAATTTTTACAAAACTGCGTATTTCATAGCTAGGACGTTAGCTCCTGCCGGTCTATGTTCTCCTGATAGTAAAAGAGTGAAAATATCGTTTAAATGTCGAATTTTCACAAAACTGCGTATTTCATAGTTAGGACGTTAGCTCCTGCCGGTCTATGTTCTCCTGATAGTAAAAGAGTGAAAATATCGTTTAAATGTCGAATTTTCACAAAACTGCGTATTTCATAGTTAGGACGTTAGCTCCTGCCGGTCTATGTTCTCCTGATAGTAAAAGAGTGAAAATATCGTTTAAATGTCGAATTTTCACAAAACTGCGTATTTCATAGTTAGGACGTTAGCTCCTGCCGGTCTATGTTCTCCTGATAGTAAAAGAGTGAAAATATCGTTTAAATGTCGAATTTTCACAAAACTGCGTATTTCATAGTTAGGACGTTAGCTCCTGCCGGTCTATGTTCTCCTGATAGTAAAAGAGTGAAAATATCGTTTAAATGTCGAATTTTTACAAAACTGCGTATTTCATAGCTAGGACGTTAGCTCCTGCCGGTCTATGTTCTCCTGATAGTAAAAGAGTGAAAATATCGTTTAAATGTCGAATTTTCACAAAACTGCGTATTTCATAGCTAGGACGTTAGCTCCTGCCGGTCTATGTTCTCCTGATAGTAAAAGAGTGAAAATATCGTTTAAATGTCGAATTTTCACAAAACTGCGTATTTCATAGT
Source organism: Acanthosoma haemorrhoidale (assembly GCA_930367205.1). NCBI lineage: Eukaryota > Metazoa > Arthropoda > Insecta > Hemiptera > Acanthosomatidae > Acanthosoma > Acanthosoma haemorrhoidale. The sequence continues at coordinate 4,342,377 of OV884011.1, forward strand.
TAGGACGTTAGCTCCTGCCGGTCTATGTTCTCCTGATAGTAAAAGAGTGAAAATATCGTTTAAATGTCGAATTTTTACAAAACTGCGTATTTCATAGCTAGGACGTTAGCTCCTGCCGGTCTATGTTCTCCTGATAGTAAAAGAGTGAAAATATCGTTTAAATGTCGAATTTTTACAAAACTGCGTATTTCATAGCTAGGACGTTAGCTCCTGCCGGTCTATGTTCTCCTGATAGTAAAAGAGTGAAAATATCGTTTAAATGTCGAATTTTTACAAAACTGCGTATTTCATAGCTAGGACGTTAGCTCCTGCCGGTCTATGTTCTCCTGATAGTAAAAGAGTGAAAATATCGTTTAAATGTCGAATTTTTACAAAACTGCGTATTTCATAGCTAGGACGTTAGCTCCTGCCGGTCTATGTTCTCCTGATAGTAAAAGAGTGAAAATATCGTTTAAATGTCGAATTTTCACAAAACTGCGTATTTCATAGTTAGGACGTTAGCTCCTGCCGGTCTATGTTCTCCTGATAGTAAAAGAGTGAAAATATCGTTTAAATGTCGAATTTTTACAAAACTGCGTATTTCATAGCTAGGACGTTAGCTCCTGCCGGTCTATGTTCTCCTGATAGTAAAAGAGTGAAAATATCGTTTAAATGTCGAATTTTTACAAAACTGCGTATTTCATAGCTAGGACGTTAGCTCCTGCCGGTCTATGTTCTCCTGATAGTAAAAGAGTGAAAATATCGTTTAAATGTCGAATTTTTACAAAACTGCGTATTTCATAGCTAGGACGTTAGCTCCTGCCGGTCTATGTTCTCCTGATAGTAAAAGAGTGAAAATATCGTTTAAATGTCGAATTTTCACAAAACTGCGTATTTCATAGTTAGGACGTTAGCTCCTGCCGGTCTATGTTCTCCTGATAGTAAAAGAGTGAAAATATCGTTTAAATGTCGAATTTTCACAAAACTGCGTATTTCATAGTTAGGACGTTAGCTCCTGCCGGTCTATGTTCTCCTGATAGTAAAAGAGTGAAAATATCGTTTAAATGTCGAATTTTTACAAAACTGCGTATTTCATAGTTAGGACGTTAGCTCCTGCCGGTCTATGTTCTCCTGATAGTAAAAGAGTGAAAATATCGTTTAAATGTCGAATTTTTACAAAACTGCGTATTTCATAGCTAGGACGTTAGCTCCTGCCGGTCTATGTTCTCCTGATAGTAAAAGAGTGAAAATATCGTTTAAATGTCGAATTTTTACAAAACTGCGTATTTCATAGCTAGGACGTTAGCTCCTGCCGGTCTATGTTCTCCTGATAGTAAAAGAGTGAAAATATCGTTTAAATGTCGAATTTTCACAAAACTGCGTATTTCATAGTTAGGACGTTAGCTCCTGCCGGTCTATGTTCTCCTGATAGTAAAAGAGTGAAAATATCGTTTAAATGTCGAATTTTTACAAAACTGCGTATTTCATAGCTAGGACGTTAGCTCCTGCCGGTCTATGTTCTCCTGATAGTAAAAGAGTGAAAATATCGTTTAAATGTCGAATTTTTACAAAACTGCGTATTTCATAGCTAGGACGTTAGCTCCTGCCGGTCTATGTTCTCCTGATAGTAAAAGAGTGAAAATATCGTTTAAATGTCGAATTTTCACAAAACTGCGTATTTCATAGTTAGGACGTTAGCTCCTGCCGGTCTATGTTCTCCTGATAGTAAAAGAGTGAAAATATCGTTTAAATGTCGAATTTTTACAAAACTGCGTATTTCATAGCTAGGACGTTAGCTCCTGCCGGTCTATGTTCTCCTGATAGTAAAAGAGTGAAAATATCGTTTAAATGTCGAATTTTTACAAAACTGCGTATTTCATAGCTAGGACGTTAGCTCCTGCCGGTCTATGTTCTCCTGATAGTAAAAGAGTGAAAATATCGTTTAAATGTCGAATTTTTACAAAACTGCGTATTTCATAGCTAGGGCGTTAGCTCCTGCCGGTCTATGTTCTCCTGATAGTAAATGAGTGAAAATTTCGTTTAAATGTAGAATTTTTACAAAACTGCGTATTTCATAGCTAGGACGTTAGCTCCTGCCGGTCTATGTTCTCCTGATAGTAAAAGAGTGAAAATATCGTTTAAATGTCGAATTTTTACAAAACTGCGTATTTCATAGCTAGGACGTTAGCTCCTGCCGGTCTATGTTCTCCTGATAGTAAAAGAGTGAAAATATCGTTTAAATGTCGAATTTTTACAAAACTGCGTATTTCATAGCTAGGACGTTAGCTCCTGCCGGTCTATGTTCTCCTGATAGTAAAAGAGTAAAAATATCGTTTAAATGTCGAATTTTTACAAAACTGCGTATTTCATAGCTAGGACGTTAGCTCCTGCCGGTCTATGTTCTCCTGATAGTAAAAGAGTGAAAATATTGTTTAAATGTCAAATTTTTACAAAACTGCGTCTTTCATAGCTAGGACGTTAGCCCCTGCCGGTCTATATTCTCCTGATAGTAAAAGAGTGAAAATATCCTCAAAAAATCGAATTTTTACTAAACTGCGTATTTCATAGCTAGGACCTTACCTCCTGCCGATCTATGTTCTCCTGATAGTAAAAGAGTGAAAATATCGTCAAAAAGTCGAATTTTTACTAAACTGCGTATTTCATAGTTAGGACGTTAGCTCCTGCCGGTCTATGTTCTCCTGATAGTAAAAGAGTGAAAATATCGTTTAAATGTCGAATTTTCACAAAACTGCGTATTTCATAGCTAGGACGTTAGCTCCTGCCGGTCTATGTTCTCCTGATAGTAAAAGAGTGAAAATATCGTTTAAATGTCGAATTTTTACAAAACTGCGTATTTCATAGCTAGGACGTTAGCTCCTGCCGGTCTATGTTCTCCTGATAGTAAAAGAGTGAAAATATCGTTTAAATGTCGAATTTTTACAAAACTGCGTATTTCATAGCTAGGACGTTAGCTCCTGCCGGTCTATGTTCTCCTGATAGTAAAAGAGTGAAAATATCGTTTAAATGTCGAATTTTTACAAAACTGCGTATTTCATAGCTAGGGCGTTAGCTCCTGCCGGTCTATGTTCTCCTGATAGTAAATGAGTGAAAATTTCGTTTAAATGTAGAATTTTTACAAAACTGCGTATTTCATAGCTAGGACGTTAGCTCCTGCCGGTCTATGTTCTCCTGATAGTAAAAGAGTGAAAATATCGTCAAAAAGTCGAATTTTTACTAAACTGCGTATTTCATAGTTAGGACGTTAGCTCCTGCCGGTCTATGTTCTCCTGATAGTAAAAGAGTAAAGATATCGTCAAAAAGTCGAATTTTTACAAAACTGCGTATTTCATAGCTAGGACGTTAGCTCCTTCCGGTCTATGTTCTCCTGATAGTAAAAGAGAGAAATTATCGTCAAAAAGTCGAATTTTTACAAAACTGCGTATTTCATAGCTAGGACGTTAGCCCCTGCCGGTCTATGTTCTCCTGATAGTAAAAGAGAGAAATTATCGTCAAAAAGTCGAATTTTTACAAAACTGCGTATTTCATAGCTAGGGCGTTAGCTCCTGCCGGTCTATGTTCTCTTGATAGTAAAAGAGTAAAGATATCGTCAAAAAGTCGAATTTTTACAAAACTGCGTATTTCATAGCTAGGACGTTAGCTCCTGCCGGTCTATGTTCTCCTGATAGTAAAAGAGTGAAAATATCGTCAAAAAGTTGAATTTTTACAAAACTGCGTATTTCATAGCTAGGACGTTAGTTCCTGCCGGTCTATGTTCTCCTGATAGTAAAAGAGTAAAAATATCGTCAAAAAGTCGAATTTTTACTAAACTGCGTATTTCATAGCTAGGACGTTAGCTCCTGCCGGTCTATGTTCACCTGATACTAAAAGAGTGAAAATATCGTCAAAAAGTCGAATTTTCACAAAACTGCGTATTTCATAGCTAGGACGTTAGCTCCTGCCGGTCTATGTTCTCCTGATAGTAAAAGTGTGAAAATATAGTCAAAAAATCGAATTTTTACTAAACTGCGTATTTCATAGCTAGGACCTTACCTCCTGCCGGTCTATGTTCTCCTGATAGTAAAAGAGTGAAAATATCGTTTAAATGTCGAATTTTTACAAAACTGCGTATTTCATAGCTAGGACGTTAGCTCCTGCCGGTCTATGTTCTCCTGATAGTAAAAGAGTGAAAATATCGTTTAAATGTCGAATTTTTACAAAACTGCGTATTTCATAGCTAGGGCGTTAGCTCCTGCCGGTCTATGTTCTCCTGATAGTAAATGAGTGAAAATTTCGTTTAAATGTAGAATGTTTACAAAACTGCGTATTTCATAGCTAGGACGTTAGCTCCTGCCGGTCTATGTTCTCCTGATAGTAAAAGAGTGAAAATATCGTTTAAATGTCGAATTTTTACAAAACTGCGTATTTCATAGCTAGGACGTTAGCTCCTGCCGGTCTATGTTCTCCTGATAGTAAAAGAGTGAAAATATCGTTTAAATGTCGAATGTTTACAAAACTGCGTATTTCCTAGCTAGGACGTTAGCTCCTGCCGGTCTATGTTCTCCTGATAGTAAAAGAGTGAAAATATCGTTTAAATGTCGAATTTTTACAAAACTGCGTATTTCATAGCTAGGACGTTAGCTCCTGCCGGTCTATGTTCTCCTGATAGTAAAAGAGTGAAAATATCGTTTAAATGTCGAATTTTTACAAAACTGCGTATTTCATAGCTAGGACGTTAGCTCCTGCCGGTCTATGTTCTCCTGATAGTAAAAGAGTGAAAATATCGTTTAAATGTCGAATTTTTACAAAACTGCGTATTTCATAGCTAGGACGTTAGCTCCTGCCGGTCTATGTTCCCTGATAGTAAAAGAGTGAAAATATCGTTTAAATGTCGAATTTTTACAAAACTGCGTATTTCATAGCTAGGACGTTAGCTCCTGCCGGTCTATGTTCTCCTGATAGTAAAAGAGTGAAAATATCGTTTAAATGTCGAATTTTTACAAAACTGCGTATTTCATAGCTAGGACGTTAGCTCCTGCCGGTTTATGTTCTCCTGATAGTAAAAGAGTGAAAATATCGTTTAAATGTCGAATTTTTACAAAACTGCGTATTTCATAGCTAGGACGTTAGCCCCTGCCGGTCTATGTTCTCCTGATAGTAAAAGAGTGAAAATATCGTTTAAATGTCGAATTTTTACAAAACTGCGTATTTCATAGCTAGGACGTTAGCCCCTGCCGGTCTATGTTCTCCTGATAGTAAAAGAGTGAAAATATCGTTTAAATGTCGAATTTTTACAAAACTGCGTATTTCCTAGCTAGGACGTTAGCTCCTGCCGGTCTATGTTCTCCTGATAGTAAAAGAGTGACTATATCGTTTAAATGTCGAATTTTTACAAAACTGCGTATTTCATAGCTAGGACGTTAGCTCCTGCCGGTCTATGTTCCCTGATAGTAAAAGAGTGAAAATATCGTTTAAATGTCGAATTTTTACAAAACTGCGTATTTCCTAGCTTGGACGTTAGCTCCTGCCGGTCTATGTTCTCCTGATAGTAAAAGAGTGAAAATATCGTTTAAATGTCGAATTTTTACAAAACTGCGTATTTCATAGCTAGGACGTTAGTTCCTGCCGGTCTATGTTCTCCTGATAGTAAAAGAGTAAAAATATCGTCAAAAAGTCGAATTTTTACTAAACTGCGTATTTCATAGCTAGGACGTTAGCTCCTGCCGGTCTATGTTCACCTGATACTAAAAGAGTGAAAATATCGTCAAAAAGTCGAATTTTCACAAAACTGCGTATTTCATAGCTAGGACGTTAGCTCCTGCCGGTCTATGTTCTCCTGATAGTAAAAGTGTGAAAATATAGTCAAAAAATCGAATTTTTACTAAACTGCGTATTTCATAGCTAGGACCTTACCTCCTGCCGATCTATGTTCTCCTGATAGTTAAAGAGTGAAAATATCGTCAAAAAGTCGAATTTTTACTAAACTGCGTATTTCATAGCTAGGACGTTAGCTCCTGCAGGTCTATGTTCTCCTGATAGTAAAAGAGTGAAAATATCGTCAAAAAGTCGAATTTTTACTAAACTGCGTATTTCATAGCTAGGACGTTAGCTCCTGCAGGTCTATGTTCTCCTGATAGTAAAAGAGTGAAAATATCGTCAAAAAGTCGAATTTTTACTAAACTGCGTATTTCATAGCTAGGACGTTAGCTCCTGCCGGTTTATGTTCTCCTGATAGTAAAAGAGTGAAAATATCGTCAAAAAGTCGAATTTTTACAAAACTGCGTATTTCATAGCTAAAACGTTAGCCCCTGCCGGTCTATGTTCTCCTGGTAGTAAAAGAGTGAAAATGTCGTCAAAAAGTCGAATTTTTACTAAACTGCGTATTTCATAGCTAGGACGTTAGCTCCTGCCGGTCTATGTTCTCCTGATAGGAAAAGAGTGAAAATATCGTCAAAAAGTCGAATTTTTACAAAGCTGCGTATTTCATAGCTAGGACGTTAGCTCCTGCCGGTCTATGTTCTCCTGATAGTAAAAGAGTGAAAATATCGTCAAAAAGTCGAATTTTTACAAAACTGCGTATTTCATAGCTAGGACGTTAGCTCCTGCCGGTCTATGTTCTCCTGATAGTAAAAGAGTGAAAATATCGTCAAAAAGTCGAATTTTTACAAAACTGAGTATTTCATAGCTAGGACGTTAGCTCCTGCCGGTCTATGTTCTCCTGATAGTAAAAGAGTGAAAATATCGTCAAAAAGTCGAATTTTTACAAAACTGCGTATTTCATAGCTAGGACGTTAGCTCCTGCCGGTCTATGTTCTCCTGATAGTAAAAGAGTGAAAATATCGTCAAAAAGTCGAATTTTTTACAAAACTGCGTATTTCATAGCTAGGACGTTAGCTCCTGCCGGTCTATGTTCTCCTGATAGTAAAAGAGTGAAAATATCGTCAAAAAGTCGAATTTTTACAAAACTGCGTATTTCATAGCTAGGACGTTAGTTCCTGCCGGTCTATGTTCTCCTGATAGTAAAAGAGTAAAAATATCGTCAAAAAGTCGAATTTTTACTAAACTGCGTATTTCATAGCTAGGACGTTAGCTCCTGCCGGTCTATGTTCACCTGATACTAAAAGAGTGAAAATATCGTCAAAAAGTCGAATTTTCACAAAACTGCGTATTTCATAGCTAGGACGTTAGCTCCTGCCGGTCTATGTTCTCCTGATAGTAAAAGTGTGAAAATATAGTCAAAAAATCGAATTTTTACTAAACTGCGTATTTCATAGCTAGGACCTTACCTCCTGCCGATCTATGTTCTCCTGATAGTAAAAGAGTGAAAATATCGTCAAAAAGTCGAATTTTTACTAAACTGCGTATTTCATAGCTAGGACGTTAGCTCCTGCAGGTCTATGTTCTCCTGATAGTAAAAGAGTGAAAATATCGTCAAAAAGTCGAATTTTTACTAAACTGCGTATTTCATAGCTAGGACGTTAGCTCCTGCAGGTCTATGTTCTCCTGATAGTAAAAGAGTGAAAATATCGTCAAAAAGTCGAATTTTTACTAAACTGCGTATTTCATAGCTAGGACGTTAGCTCCTGCCGGTTTATGTTCTCCTGATAGTAAAAGAGTGAAAATATCGTCAAAAAGTCGAATTTTTACAAAACTGCGTATTTCATAGCTAAAACGTTAGCCCCTGCCGGTCTATGTTCTCCTGGTAGTAAAAGAGTGAAAATGTCGTCAAAAAGTCGAATTTTTACTAAACTGCGTATTTCATAGCTAGGACGTTAGCTCCTGCCGGTCTATGTTCTCCTGATAGGAAAAGAGTGAAAATATCGTCAAAAAGTCGAATTTTTACAAAGCTGCGTATTTCATAGCTAGGACGTTAGCTCCTGCCGGTCTATGTTCTCCTGATAGTAAAAGAGTGAAAATATCGTCAAAAAGTCGAATTTTTACAAAACTGCGTATTTCATAGCTAGGACGTTAGCTCCTGCCGGTCTATGTTCTCCTGATAGTAAAAGAGTGAAAATATCGTCAAAAAGTCGAATTTTTACAAAACTGAGTATTTCATAGCTAGGACGTTAGCTCCTGCCGGTCTATGTTCTCCTGATAGTAAAAGAGTGAAAATATCGTCAAAAAGTCGAATTTTTACAAAACTGCGTATTTCATAGCTAGGACGTTAGCTCCTGCCGGTCTATGTTCTCCTGATAGTAAAAGAGTGAAAATATCGTCAAAAAGTCGAATTTTTTACAAAACTGCGTATTTCATAGCTAGGACGTTAGCTCCTTCCGGTCTATGTTCTCCTGATAGTAAAAGAGAGAAATTATCGTCAAAAAGTCGAATTTTTACAAAACTGCGTATTTCATAGCTAGGACGTTAGCCCCTGCCGGTCTATGTTCTCCTGATAGTAAAAGAGAGAAATTATCGTCAAAAAGTCGAATTTTTACAAAACTGCGTATTTCATAGCTAGGGCGTTAGCTCCTGCCGGTCTATGTTCTCCTGATAGTAAAAGAGTAAAGATATCGTCAAAAAGTCGAATTTTTACAAAACTGCGTATTTCATAGCTAGGACGTTAGCTCCTGCCGGTCTATGTTCTCCTGATAGTAAAAGAGTGAAAATATCGTCAAAAAGTCGAATTTTTACAAAACTGCGTATTTCATAGCTAGGACGTTAGCTCCTGCCGGTCTATGTTCTCCTGATAGTAAAAGAGTGAAAATATCGTCAAAAAGTCGAATTTTTACAAAACTGCGTATTTCATAGCTAGGACGTTAGTTCCTGCCGGTCTATGTTCTCCTGATAGTAAAAGAGTAAAAATATCGTCAAAAAGTCGAATTTTTACAAAACTGCGTATTTCATAGCTAGGACGTTAGCTCCTGCCGGTCTATGTTCACCTGATACTAAAAGAGTGAAAATATCGTCAAAAAGTCGAATTTTTACAAAACTGCGTATTTCATAGCTAGGACGTTAGCTCCTGCCGGTCTATGTTCTCCTGATAGTAAAAGAGTGAAAATATCGTCAAAAAATCGAATTTTTACTAAACTGCGTATTTCATAGCTAGGACCTTACCTCCTGCCGATCTATGTTCTCCTGATAGTAAAAGAGTGAAAATATCGTCAAAAAGTCGAATTTTTACTAAACTGCGTATTTCATAGCTAGGACGTTAGCTCCTGCAGGTCTATGTTCTCCTGATAGTAAAAGAGTGAAAATATCGTCAAAAAGTCGAATTTTTACTAAACTGCGTATTTCATAGCTAGGACGTTAGCTCCTGCCGGTCTATGTTCTCCTGATAGTAAAAGAGTGAAAATATCGTCAAAAAGTCGAATTTTTACAAAACTGCGTATTTCATAGCTAAAACGTTAGCCCCTGCCGGTCTATGTTCTCCTGGTAGTAAAAGAGTGAAAATGTCGTCAAAAAGTCGAATTTTTACTAAACTGCGTATTTCATAGCTAGGACGTTAGCTCCTGCCGGTCTATGTTCTCCTGATAGGAAAAGAGTGAAAATATCGTCAAAAAGTCGAATTTTTACAAAGCTGCGTATTTCATAGCTAGGACGTTAGCTCCTGCCGGTCTATGTTCTCCTGATAGTAAAAGAGTGAAAATATCGTCAAAAAGTCGAATTTTTACAAAACTGCGTATTTCATAGCTAGGACGTTAGCTCCTGCCGGTCTATGTTCTCCTGATAGTAAAAGAGTGAAAATATCGTCAAAAAGTCGAATTTTTACAAAACTGAGTATTTCATAGCTAGGACGTTAGCTCCTGCCGGTCTATGTTCTCCTGATAGTAAAAGAGTGAAAATATCGTCAAAAAGTCGAATTTTTACAAAACTGCGTATTTCATAGCTAGGACGTTAGCTCCTGCCGGTCTATGTTCTCCTGATAGTAAAAGAGTGAAAATATCGTCAAAAAGTCGAATTTTTTACAAAACTGCGTATTTCATAGCTAGGACGTTAGCTCCTGCCGGTCTATGTTCTCCTGATAGTAAAAGAGTGAAAATATCGTCAAAAAGTCGAATTTTTACAAAACTGCGTATTTCATAGCTAGGACGTTAGTTCCTGCCGGTCTATGTTCTCCTGATAGTAAAAGAGTAAAAATATCGTCAAAAAGTCGAATTTTTACTAAACTGCGTATTTCATAGCTAGGACGTTAGCTCCTGCCGGTCTATGTTCTCCTGATAGTAAAAGAGTGAAAATATCGTCAAAAAGTCGAATTTTTACTAAACTGCTTATTTCATAGCTAGGACGTTAGCTCCTGCCGGTCTATGTTCACCTGATACTAAAAGAGTGAAAATATCGTCAAAAAGTCGAATTTTTACAAAACTGCGTATTTCATAGCTAGGACGTTAGCTCCTGCCGGTCTATGTTCTCCTGATAGTAAAAGAGTGAAAATATCGTCAAAAAGTCGAATTTTTACAAAACTGCGTATTTCATAGCTAGGACGTTAGCTCCTGCCGGTCTATGTTCTCCTGATAGTAAAAGAGTGAAAATATCGTCAAAAAGTCGAATTTTTACAAAACTGCGTATTTCATAGCTAGGACGTTAGCTCCTGCCGGTCTATGTTCTTCTGATAGTAAAAGAGTGAAAATATCGTCAAAAAGTCGAATTTTTACTAAACTGCGTATTTCATAGCTAGGACGTTAGCTCCTGCCGGTCTATGTTCTCCTGATAGTAAAAGAGTGAAAATATCGTCAAAAAGTTGAATTTTTACAAAACAGCGTATTTCATAGCTAGGACGTTAGCTCCTGCCGGTCTATGTTCTCCTGATAGTAAAAGAGTGAAAATATCGTCAAAAAGTCGAATTTTTACAAAACTGCGTATTTCATAGCTAGGACGTTAGCCCCTGCCGGTCTATGTTCTCCTGGTAGTAAAAGAGTGAAAATGTCGTCAAAAAGTCGAATTTTTACTAAACTGCGTATTTCATAGCTAGGACGTTAGCTCCTGCCGATCTATGTTCTCCTGATAGGAAAAGAGTGAAAATATCGTCAAAAGTCGAATTTTTACAAAGCTGCGTATTTCATAGCTAGGACGTTAGCTCCTGCCGGTCTATGTTCTCCTGATAGTAAAAGAGTGAAAATATCGTCAAAAAGTCGAATTTTTACAAAACTGCGTATTTCATAGTTAGGACGTTAGCTCCTGCCGGTCTATGTTCTCCTGATAGTAAAAGAGTGAAAATATCGTCAAAAAGTCGAATTTTTACTAAACTGCGTATTTCATAGCTAGGACGTTAGCTCCTGCCGGTTTATGTTCTCCTGATAGTAAAAGAGTGAAAATATCGTCAAAAAGTCGAATTTTTACAAAACTGCGTATTTCATAGCTAAAACGTTAGCCCCTGCCGGTCTATGTTCTCCTGGTAGTAAAAGAGTGAAAATGTCGTCAAAAAGTCGAATTTTTACTAAACTGCGTATTTCATAGCTAGGACGTTAGCTCCTGCCGGTCTATGTTCTCCTGATAGTAAAAGAGTGAAAATATCGTTTAAATGTCGAATTTTTACAAAACTGCGTATTTCATAGCTAGGACGTTAGCTCCTGCCGGTCTATGTTCCCTGATAGTAAAAGAGTGAAAATATCGTTTAAATGTCGAATTTTTACAAAACTGCGTATTTCATAGCTAGGACGTTAGCTCCTGCCGGTCTATGTTCTCCTGATAGTAAAAGAGTGAAAATATCGTTTAAATGTCGAATTTTTACAAAACTGCGTATTTCATAGCTAGGACGTTAGCTCCTGCCGGTCTATGTTCTCCTGATAGTAAAAGAGTGAAAATATCGTTTAAATGTCGAATTTTTACAAAACTGCGTATTTCATAGCTAGGACGTTAGCTCCTGCCGGTCTATGTTCTCCTGATAGTAAAAGAGTGAAAATATCGTTTAAATGTCGAATTTTTACAAAACTGCGTATTTCATAGCTAGGACGTTAGCTCCTGCCGGTCTATGTTCTCCTGATAGTAAAAGAGTGAAAATATCGTTTAAATGTCGAATTTTTACAAAACTGCGTATTTCATAGCTAGGACGTTAGCTCCTGCCGGTCTATGTTCTCCTGATAGTAAAAGAGTGAAAATATCGTTTAAATGTCGAATTTTTACAAAACTGCGTATTTCATAGCTAGGGCGTTAGCTCCTGCCGGTCTATGTTCTCCTGATAGTAAATGAGTGAAAATTTCGTTTAAATGTAGAATTTTTACAAAACTGCGTATTTCATAGCTAGGACGTTAGCTCCTGCCGGTCTATGTTCTCCTGATAGTAAAAGAGTGAAAATATCGTTTAAATGTCGAATTTTTACAAAACTGCGTATTTCATAGCTAGGACGTTAGCTCCTGCCGGTCTATGTTCTCCTGATAGTAAAAGAGTAAAAATATCGTTTAAATGTCGAATTTTTACAAAACTGCGTATTTCATAGCTAGGACGTTAGCTCCTGCCGGTCTATGTTCTCCTGATAGTAAAAGAGTGAAAATATCGTTTAAATGTCGAATTTTTACAAAACTGCGTATTTCATAGCTAGGACGTTAGCTCCTGCCGGTCTATGTTCTCCTGATAGTAAAAGAGTGAAAATATTGTTTATATGTCAAATTTTTACAAAACTGCGTCTTTCATAGCTAGGACGTTAGCCCCTGCCGGTCTATATTCTCCTGATAGTAAAAGAGTGAAATTATCGTCAAAAAATCGAATTTTTACAAAACTGCGTATTTCATAGCTAGGACGTTAGCTCCTGCCGGTCTATGTTCTCCTGATAGTAAAAGAGTAAAGATATCGTCAAAAAGTCGAATTTTTACAAAACTGCGTATTTCATAGCTAGGACGTTAGCTCCTTCCGGTCTATGTTCTCCTGATAGTAAAAGAGAGAAATTATCGTCAAAAAGTCGAATTTTTACAAAACTGCGTATTTCATAGCTAGGACGTTAGCCCCTGCCGGTCTATGTTCTCCTGATAGTAAAAGAGAGAAATTATCGTCAAAAAGTCGAATTTTTACAAAACTGCGTATTTCATAGCTAGGGCGTTAGCTCCTGCCGGTATATGTTCTCCTGATAGTAAAAGAGTAAAGATATCGTCAAAAAGTCGAATTTTTACAAAACTGCGTATTTCATAGCTAGGACGTTAGCTCCTGCCGGTCTATGTTCTCCTGATAGTAAAAGAGTGAAAATATCGTCAAAAAGTCGAATTTTTACAAAACTGCGTATTTCATAGCTAGGACGTTAGCTCCTGCCGGTCTATGTTCTCCTGATAGTAAAAGAGTGAAAATATCGTCAAAAAGTCGAATTTTTACAAAACTGCGTATTTCATAGCTAGGACGTTAGTTCCTGCCGGTCTATGTTCTCCTGATAGTAAAAGAGTAAAAATATCGTCAAAAAGTCGAATTTTTACTAAACTGCGTATTTCATAGCTAGGACGTTAGCTCCTGCCGGTCTATGTTCACCTGATACTAAAAGAGTGAAAATATCGTCAAAAAGTCGAATTTTTACAAAACTGCGTATTTCATAGCTAGGACGTTAGCTCCTGCCGGTCTATGTTCTCCTGATATTAAAAGAGTGAAAATATCGTCAAAAAATCGAATTTTTACTAAACTGCGTATTTCATAGCTAGGACCTTACCTCCTGCCGATCTATGTTCTCCTGATAGTAAAAGAGTGAAAATATCGTCAAAAAGTCGAATTTTTACTAAACTGCGTATTTCATAGCTAGGACGTTAGCTCCTGCAGGTCTATGTTCTCCTGATAGTAAAAGAGTGAAAATATCGTCAAAAAGTCGAATTTTTACTAAACTGCGTATTTCATAGCTAGGACGTTAGCTCCTGCAGGTCTATGTTCTCCTGATAGTAAAAGAGTGAAAATATCGTCAAAAAGTCGAATTTTTACTAAACTGCGTATTTCATAGCTAGGACGTTAGCTCCTGCCGGTTTATGTTCTCCTGATAGTAAAAGAGTGAAAATATCGTCAAAAAGTCGAATTTTTACAAAACTGCGTATTTCATAGCTAAAACGTTAGCCCCTGCCGGTCTATGTTCTCCTGGTAGTAAAAGAGTGAAAATGTCGTCAAAAAGTCGAATTTTTACTAAACTGCGTATTTCATAGCTAGGACGTTAGCTCCTGCCGGTCTATGTTCTCCTGATAGTAAAAGAGTGAAAATATCGTCAAAAAGTCGAATTTTTACAAAACTGCGTATTTCATAGCTAGGACGTTAGCTCCTGCCGGTCTATGTTCTCCTGATAGTAAAAGAGTGAAAATATCGTCAAAAAGTCGAATTTTTACAAAACTGCGTATTTCATAGCTAGGACGTTAGTTCCTGCCGGTCTATGTTCTCCTGATAGTAAAAGAGTAAAAATATCGTCAAAAAGTCGAATTTTTACTAAACTGCGTATTTCATAGCTAGGACGTTAGCTCCTGCCGGTCTATGTTCACCTGATACTAAAAGAGTGAAAATATCGTCAAAAAGTCGAATTTTTACAAAACTGCGTATTTCATAGCTAGGACGTTAGCTCCTGCCGGTCTATGTTCTCCTGATATTAAAAGAGTGAAAATATCGTCAAAAAATCGAATTTTTACTAAACTGCGTATTTCATAGCTAGGACCTTACCTCCTGCCGATCTATGTTCTCCTGATAGTAAAAGAGTGAAAATATCGTCAAAAAGTCGAATTTTTACTAAACTGCGTATTTCATAGCTAGGACGTTAGCTCCTGCAGGTCTATGTTCTCCTGATAGTAAAAGAGTGAAAATATCGTCAAAAAGTCGAATTTTTACTAAACTGCGTATTTCATAGCTAGGACGTTAGCTCCTGCAGGTCTATGTTCTCCTGATAGTAAAAGAGTGAAAATATCGTCAAAAAGTCGAATTTTTACTAAACTGCGTATTTCATAGCTAGGACGTTAGCTCCTGCCGGTTTATGTTCTCCTGATAGTAAAAGAGTGAAAATATCGTCAAAAAGTCGAATTTTTACAAAACTGCGTATTTCATAGCTAAAACGTTAGCCCCTGCCGGTCTATGTTCTCCTGGTAGTAAAAGAGTGAAAATGTCGTCAAAAAGTCGAATTTTTACTAAACTGCGTATTTCATAGCTAGGACGTTAGCTCCTGCCGGTCTATGTTCTCCTGATAGGAAAAGAGTGAAAATATCGTCAAAAAGTCGAATTTTTACAAAGCTGCGTATTTCATAGCTAGGACGTTAGCTCCTGCCGGTCTATGTTCTCCTGATAGTAAAAGAGTGAAAATATCGTCAAAAAGTCGAATTTTTACAAAACTGCGTATTTCATAGCTAGGACGTTAGCTCCTGCCGGTCTATGTTCTCCTGATAGTAAAAGAGTAAAAATATCGTCAAAAAGTCGAATTTTTACAAAACTGAGTATTTCATAGCTAGGACGTTAGCTCCTGCCGGTCTATGTTCTCCTGATAGTAAAAGAGTGAAAATATCGTCAAAAAGTCGAATTTTTACAAAACTGCGTATTTCATAGCTAGGACGTTAGCTCCTGCCGGTCTATGTTCTCCTGATAGTAAAAGAGTGAAAATATCGTCAAAAAGTCGAATTTTTTACAAAACTGCGTATTTCATAGCTAGGACGTTAGCTCCTGCCGGTCTATGTTCTCCTGATAGTAAAAGAGTGAAAATATCGTCAAAAAGTCGAATTTTTACAAAACTGCGTATTTCATAGCTAGGACGTTAGTTCCTGCCGGTCTATGTTCTCCTGATAGTAAAAGAGTAAAAATATCGTCAAAAAGTCGAATTTTTACTAAACTGCGTATTTCATAGCTAGGACGTTAGCTCCTGCCGGTCTATGTTCTCCTGATAGTAAAAGAGTGAAAATATCGTCAAAAAGTCGAATTTTTACTAAACTGCTTATTTCATAGCTAGGACGTTAGCTCCTGCCGGTCTATGTTCACCTGATACTAAAAGAGTGAAAATATCGTCAAAAAGTCGAATTTTTACAAAACTGCGTATTTCATAGCTAGGACGTTAGCTCCTGCCGGTCTATGTTCTCCTGATAGTAAAAGAGTGAAAATATCGTCAAAAAGTCGAATTTTTACAAAACTGCGTATTTCATAGCTAGGACGTTAGCTCCTGCCGGTCTATGTTCTCCTGATAGTAAAAGAGTGAAAATATCGTCAAAAAGTCGAATTTTTACAAAACTGCGTATTTCATAGCTAGGACGTTAGCTCCTGCCGGTCTATGTTCTTCTGATAGTAAAAGAGTGAAAATATCGTCAAAAAGTCGAATTTTTACTAAACTGCGTATTTCATAGCTAGGACGTTAGCTCCTGCCGGTCTATGTTCTCCTGATAGTAAAAGAGTGAAAATATCGTCAAAAAGTTGAATTTTTACAAAACAGCGTATTTCATAGCTAGGACGTTAGCTCCTGCCGGTCTATGTTCTCCTGATAGTAAAAGAGTGAAAATATCGTCAAAAAGTCGAATTTTTACAAAACTGCGTATTTCATAGCTAGGACGTTAGCCCCTGCCGGTCTATGTTCTCCTGGTAGTAAAAGAGTGAAAATGTCGTCAAAAAGTCGAATTTTTACTAAACTGCGTATTTCATAGCTAGGACGTTAGCTCCTGCCGATCTATGTTCTCCTGATAGGAAAAGAGTGAAAATATCGTCAAAAAGTCGAATTTTTACAAAGCTGCGTATTTCATAGCTAGGACGTTAGCTCCTGCCGGTCTATGTTCTCCTGATAGTAAAAGAGTGAAAATATCGTCAAAAAGTCGAATTTTTACAAAACTGCGTATTTCATAGTTAGGACGTTAGCTCCTGCCGGTCTATGTTCTCCTGATAGTAAAAGAGTGAAAATATCGTCAAAAAGTCGAATTTTTACTAAACTGCGTATTTCATAGCTAGGACGTTAGCTCCTGCCGGTCTATGTTCTCCTGATAGTATAAGAGTGAAAATATCGTCAAAAAGTCGAATTTTTACAAAACTGCGTATTTCATAGCTAGGACGTTAGCTCCTGCCGGTCTATGTTCTCCTGATAGTAAAAGAGTGAAAATATCGTCAAAAAGTCGAATTTTTACAAAACTGCGTATTTCATAGCTAGGACGTTAGCTCCTGCCGGTCTATGTTCTCCTGATAGTAAAAGAGTGAAAATATCGTCAAAAAATCGAATTTTTACTAAACTGCGTATTTCATAGCTAGGACCTTACCTCCTGCCGATCTATGTTCTCCTGATAGTAAAAGAGTGAAAATATCGTCAAAAAGTCGAATTTTTACTAAACTGCGTATTTCATAGCTAGGACGTTAGCTCCTGCAGGTCTATGTTCTCCTGATAGTAAAAGAGTGAAAATATCGTCAAAAAGTCGAATTTTTACTAAACTGCGTATTTCATAGCTAGGACGTTAGCTCCTGCAGGTCTATGTTCTCCTGATAGTAAAAGAGTGAAAATATCGTCAAAAAGTCGAATTTTTACTAATCTGCGTATTTCATAGCTAGGACGTTAGCTCCTGCCGGTTTATGTTCTCCTGATAGTAAAAGAGTGAAAATATCGTCAAAAAGTCGAATTTTTACAAAACTGCGTATTTCATAGCTAAAACGTTAGCCCCTGCCGGTCTATGTTCTCCTGGTAGTAAAAGAGTGAAAATGTCGTCAAAAAGTCGAATTTTTACTAAACTGCGTATTTCATAGCTAGGACGTTAGCTCCTGCCGGTCTATGTTCTCCTGATAGGAAAAGAGTGAAAATATCGTCAAAAAGTCGAATTTTTACAAAGCTGCGTATTTCATAGCTAGGACGTTAGCTCCTGCCGGTCTATGTTCTCCTGATAGTAAAAGAGTGAAAATATCGTCAAAAAGTCGAATTTTTACTAAACTGAGTATTTCATAGCTAGGACGTTAGCTCCTGCCGGTCTATGTTCTCCTGATAGTAAAAGATAGAAAATATCGTCAAAAAGTCGAATTTTTACTAAACTGCGTATTTCATAGCTAGGACGTTAGCTCCTGCCGGTCTATGTTCTCCTGATAGTAAAAGAGTGAAAATATCGTCAAAAAATCGAATTTTTACTAAACTGCGTATTTCATTGCTAGGACGTTAGCTCCTGCCGGTCTATGTTCTCCTGATAGTAAAAGAGTGAAAATATCGTCAAAAAGTCGAATTTTTACAAAACTGCGTATTTCATAGCTAGGACGTTAGCTCCTGCCGGTCTATTTTCTCCTGATAGTAAAAGAGTGAAAATATCGTCAAAAAGTCGAATTTTTACAAAACTGAGTATTTCATAGCTAGGACGTTAGCTCCTGCCGGTCTATGTTCTCCTGATAGTAAAAGAGTGAAAATATCGTCAAAAAGTCGAATTTTTACTAAACTGCGTATTTCATAGCTAGGACGTTAGCTCCTGCCGGTCTATGTTCTCCTGATAGTAAAAGAGTGAAAATATCGTCAAAAAATCGAATTTTTACTAAACTGCGTATTTCATAGCTAGGACCTTACCTCCTGCCGGTCTATGTTCTCCTGATAGTAAAAGAGTGAAAATATCGTCAAAAAGTCGAATTTTTACTAAACTGCGTATTTCATAGCTAGGACGTTAGCTCCTGCCGGTCTATGTTCTCCTGATAGTAAAAGAGTGAAAATATCGTCAAAAAGTCGAATTTTTACAAAACTGCGTATTTCATAGCTAGGACCTTACCTTCTGCCGGTCTAAGTTCTCCTGATAGTAAAAGAGTGAAAATATCGTCAAAAAATCGAATTTTTACAAAACTGCGTATTTCATAGCTAGGACGTTAGCTCCTGCCGGTCTATGTTCTCCTGATAGTAAAAGAGTGAAAATATCGTTTAAATGTCGAATTTTTACAAAACTGCGTATTTCATAGCTAGGACGTTAGCTCCTGCCGGTCTATGTTCTCCTGATAGTAAAAGAGTGAAAATATCGTTTAAATGTCGAATTTTTACAAAACTGCGTATTTCATAGCTAGGACGTTAGCTCCTGCCGGTCTATGTTCTCCTGATAGTAAAAGAGTGAAAATATCGTTTAAATGTCGAATTTTTACAAAACTGCGTATTTCATAGCTAGGACGTTAGCTCCTGCCGGTCTATGTTCTCCTGATAGTAAAAGAGTGAAAATATCGTCAAAAAGTCGAATTTTTACAAAACTGCGTATTTCATAGCTAGGACGTTAGCTCCTGCCGGTCTATGTTCTCCTGATAGTAAAAGAGTGAAAATATCGTCAAAAAGTCGAATTTTTACAAAACTGCGTATTTCATAGATAGGACGTTAGCTCCTGCCGGTCTATGTTCACCTGATAGTAAAAGAGTGAAAATATCGTCAAAAAGTCGAATTTTTACAAAACTGCGTATTTCATAGCTAGGACGTTAGCTCCTGCCGGTCTATGTTCTCCTGATAGTAAAAGAGTGAAAATATCGTCAAAAAGTCGAATTTTTACTAAACTGCGTATTTCATAGCTAGGACGTTAGCTCCTGCAGGTCTATGTTCTCCTGATAGTAAAAGAGTGAAAATATCGTCAAAAAGTCGAATTTTTACTAAACTGCGTATTTCATAGCTAGGACGTTAGCTCCTGCCGGTCTATGTTCTCCTGATAGTAAAAGAGTGAAAATATCGTCAAAAAGTCGAATTTTTACAAAGCTGCGTATTTCATGGCTAGGACGTTAGCTCCTGCCGGTCTAAGTTCTCCTGATAGTAAAAGAGTGAAAATATCGTCAAAAAATCGAATTTTTACTAAACTGCGTATTTCATAGCTAGGACGTTAGCTCCTGCAGGTCTATGTTCTCCTGATAGTAAAAGAGTGAAAATATCGTCAAAAAGTCGAATTTTTACTAAACTGCGTATTTCATAGCTAGGACGTTAGCTCCTGCCGGTCTATGTTCTCCTGATAGTAAAAGAGTGAAAATATCGTCAAAAAATCGAATTTTTACTAAACTGCGTATTTCATAGCTAGGACGTTAGCTCCTGCCGGTCTATGTTCTCCTGATAGTAAAAGAGTGAAAATATCGTCAAAAAGTCGAATTTTAACTAAACTGCGTATTTCATAGCTAGGACCTTACCTCCTGCCGGTCTATGTTCTCCTGATAGTAAAAGAGTGAAAATATCGTCAAAAAGTCGAATTTTTACAAAACTGCGTATTTCATAGCTAAAACGTTAGCCCCTGCCGGTCTATGTTCTCCTGATAGTAAAAGAGTGAAAATATCGTTTAAATGTCGAATTTTTACAAAACTGCGTATTTCATAGCTAGGACGTTAGCTCCTGCCGGTCTATGTTCTCCTGATAGTAAAAGAGTGAAAATATCGTTTAAATGTCGAATTTTTACAAAACTGCGTATTTCATAGCTAGGACGTTAGCTCCTGCCGGTCTATGTTCTCCTGATAGTAAAAGAGTGAAAATATCGTTTAAATGTCGAATTTTTACAAAACTGCGTATTTCATAGCTAGGACGTTAGCTCCTGCCGGTCTATGTTCTCCTGATAGTAAAAGAGTGAAAATATCGTTTAAATGTCGAATTTTTACAAAACTGCGTATTTCATAGCTAGGACGTTAGCTCCTGCCGGTCTATGTTCTCCTGATAGTAAAAGAGTGAAAATATCGTCAAAAAGTCGAATTTTTACAAAACTGCGTATTTCATAGCTAGGACGTTAGCTCCTGCCGGTCTATGTTCTCCTGATAGTAAAAGAGTGAAAATATCGTCAAAAAGTCGAATTTTTACAAAACTGCGTATTTCTTAGATAGGACGTTAGCTCCTGCCGGTCTATGTTCACCTGATAGTAAAAGAGTGAAAATATCGTCAAAAAGTCGAATTTTTACAAAACTGCGTATTTCATAGCTAGGACGCTAGCTCCTGCCGGTCTATGTTCTCCTGATAGTAAAAGAGTGAAAATATCGTCAAAAAGTCGAATTTTTACTAAACTGCGTATTTCATAGCTAGGACCTTACCTCCTGCCGGTCTATGTTCTCCTGATAGTAAAAGAGTGAAAATATCGTCAAAAAGTCGAATTTTTACTAAACTGCGTATTTCATAGCTAGGACGTTAGCTCCTGCCGGTCTATGTTCTCCTGATAGTAAAAGAGTGAAAATATCGTCAAAAAGTCGAATTTTTACAAAGCTGCGTATTTCAGAGCTAGGACGTTAGCTCCTGCCGGTCTATGTTCTCCTGATAGTAAAAGAGTGAAAATATCGTCAAAAAGTCGAATTTTTACAAAACTGCGTATTTCATAGCTAGGACGTTAGCTCCTGCCGGTCTATGTTCTCCTGATAGTAAAAGAGTGAAAATATCGTCAAAAAGTCGAATTTTTACAAAACTGCGTATTTCATAGCTAGGACGTTAGCTCCTGCCGGTCTATGTTCTCCTGATAGTAAAAGAGTGAAAATATCGTCAAAAAGTCGAATTTTTACTAAACTGCGTATTTCATAGCTAGGACGTTAGCTCCTGCCGGTCTATGTTCTCCTGATAGTAAAAGAGTGAAAATATCGTCAAAAAGTCGAATTTTTACAAAA
The DNA here is from genome assembly GCA_930367205.1 of Acanthosoma haemorrhoidale. NCBI lineage: Eukaryota > Metazoa > Arthropoda > Insecta > Hemiptera > Acanthosomatidae > Acanthosoma > Acanthosoma haemorrhoidale. The sequence continues at coordinate 4,363,725 of OV884011.1, forward strand.
CTGCGTATTTCATAGCTAGGACGTTAGCTCCTGCCGGTCTATGTTCTCCTGATAGTAAAAGAGTGAAAATATCGTCAAAAAGTCGAATTTTTACAAAACTGCGTATTTCATAGCTAGGACGTTAGCCCCTGCCGGTCTATGTTCTCCTGGTAGTAAAAGAGTGAAAATGTCGTCAAAAAGTCGAATTTTTACTAAACTGCGTATTTCATAGCTAGGACGTTAGCTCCTGCCGGTCTATGTTCTCCTGATAGGAAAAGAGTGAAAATATCGTCAAAAAGTCGAATTTTTACAAAGCTGCGTATTTCATAGCTAGGACGTTAGCTCCTGCCGGTCTATGTTCTCCTGATAGTAAAAGAGTGAAAATATCGTCAAAAAGTCGAATTTTTACAAAACTGCGTATTTCATAGCTAGGACGTTAGCTCCTGCCGGTCTATGTTCTCCTGATAGTAAAAGAGTGAAAATATCGTCAAAAAGTCGAATTTTTACTAAACTGCGTATTTCATAGCTAGGACGTTAGCTCCTGCCGGTCTATGTTCTCCTGATAGTAAAAGAGTGAAAATATCGTCAAAAAGTCGAATTTTTACAAAACTGCGTATTTCATAGCTAGGACGTTAGCTCCTGCCGGTCTATGTTCTCCTGATAGTAATAGAGTGAAAATATCGTCAAAAAGTCGAATTTTTACAAAACTGCGTATTTCATAGCTAGGACGTTAGCCCCTGCCGGTCTATGTTCTCCTGGTAGTAAAAGAGTGAAAATGTCGTCAAAAAGTCGAATTTTTACTAAACTGCGTATTTCATAGCTAGGACGTTAGCTCCTGCCGGTCTATGTTCTCCTGATAGGAAAAGAGTGAAAATATCGTCAAAAAGTCGAATTTTTACAAAGCTGCGTATTTCATAGCTAGGACGTTAGCTCCTGCCGGTCTATGTTCTCCTGATAGTAAAAGAGTGAAAATATCGTCAAAAAGTCGAATTTTTACAAAACTGCGTATTTCATAGCTAGGACGTTAGCTCCTGCCGGTCTATGTTCTCCTGATAGTAAAAGAGTGAAAATATCGTCAAAAAGTCGAATTTTTACAAAACTGAGTATTTCATAGCTAGGACGTTAGCTCCTGCCGGTCTATGTTCTCCTTATAGTAAAAGAGTGAAAATATCGTCAAAAAGTCGAATTTTTACTAAACTGCGTATTTCATAGCTAGGACCTTACCTCCTGCCGGTCTAAGTTCTCCTGATAGTAAAAGAGTGAAAATATCGTCAAAAAGTCGAATTTTTACTAAACTGCGTATTTCATAGCTAGGACGTTAGCTCCTGCCGGTCTATGTTCTCCTGATAGTAAAAGAGTGAAAATATCGTCAAAAAGTCGAATTTTTACAAAACTGCGTATTTCATAGCTAGGACGTTAGCTCCTTTCCGGTCTATGTTCTCCTGATAGTAAAAGAGTGAAAATATCGTCAAAAAGTCGAATTTTTACAAAACTGCGTATTTCATAGCTAGGACGTTAGCTCCTGCCGGTCTATGTTCTCCTGATAGTAAAAGAGTGAAAATATCGTCAAAAAATCGAATTTTTACTAAACTGCGTATTTCATAGCTAGGACCTTACCTCCTGCCGATCTATGTTCTCCTGATAGTAAAAGAGTGAAAATATCGTCAAAAAGTCGAATTTTTACTAAACTGCGTATTTCATAGCTAGGACGTTAGCTCCTGCAGGTCTATGTTCTCCTGATAGTAAAAGAGTGAAAATATCGTCAAAAAGTCGAATTTTTACTAAACTGCGTATTTCATAGCTAGGACGTTAGCTCCTGCCGGTTTATGTTCTCCTGATAGTAAAAGAGTGAAAATATCGTCAAAAAGTCGAATTTTTACAAAACTGCGTATTTCATAGCTAGGACGTTAGCCCCTGCCGGTCTATGTTCTCCTGGTAGTAAAAGAGTGAAAATGTCGTCAAAAAGTCGAATTTTTACTAAACTGCGTATTTCATAGCTAGGACGTTAGCTCCTGCCGGTCTATGTTCTCCTGATAGGAAAAGAGTGAAAATATCGTCAAAAAGTCGAATTTTTACAAAGCTGCGTATTTCATAGCTAGGACGTTAGCTCCTGCCGGTCTATGTTCTCCTGATAGTAAAAGAGTGAAAATATCGTCAAAAAGTCGAATTTTTACTAAACTGCGTATTTCATAGCTAGGACCTTACCTCCTGCCGGTCTATGTTCTCCTGATAGTAAAAGAGTGAAAATATCGTCAAAAAGTCGAATTTTTACTAAACTGCGTATTTCATAGCTAGGACGTTAGCTCCTGCCGGTCTATGTTCTCCTGATAGTAAAAGAGTGAAAATATCGTCAAAAAGTCGAATTTTTACAAAACTGCGTATTTCATAGCTAGGACGTTAGCTCCTGCCGGTCTATGTTCTCCTGATAGTAAAAGAGTGAAAATATCGTCAAAAAATCGAATTTTTACTAAACTGCGTATTTCATAGCTAGGACCTTACCTCCTGCCGGTCTATGTTCTCCTGATAGTAAAAGAGTGAAAATATCGTCAAAAAGTCGAATTTTTACTAAACTGCGTATTTCATAGCTAGGACGTTAGCTCCTGCCGGTCTATGTTCACCTGATAGTAAAAGAGTGAAAATATCGTCAAAAAGTCGAATATTTACAAAACTGCGTATTTCATAGCTAGGACGTTAGCTCCTGCCGGTCTATGTTCTCCTGATAGCAAAAGAGTGAAAATATCGACAAAAAGTCGAATTTTTACAAAACTGCGTATTTCATAGCTAGGACCTTACCTCCTGCAGGTCTATGTTCTCCTGATAGCAAAAGAGTGAAAATATCGACAAAAAGTCGAATTTTTACAAAACTGCGTATTTCATAGCTAGGACCTTACCTCCTGCCGGTCTATGTTCTCCTGATAGTAAAAGAGTGAAAATATCGTTAAAAAGTCGAATTTTCACAAAACTGCGTATTCCATAGCTAGGACGTTAGCTCCTGCCGGTCTAAGTTCTCTTGATAGTAAAAGAGTGAAAATATCGTCAAAAAATCGAATTTTTAGTAAACTGCGTATTTCATAGCTAGGACGTTAGCTCCTGCCGGTCTATGTTCTCCTGATAGTAAAAGAGTGAAAATATCGTCAAAAAGTCGAATTTTTACAAAACTGCGTATTTCATAGCTAGGACGTTAGCTCCTGCCGGTCTATGTTCTCCTGATAGTAAAAGAGTGAAAATATCGTCAAAAAGTCGAATTTTTACAAAACTGCGTATTTCATAGCTAGGACGTTAGCTCCTGCCGGTCTATGTTCTCCTGATAGTAAAAGAGTGAAAATATCGTCAAAAAGTCGAATTTTTACAAAACTGAGTATTTCATAGCTAGGACGTTAGCTCCTGCCGGTCTATGTTCTCCTGATAGTAAAAGAGTGAAAATATCGTCAAAAAGTCGAATTTTTACTAAACTGCGTATTTCATAGCTAGGACGTTAGCTCCTGCCGGTCTATGTTCTCCTGATAGTAAAAGAGTGAAAATATCGTTAAAAAGTCGAATTTTTACAAAACTGCGTATTTCATAGCTAGGACGTTAGCTCCTGCCGGTCTATGTTCTCCTGATAGTAAAAGAGTGAAAATATCGTCAAAAAGTCGAATTTTTACAAAACTGCGTATTTCATAGCTAGGACGTTAGCTCCTGCCGGTCTATGTTCTCCTGATAGTAAAAGTGTGAAAATATCGTCAAAAAGTCGAATTTTTACAAAACTGCGTATTTCATAGCTAGGACGTTAGCTCCTGCCGGTCTATGTTCTCCTGATAGTAAAAGAGTGAAAATATCGTCAAAAAGTCGAATTTTTACTAAACTGCGTATTTCATAGCTAGGACGTTAGCTCCTGCCGGTCTATGTTCTCCTGATAGTAAAAGAGTGAAAATATCGTCAAAAAGTCGAATTTTTACAAAACTGCGTATTTCATAGCTAGGACGTTAGCTCCTGCCGGTCTATGTTCTCCTGATAGTAAAAGAGTGAAAATATCGTCAAAAAGTCGAATTTTTACAAAACTGCGTATTTCATAGCTAGGACGTTAGCCCCTGCCGGTCTATGTTCTCCTGGTAGTAAAAGAGTAAAAATGTCGTCAAAAAGTCGAATTTTTACTAAACTGCGTATTTCATAGCTAGGACCTTACCTCCTGCCGATCTATGTTCTCCTGATAGTAAAAGAGTGAAAATATCGTCAAAAAGTCGAATTTTTACTAAACTGCGTATTTCATAGCTAGGACGTTAGCTCCTGCAGGTCTATGTTCTCCTGATAGTAAAAGAGTGAAAATATCGTCAAAAAGTCGAATTTTTACTAAACTGCGTATTTCATAGCTAGGACGTTAGCTCCTGCAGGTCTATGTTCTCCTGATAGTAAAAGAGTGAAAATATCGTCAAAAAGTCGAATTTTTACTAAACTGCGTATTTCATAGCTAGGACGTTAGCTCCTGCCGGTTTATGTTCTCCTGATAGTAAAAGAGTGAAAATATCGTCAAAAAGTCGAATTTTTACAAAACTGCGTATTTCATAGCTAGGACGTTAGCCCCTGCCGGTCTATGTTCTCCTGGTAGTAAAAGAGTGAAAATGTCGTCAAAAAGTCGAATTTTTACTAAACTGCGTATTTCATAGCTAGGACGTTAGCTCCTGCTGGTCTATGTTCTCCTGATAGGAAAAGAGTGAAAATATCGTCAAAAAGTCGAATTTTTACAAAGCTGCGTATTTCATAGCTAGGACGTTAGCTCCTGCCGGTCTATGTTCTCCTGATAGTAAAAGAGTGAAAATATCGTCAAAAAGTCGAATTTTTACTAAACTGCGTATTTCATAGCTAGGACCTTACCTCCTGCCGGTCTATGTTCTCCTGATAGTAAAAGAGTGAAAATATCGTCAAAAAGTCGAATTTTTACTAAACTGCGTATTTCATAGCTAGGACGTTAGCTCCTGCCGGTCTATGTTCTCCTGATAGTAAAAGAGTGAAAATATCGTCAAAAAGTCGAATTTTTACAAAACTGCGTATTTCATAGCTAGGACGTTAGCTCCTGCCGGTCTATGTTCTCCTGATAGTAAAAGAGTGAAAATATCGTCAAAAAATCGAATTTTTACTAAACTGCGTATTTCATAGCTAGGACCTTACCTCCTGCCGGTCTATGTTCTCCTGATAGTAAAAGAGTGAAAATATCGTCAAAAAGTCGAATTTTTACTAAACTGCGTATTTCATAGCTAGGACGTTAGCTCCTGCCGGTCTATGTTCACCTGATAGTAAAAGAGTGAAAATATCGTCAAAAAGTCGAATATTTACAAAACTGCGTATTTCATAGCTAGGACGTTAGCTCCTGCCGGTCTATGTTCTCCTGATAGCAAAAGAGTGAAAATATCGACAAAAAGTCGAATTTTTACAAAACTGCGTATTTCATAGCTAGGACCTTACCTCCTGCCGGTCTATGTTCTCCTGATAGTAAAAGAGTGAAAATATCGTTAAAAAGTCGAATTTTTACAAAACTGCGTATTCCATAGCTAGGACGTTAGCTCCTGCCGGTCTAAGTTCTCTTGATAGTAAAAGAGTGAAAATATCGTCAAAAAATCGAATTTTTAGTAAACTGCGTATTTCATAGCTAGGACGTTAGCTCCTGCCGGTCTATGTTCTCCTGATAGTAAAAGAGTGAAAATATCGTCAAAAAGTCGAATTTTTACAAAACTGCGTATTTCATAGCTAGGACGTTAGCTCCTGCCGGTCTATGTTCTCCTGATAGTAAAAGAGTGAAAATATCGTCAAAAAGTCGAATTTTTACAAAACTGCGTATTTCATAGCTAGGACGTTAGCTCCTGCGTTTATTTTCTCCTGATAGTAAAAGAGTGAAAATATCGTCAAAAAGTCGAATTTTTACAAAACTGAGTATTTCATAGCTAGGACGTTAGCTCCTGCCGGTCTATGTTCTCCTGATAGTAAAAGAGTGAAAATATCGTCAAAAAGTCGAATTATTACTAAACTGCGTATTTCATAGCTAGGACGTTAGCTCCTGCCGGTCTATGTTCTCCTGATAGTAAAAGAGTGAAAATATCGTTAAAAAGTCGAATTTTTACAAAACTGCGTATTTCATAGCTAGGACGTTAGCTCCTGCCGGTCTATGTTCTCCTGATAGTAAAAGAGTGAAAATATCGTCAAAAAGTCGAATTTTTACAAAACTGCGTATTTCATAGCTAGGACGTTAGCTCCTGCCGGTCTATGTCCTCTCATAGTAAAAGTGTGAAAATATCGTCAAAAAGTCGAATTTTTACAAAACTGCGTATTTCATAGCTAGGACGTTAGCTCCTGCCGGTCTATGTTCTCCTGATAGTAAAAGAGTGAAAATATCGTCAAAAAGTCGAATTTTTACAAAACTGCGTATTTCATAGCTAGGACGTTAGCCCCTGCCGGTCTATGTTCTCCTGGTAGTAAAAGAGTGAAAATGTCGTCAAAAAGTCGAATTTTTACTAAACTGCGTATTTCATAGCTAGGACGTTAGCTCCTGCCGGTCTATGTTCTCCTGATAGTAAAAGAGTGAAAATATCGTCAAAAAGTCGAATTTTTACAAAACTGCGTATTTCATAGCTAGGACGTTAGCCCCTGCCGGTCTATGTTCTCCTGATAGTAAAAGAGTGAAAATATCGTCAAAAAGTCGAATTTTTACAAAGCTGCGTATTTCATAGCTAGGACGTTAGCTCCTGCCGGTCTATGTTCTCCTGATAGTAAAAGAGTGAAAATATCGTCAAAAAGTCGAATTTTTACAAAACTGCGTATTTCATAGCTAGGACGTTAGCTCCTGCCGGTCTATGTTCTCCTGATAGTAAAAGAGTGAAAATATCGTAAAAAAGTCGAATTATTACAAAACTGAGTATTTCATAGCTAGGACGTTAGCTCCTGCCGGTCTATGTTCTCCTGATAGTAAAAGAGTGAAAATATCGTCAAAAAGTCGAATTTTTACTAAACTGCGTATTTCATAGCTAGGACGTTAGCTCCTGCCGGTCTATGTTCTCCTGATAGTAAAAGAGTGAAAATATCGTCAAAAAGTCGAATTTTTACTAAACTGCGTATTTCATAGCTAGGACGTTAGCTCCTGCCGGTCTATGTTCTCCTGATAGTAAAAGAGTGAAAATATCGTCAAAAAGTCGAATTTTTACAAAACTGCGTATTTCATAGCTAGGACGTTAGCTCCTGCCGGTCTATGTTCTCCTGATAGTAAAAGAGTGAAAATATCGTCAAAAAGTCGAATTTTTACAAAACTGCGTATTTCATAGCTAGGACGTTAGCTCCTGCCGGTCTATGTTCTCCTGATAGTAAAAGAGTGAAAATATCGTCAAAAAATCGAATTTTTACTAAACTGCGTATTTCATAGCTAGGACCTTACCTCCTGCCGATCTATGTTCTCCTGATAGTAAAAGAGTGAAAATATCGTCAAAAAGTCGAATTTTTACTAAACTGCGTATTTCATAGCTAGGACGTTAGCTCCTGCAGGTCTATGTTCTCCTGATAGTAAAAGAGTGAAAATATCGTCAAAAAGTCGAATTTTTACTAAACTGCGTATTTCATAGCTAGGACGTTAGCTCCTGCCGGTCTATGTTCTCCTGATAGTAAAAGAGTGAAAATATCGTCAAAAAATCGAATTTTTACTAAACTGCGTATTTCATAGCTAGGACGTTAGCTGCTGCCGGTCTATGTTCTCCTGATAGTAAAAGAGTGAAAATATCGTCAAAAAGTCGAATTTTAACTAAACTGCGTATTTCATAGCTAGGACCTTACCTCCTGCCGGTCTATGTTCTCCTGATAGTAAAAGAGTGAAAATATCGTCAAAAAGTCGAATTTTTACTAAACTGCGTATTTCATAGCTAGGACGTTAGCTCCTGCCGGTCTATGTTCTCCTGATAGTAAAAGAGTGAAAATATCGTCAAAAAGTCGAATTTTTACAAAACTGCGTATTTCATAGCTAGGACGTTAGCTCCTGCCGGTCTATGTTCTCCTGATAGTAAAAGAGTGAAAATATCGTCAAAAAGTCGAATTTTTACAAAACTGCGTATTTCATAGATAGGACGTTAGCTCCTGCCGGTCTATGTTCACCTGATAGTAAAAGAGTGAAAATATCGTCAAAAAGTCGAATTTTTACAAAACTGCGTATTTCATAGCTAGGACGTTAGCTCCTGCCGGTCTATGTTCTCCTGATAGTAAAAGAGTGAAAATATCGTCAAAAAATCGAATTTTTACTAAACTGCGTATTTCATAGCTAGGACGTTAGCTCCTGCAGGTCTATGTTCTCCTGATAGTAAAAGAGTGAAAATATCGTCAAAAAGTCGAATTTTTACTAAACTGCGTATTTCATAGCTAGGACGTTAGCTCCTGCCGGTCTATGTTCTCCTGATAGTAAAAGAGTGAAAATATCGTCAAAAAGTCGAATTTTTACAAAGCTGCGTATTTCAGAGCTAGGACGTTAGCTCCTGCCGGTCTATGTTCTCCTGATAGTAAAAGAGTGAAAATATCGTCAAAAAGTCGAATTTTTACAAAACTGCGTATTTCATAGCTAGGACGTTAGCTCCTGCCGGTCTATGTTCTCCTGATAGTAAAAGAGTGAAAATATCGTCAAAAAGTCGAATTTTTACAAAACTGCGTATTTCATAGCTAGGACGTTAGCTCCTGCCGGTCTATGTTCTCCTGATAGTAAAAGAGTGAAAATATCGTCAAAAAGTCGAATTTTTACTAAACTGCGTATTTCATAGCTAGGACGTTAGCTCCTGCCGGTCTATGTTCTCCTGATAGTAAAAGAGTGAAAATATCGTCAAAAAGTCGAATTTTTACAAAACTGCGTATTTCATAGCTAGGACGTTAGCTCCTGCCGGTCTATGTTCTCCTGATAGTAAAAGAGTGAAAATATCGTCAAAAAGTCGAATTTTTACAAAACTGCGTATTTCATAGCTAGGACGTTAGCTCCTGCCGGTCTATGTTCTCCTGATAGTAAAAGAGTGAAAATATCGTCAAAAAGTCGAATTTTTACTAAACTGCGTATTTCATAGCTAGGACGTTAGCTCCTGCAGGTCTATGTTCTCCTGATAGTAAAAGAGTGAAAATATCGTCAAAAAGTCGAATTTTTACTAAACTGCGTATTTCATAGCTAGGACGTTAGCTCCTGCCGGTCTATGTTCTCCTGATAGTAAAAGAGTGAAAATATCGTCAAAAAGTCGAATTTTTACAAAGCTGCGTATTTCAGAGCTAGGACGTTAGCTCCTGCCGGTCTATGTTCTCCTGATAGTAAAAGAGTGAAAATATCGTCAAAAAGTCGAATTTTTACAAAACTGCGTATTTCATAGCTAGGACGTTAGCTCCTGCCGGTCTATGTTCTCCTGATAGTAAAAGAGTGAAAATATCGTCAAAAAGTCGAATTTTTACAAAACTGCGTATTTCATAGCTAGGACGTTAGCTCCTGCCGGTCTATGTTCTCCTGATAGTAAAAGAGTGAAAATATCGTCAAAAAGTCGAATTTTTACTAAACTGCGTATTTCATAGCTAGGACGTTAGCTCCTGCCGGTCTATGTTCTCCTGATAGTAAAAGAGTGAAAATATCGTCAAAAAGTCGAATTTTTACAAAACTGCGTATTTCATAGCTAGGACGTTAGCTCCTGCCGGTCTATGTTCTCCTGATAGTAAAAGAGTGAAAATATCGTCAAAAAGTCGAATTTTTACAAAACTGCGTATTTCATAGCTAGGACGTTAGCCCCTGCCGGTCTATGTTCTCCTGGTAGTAAAAGAGTGAAAATGTCGTCAAAAAGTCGAATTTTTACTAAACTGCGTATTTCATAGCTAGGACGTTAGCTCCTGCCGGTCTATGTTCTCCTGATAGGAAAAGAGTGAAAATATCGTCAAAAAGTCGAATTTTTACAAAGCTGCGTATTTCATAGCTAGGACGTTAGCTCCTGCCGGTATATGTTCTCCTGATAGTAAAAGAGTGAAAATATCGTCAAAAAGTCGAATTTTTACACAGCTGCGTATTTCAGAGCTAGGTCGTTAGCTCCTGCCGGTCTATGTTCTCCTGATAGTAAAAGAGTGAAAATATCGTCAAAAAGTCGAATTTTTACAAAACTGCGTATTTCATAGCTAGGACGTTAGCTCCTGCCGGTCTATGTTCTCCTGATAGTAAAAGAGTGAAAATATCGTCAAAAAGTCGAATTTTTACAAAACTGCGTATTTCATAGCTAGGACGTTAGCTCCTGCCGGTCTATGTTCTCCTGATAGTAAAAGAGTGAAAATATCGTCAAAAAGTCGAATTTTTACTAAACTGCGTATTTCATAGCTAGGACGTTAGCTCCTGCCGGTCTATGTTCTCCTGATAGTAAAAGAGTGAAAATATCGTCAAAAAGTCGAATTTTTACAAAACTGCGTATTTCATAGCTAGGACGTTAGCTCCTGCCGGTCTATGTTCTCCTGATAGTAAAAGAGTGAAAATATCGTCAAAAAGTCGAATTTTTACAAAACTGCGTATTTCATAGCTAGGACGTTAGCTCCTGCCGGTCTATGTTCTCCTGATAGTAAAAGAGTGAAAATATCGTCAAAAAGTCGAATTTTTACTAAACTGCGTATTTCATAGCTAGGACGTTAGCTCCTGCCGGTCTATGTTCTCCTGATAGTAAAAGAGTGAAAATATCGTCAAAAAGTCGAATTTTTACAAAACTGCGTATTTCATAGCTAGGACGTTAGCCCCTGCCGGTCTATGTTCTCCTGATAGTAAAAGAGTGAAAATATCGTCAAAAAGTCGAATTTTTACAAAACTGCGTATTTCATAGCTAGGACGTTAGCCCCTGCCGGTCTATGTTCTCCTGGTAGTAAAAGAGTGAAAATGTCGTCAAAAAGTCGAATTTTTACTAAACTGCGTATTTCATAGCTAGGACGTTAGCTCCTGCCAGTCTATGTTCTCCTGATAGGAAAAGAGTGAAAATATCGTCAAAAAGTCGAATTTTTACAAAGCTGCGTATTTCATAGCTAGGACGTTAGCTCCTGCCGGTCTATGTTCTCCTGATAGTAAAAGAGTGAAAATATCGTCAAAAAGTCGAATTTTTACAAAACTGAGTATTTCATAGCTAGGACGTTAGCTCCTGCCGGTCTATGTTCTCCTTATAGTAAAAGAGTGAAAATATCGTCAAAAAGTCGAATTTTTACTAAACTGCGTATTTCATAGCTAGGACCTTACCTCCTGCCGGTCTAAGTTCTCCTGATAGTAAAAGAGTGAAAATATCGTCAAAAAGTCCAATTTTTACTAAACTGCGTATTTCATAGCTAGGACGTTAGCTCCTGCCGGTCTATGTTCTCCTGATAGTAAAAGAGTGAAAATATCGTCAAAAAGTCGAATTTTTACAAAACTGCGTATTTCATAGCTAGGACGTTAGCTCCTTTCCGGTCTATGTTCTCCTGATAGTAAAAGAGTGAAAATATCGTCAAAAAGTCGAATTTTTACAAAACTGCGTATTTCATAGCTAGGACGTTAGCTCCTGCCGGTCTATGTTCTCCTGATAGTAAAAGAGTGAAAATATCGTCAAAAAATCGAATTTTTACTAAACTGCGTATTTCATAGCTAGGACCTTACCTCCTGCCGATCTATGTTCTCCTGATAGTAAAAGAGTGAAAATATCGTCAAAAAGTCGAATTTTTACTAAACTGCGTATTTCATAGCTAGGACGTTAGCTCCTGCAGGTCTATGTTCTCCTGATAGTAAAAGAGTGAAAATATCGTCAAAAAGTCGAATTTTTACTAAACTGCGTATTTCATAGCTAGGACGTTAGCTCCTGCAGGTCTATGTTCTCCTGATAGTAAAAGAGTGAAAATATCGTCAAAAAGTCGAATTTTTACTAAACTGCGTATTTCATAGCTAGGACGTTAGCTCCTGCCGGTCTATGTTCTCCTGATAGTAAAAGAGTGAAAATATCGTCAAAAAGTCGAATTTTTACAAAACTGCGTATTTCATAGCTAGGACGTTAGCTCCTGCCGGTCTATGTTCTCCTGATAGTAAAAGAGTGAAAATATCGTCAAAAAATCGAATTTTTACTAAACTGCGTATTTCATAGCTAGGACCTTACCTCCTGCCGGTCTATGTTCTCCTGATAGTAAAAGAGTGAAAATATTGTCAAAAAGTCGAATTTTTACTAAACTGCGTATTTCATAGCTAGGACGTTAGCTCCTGCCGGTCTATGTTCACCTGATAGTAAAAGAGTGAAAATATCGTCAAAAAGTCGAATATTTACAAAACTGCGTATTTCATAGCTAGGACGTTAGCTCCTGCCGGTCTATGTTCTCCTGATAGCAAAAGAGTGAAAATATCGACAAAAAGTCGAATTTTTACAAAACTGCGTATTACATAGCTAGGACCTTACCTCCTGCCGGTCTATGTTCTCCTGATAGTAAAAGAGTGAAAATATCGTTAAAAAGTCGAATTTTTACAAAACTGCGTATTCCATAGCTAGGACGTTAGCTCCTGCCGGTCTAAGTTCTCTTGATAGTAAAAGAGTGAAAATATCGTCAAAAAATCGAATTTTTAGTAAACTGCGTATTTCATAGCTAGGACGTTAGCTCCTGCCGGTCTATGTTCTCCTGATAGTAAAAGAGTGAAAATATCGTCAAAAAGTCGAATTTTTACAAAACTGCGTATTTCATAGCTAGGACGTTAGCTCCTGCCGGTCTATGTTCTCCTGATAGTAAAAGAGTGAAAATATCGTCAAAAAGTCGAATTTTTACAAAACTGCGTATTTCATAGCTAGGACGTTAGCTCCTGCGTTTATTTTCTCCTGATAGTAAAAGAGTGAAAATATCGTCAAAAAGTCGAATTTTTACAAAACTGAGTATTTCATAGCTAGGACGTTAGCTCCTGCCGGTCTATGTTCTCCTGATAGTAAAAGAGTGAAAATATCGTCAAAAAGTCGAATTATTACTAAACTGCGTATTTCATAGCTAGGACGTTAGCTCCTGCCGGTCTATGTTCTCCTGATAGTAAAAGAGTGAAAATATCGTTAAAAAGTCGAATTTTTACAAAACTGCGTATTTCATAGCTAGGACGTTAGCTCCTGCCGGTCTATGTTCTCCTGATAGTAAAAGAGTGAAAATATCGTCAAAAAGTCGAATTTTTACAAAACTGCGTATTTCATAGCTAGGACGTTAGCTCCTGCCGGTCTATGTCCTCTCATAGTAAAAGTGTGAAAATATCGTCAAAAAGTCGAATTTTTACAAAACTGCGTATTTCATAGCTAGGACGTTAGCTCCTGCCGGTCTATGTTCTCCTGATAGTAAAAGAGTGAAAATATCGTCAAAAAGTCGAATTTTTACAAAACTGCGTATTTCATAGCTAGGACGTTAGCTCCTGCCGGTCTATGTTCTCCTGATAGTAAAAGAGTGAAAATATCGTCAAAAAGTCGAATTTTTACTAAACTGCGTATTTCATAGCTAGGACGTTAGCTCCTGCCGGTCTATGTTCTCCTGATAGTAAAAGAGTGAAAATATCGTCAAAAAATCGAATTTTTACTAAACTGCGTATTTCATAGCTAGGACGTTAGCTGCTGCCGGTCTATGTTCTCCTGATAGTAAAAGAGTGAAAATATCGTCAAAAAGTCGAATTTTAACTAAACTGCGTATTTCATAGCTAGGACCTTACCTCCTGCCGGTCTATGTTCTCCTGATAGTAAAAGAGTGAAAATATCGTCAAAAAGTCGAATTTTTACTAAACTGCGTATTTCATAGCTAGGACGTTAGCTCCTGCCGGTCTATGTTCTCCTGATAGTAAAAGAGTGAAAATATCGTCAAAAAGTCGAATTTTTACAAAACTGCGTATTTCATAGCTAGGACGTTAGCTCCTGCCGGTCTATGTTCTCCTGATAGTAAAAGAGTGAAAATATCGTCAAAAAGTCGAATTTTTACTAAACTGCGTATTTCATAGATAGGACGTTAGCTCCTGCCGGTCTATGTTCTCCTGATAGTAAAAGAGTGAAAATATCGTCAAAAAGTCGAATTTTTACAAAACTGCGTATTTCATAGATAGGACGTTAGCTCCTGCCGGTCTATGTTCACCTGATAGTAAAAGAGTGAAAATATCGTCAAAAAGTCGAATTTTTACAAAACTGCGTATTTCATAGCTAGGACGTTAGCTCCTGCCGGTCTATGTTCTCCTGATAGTAAAAGAGTGAAAATATCGTCAAAAAGTCGAATTTTTACTAAACTGCGTATTTCATAGCTAGGACGTTAGCTCCTGCAGGTCTATGTTCTCCTGATAGTAAAAGAGTGAAAATATCGTCAAAAAGTCGAATTTTTACTAAACTGCGTATTTCATAGCTAGGACGTTAGCTCCTGCCGGTCTATGTTCTCCTGATAGTAAAAGAGTGAAAATATCGTCAAAAAGTCGAATTTTTACAAAGCTGCGTATTTCAGAGCTAGGACGTTAGCTCCTGCCGGTCTATGTTCTCCTGATAGTAAAAGAGTGAAAATATCGTCAAAAAGTCGAATTTTTACAAAACTGCGTATTTCATAGCTAGGACGTTAGCTCCTGCCGGTCTATGTTCTCCTGATAGTAAAAGAGTGAAAATATCGTCAAAAAGTCGAATTTTTACTAAACTGCGTATTTCATAGCTAGGACGTTAGCTCCTGCCGGTCTATGTTCTCCTGATAGTAAAAGAGTGAAAATATCGTCAAAAAATCGAATTTTTACTAAACTGCGTATTTCATAGCTAGGACGTTAGCTGCTGCCGGTCTATGTTCTCCTGATAGTAAAAGAGTGAAAATATCGTCAAAAAGTCGAATTTTAACTAAACTGCGTATTTCATAGCTAGGACCTTACCTCCTGCCGGTCTATGTTCTCCTGATAGTAAAAGAGTGAAAATATCGTCAAAAAGTCGAATTTTAACTAAACTGCGTATTTCATAGCTAGGACCTTACCTCCTGCCGGTCTATGTTCTCCTGATAGTAAAAGAGTGAAAATATCGTCAAAAAGTCGAATTTTTACAAAACTGCGTATTTCATAGCTAGGACGTTAGCTCCTGCCGGTCTATGTTCTCCTGATAGTAAAAGAGTGAAAATATCGTCAAAAAGACGAATTTTTACAAAACTGCGTATTTCATAGATAGGACGTTAGCTCCTGCCGGTCTATGTTCTCCTGATAGTAAAAGAGTGAAAATATCGTCAAAAAGTCGAATTTTTACAAAACTGCGTATTTCATAGATAGGACGTTAGCTCCTGCCGGTCTATGTTCACCTGATAGTAAAAGAGTGAAAATATCGTCAAAAAGTCGAATTTTTACAAAACTGCGTATTTCATAGCTAGGACGTTAGCTCCTGCCGGTCTATGTTCTCCTGATAGTAAAAGAGTGAAAATATCGTCAAAAAGTCGAATTTTTACTAAACTGCGTATTTCATAGCTAGGACGTTAGCTCCTGCAGGTCTATGTTCTCCTGATAGTAAAAGAGTGAAAATATCGTCAAAAAGTCGAATTTTTACTAAACTGCGTATTTCATAGCTAGGACGTTAGCTCCTGCCGGTCTATGTTCTCCTGATAGTAAAAGAGTGAAAATATCGTCAAAAAGTCGAATTTTTACAAAGCTGCGTATTTCAGAGCTAGGACGTTAGCTCCTGCCGGTCTATGTTCTCCTGATAGTAAAAGAGTGAAAATATCGTCAAAAAGTCGAATTTTTACTAAACTGCGTATTTCATAGCTAGGACGTTAGCTCCTGCCGGTCTATGTTCTCCTGATAGTAAAAGAGTGAAAATATCGTCAAAAAGTCGAATTTTTACTAAACTGCGTATTTCATAGCTAGGACGTTAGCTCCTGCCGGTCTATGTTCTCCTGATAGTAAAAGAGTGAAAATATCGTCAAAAAATCGAATTTTTACTAAACTGCGTATTTCATAGCTAGGACGTTAGCTGCTGCCGGTCTATGTTCTCCTGATAGTAAAAGAGTGAAAATATCGTCAAAAAGTCGAATTTTAACTAAACTGCGTATTTCATAGCTAGGACCTTACCTCCTGCCGGTCTATGTTCTCCTGATAGTAAAAGAGTGAAAATATCGTCAAAAAGTCGAATTTTTACTAAACTGCGTATTTCATAGCTAGGACGTTAGCTCCTGCCGGTCTATGTTCTCCTGATAGTAAAAGAGTGAAAATATCGTCAAAAAGTCGAATTTTTACAAAACTGCGTATTTCATAGCTAGGACGTTAGCTCCTGCCGGTCTATGTTCTCCTGATAGTAAAAGAGTGAAAATATCGTCAAAAAGTCGAATTTTTACAAAACTGCGTATTTCATAGATAGGACGTTAGCTCCTGCCGGTCTATGTTCACCTGATAGTAAAAGAGTGAAAATATCGTCAAAAAGTCGAATTTTTACAAAACTGCGTATTTCATAGCTAGGACGTTAGCTCCTGCCGGTCTATGTTCTCCTGATAGTAAAAGAGTGAAAATATCGTCAAAAAGTCGAATTTTTACTAAACTGCGTATTTCATAGCTAGGACGTTAGCTCCTGCAGGTCTATGTTCTCCTGATAGTAAAAGAGTGAAAATATCGTCAAAAAGTCGAATTTTTACTAAACTGCGTATTTCATAGCTAGGACGTTAGCTCCTGCCGGTCTATGTTCTCCTGATAGTAAAAGAGTGAAAATATCGTCAAAAAGTCGAATTTTTACAAAGCTGCGTATTTCAGAGCTAGGACGTTAGCTCCTGCCGGTCTATGTTCTCCTGATAGTAAAAGAGTGAAAATATCGTCAAAAAGTCGAATTTTTACAAAACTGCGTATTTCATAGCTAGGACGTTAGCTCCTGCCGGTCTATGTTCTCCTGATAGTAAAAGAGTGAAAATATCGTCAAAAAGTCGAATTTTTACAAAACTGCGTATTTCATAGCTAGGACGTTAGCTCCTGCCGGTCTATGTTCTCCTGATAGTAAAAGAGTGAAAATATCGTCAAAAAGTCGAATTTTTACTAAACTGCGTATTTCATAGCTAGGACGTTAGCTCCTGCCGGTCTATGTTCTCCTGATAGTAAAAGAGTGAAAATATCGTCAAAAAGTCGAATTTTTACAAAACTGCGTATTTCATAGCTAGGACGTTAGCTCCTGCCGGTCTATGTTCTCCTGATAGTAAAAGAGTGAAAATATCGTCAAAAAGTCGAATTTTTACAAAGCTGCGTATTTCATAGCTAGGACGTTAGCTCCTGCCGGTCTATGTTCTCCTGATAGTAAAAGAGTGAAAATATCGTCAAAAAGTCGAATTTTTACTAAACTGCGTATTTCATAGCTAGGACGTTAGCTCCTGCAGGTCTATGTTCTCCTGATAGTAAAAGAGTGAAAATATCGTCAAAAAGTCGAATTTTTACTAAACTGCGTATTTCATAGCTAGGACGTTAGCTCCTGCCGGTCTATGTTCTCCTGATAGTAAAAGAGTGAAAATATCGTCAAAAAGTCGAATTTTTACAAAGCTGCGTATTTCAGAGCTAGGACGTTAGCTCCTGCCGGTCTATGTTCTCCTGATAGTAAAAGAGTGAAAATATCGTCAAAAAGTCGAATTTTTACAAAACTGCGTATTTCATAGCTAGGACGTTAGCTCCTGCCGGTCTATGTTCTCCTGATAGTAAAAGAGTGAAAATATCGTCAAAAAGTCGAATTTTTACAAAACTGCGTATTTCATAGCTAGGACGTTAGCTCCTGCCGGTCTATGTTCTCCTGATAGTAAAAGAGTGAAAATATCGTCAAAAAGTCGAATTTTTACAAAACTGCGTATTTCATAGCTAGGACGTTAGCTCCTGCCGGTCTATGTTCTCCTGATAGTAAAAGAGTGAAAATATCGTCAAAAAGTCGAATTTTTACAAAACTGCGTATTTCATAGCTAGGACGTTAGCTCCTGCCGGTCTAAGTTCTCCTGATAGTAAAAGAGTGAAAATATCGTCAAAAAGTCGAATTTTTACTAAACTGCGTATTTCATAGCTAGGACGTTAGCTCCTGCAGGTCTATGTTCTCCTGATAGTAAAAGAGTGAAAATATCGTCAAAAAGTCGAATTTTTACTAAACTGCGTATTTCATAGCTAGGACGTTAGCTCCTGCCGGTCTATGTTCTCCTGATAGTAAAAGAGTGAAAATATCGTCAAAAAGTCGAATTTTTACAAAGCTGCGTATTTCAGAGCTAGGACGTTAGCTCCTGCCGGTCTATGTTCTCCTGATAGTAAAAGAGTGAAAATATCGTCAAAAAGTCGAATTTTTACAAAACTGCGTATTTCATAGCTAGGACGTTAGCTCCTGCCGGTCTATGTTCTCCTGATAGTAAAAGAGTGAAAATATCGTCAAAAAGTCGAATTTTTACAAAACTGCGTATTTCATAGCTAGGACGTTAGCTCCTGCCGGTCTATGTTCTCCTGATAGTAAAAGAGTGAAAATATCGTCAAAAAGTCGAATTTTTACTAAACTGCGTATTTCATAGCTAGGACGTTAGCTCCTGCCGGTCTATGTTCTCCTGATAGTAAAAGAGTGAAAATATCGTCAAAAAGTCGAATTTTTACAAAACTGCGTATTTCATAGCTAGGACGTTAGCTCCTGCCGGTCTATGTTCTCCTGATAGTAAAAGAGTGAAAATATCGTCAAAAAGTCGAATTTTTACAAAACTGCGTATTTCATAGCTAGGACGTTAGCCCCTGCCGGTCTATGTTCTCCTGGTAGTAAAAGAGTGAAAATGTCGTCAAAAAGTCGAATTTTTACTAAACTGCGTATTTCATAGCTAGGACGTTAGCTCCTGCCGGTCTATGTTCTCCTGATAGGAAAAGAGTGAAAATATCGTCAAAAAGTCGAATTTTTACAAAGCTGCGTATTTCATAGCTAGGACGTTAGCTCCTGCCGGTATATGTTCTCCTGATAGTAAAAGAGTGAAAATATCGTCAAAAAGTCGAATTTTTACACAGCTGCGTATTTCAGAGCTAGGTCGTTAGCTCCTGCCGGTCTATGTTCTCCTGATAGTAAAAGAGTGAAAATATCGTCAAAAAGTCGAATTTTTACAAAACTGCGTATTTCATAGCTAGGACGTTAGCTCCTGCCGGTCTATGTTCTCCTGATAGTAAAAGAGTGAAAATATCGTCAAAAAGTCGAATTTTTACAAAACTGCGTATTTCATAGCTAGGACGTTAGCTCCTGCCGGTCTATGTTCTCCTGATAGTAAAAGAGTGAAAATATCGTCAAAAAGTCGAATTTTTACTAAACTGCGTATTTCATAGCTAGGACGTTAGCTCCTGCCGGTCTATGTTCTCCTGATAGTAAAAGAGTGAAAATATCGTCAAAAAGTCGAATTTTTACAAAACTGCGTATTTCATAGCTAGGACGTTAGCTCCTGCCGGTCTATGTTCTCCTGATAGTAAAAGAGTGAAAATATCGTCAAAAAGTCGAATTTTTACAAAACTGCGTATTTCATAGCTAGGACGTTAGCCCCTGCCGGTCTATGTTCTCCTGGTAGTAAAAGAGTGAAAATGTCGTCAAAAAGTCGAATTTTTACTAAACTGCGTATTTCATAGCTAGGACGTTAGCTCCTGCCAGTCTATGTTCTCCTGATAGGAAAAGAGTGAAAATATCGTCAAAAAGTCGAATTTTTACAAAGCTGCGTATTTCATAGCTAGGACGTTAGCTCCTGCCGGTCTATGTTCTCCTGATAGTAAAAGAGTGAAAATATCGTCAAAAAGTCGAATTTTTACAAAACTGCGTATTTCATAGCTAGGACGTTAGCTCCTGCCGGTCTATGTTCTCCTGATAGTAAAAGAGTGAAAATATCGTCAAAAAGTCGAATTTTTACAAAACTGAGTATTTCATAGCTAGGACGTTAGCTCCTGCCGGTCTATGTTCTCCTTATAGTAAAAGAGTGAAAATATCGTCAAAAAGTCGAATTTTTACTAAACTGCGTATTTCATAGCTAGGACCTTACCTCCTGCCGGTCTAAGTTCTCCTGATAGTAAAAGAGTGAAAATATCGTCAAAAAGTCCAATTTTTACTAAACTGCGTATTTCATAGCTAGGACGTTAGCTCCTGCCGGTCTATGTTCTCCTGATAGTAAAAGAGTGAAAATATCGTCAAAAAGTCGAATTTTTACAAAACTGCGTATTTCATAGCTAGGACGTTAGCTCCTTTCCGGTCTATGTTCTCCTGATAGTAAAAGAGTGAAAATATCGTCAAAAAGTCGAATTTTTACAAAACTGCGTATTTCATAGCTAGGACGTTAGCTCCTGCCGGTCTATGTTCTCCTGATAGTAAAAGAGTGAAAATATCGTCAAAAAATCGAATTTTTACTAAACTGCGTATTTCATAGCTAGGACCTTACCTCCTGCCGATCTATGTTCTCCTGATAGTAAAAGAGTGAAAATATCGTCAAAAAGTCGAATTTTTACTAAACTGCGTATTTCATAGCTAGGACGTTAGCTCCTGCAGGTCTATGTTCTCCTGATAGTAAAAGAGTGAAAATATCGTCAAAAAGTCGAATTTTTACAAAACTGCGTATTTCATAGCTAGGACGTTAGCTCCTGCAGGTCTATGTTCTCCTGATAGTAAAAGAGTGAAAATATCGTCAAAAAGTCGAATTTTTACTAAACTGCGTATTTCATAGCTAGGACGTTAGCTCCTGCCGGTTTATGTTCTCCTGATAGTAAAAGAGTGAAAATATCGTCAAAAAGTCGAATTTTTACAAAACTGCGTATTTCATAGCTAGGACGTTAGCCCCTGCCGGTCTATGTTCTCCTGGTAGTAAAAGAGTGAAAATGTCGTCAAAAAGTCGAATTTTTACTAAACTGCGTATTTCATAGCTAGGACGTTAGCTCCTGCCGGTCTATGTTCTCCTGATAGGAAAAGAGTGAAAATATCGTCAAAAAGTCGAATTTTTACAAAGCTGCGTATTTCATAGCTAGGACGTTAGCTCCTGCCGGTCTATGTTCTCCTGATAGTAAAAGAGTGAAAATATCGTCAAAAAGTCGAATTTTTACTAAACTGCGTATTTCATAGCTAGGACCTTACCTCCTGCCGGTCTATGTTCTCCTGATAGTAAAAGAGTGAAAATATCGTCAAAAAGTCGAATTTTTACTAAACTGCGTATTTCATAGCTAGGACGTTAGCTCCTGCCGGTCTATGTTCTCCTGATAGTAAAAGAGTGAAAATATCGTCAAAAAGTCGAATTTTTACAAAACTGCGTATTTCATAGCTAGGACGTTAGCTCCTGCCGGTCTATGTTCTCCTGATAGTAAAAGAGTGAAAATATCGTCAAAAAATCGAATTTTTACTAAACTGCGTATTTCATAGCTAGGACCTTACCTCCTGCCGGTCTATGTTCTCCTGATAGTAAAAGAGTGAAAATATCGTCAAAAAGTCGAATTTTTACTAAACTGCGTATTTCATAGCTAGGACGTTAGCTCCTGCCGGTCTATGTTCACCTGATAGTAAAAGAGTGAAAATATCGTCAAAATGTCGAATATTTACAAAACTGCGTATTTCATAGCTAGGACGTTAGCTCCTGCCGGTCTATGTTCTCCTGATAGTAAAAGAGTGAAAATATCGTCAAAAAGTCGAATTTTTACAAAACTGCGTATTTCATAGCTAGGACGTTAGCTCCTGCCGGTCTATGTTCTCCTGATAGTAAAAGAGTGAAAATATCGTCAAAAAATCGAATTTTTACTAAACTGCGTATTTCATAGCTAGGACCTTACCTCCTGCCGGTCTATGTTCTCCTGATAGTAAAAGAGTGAAAATATCGTCAAAAAGTCGAATTTTTACTAAACTGCGTATTTCATAGCTAGGACGTTAGCTCCTGCCGGTCTATGTTCACCTGATAGTAAAAGAGTGAAAATATCGTCAAAATGTCGAATATTTACAAAACTGCGTATTTCATAGCTAGGACGTTAGCTCCTGCCGGTCTATGTTCTCCTGATAGCAAAAGAGTGAAAATATCGACAAAAAGTCGAATTTTTACAAAACTGCGTATTTCATAGCTAGGACCTTACCTCCTGCCGGTCTATGTTCTCCTGATAGTAAAAGAGTGAAAATATCGTTAAAAAGTCGAATTTTTACAAAACTGCGTATTTCATAGCTAGGACGTTAGCCCCTGCCGGTCTATGTTCTCCTGGTAGTAAAAGAGTGAAAATGTCGTAAAAAGTCGAATTTTTACTAAACTGCGTATTTCATAGCTAGGACGTTAGCTCCTGCCGGTCTATGTTCTCCTGATAGTAAAAGAGTGAAAATATCGTCAAAAAGTCGAATTTTTACAAAACTGCGTATTTCATAGCTAGGACGTTAGCCCCTGCCGGTCTATGTTCTCCTGATAGTAAAAGAGTGAAAATATCGTCAAAAAGTCGAATTTTTACAAAGCTGCGTATTTCATAGCTAGGACGTTAGCTCCTGCCGGTCTATGTTCTCCTGATAGTAAAAGAGTGAAAATATCGTCAAAAAGTCGAATTTTTACAAAACTGCGTATTTCATAGCTAGGACGTTAGCTCCTGCGTTTATTTTCTCCTGATAGTAAAAGAGTGAAAATATCGTCAAAAAGTCGAATTTTTACAAAACTGAGTATTTCATAGCTAGGACGTTAGCTCCTGCCGGTCTATGTTCTCCTGATAGTAAAAGTGTGAAAATATCGTCAAAAAGTCGAATTTTTACTAAACTGCGTATTTCATAGCTAGGACGTTAGCTCCTGCCGGTCTATGTTCTCCTGATAGTAAAAGAGTGAAAATATCGTCAAAAAGTCGAATTTTTACTAAACTGCGTATTTCATAGCTAGGACGTTAGCTCCTGCCGGTCTATGTTCTCCTGATAGTAAAAGAGTGAAAATATCGTCAAAAAGTCGAATTTTTACAAAACTGCGTATTTCATAGCTAGGACGTTAGCTCCTGCCGGTCTATGTTCTCCTGATAGTAAAAGAGTGAAAATATCGTCAAAAAGTCGAATTTTTACAAAACTGCGTATTTCATAGCTAGGACGTTAGCCCCTGCCGGTCTATGTTCTCCTGGTAGTAAAAGAGTGAAAATGTCGTAAAAAGTCGAATTTTTACTAAACTGCGTATTTCATAGCTAGGACGTTAGCCCCTGCCGGTCTATGTTCTCCTGGTAGTAAAAGAGTGAAAATGTCGTAAAAAGTCGAATTTTTACTAAACTGCGTATTTCATAGCTAGTACGTTAGCCCCTGCCGGTCTATGTTCTCCTGATAGTAAAAGAGTGAAAATATCGTCAAAAAGTCGAATTTTTACAAAGCTGCGTATTTCATAGCTAGGACGTTAGCTCCTGCCGGTCTATGTTCTCCTGATAGTAAAAGAGTAAAAATATCGTCAAAAAGTCGAATTTTTACAAAACTGCGTATTTCATAGCTAGGACGTTAGCTCCTGCCGGTCTATGTTCTCCTGATAGTAAAAGAGTGAAAATATCGTAAAAAAGTCGAATTATTACAAAACTGAGTATTTCATAGCTAGGACGTTAGCTCCTGCCGGTCTATGTTCTCCTGATAGTAAAAGAGTGAAAATATCGTCAAAAAGTCGAATTTTTACTAAACTGCGTATTTCATAGCTAGGACGTTAGCTCCTGCCGGTCTATGTTCTCCTGATAGTAAAAGAGTGAAAATATCGTCAAAAAGTCGAATTTTTACTAAACTGCGTATTTCATAGCTAGGACGTTAGCTCCTGCCGGTCTATGTTCTCCTGATAGTAAAAGAGTGAAAATATCGTCAAAAAGTCGAATTTTTACAAAACTGCGTATTTCATAGCTAGGACGTTAGCTCCTGCCGGTCTATGTTCTCCTGATAGTAAAAGAGTGAAAATAACGTCAAAAAGTCGAATTTTTACAAAACTGCGTATTTCATAGCTAGGACGTTAGCTCCTGCCGGTCTATGTTCTCCTGATAGTAAAAGAGTGAAAATATCGTCAAAAAATCGAATTTTTACTAAACTGCGTATTTCATAGCTAGGACCTTACCTCCTGCCGATCTATGTTCTCCTGATAGTAAAAGAGTGAAAATATCGTCAAAAAGTCGAATTTTTACTAAACTGCGTATTTCATAGCTAGGACGTTAGCTCCTGCAGGTCTATGTTCTCCTGATAGTAAAAGAGTGAAAATATCGTCAAAAAGTTGAATTTTTACTAAACTGCGTATTTCATAGCTAGGACGTTAGCTCCTGCAGGTCTATGTTCTCCTGATAGTAAAAGAGTGAAAATATCGTCAAAAAGTCGAATTTTTACTAAACTGCGTATTTCATAGCTAGGACGTTAGCTCCTGCCGGTTTATGTTCTCCTGATAGTAAAAGAGTGAAAATATCGTCAAAAAGTCGAATTTTTACTAAACTGCGTATTTCATAGCTAGGACGTTAGCCCCTGCCGGTCTATGTTCTCCTGGTAGTAAAAGAGTGAAAATGTCGTCAAAAAGTCGAATTTTTACTAAACTGCGTATTTCATAGCTAGGACGTTAGCTCCTGCCGGTCTATGTTCTCCTGATAGGAAAAGAGTGAAAATATCGTCAAAAAGTCGAATTTTTACAAAGCTGCGTATTTCATAGCTAGGACGTTAGCTCCTGCCGGTCTATGTTCTCCTGATAGTAAAAGAGTGAAAATATCGTCAAAAAGTCGAATTTTTACAAAACTGCGTATTTCATAGCTAGGACGTTAGCTCCTGCCGGTCTATGTTCTCCTGATAGTAAAAGAGTGAAAATATCGTCAAAAAATCGAATTTTTACTAAACTGCGTATTTCATAGCTAGGACCTTACCTCCTGCCGGTCTATGTTCTCCTGATAGTAAAAGAGTGAAAATATCGTCAAAAAGTCGAATTTTTACTAAACTGCGTATTTCATAGCTAGGACGTTAGCTCCTGCCGGTCTATGTTCACCTGATAGTAAAAGAGTGAAAATATCGTCAAAATGTCGAATATTTACAAAACTGCGTATTTCATAGCTAGGACGTTAGCTCCTGCCGGTCTATGTTCTCCTGATAGCAAAAGAGTGAAAATATCGACAAAAAGTCGAATTTTTACAAAACTGCGTATTTCATAGCTAGGACCTTACCTCCTGCCGGTCTATGTTCTCCTGATAGTAAAAGAGTGAAAATATCGTTAAAAAGTCGAATTTTTACAAAACTGCGTATTTCATAGCTAGGACGTTAGCCCCTGCCGGTCTATGTTCTCCTGGTAGTAAAAGAGTGAAAATGTCGTAAAAAGTCGAATTTTTACTAAACTGCGTATTTCATAGCTAGGACGTTAGCTCCTGCCGGTCTATGTTCTCCTGATAGTAAAAGAGTGAAAATATCGTCAAAAAGTCGAATTTTTACAAAACTGCGTATTTCATAGCTAGGACGTTAGCCCCTGCCGGTCTATGTTCTCCTGATAGTAAAAGAGTGAAAATATCGTCAAAAAGTCGAATTTTTACAAAGCTGCGTATTTCATAGCTAGGACGTTAGCTCCTGCCGGTCTATGTTCTCCTGATAGTAAAAGAGTGAAAATATCGTCAAAAAGTCGAATTTTTACAAAACTGCGTATTTCATAGCTAGGACGTTAGCTCCTGCGTTTATTTTCTCCTGATAGTAAAAGAGTGAAAATATCGTCAAAAAGTCGAATTTTTACAAAACTGAGTATTTCATAGCTAGGACGTTAGCTCCTGCCGGTCTATGTTCTCCTGATAGTAAAAGTGTGAAAATATCGTCAAAAAGTCGAATTTTTACTAAACTGCGTATTTCATAGCTAGGACGTTAGCTCCTGCCGGTCTATGTTCTCCTGATAGTAAAAGAGTGAAAATATCGTCAAAAAGTCGAATTTTTACTAAACTGCGTATTTCATAGCTAGGACGTTAGCTCCTGCCGGTCTATGTTCTCCTGATAGTAAAAGAGTGAAA
Organism: Acanthosoma haemorrhoidale; assembly: GCA_930367205.1. Taxonomy (NCBI): domain Eukaryota; kingdom Metazoa; phylum Arthropoda; class Insecta; order Hemiptera; family Acanthosomatidae; genus Acanthosoma; species Acanthosoma haemorrhoidale. Next base: position 4,389,556 of record OV884011.1, read on the forward strand.
ATATCGTCAAAAAGTCGAATTTTTACAAAACTGCGTATTTCATAGCTAGGACGTTAGCTCCTGCCGGTCTATGTTCTCCTGATAGTAAAAGAGTGAAAATATCGTCAAAAAGTCGAATTTTTACAAAACTGCGTATTTCATAGCTAGGACGTTAGCCCCTGCCGGTCTATGTTCTCCTGGTAGTAAAAGAGTGAAAATGTCGTAAAAAGTCGAATTTTTACTAAACTGCGTATTTCATAGCTAGGACGTTAGCCCCTGCCGGTCTATGTTCTCCTGGTAGTAAAAGAGTGAAAATGTCGTAAAAAGTCGAATTTTTACTAAACTGCGTATTTCATAGCTAGTACGTTAGCCCCTGCCGGTCTATGTTCTCCTGATAGTAAAAGAGTGAAAATATCGTCAAAAAGTCGAATTTTTACAAAGCTGCGTATTTCATAGCTAGGACGTTAGCTCCTGCCGGTCTATGTTCTCCTGATAGTAAAAGAGTAAAAATATCGTCAAAAAGTCGAATTTTTACAAAACTGCGTATTTCATAGCTAGGACGTTAGCTCCTGCCGGTCTATGTTCTCCTGATAGTAAAAGAGTGAAAATATCGTAAAAAAGTCGAATTATTACAAAACTGAGTATTTCATAGCTAGGACGTTAGCTCCTGCCGGTCTATGTTCTCCTGATAGTAAAAGAGTGAAAATATCGTCAAAAAGTCGAATTTTTACTAAACTGCGTATTTCATAGCTAGGACGTTAGCTCCTGCCGGTCTATGTTCTCCTGATAGTAAAAGAGTGAAAATATCGTCAAAAAGTCGAATTTTTACTAAACTGCGTATTTCATAGCTAGGACGTTAGCTCCTGCCGGTCTATGTTCTCCTGATAGTAAAAGAGTGAAAATATCGTCAAAAAGTCGAATTTTTACAAAACTGCGTATTTCATAGCTAGGACGTTAGCTCCTGCCGGTCTATGTTCTCCTGATAGTAAAAGAGTGAAAATATCGTCAAAAAGTCGAATTTTTACAAAACTGCGTATTTCATAGCTAGGACGTTAGCTCCTGCCGGTCTATGTTCTCCTGATAGTAAAAGAGTGAAAATATCGTCAAAAAATCGAATTTTTACTAAACTGCGTATTTCATAGCTAGGACCTTACCTCCTGCCGATCTATGTTCTCCTGATAGTAAAAGAGTGAAAATATCGTCAAAAAGTCGAATTTTTACTAAACTGCGTATTTCATAGCTAGGACGTTAGCTCCTGCAGGTCTATGTTCTCCTGATAGTAAAAGAGTGAAAATATCGTCAAAAAGTTGAATTTTTACTAAACTGCGTATTTCATAGCTAGGACGTTAGCTCCTGCAGGTCTATGTTCTCCTGATAGTAAAAGAGTGAAAATATCGTCAAAAAGTCGAATTTTTACTAAACTGCGTATTTCATAGCTAGGACGTTAGCTCCTGCCGGTTTATGTTCTCCTGATAGTAAAAGAGTGAAAATATCGTCAAAAAGTCGAATTTTTACAAAACTGCGTATTTCATAGCTAGGACGTTAGCCCCTGCCGGTCTATGTTCTCCTGGTAGTAAAAGAGTGAAAATGTCGTCAAAAAGTCGAATTTTTACTAAACTGCGTATTTCATAGCTAGGACGTTAGCTCCTGCCGGTCTATGTTCTCCTGATAGGAAAAGAGTGAAAATATCGTCAAAAAGTCGAATTTTTACAAAGCTGCGTATTTCATAGCTAGGACGTTAGCTCCTGCCGGTCTATGTTCTCCTGATAGTAAAAGAGTGAAAATATCGTCAAAAAGTCGAATTTTTACTAAACTGCGTATTTCATAGCTAGGACCTTACCTCCTGCCGGTCTATGTTCTCCTGATAGTAAAAGAGTGAAAATATCGTCAAAAAGTCGAATTTTTACTAAACTGCGTATTTCATAGCTAGGGCGTTAGCTCCTGCCGGTCTATGTTCACCTGGTAGTAAAAGAGTGAAAATATCGTCAAAAAGTCGAATATTTACAAAACTGCGTATTTCATAGCTAGGACGTTAGCTCCTGCCGGTCTATGTTCTCCTGATAGCAAAAGAGTGAAAATATCGACAAAAAGTCGAATTTTTACAAAACTGCGTATTTCATAGCTAGGACCTTACCTCCTGCCGGTCTATGTTCTCCTGATAGTAAAAGAGTGAAAATATCGTTAAAAAGTCGAATTTTTACAAAACTGCGTATTCCATAGCTAGGACGTTAGCTCCTGCCGGTCTAAGTTCTCATGATAGTAAAAGAGTGAAAATATCGTCAAAAAATCGAATTTTTAGTAAACTGCGTATTTCATAGCTAGGACGTTAGCTCCTGCCGGTCTATGTTCTCCTGATAGTAAAAGAGTGAAAATATCGTCAAAAAGTCGAATTTTTACAAAACTGCGTATTTCATAGCTAGGACGTTAGCTCCTGCCGGTCTATGTTCTCCTGATAGTAAAAGAGTGAAAATATCGTCAAAAAGTCGAATTTTTACAAAACTGCGTATTTCATAGCTAGGACGTTAGCTCCTGCGTTTATTTTCTCCTGATAGTAAAAGAGTGAAAATATCGTCAAAAAGTCGAAATTTTACTAAACTGCGTATTTCATAGCTAGGACGTTAGCTCCTGCCGGTCTATGTTCTCCTGATAGTAAAAGAGTGAAAATATCGTTAAAAAGTCGAATTTTTACAAAACTGCGTATTTCATAGCTAGGACGTTAGCTCCTGCCGGTCTATGTTCTCCTGATAGTAAAAGAGTGAAAATATCGTCAAAAAGTCGAATTTTTACAAAACTGCGTATTTCATAGCTAGGACGTTAGCTCCTGCCGGTCTATGTTCTCCTGATAGTAAAAGTGTGAAAATATCGTCAAAAAGTCGAATTTTTACAAAACTGCGTATTTCATAGCTAGGACGTTAGCTCCTGCCGGTCTATGTTCTCCTGATAGTAAAAGAGTGAAAATATCGTAAAAAAGTCGAATTATTACAAAACTGAGTATTTCATAGCTAGGACGTTAGCTCCTGCCGGTCTATGTTCTCCTGATAGTAAAAGAGTGAAAATATCGTCAAAAAGTCGAATTTTTACTAAACTGCGTATTTCATAGCTAGGACGTTAGCTCCTGCCGGTCTATGTTCTCCTGATAGTAAAAGAGTGAAAATATCGTCAAAAAGTCGAATTTTTACTAAACTGCGTATTTCATAGCTAGGACGTTAGCTCCTGCCGGTCTATGTTCTCCTGATAGTAAAAGAGTGAAAATATCGTCAAAAAGTCGAATTTTTACAAAACTGCGTATTTCATAGCTAGGACGTTAGCTCCTGCCGGTCTATGTTCTCCTGATAGTAAAAGAGTGAAAATATCGTCAAAAAGTCGAATTTTTACAAAACTGCGTATTTCATAGCTAGGACGTTAGCTCCTGCCGGTCTATGTTCTCCTGATAGTAAAAGAGTGAAAATATCGTCAAAAAGTCGAATTTTTACAAAACTGCGTATTTCATAGCTAGGACGTTAGCCCCTGCCGGTCTATGTTCTCCTGATAGTAAAAGAGTGAAAATATCGTCAAAAAGTCGAATTTTTACAAAGCTGCGTATTTCATAGCTAGGACGTTAGCTCCTGCCGGTCTATGTTCTCCTGATAGTAAAAGAGTGAAAATATCGTCAAAAAGTCGAATTTTTACAAAACTGCGTATTTCATAGCTAGGACGTTAGCTCCTGCCGGTCTATGTTCTCCTGATAGTAAAAGAGTAAAAATATCGTCAAAAAGTCGAATTTTTACTAAACTGCGTATTTCATAGCTAGGACGTTAGCTCCTGCCGGTCTATGTTCTCCTGATAGTAAAAGAGTGAAAATATCGTCAAAAAGTCGAATTTTTACAAAACTGCGTATTTCATAGCTAGGACGTTAGCTCCTGCCGGTCTATGTTCTCCTGATAGTAAAAGAGTGAAAATATCGTCAAAAAGTCGAATTTTTAAAAAACTGCGTATTTCATAGCTAGGACGTTAGCTCCTGCCGGTCTATGTTCTCCTGATAGTAAAAGAGTGAAAATATCGTCAAAAAGTCGAATTTTTACAAAACTGCGTATTTCATAGCTAGGACGTTAGCCCCTGCCGGTCTATGTTCTCCTGGTAGTAAAAGAGTGAAAATGTCGTCAAAAAGTCGAATTTTTACTAAACTGCGTATTTCATAGCTAGGACGTTAGCTCCTGCCGGTCTAAGTTCTCCTGATAGTAAAAGAGTGAAAATATCGTCAAAAAGTCGAATTTTTACAAAACTGCGTATTTCATAGCTAGGACGTTAGCCCCTGCCGGTCTATGTTCTCCTGATAGTAAAAGAGTGAAAATATCGTCAAAAAGTCGAATTTTTACAAAACTGCGTATTTCATAGCTAGGACGTTAGCCCCTGCCGGTCTATGTTCTCCTGATAGTAAAAGAGTGAAAATATCGTCAAAAAGTCGAATTTTTACAAAGCTGCGTATTTCATAGCTAGGACGTTAGCTCCTGCCGGTCTATGTTCTCCTGATAGTAAAAGAGTGAAAATATCGTCAAAAAGTCGAATTTTTACAAAACTGCGTATTTCATAGCTAGGACGTTAGCTCCTGCCGGTCTATGTTCTCCTGATAGTAAAAGAGTGAAAATATCGTAAAAAAGTCGAATTATTACAAAACTGAGTATTTCATAGCTAGGACGTTAGCTCCTGCCGGTCTATGTTCTCCTGATAGTAAAAGAGTGAAAATATCGTCAAAAAGTCGAATTTTTACAAAACTGCGTATTTCATAGCTAGGACGTTAGCTCCTGCCGGTCTATGTTCTCCTGATAGTAAAAGAGTGAAAATATCGTCAAAAAGTCGAATTTTTACAAAACTGCGTATTTCATAGCTAGGACGTTAGCCCCTGCCGGTCTATGTTCTCCTGGTAGTAAAAGAGTGAAAATGTCGTCAAAAAGTCGAATTTTTACTAAACTGCGTATTTCATAGCTAGGACGTTAGCTCCTGCCGGTCTATGTTCTCCTGATAGTAAAAGAGTGAAAATATCGTCAAAAAGTCGAATTTTTACAAAACTGCGTATTTCATAGCTAGGACGTTAGCCCCTGCCGGTCTATGTTCTCCTGATAGTAAAAGAGTGAAAATATCGTCAAAAAGTCGAATTTTTACAAAACTGCGTATTTCATAGCTAGGACGTTAGCCCCTGCCGGTCTATGTTCTCCTGATAGTAAAAGAGTGAAAATATCGTCAAAAAGTCGAATTTTTACAAAGCTGCGTATTTCATAGCTAGGACGTTAGCTCCTGCCGGTCTATGTTCTCCTGATAGTAAAAGAGTGAAAATATCGTCAAAAAGTCGAATTTTTACAAAACTGCGTATTTCATAGCTAGGACGTTAGCTCCTGCCGGTCTATGTTCTCCTGATAGTAAAAGAGTGAAAATATCGTAAAAAAGTCGAATTATTACAAAACTGAGTATTTCATAGCTAGGACGTTAGCTCCTGCCGGTCTATGTTCTCCTGATAGTAAAAGAGTGAAAATATCGTCAAAAAGTCGAATTTTTACAAAACTGCGTATTTCATAGCTAGGACGTTAGCTCCTGCCGGTCTATGTTCTCCTGATAGTAAAAGAGTGAAAATATCGTCAAAAAGTCGAATTTTTACAAAACTGCGTATTTCATAGCTAGGACGTTAGCCCCTGCCGGTCTATGTTCTCCTGGTAGTAAAAGAGTGAAAATGTCGTCAAAAAGTCGAATTTTTACTAAACTGCGTATTTCATAGCTAGGACGTTAGCTCCTGCCGGTCTATGTTCTCCTGATAGTAAAAGAGTGAAAATATCGTCAAAAAGTCGAATTTTTACAAAACTGCGTATTTCATAGCTAGGACGTTAGCCCCTGCCGGTCTATGTTCTCCTGATAGTAAAAGAGTGAAAATATCGTCAAAAAGTCGAATTTTTACAAAACTGCGTATTTCATAGCTAGGACGTTAGCCCCTGCCGGTCTATGTTCTCCTGATAGTAAAAGAGTGAAAATATCGTCAAAAAGTCGAATTTTTACAAAACTGCGTATTTCATAGCTAGGACGTTAGCTCCTGCCGGTCTATGTTCTCCTGATAGTAAAAGAGTGAAAATATCGTCAAAAAGTCGAATTTTTACAAAACTGCGTATTTCATAGCTAGGACGTTAGCTCCTACCGGTCTATGTTCTCCTGATAGTAAAAGAGTGAAAATATCGTCAAAAAATCGAATTTTTACTAAACTGCGTATTTCATAGCTAGGACCTTACCTCCTGCCGATCTATGTTCTCCTGATAGTAAAAGAGTGAAAATATCGTCAAAAAGTCGAATTTTTACTAAACTGCGTATTTCATAGCTAGGACGTTAGCTCCTGCAGGTCTATGTTCTCCTGATAGTAAAAGAGTGAAAATATCGTCAAAAAGTCGAATTTTTACTAAACTGCGTATTTCATAGCTAGGACGTTAGCTCCTGCAGGTCTATGTTCTCCTGATAGTAAAAGAGTGAAAATATCGTCAAAAAGTCGAATTTTTACAAAACTGCGTATTTCATAGCTAGGACGTTAGCTCCTGCCGGTCTATGTTCTCCTGATAGTAAAAGAGTGAAAATATCGTCAAAAAGTCGAATTTTTACAAAACTGCGTATTTCATAGCTAGGACGTTAGCCCCTGCCGGTCTATGTTCTCCTGGTAGTAAAAGAGTGAAAATGTCGTCAAAAAGTCGAATTTTTACTAAACTGCGTATTTCATAGCTAGGACGTTAGCTCCTGCCGGTCTATGTTCTCCTGATAGTAAAAGAGTGAAAATATCGTCAAAAAGTCGAATTTTTACAAAACTGCGTATTTCATAGCTAGGACGTTAGCCCCTGCCGGTCTATGTTCTCCTGATAGTAAAAGAGTGAAAATATCGTCAAAAAGTCGAATTTTTACAAAGCTGCGTATTTCATAGCTAGGACGTTAGCTCCTGCCGGTCTATGTTCTCCTGATAGTAAAAGAGTGAAAATATCGTCAAAAAGTCGAATTTTTACAAAACTGCGTATTTCATAGCTAGGACGTTAGCTCCTGCCGGTCTATGTTCTCCTGATAGTAAAAGAGTGAAAATATCGTCAAAAAGTCGAATTTTTACTAAACTGCGTATTTCATAGCTAGGACGTTAGCTCCTGCCGGTCTATGTTCTCCTGATAGTAAAAGAGTGAAAATATCGTCAAAAAGTCGAATTTTTACAAAACTGCGTATTTCATAGCTAGGACGTTAGCTCCTGCCGGTCTATGTTCTCCTGATAGTAAAAGAGTGAAAATATCGTCAAAAAGTCGAATTTTTACAAAACTGCGTATTTCATAGCTAGGACGTTAGCCCCTGCCGGTCTATGTTCTCCTGGTAGTAAAAGAGTGAAAATGTCGTCAAAAAGTCGAATTTTTACTAAACTGCGTATTTCATAGCTAGGACCTTACCTCCTGCCGATCTATGTTCTCCTGATAGTAAAAGAGTGAAAATATCGTCAAAAAGTCGAATTTTTACTAAACTGCGTATTTCATAGCTAGGACGTTAGCTCCTGCAGGTCTATGTTCTCCTGATAGTAAAAGAGTGAAAATATCGTCAAAAAGTCGAATTTTTACTAAACTGCGTATTTCATAGCTAGGACGTTAGCTCCTGCAGGTCTATGTTCTCCTGATAGTAAAAGAGTGAAAATATCGTCAAAAAGTCGAATTTTTACAAAACTGCGTATTTCATAGCTAGGACGTTAGCTCCTGCCGGTCTATGTTCTCCTGATAGTAAAAGAGTGAAAATATCGTCAAAAAGTCGAATTTTTACAAAACTGCGTATTTCATAGCTAGGACGTTAGCCCCTGCCGGTCTATGTTCTCCTGGTAGTAAAAGAGTGAAAATGTCGTCAAAAAGTCGAATTTTTACTAAACTGCGTATTTCATAGCTAGGACGTTAGCTCCTGCCGGTCTATGTTCTCCTGATAGTAAAAGAGTGAAAATATCGTCAAAAAGTCGAATTTTTACAAAACTGCGTATTTCATAGCTAGGACGTTAGCCCCTGCCGGTCTATGTTCTCCTGATAGTAAAAGAGTGAAAATATCGTCAAAAAGTCGAATTTTTACAAAGCTGCGTATTTCATAGCTAGGACGTTAGCTCCTGCCGGTCTATGTTCTCCTGATAGTAAAAGAGTGAAAATATCGTCAAAAAGTCGAATTTTTACAAAACTGCGTATTTCATAGCTAGGACGTTAGCTCCTGCCGGTCTATGTTCTCCTGATAGTAAAAGAGTGAAAATATCGTCAAAAAGTCGAATTTTTACTAAACTGCGTATTTCATAGCTAGGACGTTAGCTCCTGCCGGTCTATGTTCTCCTGATAGTAAAAGAGTGAAAATATCGTCAAAAAGTCGAATTTTTACAAAACTGCGTATTTCATAGCTAGGACGTTAGCTCCTGCCGGTCTATGTTCTCCTGATAGTAAAAGAGTGAAAATATCGTCAAAAAGTCGAATTTTTACAAAGCTGCGTATTTCATAGCTAGGACGTTAGCTCCTGCCGGTCTATGTTCTCCTGATAGTAAAAGAGTGAAAATATCGTCAAAAAGTCGAATTTTTACAAAACTGCGTATTTCATAGCTAGGACGTTAGCTCCTGCCGGTCTATGTTCTCCTGATAGTAAAAGAGTGAAAATATCGTAAAAAAGTCGAATTATTACAAAACTGAGTATTTCATAGCTAGGACGTTAGCTCCTGCCGGTCTATGTTCTCCTGATAGTAAAAGAGTGAAAATATCGTCAAAAAGTCGAATTTTTACTAAACTGCGTATTTCATAGCTAGGACCTTACCTCCTGCCGGTCTATGTTCTCCTGATAGTAAAAGAGTGAAAATATCGTCAAAAAGTCGAATTTTTACTAAACTGCGTATTTCATAGCTAGGACGTTAGCTCCTGCCGGTCTATGTTCTCCTGATAGTAAAAGAGTGAAAATATCGTCAAAAAGTCGAATTTTTACAAAACTGCGTATTTCATAGCTAGGACGTTAGCTCCTGCCGATCTATGTTCTCCTGATAGTAAAAGAGTGAAAATATCGTCAAAAAGTCGAATTTTTACTAAACTGCGTATTTCATAGCTAGGACGTTAGCTCCTGCCGGTCTATGTTCTCCTGATAGTAAAAGAGTGAAAATATCGTCAAAAAGTCGAATTTTTACAAAACTGCGTATTTCATAGCTAGGACGTTAGCCCCTGCCGGTCTATGTTCTCCTGGTAGTAAAAGAGTGAAAATATCGTCAAAAAATCGAATTTTTACTAAACTGCGTATTTCATAGCTAGGACCTTACCTCCTGCCGATCTATGTTCTCCTGATAGTAAAAGAGTGAAAATATCGTCAAAAAGTCGAATTTTTACTAAACTGCGTATTTCATAGCTAGGACGTTAGCTCCTGCAGGTCTATGTTCTCCTGATAGTAAAAGAGTGAAAATATCGTCAAAAAGTCGAATTTTTACTAAACTGCGTATTTCATAGCTAGGACGTTAGCTCCTGCAGGTCTATGTTCTCCTGATAGTAAAAGAGTGAAAATATCGTCAAAAAGTCGAATTTTTACAAAACTGCGTATTTCATAGCTAGGACGTTAGCTCCTGCCGGTCTATGTTCTCCTGATAGTAAAAGAGTGAAAATATCGTCAAAAAGTCGAATTTTTACAAAACTGCGTATTTCATAGCTAGGACGTTAGCCCCTGCCGGTCTATGTTCTCCTGGTAGTAAAAGAGTGAAAATGTCGTCAAAAAGTCGAATTTTTACTAAACTGCGTATTTCATAGCTAGGACGTTAGCTCCTGCCGGTCTATGTTCTCCTGATAGTAAAAGAGTGAAAATATCGTCAAAAAGTCGAATTTTTACAAAACTGCGTATTTCATAGCTAGGACGTTAGCCCCTGCCGGTCTATGTTCTCCTGATAGTAAAAGAGTGAAAATATCGTCAAAAAGTCGAATTTTTACAAAGCTGCGTATTTCATAGCTAGGACGTTAGCTCCTGCCGGTCTATGTTCTCCTGATAGTAAAAGAGTGAAAATATCGTCAAAAAGTCGAATTTTTACAAAACTGCGTATTTCATAGCTAGGACGTTAGCTCCTGCCGGTCTATGTTCTCCTGATAGTAAAAGAGTGAAAATATCGTAAAAAAGTCGAATTATTACAAAACTGAGTATTTCATAGCTAGGACGTTAGCTCCTGCCGGTCTATGTTCTCCTGATAGTAAAAGAGTGAAAATATCGTCAAAAAGTCGAATTTTTACTAAACTGCGTATTTCATAGCTAGGACGTTAGCTCCTGCCGGTCTATGTTCTCCTGATAGTAAAAGAGTGAAAATATCGTCAAAAAGTCGAATTTTTACTAAACTGCGTATTTCATAGCTAGGACGTTAGCTCCTGCCGGTCTATGTTCTCCTGATAGTAAAAGAGTGAAAATATCGTCAAAAAGTCGAATTTTTACAAAACTGCGTATTTCATAGCTAGGACGTTAGCTCCTGCCGGTCTATGTTCTCCTGATAGTAAAAGAGTGAAAATATCGTCAAAAAGTCGAATTTTTACAAAACTGCGTATTTCATAGCTAGGACGTTAGCTCCTGCCGGTCTATGTTCTCCTGATAGTAAAAGAGTGAAAATATCGTCAAAAAATCGAATTTTTACTAAACTGCGTATTTCATAGCTAGGACCTTACCTCCTGCCGATCTATGTTCTCCTGATAGTAAAAGAGTGAAAATATCGTCAAAAAGTCGAATTTTTACTAAACTGCGTATTTCATAGCTAGGACGTTAGCTCCTGCAGGTCTATGTTCTCCTGATAGTAAAAGAGTGAAAATATCGTCAAAAAGTCGAATTTTTACTAAACTGCGTATTTCATAGCTAGGACGTTAGCTCCTGCAGGTCTATGTTCTCCTAATAGTAAAAGAGTGAAAATATCGTCAAAAAGTCGAATTTTTACTAAACTGCGTATTTCATAGCTAGGACGTTAGCTCCTGCCGGTTTATGTTCTCCTGATAGTAAAAGAGTGAAAATATCGTCAAAAAGTCGAATTTTTACAAAACTGCGTATTTCATAGCTAGGACGTTAGCCCCTGCCGGTCTATGTTCTCCTGGTAGTAAAAGAGTGAAAATGTCGTCAAAAAGTCGAATTTTCACTAAACTGCGTATTTCATAGCTAGGACGTTAGCTCCGGCCGGTCTATGTTCTCCTGATAGGAAAAGAGTGAAAATATCGTCAAAAAGTCGAATTTTTACAAAGCTGCGTATTTCATAGCTAGGACGTTAGCTCCTGCCGGTCTATGTTCTCCTGATAGTAAAAGAGTGAAAATATCGTCAAAAAGTCGAATTTTTACTAAACTGCGTATTTCATAGCTAGGACGTTAGCTCCTGCCGGTCTATGTTCTCCTGATAGTAAAAGAGTGAAAATATCGTCAAAAAGTCGAATTTTTACAAAACTGCGTATTTCATAGCTAGGACGTTAGCTCCTGCCGGTCTATGTTCTCCTGATAGTAAAAGAGTGAAAATATTGTCAAAAAGTCGAATTTTTACTAAACTGCGTATTTCATAGCTAGGACGTTAGCTCCTGCCGGTCTATGTTCTCCTGATAGTAAAAGAGTGAAAATGTCGTCAAAAAGTCGAATTTTCACTAAACTGCGTATTTCATAGCTAGGACGTTAGCTCCGGCCGGTCTATGTTCTCCTGATAGGAAAAGAGTGAAAATATCGTCAAAAAGTCGAATTTTTACAAAGCTGCGTATTTCATAGCTAGGACGTTAGCTCCTGCCGGTCTATGTTCTCCTGATAGTAAAAGAGTGAAAATATCGTCAAAAAGTCGAATTTTTACAAAACTGCGTATTTCATAGCTAGGACGTTAGCTCCTGCCGGTCTATGTTCTCCTGATAGTAAAAGAGTGAAAATATCGTCAAAAAGTCGAATTTTTACAAAACTGCGTATTTCATAGCTAGGACGTTAGCTCCTGCCGGTCTATGTTCTCCTGATAGTAAAAGAGTGAAAATATTGTCAAAAAGTCGAATTTTTACTAAACTGCGTATTTCATAGCTAGGACGTTAGCTCCTGCCGGTCTATGTTCTCCTGATAGTAAAAGAGTGAAAATATCGTCAAAAAGTCGAATTTTTACTAAACTGCGTATTTCATAGCTAGGACGTTAGCTCTTGCCGGTCTATGTTCTCCTGATAGTAAAAGAGTGAAAATATCGTCAAAAAGTCGAATTTTTACTAAACTGCGTATTTCATAGCTAGGACGTTAGCTCCTGCCGGTCTATGTTCTCCTGATAGTAAAAGAGTGAAAATATCGTCAAAAAGTCGAATTTTTACTAAACTGCGTATTTCATAGCTAGGACCTTACCTCCTGCCGGTCTATGTTCTCCTGATAGTAAAAGAGTGAAAATATCGTCAAAAAGTCGAATTTTTACTAAACTGCGTATTTCATAGCTAGGACGTTAGCTCCTGCCGGTCTATGTTCTCCTGATAGTAAAAGAGTGAAAATATCGTCAAAAAGTCGAATTTTTACAAAACTGCGTATTTCATAGCTAGGACGTTAGCTCCTGCCGGTCTATGTTCTCCTGATAGTAAAAGAGTGAAAATATCGTCAAAAATTCGAATTTTTACAAAACTGCGTATTTCATAGCTAGGACGTTAGCTCCTGCCGGTCTATGTTCTCCTGATAGTAAAAGAGTGAAAATATCGTCAAAAAATCGAATTTTTACTAAACTGCGTATTTCATAGCTAGGACCTTACCTCCTGCCGATCTATGTTCTCCTGATAGTAAAAGAGTGAAAATCTCGTCAAAAAGTCGAATTTTTACTAAACTGCGTATTTCATAGCTAGGACGTTAGCTCCTGCCGGTCTAAGTTCTCTTGATAGTAAAAGAGTGAAAATATCGTCAAAAAATCGAATTTTTACTAAACTGCGTATTTCATAGCTAGGACGTTAGCTCCTGCCGGTCTATGTTCTCCTGATAGTAAAAGAGTGAAAATATCGTCAAAAAGTCGAATTTTTACTAAACTGCGTATTTCATAGCTAGGACGTTAGCTCCTGCCGGTCTATGTTCTCCTGATAGTAAAAGAGTGAAAATATCGTCAAAAAGTCGAATTTTTACAAAACTGCGTATTTCATAGCTAGGACGTTAGCTCCTGCCGGTCTATTTTCTCCTGATAGTAAAAGAGTGAAAATATCGTCAAAAAGTCGAATTTTTACAAAACTGAGTATTTCATAGCTAGGACGTTAGCTCCTGCCGGTCTATGTTCTCCTGGTAGTAAAAGAGTGAAAATATCGTCAAAAAGTCGAATTTTTACTAAACTGCGTATTTCATAGCTAGGACGTTAGCTCCTGCCGGTCTATGTTCTCCTGATAGTAAAAGAGTGAAAATATCGTCAGAAAGTCGAATTTTTACTAAACTGCGTATTTCATAGCTAGGACCTTACCTCCTGCCGGTCTATGTTCTCCTGATAGTAAAAGAGTGAAAATATCGTCAAAAAGTCGAATTTTTACTAAACTGCGTATTTCATAGCTAGGACGTTAGCTCCTGCCGGTCTATGTTCTCCTGATAGTAAAAGAGTGAAAATATCGTCAAAAAGTCGAATTTTTACTAAACTGCGTATTTCATAGCTAGGACGTTAGCTCCTGCCGGTCTATGTTCTCCTGATAGTAAAAGAGTGAAAATATCGTCAAAAAGTCGAATTTTTACAAAACTGCGTATTTCATAGCTAGGACGTTAGCTCCTGCCGGTCTATGTTCTCCTGATAGTAAAAGAGTGAAAATATCGTCAAAAAGTCGAATTTTTACTAAACTGCGTATTTCATAGCTAGGACGTTAGCTCCTGCCGGTCTATGTTCTCCTGATAGTAAAAGAGTGAAAATATCGTCAAAAAGTCGAATTTTTACAAAACTGCGTATTTCATAGCTAGGACGTTAGCTCCTGCCGGTCTATTTTCTCCTGATAGTAAAAGAGTGAAAATATCGTCAAAAAGTCGAATTTTTACAAAACTGAGTATTTCATAGCTAGGACGTTAGCTCCTGCCGGTCTATGTTCTCCTGATAGTAAAAGAGTGAAAATATCGTCAAAAAGTCGAATTTTTACTAAACTGCGTATTTCATAGCTAGGACGTTAGCTCCTGCCGGTCTATGTTCTCCTGATAGTAAAAGAGTGAAAATATCGTCAGAAAGTCGAATTTTTACTAAACTGCGTATTTCATAGCTAGGACGTTAGCTCCTGCCGGTCTATGTTCTCCTGATAGTAAAAGAGTGAAAATATCGTCAAAAAGTCGAATTTTTACAAAACTGCGTATTTCATAGCTAGGACGTTAGCTCCTGCCGGTCTATGTTCTCCTGATAGTAAAAGAGTGAAAATATCGTCAAAAAGTCGAATTTTTACAAAACTGCGTATTTCATAGCTAGGACGTTAGCTCCTGCCGGTCTATGTTCTCCTGATAGTAAAAGAGTGAAAATATTGTCAAAAAGTCGAATTTTTACAAAACTGCGTATTTCATAGCTAGTACGATAGCTCCTGCCGGTCTATGTTCTCCTGATAGTAAAAGAGTGAAAATATCGTCAAAAAGTCGAATTTTTACTAAACTGCGTATTTCATAGCTAGGACGTTAGCTCCTGCCGGTCTATGTTCTCCTGATAGTAAAAGAGTGAAAATATCGTCAAAAAGTCGAATTTTTACTAAACTGCGTATTTCATAGCTAGGACGTTAGCTCCTGCCGGTCTATGTTCTCCTGATAGTAAAAGAGTGAAAATATTGTCAAAAAGTCGAATTTTTACAAAACTGCGTATTTCATAGCTAGGACGTTAGCTCCTGCCGGTCTATGTTCTCCTGATAGTAAAAGAGTGAAAATATCGTCAAAAAGTCGAATTTTAACTAAACTGCGTATTTCATAGCTAGGACCTTACCTCCTGCCGGTCTATGTTCTCCTGATAGTAAAAGAGTGAAAATATCGTCAAAAAGTCGAATTTTTACTAAACTGCGTATTTCATAGCTAGGACGTTAGCTCCTGCCGGTCTATGTTCTCCTGATAGTAAAAGAGTGAAAATATCGTCAAAAAGTCGAATTTTTACAAAACTGCGTATTTCATAGCTAGGACGTTAGCTCCTGCCGGTCTATGTTCTCCTGATAGTAAAAGAGTGAAAATATCGTCAAAAAGTCGAATTTTTACTAAACTGCGTATTTCATAGCTAGGACGTTAGCTCCTGCCGGTCTATGTTCACCTGATAGTAAAAGAGTGAAAATATCGTCAAAAAGTCGAATTTTTACAAAACTGCGTATTTCATAGCTAGGACGTTAGCTCCTGCCGGTCTATGTTCTCCTGATAGTAAAAGAGTGAAAATATCGTCAAAAAGTCGAATTTTTACTAAACTGCGTATTTTATAGCTAGGACGTTAGCTCCTGCCGGTCTATGTTCTCCTGATAGTAAAAGAGTGAAAATATCGTCAAAAAGTCGAATTTTTACTAAACTGCGTATTTCATAGCTAGGACGTTAGCTCCTGCCGGTCTATGTTTTTCTGATAGTAAAAGAGTGAAAATATCGTCAAAAAATCGAATTTTTACTAAACTGCGTATTTCATAGCTAGGACCTTACCTTCTGCCGGTCTATGTTCTCCTGATAGTAAAAGAGTGAAAATATCGTCAAAAAGTCGAATTTTTACAAAACTGCGTATTTCATAGCTAGGACGTTAGCTCCTGCCGGTCTATGTTCTCCTGATAGTAAAAGAGTGAAAATATCGTCAAAAAGTCGAATTTTTACAAAACTGCGTATTTCATAGCTAGGACGTTAGCTCCTGCCGGTCTATGTTCTCCTAATAGTAAAAGAGTGAAAATATCGTCAAAAAGTCGAATTTTCACAAAACTGCGTATTTCATAGCTAGTACGTTATTTCCTGCCGGTCTAAGTTCTCCTGATAGTAAAAGAGTGAAAATATCGTCAAAAAGTCGAATTTTTACTAAACTGCGTATTTCATAGCTAGGACCTTACCTCCTGCCGGTCTATGTTCTCCTGATAGTAAAAGAGTGAAAATATCGTCAAAAAGTCGAATTTTTACTAAACTGCGTATTTCATAGCTAGGACGTTAGCTCCTGCCGGTCTATGTTCTCCTGATAGTAAAAGAGTGAAAATATCGTCAAAAAATCGAATTTTTACTAAACTGCGTATTTCATAGCTAGGACCTTACCTCCTGCCGGTCTATGTTCTCCTGATAGTAAAAGAGTGAAAATATCGTCAAAAAGTCGAATTTTTACTAAACTGCGTATTTCATAGCTAGGACGTTAGCTCCTGCCGGTCTATGTTCTCCTGATAGTAAAAGAGTGAAAATATCGTCAAAAAGTCGAATTTTTACTAAACTGCGTATTTCATAGCTAGGACGTTAGCTCCTGCCGGTCTATGTTCTCCTGATAGTAAAAGAGTGAAAATATCGTCAAAAAGTCGAATTTTTACAAAACTGCGTATTTCATAGCTAGGACGTTAGCTCCTGCCGGTCTATGTTCTCCTGATAGTAAAAGAGTGAAAATATCGTCAAAAAGTCGAATTTTTACAAAACTGCGTATTTCATAGCTAGGACGTTAGCTCCTGCCGGTCTATGTTCTCCTGATAGTAAAAGAGTGAAAATATTGTCAAAAAGTCGAATTTTTACAAAACTGCGTATTTCATAGCTAGGACGTTAGCTCATGCCGGTCTATGTTCTCCTGATAGTAAAAGAGTGAAAATATCGTCAAAAAGTCGAATTTTTACTAAACTGCGTATTTCATAGCTAGGACGTTACCTCCTGCCGGTCTATGTTCTCCTGATAGTAAAAGAGTGAAAATATCGTCAAAAAGTCGAATTTTTACTAAACTGCGTATTTCATAGCTAGGACGTTAGCTCTTGCCGGTCTATGTTCTCCTGATAGTAAAAGAGTGAAAATATCGTCAAAAAGTCGAATTTTTACTAAACTGCGTATTTCATAGCTAGGACGTTAGCTCCTGCCGGTCTATGTTCTCCTGATAGTAAAAGAGTGAAAATATCGTCAAAAAGTCGAATTTTTACTAAACTGCGTATTTCATAGCTAGGACCTTACCTCCTGCCGGTCTATGTTCTCCTGATAGTAAAAGAGTGAAAATATCGTCAAAAAGTCGAATTTTTACTAAACTGCGTATTTCATAGCTAGGACGTTAGCTCCTGCCGGTCTATGTTCTCCTGATAGTAAAAGAGTGAAAATATCGTCAAAAAGTCGAATTTTTACAAAACTGCGTATTTCATAGCTAGGACGTTAGCTCCTGCCGGTCTATGTTCTCCTGATAGTAAAAGAGTGAAAATATCGTCAAAAATTCGAATTTTTACAAAACTGCGTATTTCATAGCTAGGACGTTAGCTCCTGCCGGTCTATGTTCTCCTGATAGTAAAAGAGTGAAAATATCGTCAAAAAATCGAATTTTTACTAAACTGCGTATTTCATAGCTAGGACGTTAGCTCCTGCCGGTCTATGTTCTCCTGATAGTAAAAGAGTGAAAATATCGTCAGAAAGTCGAATTTTTACTAAACTGCGTATTTCATAGCTAGGACGTTAGCTCCTGCCGGTCTATGTTCTCCTGATAGTAAAAGAGTGAAAATATCGTCAAAAAGTCGAATTTTTACAAAACTGCGTATTTCATAGCTAGGACGTTAGCTCCTGCCGGTCTATGTTCTCCTGATAGTAAAAGAGTGAAAATATTGTCAAAAAGTCGAATTTTTACAAAACTGCGTATTTCATAGCTAGGACGTTAGCTCCTGCCGGTCTATGTTCTCCTGATAGTAAAAGAGTGAAAATATCGTCAAAAAGTCGAATTTTTACTAAACTGCGTATTTCATAGCTAGGACGTTAGCTCCTGCCGGTCTATGTTCTCCTGATAGTAAAAGAGTGAAAATATCGTCAAAAAGTCGAATTTTTACTAAACTGCGTATTTCATAGCTAGGACGTTAGCTCCTGCCGGTCTATGTTCTCCTAATAGTAAAAGAGTGAAAATATCGTCAAAAAGTCGAATTTTTACAAAACTGCGTATTTCATAGCTAGGACGTTAGCTCCTGCCGGTCTATGTTCTCCTGATAGTAAAAGAGTGAAAATATCGTCAAAAAGTCGAATTTTAACTAAACTGCGTATTTCATAGCTAGGACCTTACCTCCTGCCGGTCTATGTTCTCCTGATAGTAAAAGAGTGAAAATATCGTCAAAAAGTCGAATTATTACTAAACTGCGTATTTCATAGCTAGGACGTTAGCTCCTGCCGGTCTATGTTCTCCTGATAGTAAAAGAGTGAAAATATCGTCAAAAAGTCGAATTTTTACAAAACTGCGTATTTCATAGCTAGGACGTTAGCTCCTGCCGGTCTATGTTCTCCTGATAGTAAAAGAGTGAAAATATCGTCAAAAAGTCGAATTTTTACAAAACTGCGTATTTCATAGCTAGGACGTTAGCTCCTGCCGGTCTATGTTCTCCTAATAGTAAAAGAGTGAAAATATCGTCAAAAAGTCGAATTTTCACAAAACTGCGTATTTCATAGCTAGGACGTTATTTCCTGCCGGTCTAAGTTCTCCTGATAGTAAAAGAGTGAAAATATCGTCAAAAAGTCAAATTTTTACTAAACTGCGTATTTCATAGCTAGGACGTTAGCTCCTGCCGGTCTATGTTCTCCTGATAGTAAAAGAGTGAAAATATCGTCAAAAAATCGAATTTTTACTAAACTGCGTATTTCATAGCTAGGACCTTACCTCCTGCCGGTCTATGTTCTCCTGATAGTAAAAGAGTGAAAATATCGTCAAAAAGTCGAATTTTTACTAAACTGCGTATTTCATAGCTAGGACGTTAGCTCCTGCCGGTCTATGTTCTCCTGATAGTAAAAGAGTGAAAATATCGTCAAAAAGTCGAATTTTTACTAAACTGCGTATTTCATAGCTAGGACGTTAGCTCCTGCCGGTCTATGTTCTCCTGATAGTAAAAGAGTGAAAATATCGTCAAAAAGTCGAATTTTTACAAAACTGCGTATTTCATAGCTAGGACGTTAGCTCCTGCCGGTCTATGTTCTCCTGATAGTAAAAGAGTGAAAATATCGTCAAAAAGTCGAATTTTTACAAAACTGCGTATTTCATAGCTAGGACGTTAGCTCCTGCCGGTCTATGTTCTCCTGATAGTAAAAGAGTGAAAATATTGTCAAAAAGTCGAATTTTTACAAAACTGCGTATTTCATAGCTAGGACGTTAGCTCCTGCCGGTCTATGTTCTCCTGATAGTAAAAGAGTGAAAATATCGTCAAAAAGTCGAATTTTTACTAAACTGCGTATTTCATAGCTAGGACGTTAGCTCCTGCCGGTCTATGTTCTCCTGATAGTAAAAGAGTGAAAATATCGTCAAAAAGTCGAATTTTTACTAAACTGCGTATTTCATAGCTAGGACGTTAGCTCCTGCCGGTCTATGTTCTCCTGATAGTAAAAGAGTGAAAATATCGTCAAAAAGTCGAATTTTTACAAAACTGCGTATTTCATAGCTAGGACGTTAGCTCCTGCCGGTCTATGTTCTCCTGATAGTAAAAGAGTGAAAATATCGTCAAAAAGTCGAATTTTTACAAAACTGCGTATTTCATAGCTAGGACGTTAGCCCCTGCCGGTCTATGTTCTCCTGGTAGTAAAAGAGTGAAAATGTCGTCAAAAAGTCGAATTTTTACTAAACTGCGTATTTCATAGCTAGGACGTTAGCTCCTGCCGGTCTATGTTCTCCTGATAGTAAAAGAGTGAAAATATCGTCAAAAAGTCGAATTTTTACAAAACTGCGTATTTCATAGCTAGGACGTTAGCCCCTGCCGGTCTATGTTCTCCTGATAGTAAAAGAGTGAAAATATCGTCAAAAAGTCGAATTTTTACAAAGCTGCGTATTTCATAGCTAGGACGTTAGCTCCTGCCGGTCTATGTTCTCCTGATAGTAAAAGAGTGAAAATATCGTCAAAAAGTCGAATTTTTACAAAACTGCGTATTTCATAGCTAGGACGTTAGCTCCTGCCGGTCTATGTTCTCCTGATAGTAAAAGAGTGAAAATATCGTAAAAAAGTCGAATTATTACAAAACTGAGTATTTCATAGCTAGGACGTTAGCTCCTGCCGGTCTATGTTCTCCTGATAGTAAAAGAGTGAAAATATCGTCAAAAAGTCGAATTTTTACTAAACTGCGTATTTCATAGCTAGGACGTTAGCTCCTGCCGGTCTATGTTTTCCTGATAGTAAAAGAGTGAAAATATCGTCAAAAAGTCGAATTTTTACTAAACTGCGTATTTCATAGCTAGGACGTTAGCTCCTGCCGGTCTATGTTCTCCTGATAGTAAAAGAGTGAAAATATCGTCAAAAAGTCGAATTTTTACTAAACTGCGTATTTCATAGCTAGGACGTTAGCTCCTGCCGGTCTATGTTCTCCTGATAGTAAAAGAGTGAAAATATCGTCAAAAAGTCGAATTTTTACTAAACTGCGTATTTCATAGCTAGGACGTTAGCTCCTGCCGGTCTATGTTCTCCTGATAGTAAAAGAGTGAAAATATCGTCAAAAAGTCGAATTTTTACAAAACTGCGTATTTCATAGCTAGGACGTTAGCTCCTGCCGGTCTATGTTCTCCTGATAGTAAAAGAGTGAAAATATCGTCAAAAAATCGAATTTTTACTAAACTGCGTATTTCATAGCTAGGACCTTACCTCCTGCCGATCTATGTTCTCCTGATAGTAAAAGAGTGAAAATATCGTCAAAAAGTCGAATTTTTACTAAACTGCGTATTTCATAGCTAGGACGTTAGCTCCTGCAGGTCTATGTTCTCCTGATAGTAAAAGAGTGAAAATATCGTCAAAAAGTCGAATTTTTACTAAACTGCGTATTTCATAGCTAGGACGTTAGCTCCTGCAGGTCTATGTTCTCCTAATAGTAAAAGAGTGAAAATATTGTCAAAAAGTCGAATTTTTACTAAACTGCGTATTTCATAGCTAGGACGTTAGCTCCTGCCGGTCTATGTTCTCCTGATAGTAAAAGAGTGAAAATATCGTCAAAAAGTCGAATTTTTACTAAACTGCGTATTTCATAGCTAGGATGTTAGCTCTTGCCGGTCTATGTTCTCCTGATAGTAAAAGAGTGAAAATATCGTCAAAAAGTCGAATTTTTACTAAACTGCGTATTTCATAGCTAGGACGTTAGCCCCTGCCGGTCTATGTTCTCCTGGTAGTAAAAGAGTGAAAATGTCGTCAAAAAGTCGAATTTTCACTAAACTGCGTATTTCATAGCTAGGACGTTAGCTCCGGCCGGTCTATGTTCTCCTGATAGGAAAAGAGTGAAAATATCGTCAAAAAGTCGAATTTTTACAAAGCTGCGTATTTCATAGCTAGGACGTTAGCTCCTGCCGGTCTATGTTCTCCTGATAGTAAAAGAGTGAAAATATCGTCAAAAAGTCGAATTTTTACAAAACTGCGTATTTCATAGCTAGGACGTTAGCTCCTGCCGGTCTATGTTCTCCTGATAGTAAAAGAGTGAAAATATCGTCAAAAAGTCGAATTTTTACAAAACTGCGTATTTCATAGCTAGGACGTTAGCTCCTGCCGGTCTATGTTCTCCTGATAGTAAAAGAGTGAAAATATTGTCAAAAAGTCGAATTTTTACTAAACTGCGTATTTCATAGCTAGGACGTTAGCTCCTGCCGGTCTATGTTCTCCTGATAGTAAAAGAGTGAAAATGTCGTCAAAAAGTCGAATTTTCACTAAACTGCGTATTTCATAGCTAGGACGTTAGCTCCGGCCGGTCTATGTTCTCCTGATAGGAAAAGAGTGAAAATATCGTCAAAAAGTCGAATTTTTACAAAGCTGCGTATTTCATAGCTAGGACGTTAGCTCCTGCCGGTCTATGTTCTCCTGATAGTAAAAGAGTGAAAATATCGTCAAAAAGTCGAATTTTTACAAAACTGCGTATTTCATAGCTAGGACGTTAGCTCCTGCCGGTCTATGTTCTCCTGATAGTAAAAGAGTGAAAATATCGTCAAAAAGTCGAATTTTTACAAAACTGCGTATTTCATAGCTAGGACGTTAGCTCCTGCCGGTCTATGTTCTCCTGATAGTAAAAGAGTGAAAATATTGTCAAAAAGTCGAATTTTTACTAAACTGCGTATTTCATAGCTAGGACGTTAGCTCCTGCCGGTCTATGTTCTCCTGATAGTAAAAGAGTGAAAATATCGTCAAAAAGTCGAATTTTTACTAAACTGCGTATTTCATAGCTAGGACGTTAGCTCTTGCCGGTCTATGTTCTCCTGATAGTAAAAGAGTGAAAATATCGTCAAAAAGTCGAATTTTTACTAAACTGCGTATTTCATAGCTAGGACGTTAGCTCCTGCCGGTCTATGTTCTCCTGATAGTAAAAGAGTGAAAATATCGTCAAAAAGTCGAATTTTTACTAAACTGCGTATTTCATAGCTAGGACCTTACCTCCTGCCGGTCTATGTTCTCCTGATAGTAAAAGAGTGAAAATATCGTCAAAAAGTCGAATTTTTACTAAACTGCGTATTTCATAGCTAGGACGTTAGCTCCTGCCGGTCTATGTTCTCCTGATAGTAAAAGAGTGAAAATATCGTCAAAAAGTCGAATTTTTACAAAACTGCGTATTTCATAGCTAGGACGTTAGCTCCTGCCGGTCTATGTTCTCCTGATAGTAAAAGAGTGAAAATATCGTCAAAAATTCGAATTTTTACAAAACTGCGTATTTCATAGCTAGGACGTTAGCTCCTGCCGGTCTATGTTCTCCTGATAGTAAAAGAGTGAAAATATCGTCAAAAAATCGAATTTTTACTAAACTGCGTATTTCATAGCTAGGACCTTACCTCCTGCCGATCTATGTTCTCCTGATAGTAAAAGAGTGAAAATCTCGTCAAAAAGTCGAATTTTTACTAAACTGCGTATTTCATAGCTAGGACGTTAGCTCCTGCCGGTCTAAGTTCTCTTGATAGTAAAAGAGTGAAAATATCGTCAAAAAATCGAATTTTTACTAAACTGCGTATTTCATAGCTAGGACGTTAGCTCCTGCCGGTCTATGTTCTCCTGATAGTAAAAGAGTGAAAATATCGTCAAAAAGTCGAATTTTTACTAAACTGCGTATTTCATAGCTAGGACGTTAGCTCCTGCCGGTCTATGTTCTCCTGATAGTAAAAGAGTGAAAATATCGTCAAAAAGTCGAATTTTTACAAAACTGCGTATTTCATAGCTAGGACGTTAGCTCCTGCCGGTCTATTTTCTCCTGATAGTAAAAGAGTGAAAATATCGTCAAAAAGTCGAATTTTTACAAAACTGAGTATTTCATAGCTAGGACGTTAGCTCCTGCCGGTCTATGTTCTCCTGATAGTAAAAGAGTGAAAATATCGTCAAAAAGTCGAATTTTTACTAAACTGCGTATTTCATAGCTAGGACGTTAGCTCCTGCCGGTCTATGTTCTCCTGATAGTAAAAGAGTGAAAATATCGTCAGAAAGTCGAATTTTTACTAAACTGCGTATTTCATAGCTAGGACCTTACCTCCTGCCGGTCTATGTTCTCCTGATAGTAAAAGAGTGAAAATATCGTCAAAAAGTCGAATTTTTACTAAACTGCGTATTTCATAGCTAGGACGTTAGCTCCTGCCGGTCTATGTTCTCCTGATAGTAAAAGAGTGAAAATATCGTCAAAAAGTCGAATTTTTACTAAACTGCGTATTTCATAGCTAGGACGTTAGCTCCTGCCGGTCTATGTTCTCCTGATAGTAAAAGAGTGAAAATATCGTCAAAAAGTCGAATTTTTACAAAACTGCGTATTTCATAGCTAGGACGTTAGCTCCTGCCGGTCTATGTTCTCCTGATAGTAAAAGAGTGAAAATATCGTCAAAAAGTCGAATTTTTACTAAACTGCGTATTTCATAGCTAGGACGTTAGCTCCTGCCGGTCTATGTTCTCCTGATAGTAAAAGAGTGAAAATATCGTCAAAAAGTCGAATTTTTACAAAACTGCGTATTTCATAGCTAGGACGTTAGCTCCTGCCGGTCTATTTTCTCCTGATAGTAAAAGAGTGAAAATATCGTCAAAAAGTCGAATTTTTACAAAACTGAGTATTTCATAGCTAGGACGTTAGCTCCTGCCGGTCTATGTTCTCCTGATAGTAAAAGAGTGAAAATATCGTCAAAAAGTCGAATTTTTACTAAACTGCGTATTTCATAGCTAGGACGTTAGCTCCTGCCGGTCTATGTTCTCCTGATAGTAAAAGAGTGAAAATATCGTCAGAAAGTCGAATTTTTACTAAACTGCGTATTTCATAGCTAGGACGTTAGCTCCTGCCGGTCTATGTTCTCCTGATAGTAAAAGAGTGAAAATGTCGTCAAAAAGTCGAATTTTTACTAAACTGCGTATTTCATAGCTAGGACGTTAGCTCCTGCCGGTCTATGTTCTCCTGATAGTAAAAGAGTGAAAATATCGTCAAAAAGTCGAATTTTTACAAAACTGCGTATTTCATAGCTAGGACGTTAGCTCCTGCCGGTCTATGTTCTTCTGATAGTAAAAGAGTGAAAATATTGTCAAAAAGTCGAATTTTTACAAAACTGCGTATTTCATAGCTAGGACGTTAGCTCCTGCCGGTCTATGTTCTCCTGATAGTAAAAGAGTGAAAATATCGTCAAAAAGTCGAATTTTTACTAAACTGCGTATTTCATAGCTAGGACGTTAGCTCCTGCCGGTCTATGTTCTCCTGATAGTAAAAGAGTGAAAATATCGTCAAAAAGTCGAATTTTTACTAAACTGCGTATTTCATAGCTAGGACGTTAGCTCCTGCCGGTCTATGTTCTCCTGATAGTAAAAGAGTGAAAATATTGTCAAAAAGTCGAATTTTTACAAAACTGCGTATTTCATAGCTAGGACGTTAGCTCCTGCCGGTCTATGTTCTCCTGATAGTAAAAGAGTGAAAATATCGTCAAAAAGTCGAATTTTAACTAAACTGCGTATTTCATAGCTAGGACCTTACCTCCTGCCGGTCTATGTTCTCCTGATAGTAAAAGAGTGAAAATATCGTCAAAAAGTCGAATTTTTACTAAACTGCGTATTTCATAGCTAGGACGTTAGCTCCTGCCGGTCTATGTTCTCCTGATAGTAAAAGAGTGAAAATATCGTCAAAAAGTCGAATTTTTACAAAACTGCGTATTTCATAGCTAGGACGTTAGCTCCTGCCGGTCTATGTTCTCCTGATAGTAAAAGAGTGAAAATATCGTCAAAAAGTCGAATTTTTACTAAACTGCGTATTTCATAGCTAGGACGTTAGCTCCTGCCGGTCTATGTTCACCTGATAGTAAAAGAGTGAAAATATCGTCAAAAAGTCGAATTTTTACAAAACTGCGTATTTCATAGCTAGGACGTTAGCTCCTGCCGGTCTATGTTCTCCTGATAGTAAAAGAGTGAAAATATCGTCAAAAAGTCGAATTTTTACTAAACTGCGTATTTTATAGCTAGGACGTTAGCTCCTGCCGGTCTATGTTCTCCTGATAGTAAAAGAGTGAAAATATCGTCAAAAAGTCGAATTTTTACTAAACTGCGTATTTCATAGCTAGGACGTTAGCTCCTGCCGGTCTATGTTTTTCTGATAGTAAAAGAGTGAAAATATCGTCAAAAAATCGAATTTTTACTAAACTGCGTATTTCATAGCTAGGACCTTACCTTCTGCCGGTCTATGTTCTCCTGATAGTAAAAGAGTGAAAATATCGTCAAAAAGTCGAATTTTTACAAAACTGCGTATTTCATAGCTAGGACGTTAGCTCCTGCCGGTCTATGTTCTCCTGATAGTAAAAGAGTGAAAATATCGTCAAAAAGTCGAATTTTTACAAAACTGCGTATTTCATAGCTAGGACGTTAGCTCCTGCCGGTCTATGTTCTCCTAATAGTAAAAGAGTGAAAATATCGTCAAAAAGTCGAATTTTCACAAAACTGCGTATTTCATAGCTAGTACGTTATTTCCTGCCGGTCTAAGTTCTCCTGATAGTAAAAGAGTGAAAATATCGTCAAAAAATCGAATTTTTACTAAACTGCGTATTTCATAGCTAGGACCTTACCTCCTGCCGGTCTATGTTCTCCTGATAGTAAAAGAGTGAAAATATCGTCAAAAAGTCGAATTTTTACTAAACTGCGTATTTCATAGCTAGGACGTTAGCTCCTGCCGGTCTATGTTCTCCTGATAGTAAAAGAGTGAAAATATCGTCAAAAAATCGAATTTTTACTAAACTGCGTATTTCATAGCTAGGACCTTACCTCCTGCCGGTCTATGTTCTCCTGATAGTAAAAGAGTGAAAATATCGTCAAAAAGTCGAATTTTTACTAAACTGCGTATTTCATAGCTAGGACGTTAGCTCCTGCCGGTCTATGTTCTCCTGATAGTAAAAGAGTGAAAATATCGTCAAAAAGTCGAATTTTTACTAAACTGCGTATTTCATAGCTAGGACGTTAGCTCCTGCCGGTCTATGTTCTCCTGATAGTAAAAGAGTGAAAATATCGTCAAAAAGTCGAATTTTTACAAAACTGCGTATTTCATAGCTAGGACGTTAGCTCCTGCCGGTCTATGTTCTCCTGATAGTAAAAGAGTGAAAATATCGTCAAAAAGTCGAATTTTTACAAAACTGCGTATTTCATAGCTAGGACGTTAGCTCCTGCCGGTCTATGTTCTCCTGATAGTAAAAGAGTGAAAATATTGTCAAAAAGTCGAATTTTTACAAAACTGCGTATTTCATAGCTAGGACGTTAGCTCCTGCCGGTCTATGTTCTCCTGATAGTAAAAGAGTGAAAATATCGTCAAAAAGTCGAATTTTTACTAAACTGCGTATTTCATAGCTAGGACGTTAGCTCCTGCCGGTCTATGTTCTCCTGATAGTAAAAGAGTGAAAATATCGTCAAAAAGTCGAATTTTTACTAAACTGCGTATTTCATAGCTAGGACGTTAGCTTTTGCCGGTCTATGTTCTCCTGATAGTAAAAGAGTGAAAATATCGTCAAAAAGTCGAATTTTTACTAAACTGCGTATTTCATAGCTAGGACGTTAGCTCCTGCCGGTCTATGTTCTCCTGATAGTAAAAGAGTGAAAATATCGTCAAAAAGTCGAATTTTTACTAAACTGCGTATTTCATAGCTAGGACCTTACCTCCTGCCGGTCTATGTTCTCCTGATAGTAAAAGAGTGAAAATATCGTCAAAAAGTCGAATTTTTACTAAACTGCGTATTTCATAGCTAGGACGTTAGCTCCTGCCGGTCTATGTTCTCCTGATAGTAAAAGAGTGAAAATATCGTCAAAAAGTCGAATTTTTACAAAACTGCGTATTTCATAGCTAGGACGTTAGCTCCTGCCGGTCTATGTTCTCCTGATAGTAAAAGAGTGAAAATATCGTCAAAAATTCGAATTTTTACAAAACTGCGTATTTCATAGCTAGGACGTTAGCTCCTGCCGGTCTATGTTCTCCTGATAGTAAAAGAGTGAAAATATCGTCAAAAAATCGAATTTTTACTAAACTGCGTATTTCATAGCTAGGACGTTAGCTCCTGCCGGTCTATGTTCTCCTGATAGTAAAAGAGTGAAAATATCGTCAGAAAGTCGAATTTTTACTAAACTGCGTATTTCATAGCTAGGACGTTAGCTCCTGCCGGTCTATGTTCTCCTGATAGTAAAAGAGTGAAAATATCGTCAAAAAGTCGAATTTTTACAAAACTGCGTATTTCATAGCTAGGACGTTAGCTCCTGCCGGTCTATGTTCTCCTAATAGTAAAAGAGTGAAAATATCGTCAAAAAGTCGAATTTTCACAAAACTGCGTATTTCATAGCTAGTACGTTATTTCCTGCCGGTCTAAGTTCTCCTGATAGTAAAAGAGTGAAAATATCGTCAAAAAATCGAATTTTTACTAAACTGCGTATTTCATAGCTAGGACCTTACCTCCTGCCGGTCTATGTTCTCCTGATAGTAAAAGAGTGAAAATATCGTCAAAAAGTCGAATTTTTACTAAACTGCGTATTTCATAGCTAGGACGTTAGCTCCTGCCGGTCTATGTTCTCCTGATAGTAAAAGAGTGAAAATATCGTCAAAAAATCGAATTTTTACTAAACTGCGTATTTCATAGCTAGGACCTTACCTCCTGCCGGTCTATGTTCTCCTGATAGTAAAAGAGTGAAAATATCGTCAAAAAGTCGAATTTTTACTAAACTGCGTATTTCATAGCTAGGACGTTAGCTCCTGCCGGTCTATGTTCTCCTGATAGTAAAAGAGTGAAAATATCGTCAAAAAGTCGAATTTTTACAAAACTGCGTATTTCATAGCTAGGACGTTAGCTCCTGCCGGTCTATGTTCTCCTGATAGTAAAAGAGTGAAAATATCGTCAAAAAGTCGAATTTTTACTAAACTGCGTATTTTATAGCTAGGACGTTAGCTCCTGCCGGTCTATGTTCTCCTGATAGTAAAAGAGTGAAAATATCGTCAAAAAGTCGAATTTTTACTAAACTGCGTATTTCATAGCTAGGACGTTAGCTCCTGCCGGTCTATGTTTTTCTGATAGTAAAAGAGTGAAAATATCGTCAAAAAATCGAATTTTTACTAAACTGCGTATTTCATAGCTAGGACCTTACCTTCTGCCGGTCTATGTTCTCCTGATAGTAAAAGAGTGAAAATATCGTCAAAAAGTCGAATTTTTACAAAACTGCGTATTTCATAGCTAGGACGTTAGCTCCTGCCGGTCTATGTTCTCCTGATAGTAAAAGAGTGAAAATATCGTCAAAAAGTCGAATTTTTACAAAACTGCGTATTTCATAGCTAGGACGTTAGCTCCTGCCGGTCTATGTTCTCCTAATAGTAAAAGAGTGAAAATATCGTCAAAAAGTCGAATTTTCACAAAACTGCGTATTTCATAGCTAGTACGTTATTTCCTGCCGGTCTAAGTTCTCCTGATAGTAAAAGAGTGAAAATATCGTCAAAAAATCGAATTTTTACTAAACTGCGTATTTCATAGCTAGGACCTTACCTCCTGCCGGTCTATGTTCTCCTGATAGTAAAAGAGCGAAAATATCGTCAAAAAGTCGAATTTTTACTAAACTGCGTATTTCATAGCTAGGACGTTAGCTCCTGCCGGTCTATGTTCTCCTGATAGTAAAAGAGTGAAAATATCGTCAAAAAATCGAATTTTTACTAAACTGCGTATTTCATAGCTAGGACCTTACCTCCTGCCGGTCTATGTTCTCCTGATAGTAAAAGAGTGAAAATATCGTCAAAAAGTCGAATTTTTACTAAACTGCGTATTTCATAGCTAGGACGTTAGCTCCTGCCGGTCTATGTTCTCCTGATAGTAAAAGAGTGAAAATATCGTCAAAAAGTCGAATTTTTACTAAACTGCGTATTTCATAGCTAGGACGTTAGCTCCTGCCGGTCTATGTTCTCCTGATAGTAAAAGAGTGAAAATATCGTCAAAAAGTCGAATTTTTACAAAACTGCGTATTTCATAGCTAGGACGTTAGCTCCTGCCGGTCTATGTTCTCCTGATAGTAAAAGAGTGAAAATATCGTCAAAAAGTCGAATTTTTACAAAACTGCGTATTTCATAGCTAGGACGTTAGCTCCTGCCGGTCTATGTTCTCCTGATAGTAAAAGAGTGAAAATATTGTCAAAAAGTCGAATTTTTACAAAACTGCGTATTTCATAGCTAGGACGTTAGCTCCTGCCGGTCTATGTTCTCCTGATAGTAAAAGAGTGAAAATATCGTCAAAAAGTCGAATTTTTACTAAACTGCGTATTTCATAGCTAGGACGTTAGCTCCTGCCGGTCTATGTTCTCCTGATAGTAAAAGAGTGAAAATATCGTCAAAAAGTCGAATTTTTACTAAACTGCGTATTTCATAGCTAGGACGTTAGCTCTTGCCGGTCTATGTTCTCCTGATAGTAAAAGAGTGAAAATATCGTCAAAAAGTCGAATTTTTACTAAACTGCGTATTTCATAGCTAGGACGTTAGCTCCTGCCGGTCTATGTTCTCCTGATAGTAAAAGAGTGAAAATATCGTCAAAAAGTCGAATTTTTACTAAACTGCGTATTTCATAGCTAGGACCTTACCTCCTGCCGGTCTATGTTCTCCTGATAGTAAAAGAGTGAAAATATCGTCAAAAAGTCGAATTTTTACTAAACTGCGTATTTCATAGCTAGGACGTTAGCTCCTGCCGGTCTATGTTCTCCTGATAGTAAAAGAGTGAAAATATCGTCAAAAAGTCGAATTTTTACAAAACTGCGTATTTCATAGCTAGGACGTTAGCTCCTGCCGGTCTATGTTCTCCTGATAGTAAAAGAGTGAAAATATCGTCAAAAATTCGAATTTTTACAAAACTGCGTATTTCATAGCTAGGACGTTAGCTCCTGCCGGTCTATGTTCTCCTGATAGTAAAAGAGTGAAAATATCGTCAAAAAATCGAATTTTTACTAAACTGCGTATTTCATAGCTAGGACGTTAGCTCCTGCCGGTCTATGTTCTCGTGATAGTAAAAGAGTGAAAATATCGTCAGAAAGTCGAATTTTTACTAAACTGCGTATTTCATAGCTAGGACGTTAGCTCCTGCCGGTCTATGTTCTCCTGATAGTAAAAGAGTGAAAATATCGTCAAAAAGTCGAATTTTTACAAAACTGCGTATTTCATAGCTAGGACGTTAGCTCCTGCCGGTCTATGTTCTCCTAATAGTAAAAGAGTGAAAATATCGTCAAAAAGTCGAATTTTCACAAAACTGCGTATTTCATAGCTAGTACGTTATTTCCTGCCGGTCTAAGTTCTCCTGATAGTAAAAGAGTGAAAATATCGTCAAAAAATCGAATTTTTACTAAACTGCGTATTTCATAGCTAGGACCTTACCTCCTGCCGGTCTATGTTCTCCTGATAGTAAAAGAGTGAAAATATCGTCAAAAAGTCGAATTTTTACTAAACTGCGTATTTCATAGCTAGGACGTTAGCTCCTGCCGGTCTATGTTCTCCTGATAGTAAAAGAGTGAAAATATCGTCAAAAAATCGAATTTTTACTAAACTGCGTATTTCATAGCTAGGACCTTACCTCCTGCCGGTCTATGTTCTCCTGATAGTAAAAGAGTGAAAATATCGTCAAAAAGTCGAATTTTTACTAAACTGCGTATTTCATAGCTAGGACGTTAGCTCCTGCCGGTCTATGTTCTCCTGATAGTAAAAGAGTGAAAATATCGTCAAAAAGTCGAATTTTTACTAAACTGCGTATTTCATAGCTAGGACGTTAGCTCCTGCCGGTCTATGTTCTCCTGATAGTAAAAGAGTGAAAATATCGTCAAAAAGTCGAATTTTTACAAAACTGCGTATTTCATAGCTAGGACGTTAGCTCCTGCCGGTCTATGTTCTCCTGATAGTAAAAGAGTGAAAATATCGTCAAAAAGTCGAATTTTTACAAAACTGCGTATTTCATAGCTAGGACGTTAGCTCCTGCCGGTCTATGTTCTCCTGATAGTAAAAGAGTGAAAATATTGTCAAAAAGTCGAATTTTTACAAAACTGCGTATTTCATAGCTAGGACGTTAGCTCCTGCCGGTCTATGTTCTCCTGATAGTAAAAGAGTGAAAATATCGTCAAAAAGTCGAATTTTTACTAAACTGCGTATTTCATAGCTAGGACGTTAGCTCCTGCCGGTCTATGTTCTCCTGATAGTAAAAGAGTGAAAATATCGTCAAAAAGTCGAATTTTTACTAAACTGCGTATTTCATAGCTAGGACGTTAGCTCTTGCCGGTCTATGTTCTCCTGATAGTAAAAGAGTGAAAATATCGTCAAAAAGTCGAATTTTTACTAAACTGCGTATTTCATAGCTAGGACGTTAGCTCCTGCCGGTCTATGTTCTCCTGATAGTAAAAGAGTGAAAATATCGTCAAAAAGTCGAATTTTTACTAAACTGCGTATTTCATAGCTAGGACCTTACCTCCTGCCGGTCTATGTTCTCCTGATAGTAAAAGAGTGAAAATATCGTCAAAAAGTCGAATTTTTACTAAACTGCGTATTTCATAGCTAGGACGTTAGCTCCTGCCGGTCTATGTTCTCCTGATAGTAAAAGAGTGAAAATATCGTCAAAAAGTCGAATTTTTACAAAACTGCGTATTTCATAGCTAGGACGTTAGCTCCTGCCGGTCTATGTTCTCCTGATAGTAAAAGAGTGAAAATATCGTCAAAAATTCGAATTTTTACAAAACTGCGTATTTCATAGCTAGGACGTTAGCTCCTGCCGGTCTATGTTCTCCTGATAGTAAAAGAGTGAAAATATCGTCAAAAAATCGAATTTTTACTAAACTGCGTATTTCATAGCTAGGACGTTAGCTCCTGCCGGTCTATGTTCTCCTGATAGTAAAAGAGTGAAAATATCGTCAGAAAGTCGAATTTTTACTAAACTGCGTATTTCATAGCTAGGACGTTAGCTCCTGCCGGTCTATGTTCTCCTGATAGTAAAAGAGTGAAAATATCGTCAAAAAGTCGAATTTTTACAAAACTGCGTATTTCATAGCTAGGACGTTAGCTCCTGCCGGTCTATGTTCTCCTGATAGTAAAAGAGTGAAAATATCGTCAAAAAGTCGAATTTTTACAAAACTGCGTATTTCATAGCTAGGACGTTAGCTCCTGCCGGTCTATGTTCTCCTGATAGTAAAAGAGTGAAAATATTGTCAAAAAGTCGAATTTTTACAAAACTGCGTATTTCATAGCTAGGACGTTAGCTCCTGCCGGTCTATGTTCTCCTGATAGTAAAAGAGTGAAAATATCGTCAAAAAGTCGAATTTTTACTAAACTGCGTATTTCATAGCTAGGACGTTAGCTCCTGCCGGTCTATGTTCTCCTGATAGTAAAAGAGTGAAAATATCGTCAAAAAGTCGAATTTTTACTAAACTGCGTATTTCATAGCTAGGACGTTAGCTCCTGCCGGTCTATGTTCTCCTGATAGTAAAAGAGTGAAAATATCGTCAAAAAGTCGAATTTTTACAAAACTGCGTATTTCATAGCTAGGACGTTAGCTCCTGCCGGTCTATGTTCTCCTGATAGTAAAAGAGTGAAAATATCGTCAAAAAGTCGAATTTTAACTAAACTGCGTATTTCATAGCTAGGACCTTACCTCCTGCCGGTCTATGTTCTCCTGATAGTAAAAGAGTGAAAATATCGTCAAAAAGTCGAATTTTTACTAAACTGCGTATTTCATAGCTAGGACGTTAGCTCCTGCCGGTCTATGTTCTCCTGATAGTAAAAGAGTGAAAATATCGTCAAAAAGTCGAATTTTTACAAAACTGCGTATTTCATAGCTAGGACGTTAGCTCCTGCCGGTCTATGTTCTCCTGATAGTAAAAGAGTGAAAATATCGTCAAAAAGTCGAATTTTTACTAAACTGCGTATTTCATAGCTAGGACGTTAGCTCCTGCCGGTCTATGTTCACCTGATAGTAAAAGAGTGAAAATATCGTCAAAAAGTCGAATTTTTACAAAACTGCGTATTTCATAGCTAGGACGTTAGCTCCTGCCGGTCTATGTTCTCCTGATAGTAAAAGAGTGAAAATATCGTCAAAAAGTCGAATTTTTACTAAACTGCGTATTTTATAGCTAGGACGTTAGCTCCTGCCGGTCTATGTTCTCCTGATAGTAAAAGAGTGAAAATATCGTCAAAAAGTCGAATTTTTACTAAACTGCGTATTTCATAGCTAGGACGTTAGCTCCTGCCGGTTTATGTTTTTCTGATAGTAAAAGAGTGAAAATATCGTCAAAAAATCGAATTTTTACTAAACTGCGTATTTCATAGCTAGGACCTTACCTTCTGCTGGTCTATGTTCTCCTGATAGTAAAAGAGTGAAAATATCGTCAAAAAGTCGAATTTTTACAAAACTGCGTATTTCATAGCTAGGACGTTAGCTCCTGCCGGTCTATGTTCTCCTGATAGTAAAAGAGTGAAAATATCGTCAAAAAGTCGAATTTTTACAAAACTGCGTATTTCATAGCTAGGACGTTAGCTCCTGCCGGTCTATGTTCTCCTAATAGTAAAAGAGTGAAAATATCGTCAAAAAGTCGAATTTTCACAAAACTGCGTATTTCATAGCTAGGACGTTATTTCCTGCCGGTCTAAGTTCTCCTGATAGTAAAAGAGTGAAAATATCGTCAAAAAGTCGAATTTTTACTAAACTGCGTATTTCATAGCTAGGACGTTAGCTCCTGCCGGTCTATGTTCTCCTGATAGTAAAAGAGTGAAAATATCGTCAAAAAATCGAATTTTTACTAAACTGCGTATTTCATAGCTAGGACCTTACCTCCTGCCGGTCTATGTTCTCCTGATAGTAAAAGAGTGAAAATATCGTCAAAAAGTCGAATTTTTACTAAACTGCGTATTTCATAGCTAGGACGTTAGCTCCTGCCGGTCTATGTTCTCCTGATAGTAAAAGAGTGAAAATATCGTCAAAAAGTCGAATTTTTACAAAACTGCGTATTTCATAGCTAGGACGTTAGCTCCTGCCGGTCTATGTTCTCCTAATAGTAAAAGAGTGAAAATATCGTCAAAAAGTCGAATTTTCACAAAACTGCGTATTTCATAGCTAGGACGTTATTTCCTGCCGGTCTAAGTTCTCCTGATAGTAAAAGAGTGAAAATATCGTCAAAAAGTCAAATTTTTACTAAACTGCGTATTTCATAGCTAGGACGTTAGCTCCTGCCGGTCTATGTTCTCCTGATAGTAAAAGAGTGAAAATATC
This sequence comes from Acanthosoma haemorrhoidale, assembly GCA_930367205.1. NCBI lineage: Eukaryota > Metazoa > Arthropoda > Insecta > Hemiptera > Acanthosomatidae > Acanthosoma > Acanthosoma haemorrhoidale. The sequence goes on from OV884011.1 coordinate 4,424,249, forward strand.
GTCAAAAAATCGAATTTTTACTAAACTGCGTATTTCATAGCTAGGACCTTACCTCCTGCCGGTCTATGTTCTCCTGATAGTAAAAGAGTGAAAATATCGTCAAAAAGTCGAATTTTTACTAAACTGCGTATTTCATAGCTAGGACGTTAGCTCCTGCCGGTCTATGTTCTCCTGATAGTAAAAGAGTGAAAATATCGTCAAAAAGTCGAATTTTTACTAAACTGCGTATTTCATAGCTAGGACGTTAGCTCCTGCCGGTCTATGTTCTCCTGATAGTAAAAGAGTAAAAATATCGTCAAAAAGTCGAATTTTTACAAAACTGCGTATTTCATAGCTAGGACGTTAGCTCCTGCCGGTCTATGTTCTCCTGATAGTAAAAGAGTGAAAATATCGTCAAAAAGTCGAATTTTTACAAAACTGCGTATTTCATAGCTAGGACGTTAGCTCCTGCCGGTCTATGTTCTCCTGATAGTAAAAGAGTGAAAATATTGTCAAAAAGTCGAATTTTTACAAAACTGCGTATTTCATAGCTAGGACGTTAGCTCCTGCCGGTCTATGTTCTCCTGATAGTAAAAGAGTGAAAATATCGTCAAAAAGTCGAATTTTTACTAAACTGCGTATTTCATAGCTAGGACGTTAGCTCCTGCCGGTCTATGTTCTCCTGATAGTAAAAGAGTGAAAATATCGTCAAAAAGTCGAATTTTTACTAAACTGCGTATTTCATAGCTAGGACGTTAGCTCTTGCCGGTCTATGTTCTCCTGATAGTAAAAGAGTGAAAATATCGTCAAAAAGTCGAATTTTAACTAAACTGCGTATTTCATAGCTAGGACCTTACCTCCTGCCGGTCTATGTTCTCCTGATAGTAAAAGAGTTAAAATATCGTCAAAAAGTCGAATTTTTACTAAACTGCGTATTTCATAGCTAGGACGTTAGCTCCTGCCGGTCTATGTTCTCCTGATAGTAAAAGAGTGAAAATATCGTCAAAAAGTCGAATTTTTACAAAACTGCGTATTTCATAGCTAGGACGTTAGCTCCTGCCGGTCTATGTTCTCCTGATAGTAAAAGAGTGAAAATATCGTCAAAAAGTCGAATTTTTACAAAACTGAGTATTTCATAGCTAGGACGTTAGCTCCGGCCGGTCTATGTTCTCCTGATAGTAAAAGAGTGAAAATATCGTCAAAAAGTCGAATTTTTACAAAACTGCGTATTTCATAGCTAGGACGTTAGCTCCTGCCGGTCTATGTTCTCCTGATAGTAAAAGAGTGAAAATATCGTCAAAAAGTCGAATTTTTACAAAACTGCGTATTTCATAGCTAGGACGTTAGCTCCTGCCGGTCTATGTTCTCCTGATAGTAAAAGAGTGAAAATATCGTCAAAAAGTCGAATTTTTACTAAACTGCGTATTTCATAGCTAGGACGTTAGCTCCTGCCGGTCTATGTTCACCTGATAGTAAAAGAGTGAAAATATCGTCAAAAAGTCGAATTTTTACAAAACTGCGTATTTCATAGCTAGGACGTTAGCTCCTGCCGGTCTATGTTCTCCTGATAGTAAAAGAGTGAAAATATCGTCAAAAAGTCGAATTTTTACTAAACTGCGTATTTTATAGCTAGGACGTTAGCTCCTGCCGGTCTATGTTCTCCTGATAGTAAAAGAGTGAAAATATCGTCAAAAAGTCGAATTTTTACTAAACTGCGTATTTCATAGCTAGGACGTTAGCTCCTGCCGGTCTATGTTTTTCTGATAGTAAAAGAGTGAAAATATCGTCAAAAAATCGAATTTTTACTAAACTGCGTATTTCATAGCTAGGACCTTACCTTCTGCCGGTCTATGTTCTCCTGATAGTAAAAGAGTGAAAATATCGTCAAAAAGTCGAATTTTTACAAAACTGCGTATTTCATAGCTAGGACGTTAGCTCCTGCCGGTCTATGTTCTCCTGATAGTAAAAGAGTGAAAATATCGTCAAAAAGTCGAATTTTTACAAAACTGCGTATTTCATAGCTAGGACGTTAGCTCCTGCCGGTCTATGTTCTCCTAATAGTAAAAGAGTGAAAATATCGTCAAAAAGTCGAATTTTCACAAAACTGCGTATTTCATAGCTAGGACGTTAGCTCCTGCCGGTCTATGTTCTCCTGATAGTAAAAGAGTGAAAATATCGTCAAAAAGTCGAATTTTAACTAAACTGCGTATTTCATAGCTAGGACCTTACCTCCTGCCGGTCTATGTTCTCCTGATAGTAAAACAGTGAAAATATCGTCAACAAGTCGAATTTTTACTAAACTGCGTATTTCATAGCTAGGACGTTAGCTCCTGCCGGTCTATGTTCTCCTGATAGTAAAAGAGTGAAAATATCGTCAAAAAGTCGAATTTTTACTAAACTGCGTATTTCATAGCTAGGACGTTAGCTCTTGCCGGTCTATGTTCTCCTGATAGTAAAAGAGTGAAAATATCGTCAAAAAGTCGAATTTTAACTAAACTGCGTATTTCATAGCTAGGACCTTACCTCCTGCCGGTCTATGTTCTCCTGATAGTAAAAGAGTGAAAATATCGTCAAAAAGTCGAATTTTTACAAAACTGCGTATTTCATAGCTAGGACGTTAGCTCCTGCCGGTCTATGTTCTCCTGATAGTAAAAGAGTGAAAATATTGTCAAAAAGTCGAATTTTTACAAAACTGCGTATTTCATAGCTAGGACGTTAGCTCCTGCCGGTCTATGTTCTCCTGATAGTAAAAGAGTGAAAATATCGTCAAAAAGTCGAATTTTTACTAAACTGCGTATTTCATAGCTAGGACGTTAGCTCCTGCCGGTCTATGTTCTCCTGATAGTAAAAGAGTGAAAATATCGTCAAAAAGTCGAATTTTTACTAAACTGCGTATTTCATAGCTAGGACGTTAGCTCTTGCCGGTCTATGTTCTCCTGATAGTAAAAGAGTGAAAATATCGTCAAAAAGTCGAATTTTAACTAAACTGCGTATTTCATAGCTAGGACCTTACCTCCTGCCGGTCTATGTTCTCCTGATAGTAAAAGAGTGAAAATATCGTCAAAAAGTCGAATTTTTACTAAACTGCGTATTTCATAGCTAGGACGTTAGCTCCTGCCGGTCTATGTTCTCCTGATAGTAAAAGAGTGAAAATATCGTCAAAAAGTCGAATTTTTACAAAACTGCGTATTTCATAGCTAGGACGTTAGCTCCTGCCGGTCTATGTTCTCCTGATAGTAAAAGAGTGAAAATATCGTCAAAAAGTCGAATTTTTACAAAACTGAGTATTTCATAGCTAGGACGTTAGCTCCGGCCGGTCTATGTTCTCCTGATAGTAAAAGAGTGAAAATATCGTCAAAAAGTCGAATTTTTACAAAACTGCGTATTTCATAGCTAGGACGTTAGCTCCTGCCGGTCTATGTTCTCCTGATAGTAAAAGAGTGAAAATATCGTCAAAAAGTCGAATTTTTACAAAACTGCGTATTTCATAGCTAGGACGTTAGCTCCTGCCGGTCTATGTTCTCCTGATAGTAAAAGAGTGAAAATATCGTCAAAAAGTCGAATTTTTACTAAACTGCGTATTTCATAGCTAGGACGTTAGCTCCTGCCGGTCTATGTTCACCTGATAGTAAAAGAGTGAAAATATCGTCAAAAAGTCGAATTTTTACAAAACTGCGTATTTCATAGCTAGGACGTTAGCTCCTGCCGGTCTATGTTCTCCTGATAGTAAAAGAGTGAAAATATCGTCAAAAAGTCGAATTTTTACTAAACTGCGTATTTTATAGCTAGGACGTTAGCTCCTGCCGGTCTATGTTCTCCTGATAGTAAAAGAGTGAAAATATCGTCCAAAAAGTCGAATTTTTACTAAACTGCGTATTTCATAGCTAGGACGTTAGCTCCTGCCGGTCTATGTTTTTCTGATAGTAAAAGAGTGAAAATATCGTCAAAAAATCGAATTTTTACTAAACTGCGTATTTCATAGCTAGGACCTTACCTTCTGCCGGTCTATGTTCTCCTGATAGTAAAAGAGTGAAAATATCGTCAAAAAGTCGAATTTTTACAAAACTGCGTATTTCATAGCTAGGACGTTAGCTCCTGCCGGTCTATGTTCTCCTGATAGTAAAAGAGTGAAAATATCGTCAAAAAGTCGAATTTTTACAAAACTGCGTATTTCATAGCTAGGACGTTAGCTCCTGCCGGTCTATGTTCTCCTAATAGTAAAAGAGTGAAAATATCGTCAAAAAGTCGAATTTTCACAAAACTGCGTATTTCATAGCTAGGACGTTAGCTCCTGCCGGTCTATGTTCTCCTGATAGTAAAAGAGTGAAAATATCGTCAAAAAGTCGAATTTTAACTAAACTGCGTATTTCATAGCTAGGACCTTACCTCCTGCCGGTCTATGTTCTCCTGATAGTAAAACAGTGAAAATATCGTCAACAAGTCGAATTTTTACTAAACTGCGTATTTCATAGCTAGGACGTTAGCTCCTGCCGGTCTATGTTCTCCTGATAGTAAAAGAGTGAAAATATCGTCAAAAAGTCGAATTTTTACTAAACTGCGTATTTCATAGCTAGGACGTTAGCTCTTGCCGGTCTATGTTCTCCTGATAGTAAAAGAGTGAAAATATCGTCAAAAAGTCGAATTTTAACTAAACTGCGTATTTCATAGCTAGGACCTTACCTCCTGCCGGTCTATGTTCTCCTGATAGTAAAAGAGTGAAAATATCGTCAAAAAGTCGAATTTTCACTAAACTGCGTATTTCATAGCTAGGACGTTAGCTCCTGCCGGTCTATGTTCTCCTGATAGTAAAAGAGTGAAAATATCGTCAAAAAGTCGAATTTTTACAAAACTGCGTATTTCATAGCTAGGACGTTAGCTCCTGCCGGTCTATGTTCTCCTGATAGTAAAAGAGTGAAAATATCGTCAAAAAGTCGAATTTTTACAAAACTGAGTATTTCATAGCTAGGACGTTAGCTCCGGCCGGTCTATGTTCTCCTGATAGTAAAAGAGTGAAAATATCGTCAAAAAGTCGAATTTTTACAAAACTGCGTATTTCATAGCTAGGACGTTAGCTCCTGCCGGTCTATGTTCTCCTGATAGTAAAAGAGTGAAAATATCGTCAAAAAGTCGAATTTTTACAAAACTGCGTATTTCATAGCTAGGACGTTAGCTCCTGCCGGTCTATGTTCTCCTGATAGTAAAAGAGTGAAAATATCGTCAAAAAGTCGAATTTTTACTAAACTGCGTATTTCATAGCTAGGACGTTAGCTCCTGCCGGTCTATGTTCACCTGATAGTAAAAGAGTGAAAATATCGTCAAAAAGTCGAATTTTTACAAAACTGCGTATTTCATAGCTAGGACGTTAGCTCCTGCCGGTCTATGTTCTCCTGATAGTAAAAGAGTGAAAATATCGTCAAAAAGTCGAATTTTTACTAAACTGCGTATTTTATAGCTAGGACGTTAGCTCCTGCCGGTCTATGTTCTCCTGATAGTAAAAGAGTGAAAATATCGTCAAAAAGTCGAATTTTTACTAAACTGCGTATTTCATAGCTAGGACGTTAGCTCCTGCCGGTCTATGTTTTTCTGATAGTAAAAGAGTGAAAATATCGTCAAAAAATCGAATTTTTACTAAACTGCGTATTTCATAGCTAGGACCTTACCTTCTGCCGGTCTATGTTCTCCTGATAGTAAAAGAGTGAAAATATCGTCAAAAAGTCGAATTTTTACAAAACTGCGTATTTCATAGCTAGGACGTTAGCTCCTGCCGGTCTATGTTCTCCTGATAGTAAAAGAGTGAAAATATCGTCAAAAAGTCGAATTTTTACAAAACTGCGTATTTCATAGCTAGGACGTTAGCTCCTGCCGGTCTATGTTCTCCTAATAGTAAAAGAGTGAAAATATCGTCAAAAAGTCGAATTTTCACAAAACTGCGTATTTCATAGCTAGGACGTTAGCTCCTGCCGGTCTAAGTTCTCCTGATAGTAAAAGAGTGAAAATATCGTCAAAAAATCGAATTTTTACTAAACTGCGTATTTCATAGCTAGGACCTTACCTCCTGCCGGTCTATGTTCTCCTGATAGTAAAAGAGTGAAAATATCGTCAAAAAGTCGAATTTTTACTAAACTGCGTATTTCATAGCTAGGACGTTAGCTCCTGCCGGTCTATGTTCTCCTGATAGTAAAAGAGTGAAAATATCGTCAAAAAATCGAATTTTTACTAAACTGCGTATTTCATAGCTAGGACGTTAGCTCCTGCCGGTCTATGTTCTCCTGATAGTAAAAGAGTGAAAATATCGTCAAAAAGTCGAATTTTTACTAAACTGCGTATTTCATAGCTAGGACGTTAGCTCCTGCCGGTCTATGTTCTCCTGATAGTAAAAGAGTGAAAATATCGTCAAAAAGTCGAATTTTTACTAAACTGCGTATTTCATAGCTAGGACGTTAGCTCCTGCCGGTCTATGTTCTCCTGATAGTAAAAGAGTGAAAATATCGTCAAAAAGTCGAATTTTTACAAAACTGCGTATTTCATAGCTAGGACGTTAGCTTCTGCCGGTCTATGTTCTCCTGATAGTAAAAGAGTAAAATATCGTCAAAAAGTCGAATTTTTACTAAACTGCGTATTTCATAGCTAGGACGTTAGCTCCTGCCGGTCTATGTTCTCCTGATAGTAAAAGAGTGAAAATATCGTCAAAAAGTCGAATTTTTACTAAACTGCGTATTTCATAGCTAGGACGTTAGCTCCTGCCGGTCTAAGTTCTCCTGATAGTAAAAGAGTGAAAATATCGTCAAAAAATCGAATTTTTACTAAACTGCGTATTTCATAGCTAGGACCTTACCTCCTGCTGGTCTATGTTCTCCTGATAGTAAAAGAGTGAAAATATCGTTAAAAAGTCGAATTTTTACCAAACTGCGTATTTCATAGCTAGGACGTTAGCTCCTGCCGGTCTATGTTCTCCTAATAGTAAAAGAGTGAAAATATCGTCAAAAAGTCGAATTTTTACTAAACTGCGTATTTCATAGCTAGGACGTTAGCTCCTGCCGGTCTATGTTCACCTGATAGTAAAAGAGTGAAAATATCGTCAAAAAGTCGAATTTTTACTAAACTGCGTATTTCATAGCTAGGACGTTAGCTCCTGCCGGTCTATGTTCTCCTGATAGTAAAAGAGTGAAAATATCGTCAAAAAGTCGAATTTTTACTAAACTGCGTATTTCATAGCTAGGACGTTAGCTCCTGCCGGTCTATGTTCTCCTGATAGTAAAAGAGTGAAAATATCGTCAAAAAGTCGAATTTTTACAAAACTGCGTATTTCATAGCTAGGACGTTAGCTCCTGCCGGTCTATGTTCTCCTGATAGTAAAAGAGTGAAAATATCGTCAAAAAGTCGAATTTTAACTAAACTGCGTATTTCATAGCTAGGACCTTACCTCCTGCCGGTCTATGTTCTCCTGATAGTAAAACAGTGAAAATATCGTCAACAAGTCGAATTTTTACTAAACTGCGTATTTCATAGCTAGGACGTTAGCTCCTGCCGGTCTATGTTCTCCTGATAGTAAAAGAGTGAAAATATCGTCAAAAAGTCGAATTTTTACAAAACTGCGTATTTCATAGCTAGGACGTTAGCTCCTGCCGGTCTATGTTCTCCTGATAGTAAAAGAGTGAAAATATCGTCAAAAAGTCGAATTTTTACTAAACTGCGTATTTCATAGCTAGGACGTTAGCTCCTGCCGGTCTATGTTCTCCTGATAGTAAAAGAGTGAAAATATCGTCAAAAAGTCGAATTTTTACAAAACTGCGTATTTCATAGCTAGGACGTTAGCTCCTGCCGGTCTATGTTCTCCTGATAGTAAAAGAGTGAAAATATCGTCAAAAAGTCGAATTTTTACTAAACTGCGTATTTCATAGCTAGGACGTTAGCTCCTGCCGGTCTATGTTCACCTGATAGTAAAAGAGTGAAAATATCGTCAAAAAGTCGAATTTTTACAAAACTGCGTATTTCATAGCTAGGACGTTAGCTCCTGCCGGTCTATGTTCTCCTGATAGTAAAAGAGTGAAAATATCGTCAAAAAGTCGAATTTTTACTAAACTGCGTATTTCATAGCTAGGACGTTAGCTCCTGCCGGTCTATGTTCTCCTGATAGTAAAAGAGTGAAAATATCGTCAAAAAGTCGAATTTTTACTAAACTGCGTATTTCATAGCTAGGACCTTACCTTCTGCCGGTCTATGTTCTCCTGATAGTAAAAGAGTGAAAATATCGTCAAAAAGTCGAATTTTTACAAAACTGCGTATTTCATAGCTAGGACGTTAGCTCCTGCCGGTCTAAGTTCTCCTGATAGTAAAAGAGTGAAAATATCGTCAAAAAATCGAATTTTTACTAAACTGCGTATTTCATAGCTAGGACCTTACCTCCTGCCGGTCTATGTTCTCCTGATAGTAAAAGAGTGAAAATATCGTTAAAAAGTCGAATTTTTACCAAACTGCGTATTTCATAGCTAGGACGTTAGCTCCTGCCGGTCTATGTTCTCCTGATAGTAAAAGAGTGAAAATATCGTCAAAAAGTCGAATTTTTACAAAACTGCGTATTTCATAGCTAGGACGTTAGCCCGTGCTGGTCTATGTTCTCCTGGTAGTAAAAGAGTGAAAATATCGTTAAAAAGTCGAATTTTTACCAAACTGCGTATTTCATAGCTAGGACGTTAGCTCCTGCCGGTCTATGTTCTCCTGATAGTAAAAGAGTGAAAATATCGTCAAAAAGTCGAATTTTTACAAAACTGCGTATTTCATAGCTAGGACGTTAGCTCCTGCCGGTCTATGTTCTCCTGATAGTAAAAGAGTGAAAATATCGTTAAAAAGTCGAATTTTTACAAAACTGCGTATTTCATAGCTAGGACGTTAGCTCCTGCCGGTCTATGTTCTCCTGATAGTAAAAGAGTGAAAATATCGTCAAAAAGTCGAATTTTTACTAAACTGCGTATTTCATAGCTAGGACGTTAGCTCCTGCCGGTCTATGTTCTCCTGATAGTAAAAGAGTGAAAATATCGTCAAAAAGTCGAATTTTTACAAAACTGCGTATTTCATAGCTAGGACGTTAGCTCCTGCCGGTCTATGTTCTCCTGATAGTAAAAGAGTGAAAATATCGTCAAAAAGTCGAATTTTTACAAAACTGCGTATTTCATAGCTAGGACGTTAGCCCCTGCCGGTCTATGTTCTCCTGGTAGTAAAAGAGTGAAAATGTCGTCAAAAAGTCGAATTTTTACTAAACTGCGTATTTCATAGCTAGGACGTTAGCTCCTGCCGGTCTATGTTCTCCTGATAGTAAAAGAGTGAAAATATCGTCAAAAAGTCGAATTTTTACAAAACTGCGTATTTCATAGCTAGGACGTTAGCTCCTGCCGGTCTATGTTCTCCTGATAGTAAAAGAGTGAAAATATCGTCAAAAAGTCGAATTTTTACTAAACTGCGTATTTCATAGCTAGGACGTTAGCTCCTGCCGGTCTATGTTCACCTGATAGTAAAAGAGTGAAAATATCGTCAAAAAGTCGAATTTTTACAAAACTGCGTATTTCATAGCTAGGACGTTAGCTCCTGCCGGTCTATGTTCTCCTGATAGTAAAAGAGTGAAAATATCGTCAAAAAGTCGAATTTTTACTAAACTGCGTATTTCATAGCTAGGACGTTAGCTCCTGCCGGTCTATGTTCTCCTGATAGTAAAAGAGTGAAAATATCGTCAAAAAGTCGAATTTTTACTAAACTGCGTATTTCATAGCTAGGACGTTAGCTCCTGCCGGTCTAAGTTCTCCTGATAGTAAAAGAGTGAAAATATCGTCAAAAAATCGAATTTTTACTAAACTGCGTATTTCATAGCTAGGACCTTACCTCCTGCCGGTCTATGTTCTCCTGATAGTAAAAGAGTGAAAATATCGTTAAAAAGTCGAATTTTTACCAAACTGCGTATTTCATAGCTAGGACGTTAGCTCCTGCCGGTCTATGTTCTCCTAATAGTAAAAGAGTGAAAATATCGTCAAAAAGTCGAATTTTTACAAAACTGCGTATTTCATAGCTAGGACGTTAGCTCCTGCCGGTCTAAGTTCTCCTGATAGTAAAAGAGTGAAAATATCGTCAAAAAATCGAATTTTTACTAAACTGCGTATTTCATAGCTAGGACCTTACCTCCTGCCGGTCTATGTTCTCCTGATAGTAAAAGAGTGAAAATATCGTTAAAAAGTCGAATTTTTACCAAACTGCGTATTTCATAGCTAGGACGTTAGCTCCTGCCGGTCTATGTTCTCCTAATAGTAAAAGAGTGAAAATATCGTCAAAAAGTCGAATTTTTACAAAACTGCGTATTTCATAGCTAGGACGTTAGCTCCTGCCGGTCTAAGTTCTCCTGATAGTAAAAGAGTGAAAATATCGTCAAATAATCGAATTTTTACTAAACTGCGTATTTCATAGCTAGGACGTTAGCTCCTGCCGGTCTATGTTCTCCTGATAGTAAAAGAGTGAAAATATCGTCAAAAAGTCGAATTTTTACTAAACTGCGTATTTCATAGCTAGGACGTTAGCTCCTGCCGGTCTATGTTCTCCTGGTAGTAAAAGAGTGAAAATGTCGTCAAAAAGTCGAATTTTTACTAAACTGCGTATTTCATAGCTAGGACGTTAGCTCCTGCCGGTCTATGTTCTCCTGATAGTAAAAGAGTGAAAATATCGTCAAAAAGTCGAATTTTTACAAAACTGCGTATTTCATAGCTAGGACGTTAGCTCCTGCCGGTCTATGTTCTCCTGATAGTAAAAGAGTGAAAATATCGTCAAAAAGTCGAATTTTTACTAAACTGCGTATTTCATAGCTAGGACGTTAGCTCCTGCCGGTCTATGTTCACCTGATAGTAAAAGAGTGAAAATATCGTCAAAAAGTCGAATTTTTACAAAACTGCGTATTTCATAGCTAGGACGTTAGCTCCTGCCGGTCTATGTTCTCCTGATAGTAAAAGAGTGAAAATATCGTCAAAAAGTCGAATTTTTACTAAACTGCGTATTTCATAGCTAGGACGTTAGCTCCTGCCGGTCTATGTTCTCCTGATAGTAAAAGAGTGAAAATATCGTCAAAAATTCGAATTTTTACTAAACTGCGTATTTCATAGCTAGGACGTTAGCTCCTGCCGGTCTAAGTTCTCCTGATAGTAAAAGAGTGAAAATATCGTCAAAAAATCGAATTTTTACTAAACTGCGTATTTCATAGCTAGGACCTTACCTCCTGCCGGTCTATGTTCTCCTGATAGTAAAAGAGTGAAAATATCGTTAAAAAGTCGAATTTTTACCAAACTGCGTATTTCATAGCTAGGACGTTAGCTCCTGCCGGTCTATGTTCTCCTAATAGTAAAAGAGTGAAAATATCGTCAAAAAGTCGAATTTTTACAAAACTGCGTATTTCATAGCTAGGACGTTAGCTTCTGCCGGTCTATGTTCTCCTGATAGTAAAAGAGTAAGATATCGTCAAAAAGTCGAATTTTTACTAAACTGCGTATTTCATAGCTAGGACGTTAGCTCCTGCCGGTCTATGTTCTCCTGATAGTAAAAGAGTGAAAATATCGTCAAAAAGTCGAATTTTTACTAAACTGCGTATTTCATAGCTAGGACGTTAGCTCCTGCCGGTCTAAGTTCTCCTGATAGTAAAAGAGTGAAAATATCGTCAAAAAATCGAATTTTTACTAAACTGCGTATTTCATAGCTAGGACCTTACCTCCTGCCGGTCTATGTTCTCCTGATAGTAAAAGAGTGAAAATATCGTTAAAAAGTCGAATTTTTACCAAACTGCGTATTTCATAGCTAGGACGTTAGCTCCTGCCGGTCTATGTTCTCCTAATAGTAAAAGAGTGAAAATATCGTCAAAAAGTCGAATTTTTACAAAACTGCGTATTTCATAGCTAGGACGTTAGCTCCTGCCGGTCTAAGTTCTCCTGATAGTAAAAGAGTGAAAATATCGTCAAAAAATCGAATTTTTACTAAACTGCGTATTTCATAGCTAGGACGTTAGCTCCTGCCGGTCTATGTTCTCCTGATAGTAAAAGAGTGAAAATATCGTCAAAAAGTCGAATTTTTACTAAACTGCGTATTTCATAGCTAGGACGTTAGCTCCTGCCGGTCTATGTTCTCCTGATAGTAAAAGAGTGAAAATATCGTCAAAAAGTCGAATTTTTACAAAACTGAGTATTTCATAGCTAGGACGTTAGCTCCGGCCGGTCTATGTTCTCCTGATAGTAAAAGAGTGAAAATATCGTCAAAAAGTCGAATTTTTACAAAACTGCGTATTTCATAGCTAGGACGTTAGCTCCTGCCGGTCTATGTTCTCCTGATAGTAAAAGAGTGAAAATATCGTCAAAAAGTCGAATTTTTACAAAACTGCGTATTTCATAGCTAGGACGTTAGCTCCTGCCGGTCTATGTTCTCCTGATAGTAAAAGAGTGAAAATATCGTCAAAAAGTCGAATTTTTACTAAACTGCGTATTTCATAGCTAGGACGTTAGCTCCTGCCGGTCTATGTTCACCTGATAGTAAAAGAGTGAAAATATCGTCAAAAAGTCGAATTTTTACAAAACTGCGTATTTCATAGCTAGGACGTTAGCTCCTGCCGGTCTATGTTCTCCTGATAGTAAAAGAGTGAAAATATCGTCAAAAAGTCGAATTTTTACTAAACTGCGTATTTTATAGCTAGGACGTTAGCTCCTGCCGGTCTATGTTCTCCTGATAGTAAAAGAGTGAAAATATCGTCAAAAAGTCGAATTTTTACTAAACTGCGTATTTCATAGCTAGGACGTTAGCTCCTGCCGGTCTATGTTTTTCTGATAGTAAAAGAGTGAAAATATCGTCAAAAAGTCGAATTTTTACTAAACTGCGTATTTCATAGCTAGGACCTTACCTTCTGCCGGTCTATGTTCTCCTGATAGTAAAAGAGTGAAAATATCGTCAAAAAGTCGAATTTTTACAAAACTGCGTATTTCATAGCTAGGACGTTAGCTCCTGCCGGTCTATGTTCTCCTGATAGTAAAAGAGTGAAAATATCGTCAAAAAGTCGAATTTTTACAAAACTGCGTATTTCATAGCTAGGACGTTAGCTCCTGCCGGTCTATGTTCTCCTAATAGTAAAAGAGTGAAAATATCGTCAAAAAGTCGAATTTTCACAAAACTGCGTATTTCATAGCTAGGACGTTAGCTCCTGCCGGTCTAAGTTCTCCTGATAGTAAAAGAGTGAAAATATCGTCAAAAAATCGAATTTTTACTAAACTGCGTATTTCATAGCTAGGACCTTACCTCCTGCCGGTCTATGTTCTCCTGATAGTAAAAGAGTGAAAATATCGTCAAAAAGTCGAATTTTTACTAAACTGCGTATTTCATAGCTAGGACGTTAGCTCCTGCCGGTCTATGTTCTCCTGATAGTAAAAGAGTGAAAATATCGTCAAAAAATCGAATTTTTACTAAACTGCGTATTTCATAGCTAGGACGTTAGCTCCTGCCGGTCTATGTTCTCCTGATAGTAAAAGAGTGAAAATATCGTCAAAAAGTCGAATTTTTACTAAACTGCGTATTTCATAGCTAGGACGTTAGCTCCTGCCGGTCTATGTTCTCCTGATAGTAAAAGAGTGAAAATATCGTCAAAAAGTCGAATTTTTACTAAACTGCGTATTTCATAGCTAGGACGTTAGCTCCTGCCGGTCTATGTTCTCCTGATAGTAAAAGAGTGAAAATATCGTCAAAAAGTCGAATTTTTACAAAACTGCGTATTTCATAGCTAGGACGTTAGCTTCTGCCGGTCTATGTTCTCCTGATAGTAAAAGAGTAAAATATCGTCAAAAAGTCGAATTTTTACTAAACTGCGTATTTCATAGCTAGGACGTTAGCTCCTGCCGGTCTATGTTCTCCTGATAGTAAAAGAGTGAAAATATCGTCAAAAAGTCGAATTTTTACTAAACTGCGTATTTCATAGCTAGGACGTTAGCTCCTGCCGGTCTAAGTTCTCCTGATAGTAAAAGAGTGAAAATATCGTCAAAAAATCGAATTTTTACTAAACTGCGTATTTCATAGCTAGGACCTTACCTCCTGCTGGTCTATGTTCTCCTGATAGTAAAAGAGTGAAAATATCGTTAAAAAGTCGAATTTTTACCAAACTGCGTATTTCATAGCTAGGACGTTAGCTCCTGCCGGTCTATGTTCTCCTAATAGTAAAAGAGTGAAAATATCGTCAAAAAGTCGAATTTTTACTAAACTGCGTATTTCATAGCTAGGACGTTAGCTCCTGCCGGTCTATGTTCACCTGATAGTAAAAGAGTGAAAATATCGTCAAAAAGTCGAATTTTTACTAAACTGCGTATTTCATAGCTAGGACGTTAGCTCCTGCCGGTCTATGTTCTCCTGATAGTAAAAGAGTGAAAATATCGTCAAAAAGTCGAATTTTTACTAAACTGCGTATTTCATAGCTAGGACGTTAGCTCCTGCCGGTCTATGTTCTCCTGATAGTAAAAGAGTGAAAATATCGTCAAAAAGTCGAATTTTTACAAAACTGCGTATTTCATAGCTAGGACGTTAGCTCCTGCCGGTCTATGTTCTCCTGATAGTAAAAGAGTGAAAATATCGTCAAAAAGTCGAATTTTAACTAAACTGCGTATTTCATAGCTAGGACCTTACCTCCTGCCGGTCTATGTTCTCCTGATAGTAAAACAGTGAAAATATCGTCAACAAGTCGAATTTTTACTAAACTGCGTATTTCATAGCTAGGACGTTAGCTCCTGCCGGTCTATGTTCTCCTGATAGTAAAAGAGTGAAAATATCGTCAAAAAGTCGAATTTTTACAAAACTGCGTATTTCATAGCTAGGACGTTAGCTCCTGCCGGTCTATGTTCTCCTGATAGTAAAAGAGTGAAAATATCGTCAAAAAGTCGAATTTTTACTAAACTGCGTATTTCATAGCTAGGACGTTAGCTCCTGCCGGTCTATGTTCTCCTGATAGTAAAAGAGTGAAAATATCGTCAAAAAGTCGAATTTTTACAAAACTGCGTATTTCATAGCTAGGACGTTAGCTCCTGCCGGTCTATGTTCTCCTGATAGTAAAAGAGTGAAAATATCGTCAAAAAGTCGAATTTTTACTAAACTGCGTATTTCATAGCTAGGACGTTAGCTCCTGCCGGTCTATGTTCACCTGATAGTAAAAGAGTGAAAATATCGTCAAAAAGTCGAATTTTTACAAAACTGCGTATTTCATAGCTAGGACGTTAGCTCCTGCCGGTCTATGTTCTCCTGATAGTAAAAGAGTGAAAATATCGTCAAAAAGTCGAATTTTTACTAAACTGCGTATTTCATAGCTAGGACGTTAGCTCCTGCCGGTCTATGTTCTCCTGATAGTAAAAGAGTGAAAATATCGTCAAAAAGTCGAATTTTTACTAAACTGCGTATTTCATAGCTAGGACCTTACCTTCTGCCGGTCTATGTTCTCCTGATAGTAAAAGAGTGAAAATATCGTCAAAAAGTCGAATTTTTACAAAACTGCGTATTTCATAGCTAGGACGTTAGCTCCTGCCGGTCTAAGTTCTCCTGATAGTAAAAGAGTGAAAATATCGTCAAAAAATCGAATTTTTACTAAACTGCGTATTTCATAGCTAGGACCTTACCTCCTGCCGGTCTATGTTCTCCTGATAGTAAAAGAGTGAAAATATCGTTAAAAAGTCGAATTTTTACCAAACT
Source organism: Acanthosoma haemorrhoidale (assembly GCA_930367205.1). NCBI lineage: Eukaryota > Metazoa > Arthropoda > Insecta > Hemiptera > Acanthosomatidae > Acanthosoma > Acanthosoma haemorrhoidale. Next base: position 4,439,954 of record OV884011.1, read on the forward strand.
GCGTATTTCATAGCTAGGACGTTAGCTCCTGCCGGTCTATGTTCTCCTGATAGTAAAAGAGTGAAAATATCGTCAAAAAGTCGAATTTTTACAAAACTGCGTATTTCATAGCTAGGACGTTAGCCCGTGCTGGTCTATGTTCTCCTGGTAGTAAAAGAGTGAAAATATCGTTAAAAAGTCGAATTTTTACCAAACTGCGTATTTCATAGCTAGGACGTTAGCTCCTGCCGGTCTATGTTCTCCTGATAGTAAAAGAGTGAAAATATCGTCAAAAAGTCGAATTTTTACAAAACTGCGTATTTCATAGCTAGGACGTTAGCTCCTGCCGGTCTATGTTCTCCTGATAGTAAAAGAGTGAAAATATCGTCAAAAAGTCGAATTTTTACAAAACTGCGTATTTCATAGCTAGGACGTTAGCTCCTGCCGGTCTATGTTCTCCTGATAGTAAAAGAGTGAAAATATCGTCAAAAAGTCGAATTTTTACTAAACTGCGTATTTCATAGCTAGGACGTTAGCTCCTGCCGGTCTATGTTCTCCTGATAGTAAAAGAGTGAAAATATCGTCAAAAAGTCGAATTTTTACAAAACTGCGTATTTCATAGCTAGGACGTTAGCTCCTGCCGGTCTATGTTCTCCTGATAGTAAAAGAGTGAAAATATCGTCAAAAAGTCGAATTTTTACAAAACTGCGTATTTCATAGCTAGGACGTTAGCCCCTGCCGGTCTATGTTCTCCTGGTAGTAAAAGAGTGAAAATGTCGTCAAAAAGTCGAATTTTTACTAAACTGCGTATTTCATAGCTAGGACGTTAGCTCCTGCCGGTCTAAGTTCTCCTGATAGTAAAAGAGTGAAAATATCGTCAAAAAATCGAATTTTTACTAAACTGCGTATTTCATAGCTAGGACCTTACCTCCTGCCGGTCTATGTTCTCCTGATAGTAAAAGAGTGAAAATATCGTTAAAAAGTCGAATTTTTACCAAACTGCGTATTTCATAGCTAGGACGTTAGCTCCTGCCGGTCTATGTTCTCCTAATAGTAAAAGAGTGAAAATATCGTCAAAAAGTCGAATTTTTACAAAACTGCGTATTTCATAGCTAGGACGTTAGCTCCTGCCGGTCTAAGTTCTCCTGATAGTAAAAGAGTGAAAATATCGTCAAATAATCGAATTTTTACTAAACTGCGTATTTCATAGCTAGGACGTTAGCTCCTGCCGGTCTATGTTCTCCTGATAGTAAAAGAGTGAAAATATCGTCAAAAAGTCGAATTTTTACTAAACTGCGTATTTCATAGCTAGGACGTTAGCTCCTGCCGGTCTATGTTCTCCTGGTAGTAAAAGAGTGAAAATGTCGTCAAAAAGTCGAATTTTTACTAAACTGCGTATTTCATAGCTAGGACGTTAGCTCCTGCCGGTCTATGTTCTCCTGATAGTAAAAGAGTGAAAATATCGTCAAAAAGTCGAATTTTTACAAAACTGCGTATTTCATAGCTAGGACGTTAGCTCCTGCCGGTCTATGTTCTCCTGATAGTAAAAGAGTGAAAATATCGTCAAAAAGTCGAATTTTTACTAAACTGCGTATTTCATAGCTAGGACGTTAGCTCCTGCCGGTCTATGTTCACCTGATAGTAAAAGAGTGAAAATATCGTCAAAAAGTCGAATTTTTACAAAACTGCGTATTTCATAGCTAGGACGTTAGCTCCTGCCGGTCTATGTTCTCCTGATAGTAAAAGAGTGAAAATATCGTCAAAAAGTCGAATTTTTACTAAACTGCGTATTTCATAGCTAGGACGTTAGCTCCTGCCGGTCTATGTTCTCCTGATAGTAAAAGAGTGAAAATATCGTCAAAAAGTCGAATTTTTACTAAACTGCGTATTTCATAGCTAGGACGTTAGCTCCTGCCGGTCTAAGTTCTCCTGATAGTAAAAGAGTGAAAATATCGTCAAAAAATCGAATTTTTACTAAACTGCGTATTTCATAGCTAGGACCTTACCTCCTGCCGGTCTATGTTCTCCTGATAGTAAAAGAGTGAAAATATCGTTAAAAAGTCGAATTTTTACCAAACTGCGTATTTCATAGCTAGGACGTTAGCTCCTGCCGGTCTATGTTCTCCTAATAGTAAAAGAGTGAAAATATCGTCAAAAAGTCGAATTTTTACAAAACTGCGTATTTCATAGCTAGGACGTTAGCTTCTGCCGGTCTATGTTCTCCTGATAGTAAAAGAGTAAGATATCGTCAAAAAGTCGAATTTTTACTAAACTGCGTATTTCATAGCTAGGACGTTAGCTCCTGCCGGTCTATGTTCTCCTGATAGTAAAAGAGTGAAAATATCGTCAAAAAGTCGAATTTTTACTAAACTGCGTATTTCATAGCTAGGACGTTAGCTCCTGCCGGTCTAAGTTCTCCTGATAGTAAAAGAGTGAAAATATCGTCAAAAAATCGAATTTTTACTAAACTGCGTATTTCATAGCTAGGACCTTACCTCCTGCCGGTCTATGTTCTCCTGATAGTAAAAGAGTGAAAATATCGTTAAAAAGTCGAATTTTTACCAAACTGCGTATTTCATAGCTAGGACGTTAGCTCCTGCCGGTCTATGTTCTCCTAATGGTAAAAGAGTGAAAATATCGTCAAAAAGTCGAATTTTTACAAAACTGCGTATTTCATAGCTAGGACGTTAGCTCCTGCCGGTCTAAGTTCTCCTGATAGTAAAAGAGTGAAAATATCGTCAAAAAATCGAATTTTTACTAAACTGCGTATTTCATAGCTAGGACGTTAGCTCCTGCCGGTCTATGTTCTCCTGATAGTAAAAGAGTGAAAATATCGTCAAAAAGTCGAATTTTTACTAAACTGCGTATTTCATAGCTAGGACGTTAGCTCCTGCCGGTCTATGTTCACCTGATAGTAAAAGAGTGAAAATATCGTCAAAAAGTCGAATTTTTACAAAACTGCGTATTTCATAGCTAGGACGTTAGCTCCTGCCGGTCTATGTTCTCCTGATAGTAAAAGAGTGAAAATATCGTCAAAAAGTCGAATTTTTACTAAACTGCGTATTTCATAGCTAGGACGTTAGCTCCTGCCGGTCTATGTTCTCCTGATAGTAAAAGAGTGAAAATATCGTCAAAAAGTCGAATTTTTACTAAACTGCGTATTTCATAGCTAGGACCTTACCTTCTGCCGGTCTATGTTCTCCTGATAGTAAAAGAGTGAAAATATCGTCAAAAAGTCGAATTTTTACAAAACTGCGTATTTCATAGCTAGGACGTTAGCTCCTGCCGGTCTATGTTCTCCTGATAGTAAAAGAGTGAAAATATCGTCAAAAAGTCGAATTTTTACTAAACTGCGTATTTCATAGCTAGGACGTTAGCTCCTGCCGGTCTATGTTCTCCTGATAGTAAAAGAGTGAAAATATCGTCAAAAAGTCGAATTTTTACAAAACTGCGTATTTCATAGCTAGGACGTTAGCTCCTGCCGGTCTATGTTCTCCTGATAGTAAAAGAGTGAAAATATCGTCAAAAAGTCGAATTTTTACAAAACTGCGTATTTCATAGCTAGGACGTTAGCCCCTGCCGGTCTATGTTCTCCTGATAGTAAAAGAGTGAAAATATCGTCAAAAAGTCGAATTTTTACTAAACTGCGTATTTCATAGCTAGGACGTTAGCTCCTGCCGGTCTATGTTCACCTGATAGTAAAAGAGTGAAAATATCGTCAAAAAGTCGAATTTTTACAAAACTGCGTATTTCATAGCTAGGACGTTAGCTCCTGCCGGTCTATGTTCTCCTGATAGTAAAAGAGTGAAAATATCGTCAAAAAGTCGAATTTTTACTAAACTGCGTATTTCATAGCTAGGACGTTAGCTCCTGCCGGTCTAAGTTCTCCTGATAGTAAAAGAGTGAAAATATCGTCAAAAAATCGAATTTTTACTAAACTGCGTATTTCATAGCTAGGACCTTACCTCCTGCCGGTCTATGTTCTCCTGATAGTAAAAGAGTGAAAATATCGTTAAAAAGTCGAATTTTTACCAAACTGCGTATTTCATAGCTAGGACGTTAGCTCCTGCCGGTCTATGTTCTCCTGATAGTAAAAGAGTGAAAATATCGTCAAAAAGTCGAATTTTTACAAAACTGCGTATTTCATAGCTAGGACGTTAGCCCGTGCCGGTCTATGTTCTCCTGGTAGTAAAAGAGTGAAAATATCGTTAAAAAGTCGAATTTTTACCAAACTGCGTATTTCATAGCTAGGACGTTAGCTCCTGCCGGTCTATGTTCTCCTGATAGTAAAAGAGTGAAAATATCGTCAAAAAGTCGAATTTTTACAAAACTGCGTATTTCATAGCTAGGACGTTAGCTCCTGCCGGTCTATGTTCTCCTGATAGTAAAAGAGTGAAAATATCGTCAAAAAGTCGAATTTTTACAAAACTGCGTATTTCATAGCTAGGACGTTAGCTCCTGCCGGTCTATGTTCTCCTGATAGTAAAAGAGTGAAAATATCGTTAAAAAGTCGAATTTTTACCAAACTGCGTATTTCATAGCTAGGACGTTAGCTCCTGCCGGTCTATGTTCTCCTAATAGTAAAAGAGTGAAAATATCGTCAAAAAGTCGAATTTTTACAAAACTGCGTATTTCATAGCTAGGACGTTAGCTCCTGCCGGTCTAAGTTCTCCTGATAGTAAAAGAGTGAAAATATCGTCAAAAAATCGAATTTTTACTAAACTGCGTATTTCATAGCTAGGACGTTAGCTCCTGCCGGTCTATGTTCTCCTGATAGTAAAAGAGTGAAAATATCGTCAAAAAGTCGAATTTTTACTAAACTGCGTATTTCATAGCTAGGACGTTAGCTCCTGCCGGTCTATGTTCACCTGATAGTAAAAGAGTGAAAATATTGTCAAAAAGTCGAATTTTTACAAAACTGCGTATTTCATAGCTAGGACGTTAGCTCCTGCCGGTCTATGTTCTCCTGATAGTAAAAGAGTGAAAATATCGTCAAAAAGTCGAATTTTTACTAAACTGCGTATTTCATAGCTAGGACGTTAGCTCCTGCCGGTCTATGTTCTCCTGATAGTAAAAGAGTGAAAATATCGTCAAAAAGTCGAATTTTTACTAAACTGCGTATTTCATAGCTAGGACCTTACCTTCTGCCGGTCTATGTTCTCCTGATAGTAAAAGAGTGAAAATATCGTCAAAAAGTCGAATTTTTACAAAACTGCGTATTTCATAGCTAGGACGTTAGCTCCTGCCGGTCTATGTTCTCCTGATAGTAAAAGAGTGAAAATATCGTCAAAAAGTCGAATTTTTACAAAACTGCGTATTTCATAGCTAGGACGTTAGCTCCTGCAGGTCTATGTTCTCCTGATAGTAAAAGAGTGAAAATATCGTCAAAAAGTCGAATTTTTACAAAACTGCGTATTTCATAGCTAGGACGTTAGCTCCTGCCGGTCTATGTTCTCCTGATAGTAAAAGAGTGAAAATATCGTCAAAAAGTCGAATTTTTACAAAACTGCGTATTTCATAGCTAGGACGTTAGCTCCTGCCGGTCTATGTTCTCCTGATAGTAAAAGAGTGAAAATATCGTCAAAAAGTCGAATTTTTACAAAGCTGCGTATTTCAGAGCTAGGACGTTAGCTCCTGCCGGTCTATGTTCTCCTGATAGTAAAAGAGTGAAAATATCGTCAAAAAGTCGAATTTTTACAAAACTGCGTATTTAATAGCTAGGACGTTAGCTCCTGCCGGTCTATGTTCTCCTGATAGTAAAAGAGTGAAAATATCGTCAGAAAGTCGAATTTTTACAAAACTGCGTATTTCATAGCTAGGACGTTAGCTCCTGCCGGTCTATGTTCTCCTAATAGTAAAAGAGTGAAAATATCGTCAAAAAGTCGAATTTTTACAAAACTGCGTATTTCATAGCTAGGACGTTAGCTCCTGCCGGTCTAAGTTCTCCTGATAGTAAAAGAGTGAAAATATCGTCAAAAAATCGAATTTTTACTAAACTGCGTATTTCATAGCTAGGACGTTAGCTCCTGCCGGTCTATGTTCTCCTGATAGTAAAAGAGTGAAAATATCGTCAAAAAGTCGAATTTTTACTAAACTGCGTATTTCATAGCTAGGACGTTAGCTCCTGCCGGTCTATGTTCACCTGATAGTAAAAGAGTGAAAATATTGTCAAAAAGTCGAATTTTTACAAAACTGCGTATTTCATAGCTAGGACGTTAGCTCCTGCCGGTCTATGTTCTCCTGATAGTAAAAGAGTGAAAATATCGTCAAAAAGTCGAATTTTTACTAAACTGCGTATTTCATAGCTAGGACGTTAGCTCCTGCCGGTCTATGTTCTCCTGATAGTAAAAGAGTGAAAATATCGTCAAAAAGTCGAATTTTTACTAAACTGCGTATTTCATAGCTAGGACCTTACCTTCTGCCGGTCTATGTTCTCCTGATAGTAAAAGAGTGAAAATATCGTCAAAAAGTCGAATTTTTACAAAACTGCGTATTTCATAGCTAGGACGTTAGCTCCTGCCGGTCTATGTTCTCCTGATAGTAAAAGAGTGAAAATATCGTCAAAAAGTCGAATTTTTACAAAACTGCGTATTTCATAGCTAGGACGTTAGCTCCTGCAGGTCTATGTTCTCCTGATAGTAAAAGAGTGAAAATATCGTCAAAAAGTCGAATTTTTACAAAACTGCGTATTTCATAGCTAGGACGTTAGCTCCTGCCGGTCTATGTTCTCATGATAGTAAAAGAGTGAAAATATCGTCAAAAAGTCGAATTTTTACAAAACTGCGTATTTCATAGCTAGGACGTTAGCTCCTGCAGGTCTATGTTCTCCTGATAGTAAAAGAGTGAAAATATCGTCAAAAAGTCGAATTTTTACTAAACTGCGTATTTCATAGCTAGGACGTTAGCTCCTGCCGGTCTATGTTCTCCTGATAGTAAAAGAGTGAAAATATCGTCAAAAAGTCGAATTTTTACAAAGCTGCGTATTTCAGAGCTAGGACGTTAGCTCCTGCCGGTCTATGTTCTCCTGATAGTAAAAGAGTGAAAATATCGTCAAAAAGTCGAATTTTTACAAAACTGCGTATTTCATAGCTAGGACGTTAGCTCCTGCCGGTCTATGTTCTCCTGATAGTAAAAGAGTGAAAATATCGTCAGAAAGTCGAATTTTTACAAAACTGCGTATTTCATAGCTAGGACGTTAGCTCCTGCCGGTCTATGTTCTCCTGATAGTAAAAGAGTGAAAATATCGTCAAAAAGTCGAATTTTTACAAAACTGCGTATTTCATAGCTAGGACGTTAGCTCCTGCCGGTCTAAGTTCTCCTGATAGTAAAAGAGTGAAAATATCGTCAAAAAATCGAATTTTTACTAAACTGCGTATTTCATAGCTAGGACGTTAGCTCCTGCCGGTCTATGTTCTCCTGATAGTAAAAGAGTGAAAATATTGTCAAAAAGTCGAATTTTTACAAAACTGCGTATTTCATAGCTAGGACGTTAGCCCGTGCCGGTCTATGTTCTCCTGGTAGTAAAAGAGTGAAAATATCGTTAAAAAGTCGAATTTTTACAAAACTGCGTATTTCATAGCTAGGACGTTAGCTCCTGCCGGTCTATGTTCTCCTGATAGTAAAAGAGTGAAAATATCGTCAAAAAGTCGAATTTTTACAAAACTGCGTATTTCATAGCTAGGACGTTAGCTCCTGCCGGTCTATGTTCTCCTGATAGTAAAAGAGTGAAAATATCGTCAAAAAGTCGAATTTTTACTAAACTGCGTATTTCATAGCTAGGACGTTAGCTCCTGCCGGTCTATGTTCACCTGATAGTAAAAGAGTGAAAATATCGTCAAAAAGTCGAATTTTTACTAAACTGCGTATTTCATAGCTAGGACGTTAGCTCCTGCCGGTCTATGTTCTCCTGATAGTAAAAGAGTGAAAATATCGTCAAAAAGTCGAATTTTTACTAAACTGCGTATTTCATAGCTAGGACCTTACCTCCTGCCGGTCTATGTTCTCCTGATAGTAAAAGAGTGAAAATATCGTCAAAAAGTCGAATTTTTACTAAACTGCGTATTTCATAGCTAGGACGTTAGCTCCTGCCGGTCTATGTTCTCCTGATAGTAAAAGAGTGAAAATATCGTCAAAAAGTCGAATTTTTACAAAACTGCGTATTTCATAGCTAGGACGTTAGCTCCTGCCGGTCTATGTTCTCCTGATAGTAAAAGAGTGAAAATATCGTCAAAAAGTCGAATTTTTACAAAACTGCGTATTTCATAGCTAGGACGTTAGCTCCTGCCGGTCTATGTTCTCCTGATAGTAAAAGAGTGAAAATATCGTTAAAAAGTCGAATTTTTACCAAACTGCGTATTTCATAGCTAGGACGTTAGCTCCTGCCGGTCTATGTTCTCCTAATAGTAAAAGAGTGAAAATATCGTCAAAAAGTCGAATTTTTACAAAACTGCGTATTTCATAGCTAGGACGTTAGCTCCTGCCGGTCTAAGTTCTCCTGATAGTAAAAGAGTGAAAATATCGTCAAAAAATCGAATTTTTACTAAACTGCGTATTTCATAGCTAGGACGTTAGCTCCTGCCGGTCTATGTTCTCCTGATAGTAAAAGAGTGAAAATATCGTCAAAAAGTCGAATTTTTACTAAACTGCGTATTTCATAGCTAGGACGTTAGCTCCTGCCGGTCTATGTTCACCTGATAGTAAAAGAGTGAAAATATTGTCAAAAAGTCGAATTTTTACAAAACTGCGTATTTCATAGCTAGGACGTTAGCTCCTGCCGGTCTATGTTCTCCTGATAGTAAAAGAGTGAAAATATCGTCAAAAAGTCGAATTTTTACTAAACTGCGTATTTCATAGCTAGGACGTTAGCTCCTGCCGGTCTATGTTCTCCTGATAGTAAAAGAGTGAAAATATCGTCAAAAAGTCGAATTTTTACTAAACTGCGTATTTCATAGCTAGGACCTTACCTTCTGCCGGTCTATGTTCTCCTGATAGTAAAAGAGTGAAAATATCGTCAAAAAGTCGAATTTTTACAAAACTGCGTATTTCATAGCTAGGACGTTAGCTCCTGCCGGTCTATGTTCTCCTGATAGTAAAAGAGTGAAAATATCGTCAAAAAGTCGAATTTTTACAAAGCTGCGTATTTCAGAGCTAGGACGTTAGCTCCTGCCGGTCTATGTTCTCCTGATAGTAAAAGAGTGAAAATATCGTCAAAAAGTCGAATTTTTACAAAACTGCGTATTTCATAGCTAGGACGTTAGCTCCTGCCGGTCTATGTTCTCCTGATAGTAAAAGAGTGAAAATATCGTCAGAAAGTCGAATTTTTACAAAACTGCGTATTTCATAGCTAGGACGTTAGCTCCTGCCGGTCTATGTTCTCCTAATAGTAAAAGAGTGAAAATATCGTCAAAAAGTCGAATTTTTACAAAACTGCGTATTTCATAGCTAGGACGTTAGCTCCTGCCGGTCTAAGTTCTCCTGATAGTAAAAGAGTGAAAATATCGTCAAAAAATCGAATTTTTACTAAACTGCGTATTTCATAGCTAGGACGTTAGCTCCTGCCGGTCTATGTTCTCCTGATAGTAAAAGAGTGAAAATATTGTCAAAAAGTCGAATTTTTACAAAACTGCGTATTTCATAGCTAGGACGTTAGCCCGTGCCGGTCTATGTTCTCCTGGTAGTAAAAGAGTGAAAATATCGTAAAAAAGTCGAATTTTTACCAAACTGCGTATTTCATAGCTAGGACGTTAGCTCCTGCCGGTCTATGTTCTCCTGATAGTAAAAGAGTGAAAATATCGTCAAAAAGTCGAATTTTTACAAAACTGCGTATTTCATAGCTAGGACGTTAGCTCCTGCCGGTCTATGTTCTCCTGATAGTAAAAGAGTGAAAATATCGTCAAAAAGTCGAATTTTTACTAAACTGCGTATTTCATAGCTAGGACGTTAGCTCCTGCCGGTCTATGTTCACCTGATAGTAAAAGAGTGAAAATATCGTCAAAAAGTCGAATATTTACAAAACTGCGTATTTCATAGCTAGGACGTTAGCTCCTGCCGGTCTATGTTCTCCTGATAGTAAAAGAGTGAAAATATCGTCAAAAAGTCGAATTTTTACTAAACTGCGTATTTCATAGCTAGGACCTTACCTCCTGCCGGTCTATGTTCTCCTGATAGTAAAAGAGTGAAAATATCGTCAAAAAGTCGAATTTTTACTAAACTGCGTATTTCATAGCTAGGACGTTAGCTCCTGCCGGTCTATGTTCTCCTGATAGTAAAAGAGTGAAAATATCGTCAAAAAGTCGAATTTTTACAAAGCTGCGTATTTCAGAGCTAGGACGTTAGCTCCTGCCGGTCTATGTTCTCCTGATAGTAAAAGAGTGAAAATATCGTCAAAAAGTCGAATTTTTACAAAACTGCGTATTTCATAGCTAGGACGTTAGCTCCTGCCGGTCTATGTTCTCCTGATAGTAAAAGAGTGAAAATATCGTCAGAAAGTCGAATTTTTACAAAACTGCGTATTTCATAGCTAGGACGTTAGCTCCTGCCGGTCTATGTTCTCCTAATAGTAAAAGAGTGAAAATATCGTCAAAAAGTCGAATTTTTACAAAACTGCGTATTTCATAGCTAGGACGTTAGCTCCTGCCGGTCTATGTTCTCCTGATAGTAAAAGAGTGAAAATATCGTCAAAAAGTCGAATTTTTACTAAACTGCGTATTTCATAGCTAGGACGTTAGCTCCTGCCGGTCTATGTTCACCTGATAGTAAAAGAGTGAAAATATCGTCAAAAAGTCGAATTTTTACAAAACTGCGTATTTCATAGCTAGGACGTTAGCTCCTGCCGGTCTATGTTCTCCTGATAGTAAAAGAGTGAAAATATCGTCAAAAAGTCGAATTTTTACTAAACTGCGTATTTCATAGCTAGGACCTTACCTCCTGCCGGTCTATGTTCTCCTGATAGTAAAAGAGTGAAAATATCGTCAAAAAGTCGAATTTTTACTAAACTGCGTATTTCATAGCTAGGACGTTAGCTCCTGCCGGTCTATGTTCTCCTGATAGTAAAAGAGTGAAAATATCGTCAAAAAGTCGAATTTTTACAAAACTGCGTATTTCAGAGCTAGGACGTTAGCTCCTGCCGGTCTATGTTCTCCTGATAGTAAAAGAGTGAAAATATCGTCAAAAAGTCGAATTTTTACAAAACTGCGTATTTCATAGCTAGGACGTTAGCTCCTGCCGGTCTATGTTCTCCTGATAGTAAAAGAGTGAAAATATCGTCAGAAAGTCGAATTTTTACAAAACTGCGTATTTCATAGCTAGGACGTTAGCTCCTGCCGGTCTATGTTCTCCTAATAGTAAAAGAGTGAAAATATCGTCAAAAAGTCGAATTTTTACAAAACTGCGTATTTCATAGCTAGGACGTTAGCTCCTGCCGGTCTAAGTTCTCCTGATAGTAAAAGAGTGAAAATATAGTCAAAAAATCGAATTTTTACTAAACTGCGTATTTCATAGCTAGGACGTTAGCTCCTGCCGGTCTATGTTCTCCTGATAGTAAAAGAGTGAAAATATTGTCAAAAAGTCGAATTTTTACAAAACTGCGTATTTCATAGCTAGGACGTTAGCCCGTGCCGGTCTATGTTCTCCTGGTAGTAAAAGAGTGAAAATATCGTTAAAAAGTCGAATTTTTACCAAACTGCGTATTTCATAGCTAGGACGTTAGCTCCTGCCGGTCTATGTTCTCCTGATAGTAAAAGAGTGAAAATATCGTCAAAAAGTCGAATTTTTACAAAACTGCGTATTTCATAGCTAGGACGTTAGCTCCTGCCGGTCTATGTTCTCCTGATAGTAAAAGAGTGAAAATATCGTCAAAAAGTCGAATTTTTACTAAACTGCGTATTTCATAGCTAGGACGTTAGCTCCTGCCGGTCTATGTTCACCTGATAGTAAAAGAGTGAAAATATCGTCAAAAAGTCGAATTTTTACTAAACTGCGTATTTCATAGCTAGGACGTTAGCTCCTGCCGGTCTATGTTCTCCTGATAGTAAAAGAGTGAAAATATCGTCAAAAAGTCGAATTTTTACTAAACTGCGTATTTCATAGCTAGGACCTTACCTCCTGCCGGTCTATGTTCTCCTGATAGTAAAAGAGTGAAAATATCGTCAAAAAGTCGAATTTTTACAAAACTGCGTATTTCATAGCTAGGACGTTAGCTCCTGCCGGTCTATGTTCTCCTGATAGTAAAAGAGTGAAAATATCGTCAAAAAGTCGAATTTTTACAAAACTGCGTATTTCATAGCTAGGACGTTAGCTCCTGCCGGTCTATGTTCTCCTGATAGTAAAAGAGTGAAAATATCGTCAAAAAGTCGAATTTTTACAAAACTGCGTATTTCATAGCTAGGACGTTAGCTCCTGCCGGTCTATGTTCTCCTGATAGTAAAAGAGTGAAAATATCGTTAAAAAGTCGAATTTTTACCAAACTGCGTATTTCATAGCTAGGACGTTAGCTCCTGCCGGTCTATGTTCTCCTAATAGTAAAAGAGTGAAAATATCGTCAAAAAGTCGAATTTTTACAAAACTGCGTATTTCATAGCTAGGACGTTAGCTCCTGCCGGTCTATGTTCTCCTGATAGTAAAAGAGTGAAAATATCGTCAAAAAATCGAATTTTTACTAAACTGCGTATTTCATAGCTAGGACGTTAGCTCCTGCCGGTCTATGTTCTCCTGATAGTAAAAGAGTGAAAATATCGTCAAAAAGTCGAATTTTTACTAAACTGCGTATTTCATAGCTAGGACGTTAGCTCCTGCCGGTCTATGTTCACCTGATAGTAAAAGAGTGAAAATATTGTCAAAAAGTCGAATTTTTACAAAACTGCGTATTTCATAGCTAGGACGTTAGCTCCTGCCGGTCTATGTTCTCCTGATAGTAAAAGAGTGAAAATATCGTCAAAAAGTCGAATTTTTACTAAACTGCGTATTTCATAGCTAGGACGTTAGCTCCTGCCGGTCTATGTTCTCCTGATAGTAAAAGAGTGAAAATATCGTCAAAAAGTCGAATTTTTACTAAACTGCGTATTTCATAGCTAGGACCTTACCTTCTGCCGGTCTATGTTCTCCTGATAGTAAAAGAGTGAAAATATCGTCAAAAAGTCGAATTTTTACAAAACTGCGTATTTCATAGCTAGGACGTTAGCTCCTGCCGGTCTATGTTCTCCTGATAGTAAAAGAGTGAAAATATCGTCAAAAAGTCGAATTTTTACAAAACTGCGTATTTCATAGCTAGGACGTTAGCTCCTGCAGGTCTATGTTCTCCTGATAGTAAAAGAGTGAAAATATCGTCAAAAAGTCGAATTTTTACAAAACTGCGTATTTCATAGCTAGGACGTTAGCTCCTGCCGGTCTATGTTCTCCTGATAGTAAAAGAGTGAAAATATCGTCAAAAAGTCGAATTTTTACAAAACTGCGTATTTCATAGCTAGGACGTTAGCTCCTGCAGGTCTATGTTCTCCTGATAGTAAAAGAGTGAAAATATCGTCAAAAAGTCGAATTTTTACTAAACTGCGTATTTCATAGCTAGGACGTTAGCTCCTGCCGGTCTATGTTCTCCTGATAGTAAAAGAGTGAAAATATCGTCAAAAAGTCGAATTTTTACAAAGCTGCGTATTTCAGAGCTAGGACGTTAGCTCCTGCCGGTCTATGTTCTCCTGATAGTAAAAGAGTGAAAATATCGTCAAAAAGTCGAATTTTTACAAAACTGCGTATTTCATAGCTAGGACGTTAGCTCCTGCCGGTCTATGTTCTCCTGATAGTAAAAGAGTGAAAATATCGTCAGAAAGTCGAATTTTTACAAAACTGCGTATTTCATAGCTAGGACGTTAGCTCCTGCCGGTCTATGTTCTCCTAATAGTAAAAGAGTGAAAATATCGTCAAAAAGTCGAATTTTTACAAAACTGCGTATTTCATAGCTAGGACGTTAGCTCCTGCCGGTCTAAGTTCTCCTGATAGTAAAAGAGTGAAAATATCGTCAAAAAATCGAATTTTTACTAAACTGCGTATTTCATAGCTAGGACGTTAGCTCCTGCCGGTCTATGTTCTCCTGATAGTAAAAGAGTGAAAATATCGTCAAAAAGTCGAATTTTTACTAAACTGCGTATTTCATAGCTAGGACGTTAGCTCCTGCCGGTCTATGTTCACCTGATAGTAAAAGAGTGAAAATATTGTCAAAAAGTCGAATTTTTACAAAACTGCGTATTTCATAGCTAGGACGTTAGCTCCTGCCGGTCTATGTTCTCCTGATAGTAAAAGAGTGAAAATATCGTCAAAAATTCGAATTTTTACTAAACTGCGTATTTCATAGCTAGGACGTTAGCTCCTGCCGGTCTATGTTCTCCTGATAGTAAAAGAGTGAAAATATCGTCAAAAAGTCGAATTTTTACTAAACTGCGTATTTCATAGCTAGGACCTTACCTTCTGCCGGTCTATGTTCTCCTGATAGTAAAAGAGTGAAAATATCGTCAAAAAGTCGAATTTTTACAAAACTGCGTATTTCATAGCTAGGACGTTAGCTCCTGCCGGTCTATGTTCTCCTGATAGTAAAAGAGTGAAAATATCGTCAAAAAGTCGAATTTTTACAAAACTGCGTATTTCATAGCTAGGACGTTAGCTCCTGCAGGTCTATGTTCTCCTGATAGTAAAAGAGTGAAAATATCGTCAAAAAGTCGAATTTTTACAAAACTGCGTATTTCATAGCTAGGACGTTAGCTCCTGCCGGTCTATGTTCTCCTGATAGTAAAAGAGTGAAAATATCGTCAAAAAGTCGAATTTTTACAAAACTGCGTATTTCATAGCTAGGACGTTAGCTCCTGCAGGTCTATGTTCTCCTGATAGTAAAAGAGTGAAAATATCGTCAAAAAGTCGAATTTTTACTAAACTGCGTATTTCATAGCTAGGACGTTAGCTCCTGCCGGTCTATGTTCTCCTGATAGTAAAAGAGTGAAAATATCGTCAAAAAGTCGAATTTTTACAAAGCTGCGTATTTCAGAGCTAGGACGTTAGCTCCTGCCGGTCTATGTTCTCCTGATAGTAAAAGAGTGAAAATATCGTCAAAAAGTCGAATTTTTACAAAACTGCGTATTTCATAGCTAGGACGTTAGCTCCTGCCGGTCTATGTTCTCCTGATAGTAAAAGAGTGAAAATATCGTCAGAAAGTCGAATTTTTACAAAACTGCGTATTTCATAGCTAGGACGTTAGCTCCTGCCGGTCTATGTTCTCCTAATAGTAAAAGAGTGAAAATATCGTCAAAAAGTCGAATTTTTACAAAACTGCGTATTTCATAGCTAGGACGTTAGCTCCTGCCGGTCTAAGTTCTCCTGATAGTAAAAGAGTGAAAATATCGTCAAAAAATCGAATTTTTACTAAACTGCGTATTTCATAGCTAGGACGTTAGCTCCTGCCGGTCTATGTTCTCCTGATAGTAAAAGAGTGAAAATATTGTCAAAAAGTCGAATTTTTACAAAACTGCGTATTTCATAGCTAGGACGTTAGCCCGTGCCGGTCTATGTTCTCCTGGTAGTAAAAGAGTGAAAATATCGTTAAAAAGTCGAATTTTTACCAAACTGCGTATTTCATAGCTAGGACGTTAGCTCCTGCCGGTCTATGTTCTCCTGATAGTAAAAGAGTGAAAATATCGTCATAAAGTCGAATTTTTACAAAACTGCGTATTTCATAGCTAGGACGTTAGCTCCTGCCGGTCTATGTTCTCCTGATAGTAAAAGAGTGAAAATATCGTCAAAAAGTCGAATTTTTACTAAACTGCGTATTTCATAGCTAGGACGTTAGCTCCTGCCGGTCTATGTTCACCTGATAGTAAAAGAGTGAAAATATCGTCAAAAAGTCGAATTTTTACAAAACTGCGTATTTCATAGCTAGGACGTTAGCTCCTGCCGGTCTATGTTCTCCTGATAGTAAAAGAGTGAAAATATCGTCAAAAAGTCGAATTTTTACTAAACTGCGTATTTCATAGCTAGGACCTTACCTCCTGCCGGTCTATGTTCTCCTGATAGTAAAAGAGTGAAAATATCGTCAAAAAGTCGAATTTTTACTAAACTGCGTATTTCATAGCTAGGACGTTAGCTCCTGCCGGTCTATGTTCTCCTGATAGTAAAAGAGTGAAAATATCGTCAAAAAGTCGAATTTTTACTAAACTGCGTATTTCATAGCTAGGACCTTACCTCCTACCGGTCTATGTTCTCCTGATAGTAAAAGAGTGAAAATATCGTCAAAAAGTCGAATTTTTACTAAACTGCGTATTTCATAGCTAGGACGTTAGCTCCTGCCGGTCTATGTTCTCCTGATAGTAAAAGAGTGAAAATATCGTCAAAAAGTCGAATTTTTACAAAACTGCGTATTTCATAGCTAGGACGTTAGCTCCTGCCAGTCTATGTTCTCCTGATAGTAAAAGAGTGAAAATATCGTCAAAAAGTCGAATTTTTACTAAACTGCGTATTTCATAGCTAGGACGTTAGCTCCTGCCGGTCTATGTTCACCTGATAGTAAAAGAGTGAAAATATTGTCAAAAAGTCGAATTTTTACAAAACTGCGTATTTCATAGCTAGGACGTTAGCTCCTGCCGGTCTATGTTCTCCTGATAGTAAAAGAGTGAAAATATCGTCAAAAAGTCGAATTTTTACTAAACTGCGTATTTCATAGCTAGGACGTTAGCTCCTGCCGGTCTATGTTCTCCTGATAGTAAAAGAGTGAAAATATCGTCAAAAAGTCGAATTTTTACTAAACTGCGTATTTCATAGCTAGGACCTTACCTTCTGCCGGTCTATGTTCTCCTGATAGTAAAAGAGTGAAAATATCGTCAAAAAGTCGAATTTTTACAAAACTGCGTATTTCATAGCTAGGACGTTAGCTCCTGCCGGTCTATGTTCTCCTGATAGTAAAAGAGTGAAAATATCGTCAAAAAGTCGAATTTTTACAAAACTGCGTATTTCATAGCTAGGACGTTAGCTCCTGCAGGTCTATGTTCTCCTGATAGTAAAAGAGTGAAAATATCGTCAAAAAGTCGAATTTTTACAAAACTGCGTATTTCATAGCTAGGACGTTAGCTCCTGCCGGTCTATGTTCTCCTGATAGTAAAAGAGTGAAAATATCGTCAAAAAGTCGAATTTTTACAAAACTGCGTATTTCATAGCTAGGACGTTAGCTCCTGCAGGTCTATGTTCTCCTGATAGTAAAAGAGTGAAAATATCGTCAAAAAGTCGAATTTTTACTAAACTGCGTATTTCATAGCTAGGACGTTAGCTCCTGCCGGTCTATGTTCTCCTGATAGTAAAAGAGTGAAAATATCGTCAAAAAGTCGAATTTTTACAAAGCTGCGTATTTCAGAGCTAGGACGTTAGCTCCTGCCGGTCTATGTTCTCCTGATAGTAAAAGAGTGAAAATATCGTCAAAAAGTCGAATTTTTACAAAACTGCGTATTTCATAGCTAGGACGTTAGCTCCTGCCGGTCTATGTTCTCCTGATAGTAAAAGAGTGAAAATATCGTCAGAAAGTCGAATTTTTACAAAACTGCGTATTTCATAGCTAGGACGTTAGCTCCTGCCGGTCTATGTTCTCCTAATAGTAAAAGAGTGAAAATATCGTCAAAAAGTCGAATTTTTACAAAACTGCGTATTTCATAGCTAGGACGTTAGCTCCTGCCGGTCTAAGTACTCCTGATAGTAAAAGAGTGAAAATATCGTCAAAAAATCGAATTTTTACTAAACTGCGTATTTCATAGCTAGGACGTTAGCTCCTGCCGGTCTATGTTCTCCTGATAGTAAAAGAGTGAAAATATTGTCAAAAAGTCGAATTTTTACAAAACTGCGTATTTCATAGCTAGGACGTTAGCCCGTGCCGGTCTATGTTCTCCTGGTAGTAAAAGAGTGAAAATATCGTTAAAAAGTCGAATTTTTACCAAACTGCGTATTTCATAGCTAGGACGTTAGCTCCTGCCGGTCTATGTTCTCCTGATAGTAAAAGAGTGAAAATATCGTCAAAAAGTCGAATTTTTACTAAACTGCGTATTTCATAGCTAGGACGTTAGCTCCTGCCGGTCTATGTTCTCCTGATAGTAAAAGAGTGAAAATATCGTCAAAAAGTCGAATTTTTACTAAACTGCGTATTTCATAGCTAGGACGTTAGCTCCTGCCGGTCTATGTTCACCTGATAGTAAAAGAGTGAAAATATCGTCAAAAAGTCGAATTTTTACAAAACTGCGTATTTCATAGCTAGGACGTTAGCTCCTGCCGGTCTATGTTCTCCTGATAGTAAAAGAGTGAAAATATCGTCAAAAAGTCGAATTTTTACTAAACTGCGTATTTCATAGCTAGGACCTTACCTCCTGCCGGTCTATGTTCTCCTGATAGTAAAAGAGTGAAAATATCGTCAAAAAGTCGAATTTTTACTAAACTGCGTATTTCATAGCTAGGACGTTAGCTCCTGCCGGTCTATGTTCTCCTGATAGTAAAAGAGTGAAAATATCGTCAAAAAGTCGAATTTTTACTAAACTGCGTATTTCATAGCTAGGACCTTACCTCCTACCGGTCTATGTTCTCCTGATAGTAAAAGAGTGAAAATATCGTCAAAAAGTCGAATTTTTACTAAACTGCGTATTTCATAGCTAGGACGTTAGCTCCTGCCGGTCTATGTTCTCCTGATAGTAAAAGAGTGAAAATATCGTCAAAAAGTCGAATTTTTACAAAACTGCGTATTTCATAGCTAGGACGTTAGCTCCTGCCAGTCTATGTTCTCCTGATAGTAAAAGAGTGAAAATATCGTCAAAAAGTCGAATTTTTACTAAACTGCGTATTTCATAGCTAGGACCTTACCTCCTGCCGGTCTATGTTCTCCTGATAGTAAAAGAGTGAAAATATCGTCAAAAAGTCGAATTTTTACTAAACTGCGTATTTCATAGCTAGGACGTTAGCTCCTGCCGGTCTATGTTCTCCTGATAGTAAAAGAGTGAAAATATCGTCAAAAAGTCGAATTTTTACTAAACTGCGTATTTCATAGCTAGGACCTTACCTCCTACCGGTCTATGTTCTCCTGATAGTAAAAGAGTGAAAATATCGTCAAAAAGTCGAATTTTTACTAAACTGCTTATTTCATAGCTAGGACGTTAGCTCCTGCCGGTCTATGTTCTCCTGATAGTAAAAGAGTGAAAATATCGTCAAAAAGTCGAATTTTTACTAAACTGCGTATTTCATAGCTAGGACGTTAGCTCCTGCCGGTCTATGTTCTCCTGATAGTAAAAGAGTGAAAATATCGTCAAAAAGTCGAATTTTTACAAAACTGCGTATTTCATAGCTAGGACGTTAGCTCCTGCCGGTCTATGTTCTCCTGATAGTAAAAGAGTGAAAATATCGTCAAAAAGTCGAATTTTTACAAAACTGCGTATTTCATAGCTAGGACGTTAGCTCCTGCCGGTCTATGTTCTCCTGATAGTAAAAGAGTGAAAATATTGTCAAAAAGTCGAATTTTTACAAAACTGCGTATTTCATAGCTAGGACGTTAGCTCCTGCCGGTCTATGTTCTCCTGATAGTAAAAGAGTGAAAATATCGTCAAAAAGTCGAATTTTTACTAAACTGCGTATTTCATAGCTAGGACGTTAGCTCCTGCCGGTCTATGTTCTCCTGATAGTAAAAGAGTGAAAATATCGTCAAAAAGTCGAATTTTTACTAAACTGCGTATTTCATAGCTAGGACCTTACCTCCTACCGGTCTATGTTCTCCTGATAGTAAAAGAGTGAAAATATCGTCAAAAAGTCGAATTTTTACTAAACTGCGTATTTCATAGCTAGGACGTTAGCTCCTGCCGGTCTATGTTCTCCTGATAGTAAAAGAGTGAAAATATCGTCAAAAAGTCGAATTTTTACTAAACTGCGTATTTCATAGCTAGGACGTTAGCTCCTGCCGGTCTATGTTCTCCTGATAGTAAAAGAGTGAAAATATCGTCAAAAAGTCGAATTTTTACTAAACTGCGTATTTCATAGCTAGGACGTTAGCTCCTGCCGGTCTATGTTCTCCTGATAGTAAAAGAGTGAAAATATCGTCAAAAAGTCGAATTTTTTCAAAACTGCGTATTTCATAGCTAGGACGTTAGCTCCTGCCGGTCTATGTTCTCCTGATAGTAAAAGAGTGAAAATATCGTCAAAAAGTCGAATTTTAACTAAACTGCGTATTTCATAGCTAGGACCTTACCTCCTGCCGGTCTATGTTCTCCTGATAGTAAAAGAGTGAAAATATCGTCAAAAAGTCGAATTTTTACTAAACTGCGTATTTCATAGCTAGGACGTTAGCTCCTGCCGGTCTATGTTCTCCTGATAGTAAAAGAGTGAAAATATCGTCAAAAAGTCGAATTTTTACAAAACTGCGTATTTCATAGCTAGGACGTTAGCTCCTGCCGGTCTATGTTCTCCTGATAGTAAAAGAGTGAAAATATCGTCAAAAAGTCGAATTTTTACTAAACTGCGTATTTCATAGCTAGGACGTTAGCTCCTGCCGGTCTATGTTCACCTGATAGTAAAAGAGTGAAAATATCGTCAAAAAGTCGAATTTTTACAAAACTGCGTATTTCATAGCTAGGACGTTAGCTCCTGCCGGTCTATGTTCTCCTGATAGTAAAAGAGTGAAAATATCGTCAAAAAGTCGAATTTTTACTAAACTGCGTATTTCATAGCTAGGACGTTAGCTCCTGCCGGTCTATGTTCTCCTGATAGTAAAAGAGTGAAAATATCGTCAAAAAGTCGAATTTTTACTAAACTGCGTATTTCATAGCTAGGACGTTAGCTCCTGCCGGTCTATGTTTTTCTGATAGTAAAAGAGTGAAAATATCGTCAAAAAATCGAATTTTTACTAAACTGCGTATTTCATAGCTAGGACCTTACCTTCTGCCGGTCTATGTTCTCCTGATAGTAAAAGAGTGAAAATATCGTCAAAAAGTCGAATTTTTACAAAACTGCGTATTTCATAGCTAGGACGTTAGCTCCTGCCGGTCTATGTTCTCCTAATAGTAAAAGAGTGAAAATATCGTCAAAAAGTCGAATTTTTACAAAACTGCGTATTTCATAGCTAGGACGTTAGCTCCTGCCGGTCTATGTTCTCCTAATAGTAAAAGAGTGAAAATATCGTCAAAAAGTCGAATTTTAACAAAACTGCGTATTTCATAGCTAGGACGTTAGCTCCTGCCGGTCTAAGTTCTCCTGATAGTAAAAGAGTGAAAATATCGTCAAAAAATCGAATTTTTACTAAACTGCGTATTTCATAGCTAGGACCTTACCTCCTGCCGGTCTATGTTCTCCTGATAGTAAAAGAGTGAAAATATCGTTAAAAAGTCGAATTTTTACCAAACTGCGTATTTCATAGCTAGGACGTTAGCTCCTGCCGGTCTATGTTCTCCTGATAGTAAAAGAGTGAAAATATCGTCAAAAAGTCGAATTTTTACAAAACTGCGTATTTCATAGCTAGGACGTTAGCCCGTGCCGGTCTATGTTCTCCTGGTAGTAAAAGAGTGAAAATATCGTTAAAAAGTCGAATTTTTACCAAACTGCGTATTTCATAGCTAGGACGTTAGCTCCTGCCGGTCTATGTTCTCCTGATAGTAAAAGAGTGAAAATATCGTCAAAAAGTCGAATTTTTACAAAACTGCGTATTTCATAGCTAGGACGTTAGCTCCTGCCGGTCTATGTTCTCCTGATAGTAAAAGAGTGAAAATATCGTCAAAAAGTCGAATTTTTATAAAACTGCGTATTTCATAGCTAGGACGTTAGCTCCTGCCGGTCTATGTTCTCCTGATAGTAAAAGATTGAAAATATCGTCAAAAAGTCGAATTTTTACTAAACTGCGTATTTCATAGCTAGGACGTTAGCTCCTGCCGGTCTATGTTCTCCTGATAGTAAAAGAGTGAAAATATCGTCAAAAAGTCGAATTTTTACAAAACTGCGTATTTCATAGCTAGGACGTTAGCTCCTGCCGGTCTATGTTCTCCTGATAGTAAAAGAGTGAAAATATCGTCAAAAAGTCGAATTTTTACAAAACTGCGTATTTCATAGCTAGGACGTTAGCCCCTGCCGGTCTATGTTCTCCTGGTAGTAAAAGAGTGAAAATGTCGTCAAAAAGTCGAATTTTTACTAAACTGCGTATTTCATAGCTAGGACGTTAGCTCCTGCCGGTCTATGTTCTCCTGATAGGAAAAGAGTGAAAATATCGTCAAAAAGTCGAATTTTTACAAAGCTGCGTATTTCATAGCTAGGACGTTAGCTCCTGCCGGTCTATGTTCTCCTGATAGTAAAAGAGTGAAAATATCGTCAAAAAGTCGAATTTTTACAAAACTGCGTATTTCATAGCTAGGACGTTAGCTCCTGCCGGTCTATGTTCTCCTGATAGTAAAAGAGTGAAAATATCGTCAAAAAGTCGAATTTTTACAAAACTGAGTATTTCATAGCTAGGACGTTAGCTCCTTCCGGTCTATGTTCTCCTGATAGTAAAAGAGCGAAAATATCGTCAAAAAGTCGAATTTTTACAAAACTGCGTATTTCATAGCTAGGACGTTAGCTCCTGCCGGTCTATGTTCTCCTGATAGTAAAAGAGTGAAAATATCGTCAAAAAGTCGAATTTTCACAAAACTGCGTATTTCATAGCTAGGACGTTAGTTCCTGCCGGTCTATGTTCTCCTGGTAGTAAAAGAGTGAAAATATCGTCAAAAAGTCGAATTTTTACTAAACTGCGTATTTCATAGCTAGGACGTTAGCTCCTGCCGGTCTATGTTCTCCTGATAGTAAAAGAGTGAAAATATCGTCAAAAAGTCGAATTTTTACAAAACTGCGTATTTCATAGCTAGGACGTTAGCTCCTGCCGGTCTATGTTCTCCTGATAGTAAAAGAGTGAAAATATCGTCAAAAAGTCGAATTTTTACAAAACTGCGTATTTCATAGCTAGGACGTTAGCTCCTGCCGGTCTATGTTCTCCTGATAGTAAAAGAGTGAAAATATTGTCAAAAAGTCGAATTTTTACAAAACTGCGTATTTCATAGCTAGGACGTTAGCTCCTGCCGGTCTATGTTCTCCTGATAGTAAAAGAGTGAAAATATCGTCAAAAAGTCGAATTTTTACTAAACTGCGTATTTCATAGCTAGGACGTTAGCTCCTGCCGGTCTATGTTCTCCTGATAGTAAAAGAGTGAAAATATCGTCAAAAAGTCGAATTTTTACTAAACTGCGTATTTCATAGCTAGGACCTTACCTCCTACCGGTCTATGTTCTCCTGATAGTAAAAGAGTGAAAATATCGTCAAAAAGTCGAATTTTTACTAAACTGCGTATTTCATAGCTAGGACGTTAGCTCCTGCCGGTCTATGTTCTCCTGATAGTAAAAGAGTGAAAATATCGTCAAAAAGTCGAATTTTTACTAAACTGCGTATTTCATAGCTAGGACGTTAGCTCCTGCCGGTCTATGTTCTCCTGATAGTAAAAGAGTGAAAATATCGTCAAAAAGTCGAATTTTTACTAAACTGCGTATTTCATAGCTAGGACGTTAGCTCCTGCCGGTCTATGTTCTCCTGATAGTAAAAGAGTGAAAATATCGTCAAAAAGTCGAATTTTTTCAAAACTGCGTATTTCATAGCTAGGACGTTAGCTCCTGCCGGTCTATGTTCTCCTGATAGTAAAAGAGTGAAAATATCGTCAAAAAGTCGAATTTTAACTAAACTGCGTATTTCATAGCTAGGACCTTACCTCCTGCCGGTCTATGTTCTCCTGATAGTAAAAGAGTGAAAATATCGTCAAAAAGTCGAATTTTTACTAAACTGCGTATTTCATAGCTAGGACGTTAGCTCCTGCCGGTCTATGTTCTCCTGATAGTAAAAGAGTGAAAATATCGTCAAAAAGTCGAATTTTTACAAAACTGCGTATTTCATAGCTAGGACGTTAGCTCCTGCCGGTCTATGTTCTCCTGATAGTAAAAGAGTGAAAATATCGTCAAAAAGTCGAATTTTTACTAAACTGCGTATTTCATAGCTAGGACGTTAGCTCCTGCCGGTCTATGTTCACCTGATAGTAAAAGAGTGAAAATATCGTCAAAAAGTCGAATTTTTACAAAACTGCGTATTTCATAGCTAGGACGTTAGCTCCTGCCGGTCTATGTTCTCCTGATAGTAAAAGAGTGAAAATATCGTCAAAAAGTCGAATTTTTACTAAACTGCGTATTTCATAGCTAGGACGTTAGCTCCTGCCGGTCTATGTTCTCCTGATAGTAAAAGAGTGAAAATATCGTCAAAAAGTCGAATTTTTACTAAACTGCGTATTTCATAGCTAGGACGTTAGCTCCTGCCGGTCTATGTTTTTCTGATAGTAAAAGAGTGAAAATATCGTCAAAAAATCGAATTTTTACTAAACTGCGTATTTCATAGCTAGGACCTTACCTTCTGCCGGTCTATGTTCTCCTGATAGTAAAAGAGTGAAAATATCGTCAAAAAGTCGAATTTTTACAAAACTGCGTATTTCATAGCTAGGACGTTAGCTCCTGCCGGTCTATGTTCTCCTAATAGTAAAAGAGTGAAAATATCGTCAAAAAGTCGAATTTTTACAAAACTGCGTATTTCATAGCTAGGACGTTAGCTCCTGCCGGTCTATGTTCTCCTGATAGTAAAAGAGTGAAAATATCGTCAAAAAGTCGAATTTTAACAAAACTGCGTATTTCATAGCTAGGACGTTAGCTCCTGCCGGTCTAAGTTCTCCTGATAGTAAAAGAGTGAAAATATCGTCAAAAAATCGAATTTTTACTAAACTGCGTATTTCATAGCTAGGACCTTACCTCCTGCCGGTCTATGTTCTCCTGATAGTAAAAGAGTGAAAATATCGTTAAAAAGTCGAATTTTTACCAAACTGCGTATTTCATAGCTAGGACGTTAGCTCCTGCCGGTCTATGTTCTCCTGATAGTAAAAGAGTGAAAATATCGTCAAAAAGTCGAATTTTTACAAAACTGCGTATTTCATAGCTAGGACGTTAGCCCGTGCCGGTCTATGTTCTCCTGGTAGTAAAAGAGTGAAAATATCGTTAAAAAGTCGAATTTTTACCAAACTGCGTATTTCATAGCTAGGACGTTAGCTCCTGCCGGTCTATGTTCTCCTGATAGTAAAAGAGTGAAAATATCGTCAAAAAGTCGAATTTTTACAAAACTGCGTATTTCATAGCTAGGACGTTAGCTCCTGCCGGTCTATGTTCTCCTGATAGTAAAAGAGTGAAAATATCGTCAAAAAGTCGAATTTTTATAAAACTGCGTATTTCATAGCTAGGACGTTAGCTCCTGCCGGTCTATGTTCTCCTGATAGTAAAAGAGTGAAAATATCGTCAAAAAGTCGAATTTTTACTAAACTGCGTATTTCATAGCTAGGACGTTAGCTCCTGCCGGTCTATGTTCTCCTGATAGTAAAAGAGTGAAAATATCGTCAAAAAGTCGAATTTTTACAAAACTGCGTATTTCATAGCTAGGACGTTAGCTCCTGCCGGTCTATGTTCTCCTGATAGTAAAAGAGTGAAAATATCGTCAAAAAGTCGAATTTTTACAAAACTGCGTATTTCATAGCTAGGACGTTAGCCCCTGCCGGTCTATGTTCTCCTGGTAGTAAAAGAGTGAAAATGTCGTCAAAAAGTCGAATTTTTACTAAACTGCGTATTTCATAGCTAGGACGTTAGCTCCTGCCGGTCTATGTTCTCCTGATAGGAAAAGAGTGAAAATATCGTCAAAAAGTCGAATTTTTACAAAGCTGCGTATTTCATAGCTAGGACGTTAGCTCCTGCCGGTCTATGTTCTCCTGATAGTAAAAGAGTGAAAATATCGTCAAAAAGTCGAATTTTTACAAAACTGCGTATTTCATAGCTAGGACGTTAGCTCCTGCCGGTCTATGTTCTCCTGATAGTAAAAGAGTGAAAATATCGTCAAAAAGTCGAATTTTTACAAAACTGAGTATTTCATAGCTAGGACGTTAGCTCCTTCCGGTCTATGTTCTCCTGATAGTAAAAGAGTGAAAATATCGTCAAAAAGTCGAATTTTTACAAAACTGCGTATTTCATAGCTAGGACGTTAGCTCCTGCCGGTCTATGTTCTCCTGATAGTAAAAGAGTGAAAATATCGTCAAAAAGTCGAATTTTCACAAAACTGCGTCTTTCATAGCTAGGACGTTAGTTCCTGCCGGTCTATGTTCTCCTGGTAGTAAAAGAGTGAAAATATCGTCAAAAAGTCGAATTTTTACAAAACTGCGTATTTCATAGCTAGGACGTTAGCCCCTGCCGGTCTATGTTCTCCTGATAGTAAAAGAGTGAAAATATCGTCAAAAAGTCGAATTTTTACTAAACTGCGTATTTCATAGCTAGGACGTTAGCTCCTGCCGGTCTATGTTCTCCTGATAGTAAAAGAGTGAAAATATCGTCAAAAAGTCGAATTTTTACAAAACTGCGTATTTCATAGCTAGGACGTTAGCTCCTGCCGGTCTATGTTCTCCTGATAGTAAAAGAGTGAAAATATCGTCAAAAAGTCGAATTTTTACAAAACTGCGTATTTCATAGCTAGGACGTTAGCTCCTGCCGGTCTATGTTCTCCTGATAGTAAAAGAGTGAAAATATCGTCAAAAAGTCGAATTTTTACAAAACTGCGTATTTCATAGCTAGGACGTTAGCTCCTGCCGGTCTATGTTCTCCTGATAGTAAAAGAGTGAAAATATCGTCAAAAAGTCGAATTTTTACAAAACTGCGTATTTCATAGCTAGGACGTTAGCTCCTGCCGGTCTATGTTCTCCTGATAGTAAAAGAGTGAAAATATTGTCAAAAAGTCGAATTTTTACAAAACTGCGTATTTCATAGCTAGGACGTTAGCTCCTGCCGGTCTATGTTCTCCTGATAGTAAAAGAGTGAAAATATCGTCAAAAAGTCGAATTTTTACAAAACTGCGTATTTCATAGCTAGGACGTTAGCTCCTGCCGGTCTATGTTCTCCTGATAGTAAAAGAGTGAAAATATCGTCAAAAAGTCGAATTTTTACTAAACTGCGTATTTCATAGCTAGGACGTTAGCTCCTGCCGGTCTATGTTCTCCTGATAGTAAAAGAGTGAAAATATCGTCAAAAAGTCGAATTTTTACAAAACTGCGTATTTCATAGCTAGGACGTTAGCTCCTGCCGGTCTATGTTCTCCTGATAGTAAAAGAGTGAAAATATCGTCAAAAAGTCGAATTTTAACTAAACTGCGTATTTCATAGCTAGGACCTTACCTCCTGCCGGTCTATGTTATCCTGATAGTAAAAGAGTGAAAATATCGTCAAAAAGTCGAATTTTTACTAAACTGCGTATTTCATAGCTAGGACGTTAGCTCCTGCCGGTCTATGTTCTCCTGATAGTAAAAGAGTGAAAATATCGTCAAAAAGTCGAATTTTTACAAAACTGCGTATTTCATAGCTAGGACGTTAGCTCCTGCCGGTCTATGTTCTCCTGATAGTAAAAGAGTGAAAATATCGTCAAAAAGTCGAATTTTTACTAAACTGCGTATTTCATAGCTAGGACGTTAGCTCTTCCGGTCTATGTTCACCTGATAGTAAAAGAGTGAAAATATCGTCAAAAAGTCGAATTTTTACAAAACTGCGTATTTCATAGCTAGGACGTTAGCTCCTGCCGGTCTATGTTCTCTTGATAGTAAAAGAGTGAAAATATCGTCAAAAAGTCGAATTTTTACTAAACTGCGTATTTCATAGCTAGGACGTTAGCTCCTGCCGGTCTATGTTCTCCTGATAGTAAAAGAGTGAAAATATCGTCAAAAAGTCGAATTTTTACAAAACTGCGTATTTCATAGCTAGGACGTTAGCCCCTGCCGGTCTATGTTCTCCTGGTAGTAAAAGAGTGAAAATGTCGTCAAAAAGTCGAATTTTTACTAAACTGCGTATTTCATAGCTAGGACGTTAGCTCCTGCCGGTCTATGTTCTCCTGATAGGAAAAGAGTGAAAATATCGTCAAAAAGTCGAATTTTTACAAAGCTGCGTATTTCATAGCTAGGACGTTAGCTCCTGCCGGTCTATGTTCTCCTGATAGTAAAAGAGTGAAAATATCGTCAAAAAGTCGAATTTTTACAAAACTGCGTATTTCATAGCTAGGACGTTAGCTCCTGCCGGTCTATGTTCTCCTGATAGTAAAAGAGTGAAAATATCGTCAAAAAGTCGAATTTTTACAAAACTGAGTATTTCATAGCTAGGACGTTAGCTCCTGCCGGTCTATGTTCTCCTGGTAGTAAAAGAGTGAAAATATCGTCAAAAAGTCGAATTTTTACAAAACTGCGTATTTCATAGCTAGGACGTTAGCTCCTGCCGGTCTATGTTCTCCTGATAGTAAAAGAGTGAAAATATCGTCAAAAAGTCGAATTTTTACAAAACTGCGTATTTCATAGCTAGGACGTTAGCTCCTGCCGGTCTATGTTCTCCTGATAGTAAAAGAGTGAAAATATTGTCAAAAAGTCGAATTTTTACAAAACTGCGTATTTCATAGCTAGGACGTTAGCTCCTGCCGGTCTATGTTCTCCTGATAGTAAAAGAGTGAAAATATCGTCAAAAAGTCGAATTTTTACTAAACTGCGTATTTCATAGCTAGGACGTTAGCTCCTGCCGGTCTATGTTCTCCTGATAGTAAAAGAGTGAAAATATCGTCAAAAAGTCGAATTTTTACTAAACTGCGTATTTCATAGCTAGGACGTTAGCTCCTGCCGGTCTATGTTCTCCTGATAGTAAAAGAGTGAAAATATCGTCAAAAAGTCGAATTTTTTCAAAACTGCGTATTTCATAGCTAGGACCTTACCTCCTGCCGGTCTATGTTCTCCTGATAGTAAAAGAGTGAAAATATCGTCAAAAAGTCGAATTTTAACTAAACTGCGTATTTCATAGCTAGGACCTTACCTCCTGCCGGTCTATGTTCTCCTGATAGTAAAAGAGTGAAAATATCGTCAAAAAGTCGAATTTTTACTAAACTGCGTATTTCATAGCTAGGACGTTAGCTCCTGCCGGTCTATGTTCTCCTGATAGTAAAAGAGTGAAAATATCGTCAAAAAGTCGAATTTTTACAAAACTGCGTATTTCATAGCTAGGACGTTAGCTCCTGCCGGTCTATGTTCTCCTGATAGTAAAAGAGTGAAAATATCGTCAAAAAGTCGAATTTTTACTAAACTGCGTATTTCATAGCTAGGACGTTAGCTCCTGCCGGTCTATGTTCACCTGATAGTAAAAGAGTGAAAATATCGTCAAAAAGTCGAATTTTTACAAAACTGCGTATTTCATAGCTAGGACGTTAGCTCCTGCCGGTCTATGTTCTCCTGATAGTAAAAGAGTGAAAATATCGTCAAAAAGTCGAATTTTTACTAAACTGCGTATTTCATAGCTAGGACGTTAGCTCCTGCCGGTCTATGTTCTCCTGATAGTAAAAGAGTGAAAATATCGTCAAAAAGTCGAATTTTTACTAAACTGCGTATTTCATAGCTAGGACGTTAGCTCCTGCCGGTCTATGTTTTTCTGATAGTAAAAGAGTGAAAATATCGTCAAAAAATCGAATTTTTACTAAACTGCGTATTTCATAGCTAGGACCTTACCTTCTGCCGGTCTATGTTCTCCTGATAGTAAAAGAGTGAAAATATCGTCAAAAAGTCGAATTTTTACAAAACTGCGTATTTCATAGCTAGGACGTTAGCTCCTGCCGGTCTATGTTCTCCTAATAGTAAAAGAGTGAAAATATCGTCAAAAAGTCGAATTTTTACAAAACTGCGTATTTCATAGCTAGGACGTTAGCTCCTGCCGGTCTATGTTCTCCTAATAGTAAAAGAGTGAAAATATCGTCAAAAAGTCGAATTTTTACAAAACTGCGTATTTCATAGCTAGGACGTTAGCTCCTGCCGGTCTAAGTTCTCCTGATAGTAAAAGAGTGAAAATATCGTCAAAAAATCGAATTTTTACTAAACTGCGTATTTCATAGCTAGGACCTTACCTCCTGCCGGTCTATGTTCTCCTGATAGTAAAAGAGTGAAAATATCGTTAAAAAGTCGAATTTTTACCAAACTGCGTATTTCATAGCTAGGACGTTAGCTCCTGCCGGTCTATGTTCTCCTGATAGTAAAAGAGTGAAAATATCGTCAAAAAGTCGAATTTTTACAAAACTGCGTATTTCATAGCTAGGACGTTAGCCCGTGCCGGTCTATGTTCTCCTGGTAGTAAAAGAGTGAAAATATCGTTAAAAAGTCGAATTTTTACCAAACTGCGTATTTCATAGCTAGGACGTTAGCTCCTGCCGGTCTATGTTCTCCTGATAGTAAAAGAGTGAAAATATCGTCAAAAAGTCGAATTTTTACAAAACTGCGTATTTCATAGCTAGGACGTTAGCTCCTGCCGGTCTATGTTCTCCTGATAGTAAAAGAGTGAAAATATCGTCAAAAAGTCGAATTTTTATAAAACTGCGTATTTCATAGCTAGGACGTTAGCTCCTGCCGGTCTATGTTCTCCTGATAGTAAAAGAGTGAAAATATCGTCAAAAAGTCGAATTTTTACTAAACTGCGTATTTCATAGCTAGGACGTTAGCTCCTGCCGGTCTATGTTCTCCTGATAGTAAAAGAGTGAAAATATCGTCAAAAAGTCGAATTTTTACAAAACTGCGTATTTCATAGCTAGGACGTTAGCTCCTGCCGGTCTATGTTCTCCTGATAGTAAAAGAGTGAAAATATCGTCAAAAAGTCGAATTTTTACAAAACTGCGTATTTCATAGTTAGGACGTTAGCCCCTGCCGGTCTATGTTCTCCTGGTAGTAAAAGAGTGAAAATGTCGTCAAAAAGTCGAATTTTTACTAAACTGCGTATTTCATAGCTAGGACGTTAGCTCCTGCCGGTCTATGTTCTCCTGATAGGAAAAGAGTGAAAATATCGTCAAAAAGTCGAATTTTTACAAAGCTGCGTATTTCATAGCTAGGACGTTAGCTCCTGCCGGTCTATGTTCTCCTGATAGTAAAAGAGTGAAAATATCGTCAAAAAGTCGAATTTTTACAAAACTGCGTATTTCATAGCTAGGACGTTAGCTCCTGCCGGTCTATGTTCTCCTGATAGTAAAAGAGTGAAAATATCGTCAAAAAGTCGAATTTTTACAAAACTGAGTATTTCATAGCTAGGACGTTAGCTCCTTCCGGTCTATGTTCTCCTGATAGTAAAAGAGCGAAAATATCGTCAAAAAGTCGAATTTTTACAAAACTGCGTATTTCATAGCTAGGACGTTAGCTCCTGCCGGTCTATGTTCTCCTGATAGTAAAAGAGTGAAAATATCGTCAAAAAGTCGAATTTTCACAAAACTGCGTATTTCATAGCTAGGACGTTAGTTCCTGCCGGTCTATGTTCTCCTGGTAGTAAAAGAGTGAAAATATCGTCAAAAAGTCGAATTTTTACAAAACTGCGTATTTCATAGCTAGGACGTTAGCCCCTGCCGGTCTATGTTCTCCTGATAGTAAAAGAGTGAAAATATCGTCAAAAAGTCGAATTTTTACTAAACTGCGTATTTCATAGCTAGGACGTTAGCTCCTGCCGGTCTATGTTCTCCTGATAGGAAAAGAGTGAAAATATCGTCAAAAAGTCGAATTTTTACAAAGCTGCGTATTTCATAGCTAGGACGTTAGCTCCTGCCGGTCTATGTTCTCCTGATAGTAAAAGAGTGAAAATATCGTCAAAAAGTCGAATTTTTACAAAACTGCGTATTTCATAGCTAGGACGTTAGCTCCTGCCGGTCTATGTTCTCCTGATAGTAAAAGAGTGAAAATATCGTCAAAAAGTCGAATTTTTACAAAACTGAGTATTTCATAGCTAGGACGTTAGCTCCTGCCGGTCTATGTTCTCCTGGTAGTAAAAGAGTGAAAATATCGTCAAAAAGTCGAATTTTTACAAAACTGCGTATTTCATAGCTAGGACGTTAGCTCCTGCCGGTCTATGTTCTCCTGATAGTAAAAGAGTGAAAATATCGTCAAAAAGTCGAATTTTTACAAAACTGCGTATTTCATAGCTAGGACGTTAGCTCCTGCCGGTCTATGTTCTCCTGATAGTAAAAGAGTGAAAATATTGTCAAAAAGTCGAATTTTTACAAAACTGCGTATTTCATAGCTAGGACGTTAGCTCCTGCCGGTCTATGTTCTCCTGATAGTAAAAGAGTAAAAATATCGTCAAAAAGTCGAATTTTTACTAAACTGCGTATTTCATAGCTAGGACGTTAGCTCCTGCCGGTCTATGTTCTCCTGATAGTAAAAGAGTGAAAATATCGTCAAAAAGTCGAATTTTTACTAAACTGCGTATTTCATAGCTAGGACGTTAGCTCCTGCCGGTCTATGTTCTCCTGATAGTAAAAGAGTGAAAATATCGTCAAAAAGTCGAATTTTTTCAAAACTGCGTATTTCATAGCTAGGACGTTAGCTCCTGCCGGTCTATGTTCTCCTGATAGTAAAAGAGTGAAAATATCGTCAAAAAGTCGAATTTTAACTAAACTGCGTATTTCATAGCTAGGACCTTACCTCCTGCCGGTCTATGTTCTCCTGATAGTAAAAGAGTGAAAATATCGTCAAAAAGTCGAATTTTTACTAAACTGCGTATTTCATAGCTAGGACGTTAGCTCCTGCCGGTCTATGTTCTCCTGATAGTAAAAGAGTGAAAATATCGTCAAAAAGTCGAATTTTTACAAAACTGCGTATTTCATAGCTAGGACGTTAGCTCCTGCCGGTCTATGTTCTCCTGATAGTAAAAGAGTGAAAATATCGTCAAAAAGTCGAATTTTTACTAAACTGCGTATTTCATAGCTAGGACGTTAGCTCCTACCGGTCTATGTTCACCTGATAGTAAAAGAGTGAAAATATCGTCAAAAAGTCGAATTTTTACAAAACTGCGTATTTCATAGCTAGGACGTTAGCTCCTGCCGGTCTATGTTCTCCTGATAGTAAAAGAGTGAAAATATCGTCAAAAAGTCGAATTTTTACTAAACTGCGTATTTCATAGCTAGGACGTTAGCTCCTGCCGGTCTATGTTCTCCTGATAGTAAAAGAGTGAAAATATCGTCAAAAAGTCGAATTTTTACTAAACTGCGTATTTCATAGCTAGGACGTTAGCTCCTGCCGGTCTAAGTTCTCCTGATAGTAAAAGAGTGAAAATATCGTCAAAAAATCGAATTTTTACTAAACTGCGTATTTCATAGCTAGGACCTTACCTCCTGCCGGTCTATGTTCTCCTGATAGTAAAAGAGTGAAAATATCGTTAAAAAGTCGAATTTTTACCAAACTGCGTATTTCATAGCTAGGACGTTAGCTCCTGCCGGTCTATGTTCTCCTGATAGTAAAAGAGTGAAAATATCGTCAAAAAGTCGAATTTTTACAAAACTGCGTATTTCATAGCTAGGACGTTAGCCCGTGCCGGTCTATGTTCTCCTTGTAGTAAAAGAGTGAAAATATCGTTAAAAAGTCGAATTTTTACCAAACTGCGTATTTCATAGCTAGGACGTTAGCTCCTGCCGGTCTATGTTCTCCTGATAGTAAAAGAGTGAAAATATCGTCAAAAAGTCGAATTTTTACAAAACTGCGTATTTCATAGCTAGGACGTTAGCTCCTGCCGGTCTATGTTCTCCTGATAGTAAAAGAGTGAAAATATCGTCAAAAAGTCGAATTTTTATAAAACTGCGTATTTCATAGCTAGGACGTTAGCTCCTGCCGGTCTATGTTCTCCTGATAGTAAAAGAGTGAAAATATCGTCAAAAAGTCGAATTTTTACTAAACTGCGTATTTCATAGCTAGGACGTTAGCTCCTGCCGGTCTATGTTCTCCTGATAGTAAAAGAGTGAAAATATCGTCAAAAAGTCGAATTTTTACAAAACTGCGTATTTCATAGCTAGGACGTTAGCTCCTGCCGGTCTATGTTCTCCTGATAGTAAAAGAGTGAAAATATCGTCAAAAAGTCGAATTTTTACAAAACTGCGTATTTCATAGCTAGGACGTTAGCCCCTGCCGGTCTATGTTCTCCTGGTAGTAAAAGAGTGAAAATGTCGTCAAAAAGTCGAATTTTTACTAAACTGCGTATTTCATAGCTAGGACGTTAGCTCCTGCCGGTCTATGTTCTCCTGATAGGAAAAGAGTGAAAATATCGTCAAAAAGTCGAATTTTTACAAAGCTGCGTATTTCATAGCTAGGACGTTAGCTCCTGCCGGTCTATGTTCTCCTGATAGTAAAAGAGTGAAAATATCGTCAAAAAGTCGAATTTTTACAAAACTGCGTATTTCATAGCTAGGACGTTAGCTCCTGCCGGTCTATGTTCTCCTGATAGTAAAAGAGTGAAAATATCGTCAAAAAGTCGAATTTTTACAAAACTGAGTATTTCATAGCTAGGACGTTAGCTCCTTCCGGTCTATGTTCTCCTGATAGTAAAAGACCGAAAATATCGTCAAAAAGTCGAATTTTTACAAAACTGCGTATTTCATAGCTAGGACGTTAGCTCCTGCCGGTCTATGTTCTCCTGATAGTAAAAGAGTGAAAATATCGTCAAAAAGTCGAATTTTCACAAAACTGCGTATTTCATAGCTAGGACGTTAGTTCCTGCCGGTCTATGTTCTCCTGGTAGTAAAAGAGTGAAAATATCGTCAAAAAGTCGAATTTTTACAAAACTGCGTATTTCATAGCTAGGACGTTAGCCCCTGCCGGTCTATGTTCTCCTGATAGTAAAAGAGTGAAAATATCGTCAAAAAGTCGAATTTTTACTAAACTGCGTATTTCATAGCTAGGACGTTAGCTCCTGCCGGTCTATGTTCTCCTGATAGTAAAAGAGTGAAAATATCGTCAAAAAGTCGAATTTTTACAAAACTGCGTATTTCATAGCTAGGACGTTAGCTCCTGCCGGTCTATGTTCTCCTGATAGTAAAAGAGTGAAAATATCGTCAAAAAGTCGAATTTTTACAAAACTGCGTATTTCATAGCTAGGACGTTAGCTCCTGCCGGTCTATGTTCTCCTGATAGTAAAAGAGTGAAAATATCGTCAAAAAGTCGAATTTTTACTAAACTGCGTATTTCATAGCTAGGACGTTAGCTCCTGCCGGTCTATGTTCTCCTGATAGTAAAAGAGTGAAAATATCGTCAAAAAGTCGAATTTTTACAAAACTGCGTATTTCATAGCTAGGACGTTAGCTCCTGCCGGTCTATGTTCTCCTGATAGTAAAAGAGTGAAAATATCGTCAAAAAGTCGAATTTTAACTAAACTGCGTATTTCATAGCTAGGACCTTACCTCCTGCCGGTCTATGTTATCCTGATAGTAAAAGAGTGAAAATATCGTCAAAAAGTCGAATTTTTACTAAACTGCGTATTTCATAGCTAGGACGTTAGCTCCTGCCGGTCTATGTTCTCCTGATAGTAAAAGAGTGAAAATATCGTCAAAAAGTCGAATTTTTACAAAACTGCGTATTTCATAGCTAGGAAGTTAGCTCCTGCCGGTCTATGTTCTCCTGATAGTAAAAGAGTGAAAATATCGTCAAAAAGTCGAATTTTTACTAAACTGCGTATTTCATAGCTAGGACGTTAGCTCTTCCGGTCTATGTTCACCTGATAGTAAAAGAGTGAAAATATCGTCAAAAAGTCGAATTTTTACAAAACTGCGTATTTCATAGCTAGGACGTTAGCTCCTGCCGGTCTATGTTCTCTTGATAGTAAAAGAGTGAAAATATCGTCAAAAAGTCGAATTTTTACTAAACTGCGTATTTCATAGCTAGGACGTTAGCTCCTGCCGGTCTATGTTCTCCTGATAGTAAAAGAGTGAAAATATCGTCAAAAAGTCGAATTTTTACTAAACTGCGTATTTCATAGCTAGGACGTTAGCTCCTGCCGGTCTATGTTCTCCTAATAGTAAAAGAGTGAAAATATCGTAAAAAAGTCGAATTTTTACAAAACTGCGTATTTCATAGCTAGGACGTTAGCTCCTGCCGGTCTATGTTCTCCTAATAGTAAAAGAGTGAAAATATCGTCAAAAAGTCGAATTTTTACAAAACTGCGTATTTCATAGCTAGGACGTTAGCTCCTGCCGGTCTATGTTCTCCTGATAGTAAAAGAGTGAAAATATCGTCAAAAAGTCGAATTTTTACAAAACTGCGTATTTCATAGCTAGGACGTTAGCCCGTGCCGGTCTATGTTCTCCTGGTAGTAAAAGAGTGAAAATATCGTTAAAAAGTCGAATTTTTACCAAACTGCGTATTTCATAGCTAGGACGTTAGCTCCTGCCGGTCTATGTTCTCCTGATAGTAAAAGAGTGAAAATATCGTCAAAAAGTCGAATTTTTACAAAACTGCGTATTTCATAGCTAGGACGTTAGCTCCTGCCGGTCTATATTCTCCTGATAGTAAAAGAGTGAAAATATCGTCAAAAAGTCGAATTTTTATAAAACTGCGTATTTCATAGCTAGGACGTTAGCTCCTGCCGGTCTATGTTCTCCTGATAGTAAAAGAGTGAAAATATCGTCAAAAAGTCGAATTTTTACTAAACTGCGTATTTCATAGCTAGGACGTTAGCTCCTGCCGGTCTATGTTCTCCTGATAGTAAAAGAGTGAAAATATCGTCAAAAAGTCGAATTTTTACAAAACTGCGTATTTCATAGCTAGGACGTTAGCTCCTGCCGGTCTATGTTCTCCTGATAGTAAAAGAGTGAAAATATCGTCAAAAAGTCGAATTTTTACAAAACTGCGTATTTCATAGCTAGGACGTTAGCCCCTGCCGGTCTATGTTCTCCTGGTAGTAAAAGAGTGAAAATGTCGTCAAAAAGTCGAATTTTTACTAAACTGCGTATTTCATAGCTAGGACGTTAGCTCCTGCCGGTCTATGTTCTCCTGATAGGAAAAGAGTGAAAATATCGTCAAAAAGTCGAATTTTTACAAAGCTGCGTATTTCATAGCTAGGACGTTAGCTCCTGCCGGTCTATGTTCTCCTGATAGTAAAAGAGTGAAAATATCGTCAAAAAGTCGAATTTTTACAAAACTGCGTATTTCATAGCTAGGACGTTAGCTCCTGCCGGTCTATGTTCTCCTGATAGTAAAAGAGTGAAAATATCGTCAAAAAGTCGAATTTTTACAAAACTGAGTATTTCATAGCTAGGACGTTAGCTCCTGCCGGTCTATGTTCTCCTGGTAGTAAAAGAGTGAAAATATCGTCAAAAAGTCGAATTTTTACAAAACTGCGTATTTCATAGCTAGGACGTTAGCTCCTGCCGGTCTATGTTCTCCTGATAGTAAAAGAGTGAAAATATTGTCAAAAAGTCGAATTTTTACAAAACTGCGTATTTCATAGCTAGGACGTTAGCTCCTGCCGGTCTATGTTCTCCTGATAGTAAAAGAGTGAAAATATCGTCAAAAAGTCGAATTTTTACTAAACTGCGTATTTCATAGCTAGGACGTTAGCTCCTGCCGGTCTATGTTCTCCTGATAGTAAAAGAGTGAAAATATCGTCAAAAAGTCGAATTTTTACTAAACTGCGTATTTCATAGCTAGGACGTTAGCTCCTGCCGGTCTATGTTCTCCTGATAGTAAAAGAGTGAAAATATCGTCAAAAAGTCGAATTTTTACAAAACTGCGTATTTCATAGCTAGGACGTTAGCTCCTGCCGGTCTATGTTCTCCTGATAGTAAAAGAGTGAAAATATCGTCAAAAAGTCGAATTTTAACTAAACTGCGTATTTCATAGCTAGGACCTTACCTCCTGCCGGTCTATGTTCTCCTGATAGTAAAAGAGTGAAAATATCGTCAAAAAGTCGAATTTTTACTAAACTGCGTATTTCATAGCTAGGACGTTAGCTCCTGCCGGTCTATGTTCTCCTGATAGTAAAAGAGTGAAAATATCGTCAAAAAGTCGAATTTTTACAAAACTGCGTATTTCATAGCTAGGACGTTAGCTCCTGCCGGTCTATGTTCTCCTGATAGTAAAAGAGTGAAAATATCGTCAAAAAGTCGAATTTTTACTAAACTGCGTATTTCATAGCTAGGACGTTAGCTCCTGCCGGTCTATGTTCACCTGATAGTAAAAGAGTGAAAATATCGTCAAAAAGTCGAATTTTTACAAAACTGCGTATTTCATAGCTAGGACGTTAGCTCCTGCCGGTCTATGTTCTCCTGATAGTAAAAGAGTGAAAATATCGTCAAAAAGTCGAATTTTTACTAAACTGCGTATTTCATAGCTAGGACGTTAGCTCCTGCCGGTCTATGTTCTCCTGATAGTAAAAGAGTGAAAATATCGTCAAAAAGTCGAATTTTTACTAAACTGCGTATTTCATAGCTAGGACGTTAGCTCCTTCCGGTCTATGTTTTTCTGATAGTAAAAGAGTGAAAATATCGTCAAAAAATCGAATTTTTACTAAACTGCGTATTTCATAGCTAGGACCTTACCTTCTGCCGGTCTATGTTCTCCTGATAGTAAAAGAGTGAAAATATCGTCAAAAAGTCGAATTTTTACAAAACTGCGTATTTCATAGCTAGGACGTTAGCTCCTGCCGGTCTATGTTCTCCTAATAGTAAAAGAGTGAAAATATCGTCAAAAAGTCGAATTTTTACAAAACTGCGTATTTCATAGCTAGGACGTTAGCTCCTGCCGGTCTAAGTTCTCCTGATAGTAAAAGAGTGAAAATATCGTCAAAAAGTCGAATTTTTACAAAACTGCGTATTTCATAGCTAGGACGTTAGCCCGTGCCGGTCTATGTTCTCCTGGTAGTAAAAGAGTGAAAATATCGTTAAAAAGTCGAATTTTTACCAAACTGCGTATTTCATAGCTAGGACGTTAGCTCCTGCCGGTCTATGTTCTCCTGATAGTAAAAGAGTGAAAATATCGTCAAAAAGTCGAATTTTTACAAAACTGCGTATTTCATAGCTAGGACGTTAGCTCCTGCCGGTCTATGTTCTCCTGATAGTAAAAGAGTGAAAATATCGTCAAAAAGTCGAATTTTTATAAAACTGCGTATTTCATAGCTAGGACGTTAGCTCCTGCCGGTCTATGTTCTCCTGATAGTAAAAGAGTGAAAATATCGTCAAAAAGTCGAATTTTTACAAAACTGCGTATTTCATAGCTAGGACGTTAGCTCCTGCCGGTCTATGTTCTCCTGATAGTAAAAGAGTGAAAATATCGTCAAAAAGTCGAATTTTTACAAAACTGAGTATTTCATAGCTAGGACGTTAGCTCCTGCCGGTCTATGTTCTCCTGGTAGTAAAAGAGTGAAAATATCGTCAAAAAGTCGAATTTTTACAAAACTGCGTATTTCATAGCTAGGACGTTAGCTCCTGCCGGTCTATGTTCTCCTGATAGTAAAAGAGTGAAAATATTGTCAAAAAGTCGAATTTTTACTAAACTGCGTATTTCATAGCTAGGACGTTAGCTCCTGCCGGTCTATGTTCTCCTGATAGTAAAAGAGTGAAAATATCGTCAAAAAGTCGAATTTTTTCTAAACTGCGTATTTCATAGCTAGGTCGTTAGCTCCTGCCGGTCTATGTTCTCCTGATAGTAAAAGAGTGAAAATATCGTCAAAAAGTCGAATTTTTACTAAACTGCGTATTTCATAGCTAGGACGTTAGCTCCTGCCGGTCTATGTTCTCCTGATAGTAAAAGAGTGAAAATATCGTCAAAAAGTCGAATTTTTACAAAACTGCGTATTTCATAGCTAGGACGTTAGCTCCTGCCGGTCTATGTTCTCCTGATAGTAAAAGAGTGAAAATATCGTCAAAAAGTCGAATTTTAACTAAACTGCGTATTTCATAGCTAGGACCTTACCTCCTGCCGGTCTATGTTCTCCTGATAGTAAAAGAGTGAAAATATCGTCAAAAAGTCGAATTTTTACTAAACTGCGTATTTCATAGCTAGGACGTTAGCTCCTGCCGGTCTATGTTCTCCTGATAGTAAAAGAGTGAAAATATCGTCAAAAAGTCGAATTTTTACAAAACTGCGTATTTCATAGCTAGGACGTTAGCTCCTGCCGGTCTATGTTCTCCTGATAGTAAAAGAGTGAAAATATCGTCAAAAAGTCGAATTTTTACAAAACTGAGTATTTCATAGCTAGGACGTTAGCTCCTGCCGGTCTATGTTCTCCTGGTAGTAAAAGAGTGAAAATATCGTCAAAAAGTCGAATTTTTACAAAACTGCGTATTTCATAGCTAGGACGTTAGCTCCTGCCGGTCTATGTTCTCCTGATAGTAAAAGAGTGAAAATATCGTCAAAAAGTCGAATTTTTACTAAACTGCGTATTTCATAGCTAGGACGTTAGCTCCTGCCGGTCTA
Organism: Acanthosoma haemorrhoidale; assembly: GCA_930367205.1. Classification (NCBI taxonomy): domain Eukaryota; kingdom Metazoa; phylum Arthropoda; class Insecta; order Hemiptera; family Acanthosomatidae; genus Acanthosoma; species Acanthosoma haemorrhoidale. The sequence continues at coordinate 4,480,268 of OV884011.1, forward strand.
TGTTCTCCTGATAGTAAAAGAGTGAAAATATCGTCAAAAAGTCGAATTTTTACTAAACTTAGTATTTCATAGCTAGGACGTTAGCTCCTGCCGGTCTATGTTCTCCTGATAGTAAAAGAGTGAAAATATCGTCAAAAAGTCGAATTTTTACAAAACTGCGTATTTCATAGCTAGGACGTTAGCTCCTGCCGGTCTATGTTCTCCTGATAGTAAAAGAGTGAAAATATCGTCAAAAAGTCGAATTTTAACTAAACTGCGTATTTCATAGCTAGGACCTTACCTCCTGCCGGTCTATGTTCTCCTGATAGTAAAAGAGTGAAAATATCGTCAAAAAGTCGAATTTTTACTAAACTGCGTATTTCATAGCTAGGACGTTAGCTCCTGCCGGTCTATGTTCTCCTGATAGTAAAAGAGTGAAAATATCGTCAAAAAGTCGAATTTTTACAAAACTGCGTATTTCATAGCTAGGACGTTAGCTCCTGCCGGTCTATGTTCTCCTGATAGTAAAAGAGTGAAAATATCGTCAAAAAGTCGAATTTTTACTAAACTGCGTATTTCATAGCTAGGACGTTAGCTCCTGCCGGTCTATGTTCACCTGATAGTAAAAGAGTGAAAATATCGTCAAAAAGTCGAATTTTTACAAAACTGCGTATTTCATAGCTAGGACGTTAGCTCCTGCCGGTCTATGTTCTCCTGATAGTAAAAGAGTGAAAATATCGTCAAAAAGTCGAATTTTTACAAAACTGCGTATTTCATAGCTAGGACGTTAGCTCCTGCCGGTCTATGTTCACCTGATAGTAAAAGAGTGAAAATATCGTCAAAAAGTCGAATTTTTACTAAACTGCGTATTTCATAGCTAGGACGTTAGCTCCTGCCGGTCTATGTTCACCTGATAGTAAAAGAGTGAAAATATCGTCAAAAAGTCGAATTTTTACAAAACTGCGTATTTCATAGCTAGGACGTTAGCTCCTGCCGGTCTATGTTCTCCTGATAGTAAAAGAGTGAAAATATCGTCAAAAAGTCGAATTTTTACTAAACTGCGTATTTCATAGCTAGGACGTTAGCTCCTGCCGGTCTATGTTCTCCTGATAGTAAAAGAGTGAAAATATCGTCAAAAAGTCGAATTTTTACTAAACTGCGTATTTCATAGCTAGGACGTTAGCTCCTGCCGGTCTATGTTTTTCTGATAGTAAAAGAGTGAAAATATCGTCAAAAAATCGAATTTTTACTAAACTGCGTATTTCATAGCTAGGACCTTACCTTCTGCCGGTCTATGTTCTCCTGATAGTAAAAGAGTGAAAATATCGTCAAAAAGTCGAATTTTTACAAAACTGCGTATTTCATAGCTAGGACGTTAGCTCCTGCCGGTCTATGTTCTCCTAATAGTAAAAGAGTGAAAATATCGTCAAAAAGTCGAATTTTTACAAAACTGCGTATTTCATAGCTAGGACGTTAGCTCCTGCCGGTCTATGTTCCCCTAATAGTAAAAGAGTGAAAATATCGTCAAAAAGTCGAATTTTTACAAAACTGCGTATTTCATAGCTAGGACGTTAGCTCCTGCCGGTCTAAGTTCTCCTGATAGTAAAAGAGTGAAAATATCGTCAAAAAATCGAATTTTTACTAAACTGCGTATTTCATAGCTAGGACCTTACCTCCTGCCGGTCTATGTTCTCCTGATAGTAAAAGAGTGAAAATATCGTTAAAAAGTCGAATTTTTACCAAACTGCGTATTTCATAGCTAGGACGTTAGCTCCTGCCGGTCTATGTTCTCCTGATAGTAAAAGAGTGAAAATATCGTCAAAAAGTCGAATTTTTACAAAACTGCGTATTTCATAGCTAGGACGTTAGCCCGTGCCGGTCTATGTTCTCCTGGTAGTAAAAGAGTGAAAATATCGTTAAAAAGTCGAATTTTTACCAAACTGCGTATTTCATAGCTAGGACGTTAGCTCCTGCCGGTCTATGTTCTCCTGATAGTAAAAGAGTGAAAATATCGTCAAAAAGTCGAATTTTTACAAAACTGCGTATTTCATAGCTAGGACGTTAGCTCCTGCCGGTCTATGTTCTCCTGATAGTAAAAGAGTGAAAATATCGTCAAAAAGTCGAATTTTTATAAAACTGCGTATTTCATAGCTAGGACGTTAGCTCCTGCCGGTCTATGTTCTCCTGATAGTAAAAGAGTGAAAATATCGTCAAAAAGTCGAATTTTTACTAAACTGCGTATTTCATAGCTAGGACGTTAGCTCCTGCCGGTCTATGTTCTCCTGATAGTAAAAGAGTGAAAATATCGTCAAAAAGTCGAATTTTTACAAAACTGCGTATTTCATAGCTAGGACGTTAGCTCCTGCCGGTCTATGTTCTCCTGATAGGAAAAGAGTGAAAATATCGTCAAAAAGTCGAATTTTTACAAAGCTGCGTATTTCATAGCTAGGACGTTAGCTCCTGCCGGTCTATGTTCTCCTGATAGTAAAAGAGTGAAAATATCGTCAAAAAGTCGAATTTTTACAAAACTGCGTATTTCATAGCTAGGACGTTAGCTCCTGCCGGTCTATGTTCTCCTGATAGTAAAAGAGTGAAAATATCGTCAAAAAGTCGAATTTTTACAAAACTGCGTATTTCATAGCTAGGACGTTAGCTCCTGCCGGTCTATGTTCTCCTGTTAGTAAAAGAGTGAAAATGTCGTCAAAAAGTCGAATTTTTACTAAACTGCGTATTTCATAGCTAGGACGTTAGCTCCTGCCGGTCTATGTTCTCCTGATAGGAAAAGAGTGAAAATATCGTCAAAAAGTCGAATTTTTACAAAGCTGCGTATTTCATAGCTAGGACGTTAGCTCCTGCCGGTCTATGTTCTCCTGATAGTAAAAGAGTGAAAATATCGTCAAAAAGTCGAATTTTTACAAAACTGCGTATTTCATAGCTAGGACGTTAGCTCCTGCCGGTCTATGTTCTCCTGATAGTAAAAGAGTGAAAATATCGTCAAAAAGTCGAATTTTTACAAAACTGAGTATTTCATAGCTAGGACGTTAGCTCCTGCCGGTCTATGTTCTCCTGGTAGTAAAAGAGTGAAAATATCGTCAAAAAGTCGAATTTTTACAAAACTGCGTATTTCATAGCTAGGACGTTAGCTCCTGCCGGTCTATGTTCTCCTGATAGTAAAAGAGTGAAAATATTGTCAAAAAGTCGAATTTTTACAAAACTGCGTATTTCATAGCTAGGACGTTAGCTCCTGCCGGTCTATGTTCTCCTGATAGTAAAAGAGTGAAAATATCGTCAAAAAGTCGAATTTTTACTAAACTGCGTATTTCATAGCTAGGACGTTAGCTCCTGCCGGTCTATGTTCTCCTGATAGTAAAAGAGTGAAAATATCGTCAAAAAGTCGAATTTTTACTAAACTGCGTATTTCATAGCTAGGACGTTAGCTCCGGCCGGTCTATGTTCTCCTGATAGTAAAAGAGTGAAAATATCGTCAAAAAGTCGAATTTTTACAAAACTGCGTATTTCATAGCTAGGACGTTAGCTCCTGCCGGTCTATGTTCTCCTGATAGTAAAAGAGTGAAAATATCGTCAAAAAGTCGAATTTTAACTAAACTGCGTATTTCATAGCTAGGACCTTACCTCCTGCCGGTCTATGTTCTCCTGATAGTAAAAGAGTGAAAATATCGTCAAAAAGTCGAATTTTTACAAAACTGCGTATTTCATAGCTAGGACGTTAGCTCCTGCCGGTCTATGTTCTCCTGATAGTAAAAGAGTGAAAATATCGTCAAAAAGTCGAATTTTTACAAAACTGCGTATTTCATAGCTAGGACGTTAGCTCCTGCCGGTCTATGTTCTCCTGATAGTAAAAGAGTGAAAATATCGTCAAAAAGTCGAATTTTTACAAAACTGAGTATTTCATAGCTAGGACGTTAGCTCCTGCCGGTCTATGTTCTCCTGGTAGTAAAAGAGTGAAAATATCGTCAAAAAGTCGAATTTTTACAAAACTGCGTATTTCATAGCTAGGACGTTAGCTCCTGCCGGTCTATGTTCTCCTGATAGTAAAAGAGTGAAAATATCGTCAAAAAGTCGAATTTTTACTAAACTGCGTATTTCATAGCTAGGACGTTAGCTCCTGCCGGTCTATGTTCTCCTGATAGTAAAAGAGTGAAAATATCGTCAAAAAGTCGAATTTTTACTAAACTGCGTATTTCATAGCTAGGACGTTAGCTCCTGCCGGTCTATGTTCTCCTGATAGTAAAAGAGTGAAAATATCGTCAAAAAGTCGAATTTTTACTAAACTGCGTATTTCATAGCTAGGACGTTAGCTCCTGCCGGTCTATGTTCTCCTGATAGTAAAAGAGTGAAAATATCGTCAAAAAGTCGAATTTTAACTAAACTGCGTATTTCATAGCTAGGACCTTACCTCCTGCCGGTCTATGTTCTCCTGATAGTAAAAGAGTGAAAATATCGTCAAAAAGTCGAATTTTTACTAAACTGCGTATTTCATAGCTAGGACGTTAGCTCCTGCCGGTCTATGTTCTCCTGATAGTAAAAGAGTGAAAATATCGTCAAAAAGTCGAATTTTTACAAAACTGCGTATTTCATAGCTAGGACGTTAGCTCCTGCCGGTCTATGTTCTCCTGATAGTAAAAGAGTGAAAATATCGTCAAAAAGTCGAATTTTTACTAAACTGCGTATTTCATAGCTAGGACGTTAGCTCCTGCCGGTCTATGTTCACCTGATAGTAAAAGAGTGAAAATATCGTCAAAAAGTCGAATTTTTACAAAACTGCGTATTTCATAGCTAGGACGTTAGCTCCTGCCGGTCTATGTTCTCCTGATAGTAAAAGAGTGAAAATATCGTCAAAAAGTCGAATTTTTACAAAACTGCGTATTTCATAGCTAGGACGTTAGCTCCTGCCGGTCTATGTTCTCCTGATAGTAAAAGAGTGAAAATATCGTCAAAAAGTCGAATTTTTACTAAACTGCGTATTTCATAGCTAGGACGTTAGCTCCTGCCGGTCTATGTTCACCTGATAGTAAAAGAGTGAAAATATCGTCAAAAAGTCGAATTTTTACAAAACTGCGTATTTCATAGCTAGGACGTTAGCTCCTGCCGGTCTATGTTCTCCTGATAGTAAAAGAGTGAAAATATCGTCAAAAAGTCGAATTTTTACTAAACTGCGTATTTCATAGCTAGGACGTTAGCTCCTGCCGGTCTATGTTCTCCTGATAGTAAAAGAGTGAAAATATCGTCAAAAAGTCGAATTTTTACTAAACTGCGTATTTCATAGCTAGGACGTTAGCTCCTGCCGGTCTATGTTTTTCTGATAGTAAAAGAGTGAAAATATCGTCAAAAAATCGAATTTTTACTAAACTGCGTATTTCATAGCTAGGACCTTACCTCCTGCCGGTCTATGTTCTCCTGATAGTAAAAGAGTGAAAATATCGTCAAAAAGTCGAATTTTTACAAAACTGCGTATTTCATAGCTAGGACGTTAGCTCCTGCCGGTCTATGTTCTCCTAATAGTAAAAGAGTGAAAATATCGTCAAAAAGTCGAATTTTTACAAAACTGCGTATTTCATAGCTAGGACGTTAGCTCCTGCCGGTCTATGTTCTCCTGATAGTAAAAGAGTGAAAATATCGTCAAAAAGTCGAATTTTTACAAAACTGCGTATTTCATAGCTAGGACGTTAGCTCCTGCCGGTCTAAGTTCTCCTGATAGTAAAAGAGTGAAAATATCGTCAAAAAATCGAATTTTTACTAAACTGCGTATTTCATAGCTAGGACCTTACCTCCTGCCGGTCTATGTTCTCCTGATAGTAAAAGAGTGAAAATATCGTTAAAAAGTCGAATTTTTACAAAACTGCGTATTTCATAGCTAGGACGTTAGCTCCTGCCGGTCTATGTTCTCCTGATAGTAAAAGAGTGAAAATATCGTCAAAAAGTCGAATTTTTACAAAACTGCGTATTTCATAGCTAGGACGTTAGCCCGTGCCGGTCTATGTTCTCCTGGTAGTAAAAGAGTGAAAATATCGTCAAAAAGTCGAATTTTTACCAAACTGCGTATTTCATAGCTAGGACGTTAGCTCCTGCCGGTCTATGTTCTCCTGATAGTAAAAGAGTGAAAATATCGTCAAAAAGTCGAATTTTTACAAAACTGCGTATTTCATAGCTAGGACGTTAGCTCCTGCCGGTCTATGTTCTCCTGATAGTAAAAGAGTGAAAATATCGTCAAAAAGTCGAATTTTTATAAAACTGCGTATTTCATAGCTAGGACGTTAGCTCCTGCCGGTCTATGTTCTCCTGATAGTAAAAGAGTGAAAATATCGTCAAAAAGTCGAATTTTTACTAAACTGCGTATTTCATAGCTAGGACGTTAGCTCCTGCCGGTCTATGTTCTCCTGATAGTAAAAGAGTGAAAATATCGTCAAAAAGTCGAATTTTTACAAAACTGCGTATTTCATAGCTAGGACGTTAGCTCCTGCCGGTCTATGTTCTCCTGATAGGAAAAGAGTGAAAATATCGTCAAAAAGTCGAATTTTTACAAAGCTGCGTATTTCATAGCTAGGACGTTAGCTCCTGCCGGTCTATGTTCTCCTGATAGTAAAAGAGTGAAAATATCGTCAAAAAGTCGAATTTTTACAAAACTGCGTATTTCATAGCTAGGACGTTAGCTCCTGCCGGTCTATGTTCTCCTGATAGTAAAAGAGTGAAAATATCGTCAAAAAGTCGAATTTTTACAAAACTGCGTATTTCATAGCTAGGACGTTAGCCCCTGCCGGTCTATGTTCTCCTGGTAGTAAAAGAGTGAAAATGTCGTCAAAAAGTCGAATTTTTACTAAACTGCGTATTTCATAGCTAGGACGTTAGCTCCTGCCGGTCTATGTTCTCCTGATAGGAAAAGAGTGAAAATATCGTCAAAAAGTCGAATTTTTACAAAGCTGCGTATTTCATAGCTAGGACGTTAGCTCCTGCCGGTCTATGTTCTCCTGATAGTAAAAGAGTGAAAATATCGTCAAAAAGTCGAATTTTTACAAAACTGCGTATTTCATAGCTAGGACGTTAGCTCCTGCCGGTCTATGTTCTCCTGATAGTAAAAGAGTGAAAATATCGTCAAAAAGTCGAATTTTTACAAAACTGAGTATTTCATAGCTAGGACGTTAGCTCCTGCCGGTCTATGTTCTCCTGGTAGTAAAAGAGTGAAAATATCGTCAAAAAGTCGAATTTTTACAAAACTGCGTATTTCATAGCTAGGACGTTAGCTCCTGCCGGTCTATGTTCTCCTGATAGTAAAAGAGTGAAAATATTGTCAAAAAGTCGAATTTTTACAAAACTGCGTATTTCATAGCTAGGACGTTAGCTCCTGCCGGTCTATGTTCTCCTGATAGTAAAAGAGTGAAAATATCGTCAAAAAGTCGAATTTTTACTAAACTGCGTATTTCATAGCTAGGACGTTAGCTCCTGCCGGTCTATGTTCTCCTGATAGTAAAAGAGTGAAAATATCGTCAAAAAGTCGAATTTTTACTAAACTGCGTATTTCATAGCTAGGACGTTAGCTCCTGCCGGTCTATGTTCTCCTGATAGTAAAAGAGTGAAAATATCGTCAAAAAGTCGAATTTTTACAAAACTGCGTATTTCATAGCTAGGACGTTAGCTCCTGCCGGTCTATGTTCTCCTGATAGTAAAAGAGTGAAAATATCGTCAAAAAGTCGAATTTTAACAAAACTGCGTATTTCATAGCTAGGACCTTACCTCCTGCCGGTCTATGTTCTCCTGATAGTAAAAGAGTGAAAATATCGTCAAAAAGTCGAATTTTTACTAAACTGCGTATTTCATAGCTAGGACGTTAGCTCCTGCCGGTCTATGTTCTCCTGATAGTAAAAGAGTGAAAATATCGTCAAAAAGTCGAATTTTTACAAAACTGCGTATTTCATAGCTAGGACGTTAGCTCCTGCCGGTCTATGTTCTCCTGATAGTAAAAGAGTGAAAATATCGTCAGAAAGTCGAATTTTTACAAAACTGAGTATTTCATAGCTAGGACGTTAGCTCCTGCCGGTCTATGTTCTCCTGGTAGTAAAAGAGTGAAAATATCGTCAAAAAGTCGAATTTTTACAAAACTGCGTATTTCATAGCTAGGACGTTAGCTCCTGCCGGTCTATGTTCTCCTGATAGTAAAAGAGTGAAAATATCGTCAAAAAGTCGAATTTTTACTAAACTGCGTATTTCATAGCTAGGACGTTAGCTCCTGCCGGTCTATGTTCTCCTGATAGTAAAAGAGTGAAAATATCGTCAAAAAGTCGAATTTTTACTAAACTGCGTATTTCATAGCTAGGACGTTAGCTCCTGCCGGTCTATGTTCTCCTGATAGTAAAAGAGTGAAAATATCGTCAAAAAGTCGAATTTTTACAAAACTGCGTATTTCATAGCTAGGACGTTAGCTCCTGCCGGTCTATGTTCTCCTGATAGTAAAAGAGTGAAAATATCGTCAAAAAGTCGAATTTTAACTAAACTGCGTATTTCATAGCTAGGACCTTACCTCCTGCCGGTCTATGTTCTCCTGATAGTAAAAGAGTGAAAATATCGTCAAAAAGTCGAATTTTTACTAAACTGCGTATTTCATAGCTAGGACGTTAGCTCCTGCCGGTCTATGTTCTCCTGATAGTAAAAGAGTGAAAATATCGTCAAAAAGTCGAATTTTTACAAAACTGCGTATTTCATAGCTAGGACGTTAGCTCCTGCCGGTCTATGTTCTCCTGATAGTAAAAGAGTGAAAATATCGTCAAAAAGTCGAATTTTTACTAAACTGCGTATTTCATAGCTAGGACGTTAGCTCCTGCCGGTCTATGTTCACCTGATAGTAAAAGAGTGAAAATATCGTCAAAAAGTCGAATTTTTACAAAACTGCGTATTTCATAGCTAGGACGTTAGCTCCTGCCGGTCTATGTTCTCCTGATAGTAAAAGAGTGAAAATATCGTCAAAAAGTCGAATTTTTACAAAACTGCGTATTTCATAGCTAGGACGTTAGCTCCTGCCGGTCTATGTTCTCCTGATAGTAAAAGAGTGAAAATATCGTCAAAAAGTCGAATTTTTACTAAACTGCGTATTTCATAGCTAGGACGTTAGCTCCTGCCGGTCTATGTTCACCTGATAGTAAAAGAGTGAAAATATCGTCAAAAAGTCGAATTTTTACAAAACTGCGTATTTCATAGCTAGGACGTTAGCTCCTGCCGGTCTATGTTCTCCTGATAGTAAAAGAGTGAAAATATCGTCAAAAAGTCGAATTTTTACTAAACTGCGTATTTCATAGCTAGGACGTTAGCTCCTGCCGGTCTATGTTCTCCTGATAGTAAAAGAGTGAAAATATCGTCAAAAAGTCGAATTTTTACTAAACTGCGTATTTCATAGCTAGGACGTTAGCTCCTGCCGGTCTATGTTTTTCTGATAGTAAAAGAGTGAAAATATCGTCAAAAAATCGAATTTTTACAAAACTGCGTATTTCATAGCTAGGACCTTACCTTCTGCCGGTCTATGTTCTCCTGATAGTAAAAGAGTGAAAATATCGTCAAAAAGTCGAATTTTTACAAAACTGCGTATTTCATAGCTAGGACGTTAGCTCCTGCCGGTCTATGTTCTCCTAATAGTAAAAGAGTGAAAATATCGTCAAAAAGTCGAATTTTTACAAAACTGCGTATTTCATAGCTAGGACGTTAGCTCCTGCCGGTCTATGTTCTCCTAATAGTAAAAGAGTGAAAATATCGTCAAAAAGTCGAATTTTTACAAAACTGCGTATTTCATAGCTAGGACGTTAGCTCCTGCCGGTCTAAGTTCTCCTGATAGTAAAAGAGTGAAAATATCGTCAAAAAATCGAATTTTTACTAAACTGCGTATTTCATAGCTAGGACCTTACCTCCTGCCGGTCTATGTTCTCCTGATAGTAAAAGAGTGAAAATATCGTTAAAAAGTCGAATTTTTACCAAACTGCGTATTTCATAGCTAGGACGTTAGCTCCTGCCGGTCTATGTTCTCCTGATAGTAAAAGAGTGAAAATATCGTCAAAAAGTCGAATTTTTACAAAACTGCGTATTTCATAGCTAGGACGTTAGCCCGTGCCGGTCTATGTTCTCCTGGTAGTAAAAGAGTGAAAATATCGTTAAAAAGTCGAATTTTTACCAAACTGCGTATTTCATAGCTAGGACGTTAGCTCCTGCCGGTCTATGTTCTCCTGATAGTAAAAGAGTGAAAATATCGTCAAAAAGTCGAATTTTTACAAAACTGCGTATTTCATAGCTAGGACGTTAGCTCCTGCCGGTCTATGTTCTCCTGATAGTAAAAGAGTGAAAATATCGTCAAAAAGTCGAATTTTTATAAAACTGCGTATTTCATAGCTAGGACGTTAGCTCCTGCCGGTCTATGTTCTCCTGATAGTAAAAGAGTGAAAATATCGTCAAAAAGTCGAATTTTTACTAAACTGCGTATTTCATAGCTAGGACGTTAGCTCCTGCCGGTCTATGTTCTCCTGATAGTAAAAGAGTGAAAATATCGTCAAAAAGTCGAATTTTTACAAAACTGCGTATTTCATAGCTAGGACGTTAGCTCCTGCCGGTCTATGTTCTCCTGATAGGAAAAGAGTGAAAATATCGTCAAAAAGTCGAATTTTTACAAAGCTGCGTATTTCATAGCTAGGACGTTAGCTCCTGCCGGTCTATGTTCTCCTGATAGTAAAAGAGTGAAAATATCGTCAAAAAGTCGAATTTTTACAAAACTGCGTATTTCATAGCTAGGACGTTAGCTCCTGCCGGTCTATGTTCTCCTGATAGTAAAAGAGTGAAAATATCGTCAAAAAGTCGAATTTTTACAAATCTGCGTATTTCATAGCTAGGACGTTAGCCCCTGCCGGTCTATGTTCTCCTGGTAGTAAAAGAGTGAAAATGTCGTCAAAAAGTCGAATTTTTACTAAACTGCGTATTTCATAGCTAGGACGTTAGCTCCTGCCGGTCTATGTTCTCCTGATAGGAAAAGAGTGAAAATATCGTCAAAAAGTCGAATTTTTACAAAGCTGCGTATTTCATAGCTAGGACGTTAGCTCCTGCCGGTCTATGTTCTCCTGATAGTAAAAGAGTGAAAATATCGTCAAAAAGTCGAATTTTTACAAAACTGCGTATTTCATAGCTAGGACGTTAGCTCCTGCCGGTCTATGTTCTCCTGATAGTAAAAGAGTGAAAATATCGTCAAAAAGTCGAATTTTTACAAAACTGAGTATTTCATAGCTAGGACGTTAGCTCCTGCCGGTCTATGTTCTCCTGGTAGTAAAAGAGTGAAAATATCGTCAAAAAGTCGAATTTTTACAAAACTGCGTATTTCATAGCTAGGACGTTAGCTCCTGCCGGTCTATGTTCTCCTGATAGTAAAAGAGTGAAAATATTGTCAAAAAGTCGAATTTTTACAAAACTGCGTATTTCATAGCTAGGACGTTAGCTCCTGCCGGTCTATGTTCTCCTGATAGTAAAAGAGTGAAAATATCGTCAAAAAGTCGAATTTTTACTAAACTGCGTATTTCATAGCTAGGACGTTAGCTCCTGCCGGTCTATGTTCTCCTGATAGTAAAAGAGTGAAAATATCGTCAAAAAGTCGAATTTTTACTAAACTGCGTATTTCATAGCTAGGACGTTAGCTCCTGCCGGTCTATGTTCTCCTGATAGTAAAAGAGTGAAAATATCGTCAAAAAGTCGAATTTTTACAAAACTGCGTATTTCATAGCTAGGACGTTAGCTCCTGCCGGTCTATGTTCTCCTGATAGTAAAAGAGTGAAAATATCGTCAAAAAGTCGAATTTTAACTAAACTGCGTATTTCATAGCTAGGACCTTACCTCCTGCCGGTCTATGTTCTCCTGATAGTAAAAGAGTGAAAATATCGTCAAAAAGTCGAATTTTTACTAAACTGCGTATTTCATAGCTAGGACGTTAGCTCCTGCCGGTCTATGTTCTCCTGATAGTAAAAGAGTGAAAATATCGTCAAAAAGTCGAATTTTTACAAAACTGCGTATTTCATAGCTAGGACGTTAGCTCCTGCCGGTCTATGTTCTCCTGATAGTAAAAGAGTGAAAATATCGTCAAAAAGTCGAATTTTTACTAAACTGCGTATTTCATAGCTAGGACGTTAGCTCCTGCCGGTCTATGTTCACCTGATAGTAAAAGAGTGAAAATATCGTCAAAAAGTCGAATTTTTACAAAACTGCGTATTTCATAGCTAGGACGTTAGCTCCTGCCGGTCTATGTTCTCCTGATAGTAAAAGAGTGAAAATATCGTCAAAAAGTCGAATTTTTACTAAACTGCGTATTTCATATCTAGGACGTTAGCTCCTGCCGGTCTATGTTCTCCTGATAGTAAAAGAGTGAAAATATCGTCAAAAAGTCGAATTTTTACTAAACTGCGTATTTCATAGCTAGGACGTTAGCTCCTGCCGGTCTATGTTTTTCTGATAGTAAAAGAGTGAAAATATCGTCAAAAAATCGAATTTTTACTAAACTGCGTATTTCATAGCTAGGACCTTACCTTCTGCCGGTCTATGTTCTCCTGATAGTAAAAGAGTGAAAATATCGTCAAAAAGTCGAATTTTTACAAAACTGCGTATTTCATAGCTAGGACGTTAGCTCCTGCCGGTCTATGTTCTCCTAATAGTAAAAGAGTGAAAATATCGTCAAAAAGTCGAATTTTTACAAAACTGCGTATTTCATAGCTAGGACGTTAGCTCCTGCCGGTCTATGTTCTCCTAATAGTAAAAGAGTGAAAATATCGTCAAAAAGTCGAATTTTTACAAAACTGCGTATTTCATAGCTAGGACGTTAGCTCCTGCCGGTCTAAGTTCTCCTGATAGTAAAAGAGTGAAAATATCGTCAAAAAATCGAATTTTTACTAAACTGCGTATTTCATAGCTAGGACCTTACCTCCTGCCGGTCTATGTTCTCCTGATAGTAAAAGAGTGAAAATATCGTTAAAAAGTCGAATTTTTACCAAACTGCGTATTTCATAGCTAGGACGTTAGCTCCTGCCGGTCTATGTTCTCCTGATAGTAAAAGAGTGAAAATATCGTCAAAAAGTCGAATTTTTACAAAACTGCGTATTTCATAGCTAGGACGTTAGCCCGTGCTGGTCTATGTTCTCCTGGTAGTAAAAGAGTGAAAATATCGTTAAAAAGTCGAATTTTTACCAAACTGCGTATTTCATAGCTAGGACGTTAGCTCCTGCCGGTCTATGTTCTCCTGATAGTAAAAGAGTGAAAATATCGTCAAAAAGTCGAATTTTTACAAAACTGCGTATTTCATAGCTAGGACGTTAGCTCCTGCCGGTCTATGTTCTCCTGATAGTAAAAGAGTGAAAATATCGTCAAAAAGTCGAATTTTTAAAAAACTGCGTATTTCATAGCTAGGACGTTAGCTCCTGCCGGTCTATGTTCTCCTGATAGTAAAAGAGTGAAAATATCGTCAAAAAGTCGAATTTTTACTAAACTGCGTATTTCATAGCTAGGACGTTAGCTCCTGCCGGTCTATGTTCTCCTGATAGTAAAAGAGTGAAAATATCGTCAAAAAGTCGAATTTTTACAAAACTGCGTATTTCATAGCTAGGACGTTAGCTCCTGCCGGTCTATGTTCTCCTGATAGTAAAAGAGTGAAAATATCGTCAAAAAGTCGAATTTTTACAAAACTGCGTATTTCATAGCTAGGACGTTAGCCCCTGCCGGTCTATGTTCTCCTGGTAGTAAAAGAGTGAAAATGTCGTCAAAAAGTCTAATTTTTACTAAACTGCGTATTTCATAGCTAGGACGTTAGCTCCTGCCGGTCTATGTTCTCCTGATAGGAAAAGAGTGAAAATATCGTCAAAAAGTCGAATTTTTACAAAGCTGCGTATTTCATAGCTAGGACGTTAGCTCCTGCCGGTCTATGTTCTCCTGATAGTAAAAGAGTGAAAATATCGTCAAAAAGTCGAATTTTTACAAAACTGCGTATTTCATAGCTAGGACGTTAGCTCCTGCCGGTCTATGTTCTCCTGATAGGAAAAGAGTGAAAATATCGTCAAAAAGTTGAATTTTTACAAAGCTGCGTATTTCATAGCTAGGACGTTAGCTCCTGCCGGTCTATGTTCTCCTGATAGTAAAAGAGTGAAAATATCGTCAAAAAGTCGAATTTTTACAAAACTGCGTGTTTCATAGCTAGGACGTTAGCTCCTGCCGGTCTATGTTCTCCTGATAGTAAAAGAGTGAAAATATCGTCAAAAAGTTTAATTTTTACTAAACTGCGTATTTCATAGCTAGGACCTTACCTCCTGCCGGTCTATGTTCTCCTGATAGTAAAAGAGTGAAAATATCGTCAAAAAGTCGAATTTTTACAAAACTGCGTATTTCATAATTAGGACGATAGCTCCTGCCGGTCTATGTTCTACTGATAGTAAAAGAGTGAAAATATCGTCAAAAAGTCGAATTTTTACTAAACTGCGTATTTCATAGCTAGGACGTTAGCTCCTGCCGGTCTATGTTCTCCTGATAGTAAAAGAGTGAAAATATCGTCAAAAAGTCGAATTTTTACTAAACTGCGTATTTCATAGCTAGGACCTTACCTCCTGCCGGTCTATGTTCTCCTGATAGTAAAAGAGTGAAAATATCGTCAAAAAGTCAAATTTTTACTAAACTGCGTATTTCATAGCTAAGACGTTAGCTCCTGCCGGTCTATGTTCTCCTGATAGTAAAAGAGTAAAATATCGTCAAAAAGCCGAATTTTTACAAAACTGCGTATTTCATAGCTACGACGTTAGCTCCTGCCGGTCTATGTTCACCTGATAGTAAAAGAGTGAAAATATCGTCAAAAAGTCGAATTTTTACAAAACTGCGTATTTCATAGCTAGGACGTTAGCTCCTGCCGGTCTATGTTCTCCTGATAGTAAAAGAGTGAAAATATCGTCAAAAAGTCGAATTTTTACAAAACTGCGTATTTCATAGCTAGGACGTTAGCCCGTGCCGGTCTATGTTCTCCTGGTAGTAAAAGAGTGAAAATATCGTTAAAAAGTCGAATTTTTACCAAACTGCGTATTTCATAGCTAGGACGTTAGCTCCTGCCGGTCTATGTTCTCCTGATAGTAAAAGAGTGAAAATATCGTCAAAAAGTCGAATTTTTACAAAACTGCGTATTTCATAGCTAGGACGTTAGCTCCTGCCGGTCTATGTTCTCCTGATAGTAAAAGAGTGAAAATATCGTCAAAAAGTCGAATTTTTATAAAACTGCGTATTTCATAGCTAGGACGTTAGCTCCTGCCGGTCTATGTTCTCCTGATAGTAAAAGAGTGAAAATATCGTCAAAAAGTCGAATTTTTACTAAACTGCGTATTTCATAGCTAGGACGTTAGCTCCTGCCGGTCTATGTTCTCCTGATAGTAAAAGAGTGAAAATATCGTCAAAAAGTCGAATTTTTACAAAACTGCGTATTTCATAGCTAGGACGTTAGCTCCTGCCGGTCTATGTTCTCCTGATAGTAAAAGAGTGAAAATATCGTCAAAAAGTCGAATTTTTACAAAACTGCGTATTTCATAGCTAGGACGTTAGCCCCTGCCGGTCTATGTTCTCCTGGTAGTAAAAGAGTGAAAATGTCGTCAAAAAGTCTAATTTTTACTAAACTGCGTATTTCATAGCTAGGACGTTAGCTCCTGCCGGTCTATGTTCTCCTGATAGTAAAAGAGTGAAAATATCGTCAAAAAGTCGAATTTTTACAAAACTGCGTATTTCATAGCTAGGACGTTAGCTCCTGCCGGTCTATGTTCTCCTGATAGTAAAAGAGTGAAAATATCGTCAAAAAGTCGAATTTTTACAAAACTGCGTATTTCATAGCTAGGACGTTAGCTCCTGCCGGTCTATGTTCTCCTGATAGTAAAAGAGTGAAAATATCGTCAAAAAGTCGAATTTTTACAAAACTGAGTATTTCATAGCTAGGACGTTAGCTCCTTCCGGTCTATGTTCTCCTGATAGTAAAAGAGCGAAAATATCGTCAAAAAGTCGAATTTTTACAAAACTGCGTATTTCATAGCTAGGACGTTAGCTCCTGCCGGTCTATGTTCTCCTGATAGTAAAAGAGTGAAAATATCGTCAAAAAGTCGAATTTTCACAAAACTGCGTATTTCATAGCTAGGACGTTAGTTCCTGCCGGTCTATGTTCTCCTGGTAGTAAAAGAGTGAAAATATCGTCAAAAAGTCGAATTTTTACAAAACTGCGTATTTCATAGCTAGGACGTTAGCCCCTGCCGGTCTATGTTCTCCTGATAGTAAAAGAGTGAAAATATCGTCAAAAAGTCGAATTTTTACTAAACTGCGTATTTCATAGCTAGGACGTTAGCTCCTGCCGGTCTATGTTCTCCTGATAGTAAAAGAGTGAAAATATCGTCAAAAAGACGAATTTTTACAAAACTGCGTATTTCATAACTAGGATGTTAGCTCCTGCCGGTCTATGTTCTCCTGATAGTAAAAGAGTGAAAATATCGTCAAAAAGTCGAATTTTTACAAAACTGCGTATTTCATAGCTAGGACGTTAGCTCCTGCCGGTCTATGTTCTCCTGATAGTAAAAGAGTGAAAATATCGTCAAAAAGTCGAATTTTTACTAAACTGCGTATTTCATCGCTAGGACGTTAGCTCCTGCCGGTCTATGTTCTCCTGATAGTAAAAGAGTGAAAATATCGTCAAAAAGTCGAATTTTTACAAAACTGAGTATTTCATAGCTAGGACGTTAGCTCCTGCCGGCCTATGTTCTCCTGATAGTAAAAGAGTGAAAATATCGTCAAAAAGTCGAATTTTTACAAAACTGCGTATTTCATAGCTAGGACGTTAGCTCCTGCCGGTCTATGTTCTCCTGATAGTAAAAGAGTGAAAATATCGTCAAAAAGTCGAATTTTTACAAAACTGCGTATTTCATAGCTAGGACGTTAGCCCCTGCCGGTCTATGTTCTCCTGGTAGTAAAAGAGTGAAAATGTCGTCAAAAAGTCGAATTTTTACTAAACTGAGTATTTCATAGCTAGGACGTTAGCTCCTGCCGGTCTATGTTCTCCTGATAGTAAAAGAGTGAAAATATCGTCAAAAAGTCGAATTTTTACTAAACTGCGTATTTCATAGCTAGGACCTTACCTCCGGCCGGTCTATGTTCTCCTGATAGTAAAAGAGTGAAAATATCGTCAAAAAGTCGAATTTTTACAAAACTGAGTATTTCATAGCTAGGACGTTAGCTCCTGCCGGTCTATGTTCTCCTGATAGTAAAAGAGTGAAAATATCGTCAAAAAGTCGAATTTTTACTAAACTGCGTATTTCATAGCTAGGACGTTAGCTCCTGCCGGTCTATGTTCTCCTGATAGTAAAAGAGTGAAAATATCGTCGAAAAGTCGAATTTTTACAAAACTGCGTATTTCATAGCTAGGACCTTACCTCCTGCCGGTCTATGTTCTCCTGATAGTAAAAGAGTGAAAATATCGTCAAAAAGTCGAATTTTTACAAAACTGCGTATTTCATAGCTAGGACGTTAGCTCCTGCCGGTCTATGTTCTCCTGATAGTAAAAGAGTGAAAATATCGTCAAAAAGTCGAATTTTTACAAAACTGCGTATTTCATAGCTAGGACGTTAGCCCCTGCCGGTCTATGTTCTCCTGGTAGTAAAAGAGTGAAAATGTCGTCAAAAAGTCGAATTTTTACTAAACTGCGTATTTCATAGCTAGGACGTTAGCTCCTGCCGGTCTATGTTCTCCTGATAGGAAAAGAGTGAAAATATCGTCAAAAAGTCGAATTTTTACAAAGCTGCGTATTTCATAGCTAGGACGTTAGCTCCTGCCGGTCTATGTTCTCCTGATAGTAAAAGAGTGAAAATATCGTCAAAAAGTCGAATTTTTACTGAACTGCGTATTTCATAGCTAGGACCTTACCTCCTGCCGGTCTATGTTCTCCTGATAGTAAAAGAGTGAAAATATCGTCAAAAAGTCGAATTTTTACTAAACTGCGTATTTCATAGCTAGGACGTTAGCTCCTGCCGGTCTATGTTCTCCTGATAGTAAAAGAGTGAAAATATCGTCAAAAAGTCGAATTTTTACAAAACTGCGTGTTTCATAGCTAGGACGTTAGCTCCTGCCGGTCTAAGTTCTCCTGATAGTAAAAGAGTGAAAATATCGTCAAAAAACCGAATTTTTACTAAACTGCGTATTTCATAGCTAGGACCTTACCTCCGGCCGGTCTATGTTCTCCTGATAGTAAAAGAGTGAAAATATCGTCAAAAAGTCGAATTTTTACAAAACTGAGTATTTCATAGCTAGGACGTTAGCTCCTGCCGGTCTATGTTCTCCTGATAGTAAAAGAGTGAAAATATCGTCAAAAAGTCGAATTTTTACAAAACTGCGTATTTCATAGCTAGGACGTTAGCTCCTGCCGGTCTATGTTCTCCTGATAGGAAAAGAGTGAAAATATCGTCAAAAAGTCGAATTTTTACAAAGCTGCGTATTTCATAGCTAGGACGTTAGCTCCTGCCGGTCTATGTTCTCCTGATAGTAAAAGAGTGAAAATATCGTCAAAAAGTCGAATTTTTACTAAACTGCGTATTTCATAGCTAGGACGTTAGCTCCTGCCGGTCTATGTTCTCCTGATAGTAAAAGAGTGAAAATATCGTCAAAAAGTCGAATTTTTACAAAACTGCGTATTTCATAGCTAGGACGTTAGCCCCTGCCGGTCTATGTTCTCCTGGTAGTAAAAGAGTGAAAATGTCGTCAAAAAGTCGAATTTTTACTAAACTGCGTATTTCATAGCTAGGACGTTAGCTCCTGCCGGTCTATGTTCTCCTGATAGGAAAAGAGTGAAAATATCGTCAAAAAGTCGAATTTTTACAAAGCTGCGTATTTCATAGCTAGGACGTTAGCTCCTGCCGGTCTATGTTCTCCTGATAGTAAAAGAGTGAAAATATCGTCAAAAAGTCGAATTTTTACAAAACTGCGTATTTCATAGCTAGGACGTTAGCTCCTGCCGGTCTATGTTCTCCTGATAGTAAAAGAGTGAAAATATCGTCAAAAAGTCGAATTTTTACAAAACTGAGTATTTCATAGCTAGGACGTTAGCTCCTGCCGGTCTATGTTCTCCTGGTAGTAAAAGAGTGAAAATATCGTCAAAAAGTCGAATTTTTACAAAACTGCGTATTTCATAGCTAGGACGTTAGCTCCTGCCGGTCTATGTTCTCCTGATAGTAAAAGAGTGAAAATATTGTCAAAAAGTCGAATTTTTACAAAACTGCGTATTTCATAGCTAGGACGTTAGCTCCTGCCGGTCTATGTTCTCCTGATAGTAAAAGAGTGAAAATATCGTCAAAAAGTCGAATTTTTACTAAACTGCGTATTTCATAGCTAGGACGTTAGCTCCTGCCGGTCTATGTTCTCCTGATAGTAAAAGAGTGAAAATATCGTCAAAAAGTCGAATTTTTACTAAACTGCGTATTTCATAGCTAGGACGTTAGCTCCTGCCGGTCTATGTTCTCCTGATAGTAAAAGAGTGAAAATATCGTCAAAAAGTCGAATTTTTACAAAACTGCGTATTTCATAGCTAGGACGTTAGCTCCTGCCGGTCTATGTTCTCCTGATAGTAAAAGAGTGAAAATATCGTCAAAAAGTCGAATTTTAACTAAACTGCGTATTTCATAGCTAGGACCTTACCTCCTGCCGGTCTATGTTCTCCTGATAGTAAAAGAGTGAAAATATCGTCAAAAAGTCGAATTTTTACTAAACTGCGTATTTCATAGCTAGGACGTTAGCTCCTGCCGGTCTATGTTCTCCTGATAGTAAAAGAGTGAAAATATCGTCAAAAAGTCGAATTTTTACAAAACTGCGTATTTCATAGCTAGGACGTTAGCTCCTGCCGGTCTATGTTCTCCTGATAGTAAAAGAGTGAAAATATCGTCAAAAAGTCGAATTTTTACTAAACTGCGTATTTCATAGCTAGGACGTTAGCTCCTGCCGGTCTATGTTCACCTGATAGTAAAAGAGTGAAAATATCGTCAAAAAGTCGAATTTTTACAAAACTGCGTATTTCATAGCTAGGACGTTAGCTCCTGCCGGTCTATGTTCTCCTGATAGTAAAAGAGTGAAAATATCGTCAAAAAGTCGAATTTTTACTAAACTGCGTATTTCATAGCTAGGACGTTAGCTCCTGCCGGTCTATGTTCTCCTGAGAGTAAAAGAGTGAAAATATCGTCAAAAAGTCGAATTTTTACTAAACTGCGTATTTCATAGCTAGGACGTTAGCTCCTGCCGGTCTATGTTTTTCTGATAGTAAAAGAGTGAAAATATCGTCAAAAAATCGAATTTTTACTAAACTGCGTATTTCATAGCTAGGACCTTACCTTCTGCCGGTCTATGTTCTCCTGATAGTAAAAGAGTGAAAATATCGTCAAAAAGTCGAATTTTTACAAAACTGCGTATTTCATAGCTAGGACGTTAGCTCCTGCCGGTCTATGTTCTCCTAATAGTAAAAGAGTGAAAATATCGTCAAAAAGTCGAATTTTTACAAAACTGCGTATTTCATAGCTAGGACGTTAGCTCCTGCCGGTCTATGTTCTCCTAATAGTAAAAGAGTGAAAATATCGTCAAAAAGTCGAATTTTTACAAAACTGCGTATTTCATAGCTAGGACGTTAGCTCCTGCCGGTCTAAGTTCTCCTGATAGTAAAAGAGTGAAAATATCGTCAAAAAATCGAATTTTTACTAAACTGCGTATTTCATAGCTAGGACCTTACCTCCTGCCGGTCTATGTTCTCCTGATAGTAAAAGAGTGAAAATATCGTTAAAAAGTCGAATTTTTACCAAACTGCGTATTTCATAGCTAGGACGTTAGCTCCTGCCGGTCTATGTTCTCCTGATAGTAAAAGAGTGAAAATATCGTCAAAAAGTCGAATTTTTACAAAACTGCGTATTTCATAGCTAGGACGTTAGCCCGTGCCGGTCTATGTTCTCCTGGTAGTAAAAGAGTGAAAATATCGTTAAAAAGTCGAATTTTTACAAAACTGCGTATTTCATAGCTAGGACGTTAGCTCCTGCCGGTCTATGTTCTCCTGATAGTAAAAGAGTGAAAATATCGTCAAAAAGTCGAATTTTTACAAAACTGCGTATTTCATAGCTAGGACGTTAGCTCCTGCCGGTCTATGTTCTCCTGATAGTAAAAGAGTGAAAATAACGTCAAAAAGTCGAATTTTTATAAAACTGCGTATTTCATAGCTAGGACGTTAGCTCCTGCCGGTCTATGTTCTCCTGATAGTAAAAGAGTGAAAATATCGTCAAAAAGTCGAATTTTTACTAAACTGCGTATTTCATAGCTAGGACGTTAGCTCCTGCCGGTCTATGTTCTCCTGATAGTAAAAGAGTGAAAATATCGTCAAAAAGTCGAATTTTTACAAAACTGCGTATTTCATAGCTAGGACGTTAGCTCCTGCCGGTCTATGTTCTCCTGATAGTAAAAGAGTGAAAATATCGTCAAAAAGTCGAATTTTTACAAAACTGCGTATTTCATAGCTAGGACGTTAGCCCCTGCCGGTCTATGTTCTCCTGGTAGTAAAAGAGTGAAAATGTCGTCAAAAAGTCTAATTTTTACTAAACTGCGTATTTCATAGCTAGGACGTTAGCTCCTGCCGGTCTATGTTCTCCTGATAGGAAAAGAGTGAAAATATCGTCAAAAAGTCGAATTTTTACAAAGCTGCGTATTTCATAGCTAGGACGTTAGCTCCTGCCGGTCTATGTTCTCCTGATAGTAAAAGAGTGAAAATATCGTCAAAAAGTCGAATTTTTACAAAACTGCGTATTTCATAGCTAGGACGTTAGCTCCTGCCGGTCTATGTTCTCCTGATAGTAAAAGAGTGAAAATATCGTCAAAAAGTCGAATTTTTACAAAACTGAGTATTTCATAGCTAGGACGTTAGCTCCTTCCGGTCTATGTTCTCCTGATAGTAAAAGAGCGAAAATATCGTCAAAAAGTCGAATTTTTACAAAACTGCGTATTTCATAGCTAGGACGTTAGCTCCTGCCGGTCTATGTTCTCCTGATAGTAAAAGAGTGAAAATATCGTCAAAAAGTCGAATTTTCACAAAACTGCGTATTTCATAGCTAGGACGTTAGTTCCTGCCGGTCTATGTTCTCCTGGTAGTAAAAGAGTGAAAATATCGTCAAAAAGTCGAATTTTTACAAAACTGCGTATTTCATAGCTAGGACGTTAGCCCCTGCCGGTCTATGTTCTCCTGATAGTAAAAGAGTGAAAATATCGTCAAAAAGTCGAATTTTTACTAAACTGCGTATTTCATAGCTAGGACGTTAGCTCCTGCCGGTCTATGTTCTCCTGATAGTAAAAGAGTGAAAATATCGTCAAAAAGTCGAATTTTTACAAAACTGCGTATTTCATAGCTAGGACGTTAGCTCCTGCCGGTCTATGTTCTCCTGATAGTAATAGAGTGAAAATATCGTCAAAAAGTCGAATTTTTACAAAACTGCGTATTTCATAGCTAGGACGTTAGCCCCTGCCGGTCTATGTTCTCTTGGTAGTAAAAGAGTGAAAATGTCGTCAAAAAGTCGAATTTTTACTAAACTGCGTATTTCATAGCTAGGACGTTAGCTCCTGCCGGTCTATGTTCTCCTGATAGGAAAAGAGTGAAAATATCGTCAAAAAGTTGAATTTTTACAAAGCTGCGTATTTCATAGCTAGGACGTTAGCTCCTGCCGGTCTATGTTCTCCTGATAGTAAAAGAGTGAAAATATCGTCAAAAAGTCGAATTTTTACAAAACTGCGTATTTCATAGCTAGGACGTTAGCTCCTGCCGGTCTATGTTCTCCTGATAGTAAAAGAGTGAAAATATCGTCAAAAAGTCGAATTTTTACAAAACTGAGTATTTCATAGCTAGGACGTTAGCTCCTGCCGGTCTATGTTCTCCTGATAGTAAAAGAGTGAAAATATCGTCAAAAAGTCGAATTTTTACTAAACTGCGTATTTCATAGCTAGGACCTTACCTCCTGCCGGTCTATGTTCTCCTGATAGTAAAAGAATGAAAATATCGTCAAAAAGTCGAATTTTTACAAAACTGCGTATTTCATAGCTAGGACCTTACCTCCTGCCGGTCTATGTTCTCCTGATAGTAAAAGAGTGAAAATATCGTCAAAAAGTCGAATTTTTACTAAACTGCGTATTTCATAGCTAGGACGTTAGCTCCTGCCGGTCTATGTTATCCTGATAGTAAAAGAGTGAAAATATCGTCAAAAAGTCGAATTTTTACAAAACTGCGTATTTCATAGCTAGGACGTTAGCTCCTGCCGGTCTATGTTCTCCTGATAGTAAAAGAGTGAAAATATCGTCAAAAAGTCGAATTTTTACAAAACTGCGTATTTCATAGCTAGGACGTTAGCCCCTGCCGGTCTATGTTCTCCTGGTAGTAAAAGAGTGAAAATGTCGTCAAAAAGTCGAATTTTTACTAAACTGCGTATTTCATAGCTAGGACGTTAGCTCCTGCCGGTCTATGTTCTCCTGATAGGAAAAGAGTGAAAATATCGTCAAAAAGTCGAATTTTTACAAAGCTGCGTATTTCATAGCTAGGACGTTAGCTCCTGCCGGTCTATGTTCTCCTGATAGTAAAAGAGTGAAAATATCGTCAAAAAGTTTAATTTTTACTAAACTGCGTATTTCATAGCTAGGACCTTACCTCCTGCCGGTCTATGTTCTCCTGATAGTAAAAGAGTGAAAATATCGTCAAAAAGTCGAATTTTTACAAAACTGCGTATTTCATAATTAGGACGATAGCTCCTGCCGGTCTATGTTCTACTGATAGTAAAAGAGTGAAAATATCGTCAAAAAGTCGAATTTTTACTAAACTGCGTATTTCATAGCTAGGACGTTAGCTCCTGCCGGTCTATGTTCTCCTGATAGTAAAAGAGTGAAAATATCGTCAAAAAGTCGAATTTTTACTAAACTGCGTATTTCATAGCTAGGACCTTACCTCCTGCCGGTCTATGTTCTCCTGATAGTAAAAGAGTGAAAATATCGTCAAAAAGTCAAATTTTTACTAAACTGCGTATTTCATAGCTAAGACGTTAGCTCCTGCCGGTCTATGTTCTCCTGATAGTAAAAGAGTAAAATATCGTCAAAAAGCCGAATTTTTACAAAACTGCGTATTTCATAGCTACGACGTTAGCTCCTGCCGGTCTATGTTCACCTGATAGTAAAAGAGTGAAAATATCGTCAAAAAGTCGAATTTTTACAAAACTGCGTATTTCATAGCTAGGACGTTAGCTCCTGCCGGTCTATGTTCTCCTGATAGTAAAAGAGTGAAAATATCGTCAAAAAGTCGAATTTTTACAAAACTGCGTATTTCATAGCTAGGACGTTAGCCCGTGCCGGTCTATGTTCTCCTGGTAGTAAAAGAGTGAAAATATCGTTAAAAAGTCGAATTTTTACAAAACTGCGTATTTCATAGCTAGGACGTTAGCTCCTGCCGGTCTATGTTCTCCTGATAGTAAAAGAGTGAAAATATCGTCAAAAAGTCGAATTTTTACAAAACTGCGTATTTCATAGCTAGGACGTTAGCTCCTGCCGGTCTATGTTCTCCTGATAGTAAAAGAGTGAAAATATCGTCAAAAAGTCGAATTTTTATAAAACTGCGTATTTCATAGCTAGGACGTTAGCTCCTGCCGGTCTATGTTCTCCTGATAGTAAAAGAGTGAAAATATCGTCAAAAAGTCGAATTTTTACTAAACTGCGTATTTCATAGCTAGGACGTTAGCTCCTGCCGGTCTATGTTCTCCTGATAGTAAAAGAGTGAAAATATCGTCAAAAAGTCGAATTTTTACAAAACTGCGTATTTCATAGCTAGGACGTTAGCTCCTGCCGGTCTATGTTCTCCTGATAGTAAAAGAGTGAAAATATCGTCAAAAAGTCGAATTTTTACAAAACTGCGTATTTCATAGCTAGGACGTTAGCCCCTGCCGGTCTATGTTCTCCTGGTAGTAAAAGAGTGAAAATGTCGTCAAAAAGTCTAATTTTTACTAAACTGCGTATTTCATAGCTAGGACGTTAGCTCCTGCCGGTCTATGTTCTCCTGATAGGAAAAGAGTGAAAATATCGTCAAAAAGTCGAATTTTTACAAAGCTGCGTATTTCATAGCTAGGACGTTAGCTCCTGCCGGTCTATGTTCTCCTGATAGTAAAAGAGTGAAAATATCGTCAAAAAGTCGAATTTTTACAAAACTGCGTATTTCATAGCTAGGACGTTAGCTCCTGCCGGTCTATGTTCTCCTGATAGTAAAAGAGTGAAAATATCGTCAAAAAGTCGAATTTTTACAAAACTGAGTATTTCATAGCTAGGACGTTAGCTCCTTCCGGTCTATGTTCTCCTGATAGTAAAAGAGCGAAAATATCGTCAAAAAGTCGAATTTTTACAAAAATGCGTATTTCATAGCTAGGACGTTAGCTCCTGCCGGTCTATGTTCTCCTGATAGTAAAAGAGTGAAAATATCGTCAAAAAGTCGAATTTTCACAAAACTGCGTATTTCATAGCTAGGACGTTAGTTCCTGCCGGTCTATGTTCTCCTGGTAGTAAAAGAGTGAAAATATCGTCAAAAAGTCGAATTTTTACAAAACTGCGTATTTCATAGCTAGGACGTTAGCCCCTGCCGGTCTATGTTCTCCTGATAGTAAAAGAGTGAAAATATCGTCAAAAAGTCGAATTTTTACTAAACTGCGTATTTCATAGCTAGGACGTTAGCTCCTGCCGGTCTATGTTCTCCTGATAGTAAAAGAGTGAAAATATCGTCAAAAAGACGAATTTTTACAAAACTGCGTATTTCATAACTAGGATGTTAGCTCCTGCCGGTCTATGTTCTCCTGATAGTAAAAGAGTGAAAATATCGTCAAAAAGTCGAATTTTTACAAAACTGCGTATTTCATAGCTAGGACGTTAGCTCCTGCCGGTCTATGTTCTCCTGATAGTAAAAGAGTGAAAATATCGTCAAAAAGTCGAATTTTTACTAAACTGCGTATTTCATCGCTAGGACGTTAGCTCCTGCCGGTCTATGTTCTCCTGATAGTAAAAGAGTGAAAATATCGTCAAAAAGTCGAATTTTTACAAAACTGAGTATTTCATAGCTAGGACGTTAGCTCCTGCCGGCCTATGTTCTCCTGATAGTAAAAGAGTGAAAATATCGTCAAAAAGTCGAATTTTTACAAAACTGCGTATTTCATAGCTAGGACGTTAGCTCCTGCCGGTCTATGTTCTCCTGATAGTAAAAGAGTGAAAATATCGTCAAAAAGTCGAATTTTTACAAAACTGCGTATTTCATAGCTAGGACGTTAGCCCCTGCCGGTCTATGTTCTCCTGGTAGTAAAAGAGTGAAAATGTCGTCAAAAAGTCGAATTTTTACTAAACTGAGTATTTCATAGCTAGGACGTTAGCTCCTGCCGGTCTATGTTCTCCTGATAGTAAAAGAGTGAAAATATCGTCAAAAAGTCGAATTTTTACTAAACTGCGTATTTCATAGCTAGGACCTTACCTCCGGCCGGTCTATGTTCTCCTGATAGTAAAAGAGTGAAAATATCGTCAAAAAGTCGAATTTTTACAAAACTGAGTATTTCATAGCTAGGACGTTAGCTCCTGCCGGTCTATGTTCTCCTGATAGTAAAAGAGTGAAAATATCGTCAAAAAGTCGAATTTTTACTAAACTGCGTATTTCATAGCTAGGACGTTAGCTCCTGCCGGTCTATGTTCTCCTGATAGTAAAAGAGTGAAAATATCGTCGAAAAGTCGAATTTTTACAAAACTGCGTATTTCATAGCTAGGACCTTACCTCCTGCCGGTCTATGTTCTCCTGATAGTAAAAGAGTGAAAATATCGTCAAAAAGTCGAATTTTTACAAAACTGCGTATTTCATAGCTAGGACGTTAGCTCCTGCCGGTCTATGTTCTCCTGATAGTAAAAGAGTGAAAATATCGTCAAAAAGTCGAATTTTTACAAAACTGCGTATTTCATAGCTAGGACGTTAGCCCCTGCCGGTCTATGTTCTCCTGGTAGTAAAAGAGTGAAAATGTCGTCAAAAAGTCGAATTTTTACTAAACTGCGTATTTCATAGCTAGGACGTTAGCTCCTGCCGGTCTATGTTCTCCTGATAGGAAAAGAGTGAAAATATCGTCAAAAAGTCGAATTTTTACAAAGCTGCGTATTTCATAGCTAGGACGTTAGCTCCTGCCGGTCTATGTTCTCCTGATAGTAAAAGAGTGAAAATATCGTCAAAAAGTCGAATTTTTACTGAACTGCGTATTTCATAGCTAGGACCTTACCTCCTGCCGGTCTATGTTCTCCTGATAGTAAAAGAGTGAAAATATCGTCAAAAAGTCGAATTTTTACTAAACTGCGTATTTCATAGCTAGGACGTTAGCTCCTGCCGGTCTATGTTCTCCTGATAGTAAAAGAGTGAAAATATCGTCAAAAAGTCGAATTTTTACAAAACTGCGTGTTTCATAGCTAGGACGTTAGCTCCTGCCGGTCTAAGTTCTCCTGATAGTAAAAGAGTGAAAATATCGTCAAAAAACCGAATTTTTACTAAACTGCGTATTTCATAGCTAGGACCTTACCTCCGGCCGGTCTATGTTCTCCTGATAGTAAAAGAGTGAAAATATCGTCAAAAAGTCGAATTTTTACAAAACTGAGTATTTCATAGCTAGGACGTTAGCTCCTGCCGGTCTATGTTCTCCTGATAGTAAAAGAGTGAAAATATCGTCAAAAAGTCGAATTTTTACTAAACTGCGTATTTCATAGCTAGGACGTTAGCTCCTGCCGGTCTATGTTCTCCTGATAGTAAAAGAGTGAAAATATCGTCGAAAAGTCGAATTTTTACAAAACTGCGTATTTCATAGCTAGGACCTTACCTCCTGCCGGTCTATGTTCTCCTGATAGTAAAAGAGTGAAAATATCGTCAAAAAGTCGAATTTTTACTAAACTGCGTATTTCATAGCTAGGACGTTAGCTGCTGCCGGTCTATGTTCTCCTGATAGTAAAAGAGTGAAAATATCGTCAAAAAGTCGAATTTTTAAAAAACTGCGTATTTCATAGCTAGGACGTTAGCTCCTGCCGGTCTATGTTCTCCTGATAGTAAAAGAGTGAAAATATCGTCAAAAAGTCGAATTTTTACAAAACTGCGTATTTCATAACTAGGACGTTAGCTCCTGCCGGTCTATGTTCTCCTGATAGTAAAAGAGTGAAAATATCGTCAAAAAGTCGAATTTTTACAAAACTGCGTATTTCATAGCTAGGACGTTAGCTCCTTCCGGTCTATGTTCTCCTGATAGTAAAAGAGTGAAAATATCGTCAAAAAGTCGAATTTTTACAAAACTGCGTATTTCATAGCTAGGACGTTAGCTCCTGCCGGTCTATGTTCTCCTGATAGTAAAAGAGTGAAAATATCGTCAAAAAGTCGAATTTTTACAAAACTGAGTATTTCATAGCTAGGACGTTAGCTCCTGCCGGTCTATGTTCTCCTGATAGTAAAAGAGTGAAAATATCGTCAAAAAGTCGAATTTTTACAAAACTGCGTATTTCATAGCTAGGACGTTAGCTCCTGCCGGTCTATGTTCTCCTGATAGTAAAAGAGTGAAAATATCGTCAAAAAGTCGAATTTTTACAAAACTGCGTATTTCATAGCTAGGACCTTACCTCCTGCCGGTCTATGTTCTCCTGATAGTAAAAGAGTGAAAATATCGTCAAAAAGTCGAATTTTTACTAAACTGCGTATTTCATAGCTAGGACGTTAGCTCCTGCCGGTCTATGTTCTCCTGATAGTAAAAGAGTGAAAATATCGTCAAAAAGTCGAATTTTTACAAAACTGCGTATTTCATAGCTAGGACGTTAGCTCCTGCCGGTCTATGTTCTCCTGATAGTAAAAGAGTGAAAATATCGTCAAAAAGACGAATTTTTACAAAACTGCGTATTTCATAACTAGGATGTTAGCTCCTGCCGGTCTATGTTCTCCTGATAGTAAAAGAGTGAAAATATCGTCAAAAAGTCGAATTTTTACAAAACTGCGTATTTCATAGCTAGGACGTTAGCTCCTGCCGGTCTATGTTCTCCTGATAGTAAAAGAGTGAAAATATCGTCAAAAAGTCGAATTTTTACTAAACTGCGTATTTCATCGCTAGGACGTTAGCTCCTGCCGGTCTATGTTCTCCTGATAGTAAAAGAGTGAAAATATCGTCAAAAAGACGAATTTTTACAAAACTGAGTATTTCATAGCTAGGACGTTAGCTCCTGCCGGTCTATGTTCTCCTGATAGTAAAAGAGTGAAAATATCGTCAAAAAGTCGAATTTTTACAAAACTGCGTATTTCATAGCTAGGACGTTAGCTCCTGCCGGTCTATGTTCTCCTGATAGTAAAAGAGTGAAAATATCGTCAAAAAGTCGAATTTTTACAAAACTGCGTATTTCATAGCTAGGACGTTAGCCCCTGCCGGTCTATGTTCTCCTGGTAGTAAAAGAGTGAAAATGTCGTCAAAAAGTCGAATTTTTACTAAACTGCGTATTTCATAGCTAGGACCTTACCTCCTGCCGGTCTATGTTCTCCTGATAGGAAAAGAGTGAAAATATCGTCAAAAAGTCGAATTTTTACAAAGCTGCGTATTTCATAGCTAGGACGTTAGCTCCTGCCGGTCTATGTTCTCCTGATAGTAAAAGAGTGAAAATATCGTCAAAAAGTCGAATTTTTACAAAACTGCGTATTTCATAGCTAGGACGTTAGCTCCTGCCGGTCTATGTTCTCCTGATAGTAAAAGAGTGAAAATATCGTCAAAAAGACGAATTTTTACAAAACTGCGTATTTCATAACTAGGATGTTAGCTCCTGCCGGTCTATGTTCTCCTGATAGTAAAAGAGTGAAAATATCGTCAAAAAGTCGAATTTTTACAAAACTGCGTATTTCATAGCTAGGACGTTAGCTCCTGCCGGTCTATGTTCTCCTGATAGTAAAAGAGTGAAAATATCGTCAAAAAGTCGAATTTTTACTAAACTGCGTATTTCATCGCTAGGACGTTAGCTCCTGCCGGTCTATGTTCTCCTGATAGTAAAAGATTGAAAATATCGTCAAAAAGTCGAATTTTTACAAAACTGAGTATTTCATAGCTAGGACGTTAGCTCCTGCCGGTCTATGTTCTCCTGATAGTAAAAGAGTGAAAATATCGTCAAAAAGTCGAATTTTTACAAAACTGCGTATTTCATAGCTAGGACGTTAGCTCCTGCCGGTCTATGTTCTCCTGATAGTAAAAGAGTGAAAATATCGTCAAAAAGTCGAATTTTTACAAAACTGCGTATTTCATAGCTAGGACGTTAGCCCCTGCCGGTCTATGTTCTCCTGGTAGTAAAAGAGTGAAAATGTCGTCAAAAAGTCGAATTTTTACTAAACTGCGTATTTCATAGCTAGGACCTTACCTCCTGCCGGTCTATGTTCTCCTGATAGGAAAAGAGTGAAAATATCGTCAAAAAGTCGAATTTTTACAAAGCTGCGTATTTCATAGCTAGGACGTTAGCTCCTGCCGGTCTATGTTCTCCTGATAGTAAAAGAGAGAAAATATCGTCAAAAAGTCGAATTTTTACTAAACTGCGTATTTCATAGCTAGGACCTTACCTCCTGCCGGTCTATGTTCTCCTGATAGTAAAAGAGTGAAAATATCGTCAAAAAGTCGAATTTTTACAAAACTGAGTATTTCATAGCTAGGACGTTAGCTCCTGCCGGTCTATGTTCTCCTGATAGTAAAAGAGTGAAAATATCGTCAAAAAGTCGAATTTTTACTAAACTGCGTATTTCATAGCTAGGACGTTAGCTCCTGCCGGTCTATGTTCTCCTGATAGTAAAAGAGTGAAAATATCGTCGAAAAGTCGAATTTTTACAAAACTGCGTATTTCATAGCTAGGACCTTACCTCCTGCCGGTCTATGTTCTCCTGATAGTAAAAGAGTGAAAATATCGTCAAAAAGTCGAATTTTTACTAAACTGCGTATTTCATAGCTAGGACGTTAGCTGCTGCCGGTCTATGTTCTCCTGATAGTAAAAGAGTGAAAATATCGTCAAAAAGTCGAATTTTTACATAACTGCGTATTTCATAGCTAGGACGTTAGCTCCTGCCGGTCTATGTTCTTCTGATAGTAAAAGAGTGAAAATATCGTCAAAAAATCGAATTTTTACTAAACTGCGTATTTCATAGCTAGGACGTTAGCTCCTGCCGGTCTATGTTCTCCTGATAGTAAAAGAGTGAAAATATCGTCAAAAAGTCGAATTTTTACAAAACTGCGTATTTCATAGCTAGGACGTTAGCTCCTGCCGGTCTATGTTCTCCTGATAGTAAAAGAGTGAAAATATCGTCAAAAAGTCGAATTTTTACAAAACTGCGTATTTCATAACTAGGACGTTAGCTCCTGCCGGTCTATGTTCTCCTGATAGTAATAGAGTGAAAATATCGTCAAAAAGTCGAATTTTTACAAAACTGCGTATTTCATAGCTAGGACGTTAGCTCCTGCCGGTCTATGTTCTCCTGATAGTAAAAGAGTGAAAATATCGTCAAAAAGTCGAATTTTTACTAAACTGCGTATTTCATAGCTAGGACGTTAGCTCCTGCCGGTCTATGTTCTCCTGATAGTAAAAGAGTGAAAATATCGTCAAAAAGTCGAATTTTTACAAAACTGAGTATTTCATAGCTAGGACGTTAGCTCCTGCCGGTCTATGTTCTCCTGATAGTAAAAGAGTGAAAATATCGTCAAAAAGTCGAATTTTTACAAAACTGCGTATTTCATAGCTAGGACGTTAGCTCCTGCCGGTCTATGTTCTCCTGATAGTAAAAGAGTGAAAATATCGTCAAAAAGTCGAATTTTTACAAAACTGCGTATTTCATAGCTAGGACCTTACCTCCTGCCGGTCTATGTTCTCCTGATAGTAAAAGAGTGAAAATATCGTCAAAAAGTCGAATTTTTACTAAACTGCGTATTTCATAGCTAGGACGTTAGCTCCTGCCGGTCTATGTTCTCCTGATAGTAAAAGAGTGAAAATATCGTCAAAAAGTCGAATTTTTACAAAACTGCGTATTTCATAGCTAGGACGTTAGCTCCTGCCGGTCTATGTTCTCCTGATAGTAAAAGAGTGAAAATATCGTCAAAAAGTCGAATTTTTACTAAACTGCGTATTTCATCGCTAGGACGTTAGCTCCTGCCGGTCTATGTTCTCCTGATAGTAAAAGAGTGAAAATATCGTCAAAAAGTCGAATTTTTACAAAACTGAGTATTTCATAGCTAGGACGTTAGCTCCTGCCGGTCTATGTTCTCCTGATAGTAAAAGAGTGAAAATATCGTCAAAAAGTCGAATTTTTACAAAACTGCGTATTTCATAGCTAGGACGTTAGCTCCTGCCGGTCTATGTTCTCCTGATAGTAAAAGAGTGAAAATATCGTCAAAAAGTCGAATTTTTACAAAACTGCGTATTTCATAGCTAGGACGTTAGCCCCTGCCGGTCTATGTTCTCCTGGTAGTAAAAGAGTGAAAATGTCGTCAAAAAGTCGAATTTTTACTAAACTGCGTATTTCATAGCTAGGACGTTAGCTCCTGCCGGTCTATGTTCTCCTGATAGGAAAAGAGTGAAAATATCGTCAAAAAGTCGAATTTTTACAAAGCTGCGTATTTCATAGCTAGGACGTTAGCTCCTGCCGGTCTATGTTCTCCTGATAGTAAAAGAGTGAAAATATCGTCAAAAAGTCGAATTTTTACTAAACTGCGTATTTCATAGCTAGGACCTTACCTCCTGCCGGTCTATGTTCTCCTGATAGTAAAAGAGTGAAAATATCGTCAAAAAGTCGAATTTTTACTAAACTGCGTATTTCATAGCTAGGACGTTAGCTCCTGCCGGTCTATGTTCTCCTGATAGTAAAAGAGTGAAAATATCGTCAAAAAGTCGAATTTTTACAAAACTGCGTGTTTCATAGCTAGGACGTTAGCTCCTGCCGGTCTATGTTCTCCTGATAGTAAAAGAGTGAAAATATCGTCAAAAAAACGAATTTTTACTAAACTGCGTATTTCATAGCTAGGACCTTACCTCCGGCCGGTCTATGTTCTCCTGATAGTAAAAGAGTGAAAATATCGTCAAAAAGTCGAATTTTTACAAAACTGAGTATTTCATAGCTAGGACGTTAGCTCCTGCCGGTCTATGTTCTCCTGATAGTAAAAGAGTGAAAATATCGTCAAAAAGTCGAATTTTTACTAAACTGCGTATTTCATAGCTAGGACGTTAGCTGCTGCCGGTCTATGTTCTCCTGATAGTAAAAGAGTGAAAATATCGTCAAAAAGTCGAATTTTTACAAAACTGCGTATTTCATAGCTAGGACGTTAGCTCCTGCCGGTCTATGTTCTCCTGATAGTAAAAGAGTGAAAATATCGTCAAAAAGTCGAATTTTTACAAAACTGCGTATTTCATAACTAGGACGTTAGCTCCTGCCGGTCTATGTTCTCCTGATAGTAAAAGAGTGAAAATATCGTCAAAAAGTCGAATTTTTACAAAACTGCGTATTTCATAGCTAGGACGTTAGCTCCTTCCGGTCTATGTTCTCCTGATAGTAAAAGAGTGAAAATATCGTCAAAAAGTCGAATTTTTACAAAACTGCGTATTTCATAGCTAGGACGTTAGCTCCTGCCGGTCTATGTTCTCCTGATAGTAAAAGAGTGAAAATATCGTCAAAAAGTCGAATTTTTACAAAACTGCGTATTTCATAGCTAGGACGTTAGCCCCTGCCGGTCTATGTTCTCCTGGTAGTAAAAGAGTGAAAATGTCGTCAAAAAGTCGAATTTTTACTAAACTGCGTATTTCATAGCTAGGACCTTACCTCCTGCCGGTCTATGTTCTCCTGATAGTAAAAGAGTGAAAATATCGTCAAAAAGTCGAATTTTTACAAAACTGCGTATTTCATAACTAGGACGTTAGCTCCTGCCGGTCTATGTTCTCCTGATAGTAAAAGAGTGAAAATATCGTCAAAAAGTCGAATTTTTAAAAAACTGCGTATTTCATAGCTAGGACGTTAGCTCCTGCCGGTCTATGTTCTCCTGATAGTAAAAGAGTGAAAATATCGTCAAAAAGTCGAATTTTTACTAAACTGCGTATTTCATAGCTAGGACGTTAGCTCCTTCCGGTCTATGTTCTCCTGATAGTAAAAGAGCGAAAATATCGTCAAAAAGTCGAATTTTTACAAAACTGCGTATTTCATAGCTAGGACGTTAGCTCCTGCCGGTCTATGTTCTCCTGATAGTAAAAGAGTGAAAATATCGTCAAAAAGTCGAATTTTCACAAAACTGCGTATTTCATAGCTAGGACGTTAGTTCCTGCCGGTCTATGTTCTCCTGGTAGTAAAAGAGTGAAAATATCGTCAAAAAGTCGAATTTTTACAAAACTGCGTATTTCATAGCTAGGACGTTAGCCCCTGCCGGTCTATGTTCTCCTGATAGTAAAAGAGTGAAAATATCGTCAAAAAGTCGAATTTTTACTAAACTGCGTATTTCATAGCTAGGACGTTAGCTCCTGCCGGTCTATGTTCTCCTGATAGTAAAAGAGTGAAAATATCGTCAAAAAGACGAATTTTTACAAAACTGCGTATTTCATAACTAGGATGTTAGCTCCTGCCGGTCTATGTTCTCCTGATAGTAAAAGAGTGAAAATATCGTCAAAAAGTCGAATTTTTACAAAACTGCGTATTTCATAGCTAGGACGTTAGCTCCTGCCGGTCTATGTTCTCCTGATAGTAAAAGAGTGAAAATATCGTCAAAAAGTCGAATTTTTACTAAACTGCGTATTTCATCGCTAGGACGTTAGCTCCTGCCGGTCTATGTTCTCCTGATAGTAAAAGAGTGAAAATATCGTCAAAAAGTCGAATTTTTACAAAACTGAGTATTTCATAGCTAGGACGTTAGCTCCTGCCGGTCTATGTTCTCCTGGTAGTAAAAGAGTGAAAATGTCGTCAAAAAGTCGAATTTTTACTAAACTGCGTATTTCATAGCTAGGACGTTAGCTCCTGCCGGTCTATGTTCTCCTGATAGGAAAAGAGTGAAAATATCGTCAAAAAGTCGAATTTTTACAAAGCTGCGTATTTCATAGCTAGGACGTTAGCTCCTGCCGGTCTATGTTCTCCTGATAGTAAAAGAGTGAAAATATCGTCAAAAAGTCGAATTTTTACTGAACTGCGTATTTCATAGCTAGGACCTTACCTCCTGCCGGTCTATGTTCTCCTGATAGTAAAAGAGTGAAAATATCGTCAAAAAGTCGAATTTTTACTAAACTGCGTATTTCATAGCTAGGACGTTAGCTCCTGCCGGTCTATGTTCTCCTGATAGTAAAAGAGTGAAAATATCGTCAAAAAGTCGAATTTTTACAAAACTGCGTGTTTCATAGCTAGGACGTTAGCTCCTGCCGGTCTAAGTTCTCCTGATAGTAAAAGAGTGAAAATATCGTCAAAAAACCGAATTTTTACTAAACTGCGTATTTCATAGCTAGGACCTTACCTCCGGCCGGTCTATGTTCTCCTGATAGTAAAAGAGTGAAAATATCGTCAAAAAGTCGAATTTTTACAAAACTGAGTATTTCATAGCTAGGACGTTAGCTCCTGCCGGTCTATGTTCTCCTGATAGTAAAAGAGTGAAAATATCGTCAAAAAGTCGAATTTTTACTAAACTGCGTATTTCATAGCTAGGACGTTAGCTCCTGCCGGTCTATGTTCTCCTGATAGTAAAAGAGTGAAA
Source organism: Acanthosoma haemorrhoidale (assembly GCA_930367205.1). NCBI lineage: Eukaryota > Metazoa > Arthropoda > Insecta > Hemiptera > Acanthosomatidae > Acanthosoma > Acanthosoma haemorrhoidale. The sequence goes on from OV884011.1 coordinate 4,516,063, forward strand.
ATATCGTCGAAAAGTCGAATTTTTACAAAACTGCGTATTTCATAGCTAGGACCTTACCTCCTGCCGGTCTATGTTCTCCTGATAGTAAAAGAGTGAAAATATCGTCAAAAAGTCGAATTTTTACTAAACTGCGTATTTCATAGCTAGGACGTTAGCTGCTGCCGGTCTATGTTCTCCTGATAGTAAAAGAGTGAAAATATCGTCAAAAAGTCGAATTTTTACAAAACTGCGTATTTCATAGCTAGGACGTTAGCTCCTGCCGGTCTATGTTCTCCTGATAGTAAAAGAGTGAAAATATCTTCAAAAAGTCGAATTTTTACAAAACTGCGTATTTCATAACTAGGACGTTAGCTCCTGCCGGTCTATGTTCTCCTGATAGTAAAAGAGTGAAAATATCGTCAAAAAGTCGAATTTTTACAAAACTGCGTATTTCATAGCTAGGACGTTAGCTCCTTCCGGTCTATGTTCTCCTGATAGTAAAAGAGTGAAAATATCGTCAAAAAGTCGAATTTTTACAAAACTGCGTATTTCATAGCTAGGACGTTAGCTCCTGCCGGTCTATGTTCTCCTGATAGTAAAAGAGTGAAAATATCGTCAAAAAGTCGAATTTTTACAAAACTGAGTATTTCATAGCTAGGACGTTAGCTCCTGCCGGTCTATGTTCTCCTGATAGTAAAAGAGTGAAAATATCGTCAAAAAGTCGAATTTTTACAAAACTGCGTATTTCATAGCTAGGACGTTAGCTCCTGCCGGTCTATGTTCTCCTGATAGTAAAAGAGTGAAAATATCGTCAAAAAGTCGAATTTTTACAAAACTGCGTATTTCATAGCTAGGACCTTACCTCCTGCCGGTCTATGTTCTCCTGATAGTAAAAGAGTGAAAATATCGTCAAAAAGTCGAATTTTTACTAAACTGCGTATTTCATAGCTAGGACGTTAGCTCCTGCCGGTCTATGTTCTCCTGATAGTAAAAGAGTGAAAATATCGTCAAAAAGTCGAATTTTTACAAAACTGCGTATTTCATAGCTAGGACGTTAGCTCCTGCCGGTCTATGTTCTCCTGATAGTAAAAGAGTGAAAATATCGTCAAAAAGACGAATTTTTACAAAACTGCGTATTTCATAACTAGGATGTTAGCTCCTGCCGGTCTATGTTCTCCTGATAGTAAAAGAGTGAAAATATCGTCAAAAAGTCGAATTTTTACAAAACTGCGTATTTCATAGCTAGGACGTTAGCTCCTGCCGGTCTATGTTCTCCTGATAGTAAAAGAGTGAAAATATCGTCAAAAAGTCGAATTTTTACTAAACTGCGTATTTCATCGCTAGGACGTTAGCTCCTGCCGGTCTATGTTCTCCTGATAGTAAAAGAGTGAAAATATCGTCAAAAAGTCGAATTTTTACAAAACTGAGTATTTCATAGCTAGGACGTTAGCTCCTGCCGGTCTATGTTCTCCTGATAGTAAAAGAGTGAAAATATCGTCAAAAAGTCGAATTTTTACAAAACTGCGTATTTCATAGCTAGGACGTTAGCTCCTGCCGGTCTATGTTCTCCTGATAGTAAAAGAGTGAAAATATCGTCAAAAAGTCGAATTTTTACAAAACTGCGTATTTCATAGCTAGGACGTTAGCCCCTGCCGGTCTATGTTCTCCTGGTAGTAAAAGAGTGAAAATGTCGTCAAAAAGTCGAATTTTTACTAAACTGCGTATTTCATAGCTAGGACCTTACCTCCTGCCGGTCTATGTTCTCCTGATAGGAAAAGAGTGAAAATATCGTCAAAAAGTCGAATTTTTACAAAGCTGCGTATTTCATAGCTAGGACGTTAGCTCCTGCCGGTCTATGTTCTCCTGATAGTAAAAGAGTGAAAATATCGTCAAAAAGTCGAATTTTTACAAAACTGCGTATTTCATAGCTAGGACGTTAGCTCCTGCCGGTCTATGTTCTCCTGATAGTAAAAGAGTGAAAATATCGTCAAAAAGACGAATTTTTACAAAACTGCGTATTTCATAACTAGGATGTTAGCTCCTGCCGGTCTATGTTCTCCTGATAGTAAAAGAGTGAAAATATCGTCAAAAAGTCGAATTTTTACAAAACTGCGTATTTCATAGCTAGGACGTTAGCTCCTGCCGGTCTATGTTCTCCTGATAGTAAAAGAGTGAAAATATCGTCAAAAAGTCGAATTTTTACTAAACTGCGTATTTCATCGCTAGGACGTTAGCTCCTGCCGGTCTATGTTCTCCTGATAGTAAAAGAGTGAAAATATCGTCAAAAAGTCGAATTTTTACAAAACTGAGTATTTCATAGCTAGGACGTTAGCTCCTGCCGGTCTATGTTCTCCTGATAGTAAAAGAGTGAAAATATCGTCAAAAAGTCGAATTTTTACAAAACTGCGTATTTCATAGCTAGGACGTTAGCTCCTGCCGGTCTATGTTCTCCTGATAGTAAAAGAGTGAAAATATCGTCAAAAAGTCGAATTTTTACAAAACTGCGTATTTCATAGCTAGGACGTTAGCCCCTGCCGGTCTATGTTCTCCTGGTAGTAAAAGAGTGAAAATGTCGTCAAAAAGTCGAATTTTTACTAAACTGCGTATTTCATAGCTAGGACCTTACCTCCTGCCGGTCTATGTTCTCCTGATAGGAAAAGAGTGAAAATATCGTCAAAAAGTCGAATTTTTACAAAGCTGCGTATTTCATAGCTAGGACGTTAGCTCCTGCCGGTCTATGTTCTCCTGATAGTAAAAGAGAGAAAATATCGTCAAAAAGTCGAATTTTTACTAAACTGCGTATTTCATAGCTAGGACCTTACCTCCTGCCGGTCTATGTTCTCCTGATAGTAAAAGAGTGAAAATATCGTCAAAAAGTCGAATTTTTACAAAACTGAGTATTTCATAGCTAGGACGTTAGCTCCTGCCGGTCTATGTTCTCCTGATAGTAAAAGAGTGAAAATATCGTCAAAAAGTCGAATTTTTACTAAACTGCGTATTTCATAGCTAGGACGTTAGCTCCTGCCGGTCTATGTTCTCCTGATAGTAAAAGAGTGAAAATATCGTCGAAAAGTCGAATTTTTACAAAACTGCGTATTTCATAGCTAGGACCTTACCTCCTGCCGGTCTATGTTCTCCTGATAGTAAAAGAGTGAAAATATCGTCAAAAAGTCGAATTTTTACTAAACTGCGTATTTCATAGCTAGGACGTTAGCTGCTGCCGGTCTATGTTCTCCTGATAGTAAAAGAGTGAAAATATCGTCAAAAAGTCGAATTTTTACATAACTGCGTATTTCATAGCTAGGACGTTAGCTCCTGCCGGTCTATGTTCTTCTGATAGTAAAAGAGTGAAAATATCGTCAAAAAATCGAATTTTTACTAAACTGCGTATTTCATAGCTAGGACGTTAGCTCCTGCCGGTCTATGTTCTCCTGATAGTAAAAGAGTGAAAATATCGTCAAAAAGTCGAATTTTTACAAAACTGCGTATTTCATAGCTAGGACGTTAGCTCCTGCCGGTCTATGTTCTCCTGATAGTAAAAGAGTGAAAATATCGTCAAAAAGTCGAATTTTTACAAAACTGCGTATTTCATAACTAGGACGTTAGCTCCTGCCGGTCTATGTTCTCCTGATAGTAAAAGAGTGAAAATATCGTCAAAAAGTCGAATTTTTACAAAACTGCGTATTTCATAGCTAGGACGTTAGCTCCTGCCGGTCTATGTTCTCCTGATAGTAAAAGAGTGAAAATATCGTCAAAAAGTCGAATTTTTACAAAACTGCGTATTTCATAGCTAGGACGTTAGCTCCTGCCGGTCTATGTTCTCCTGATAGTAAAAGAGTGAAAATATCGTCAAAAAGTCGAATTTTTACAAAACTGAGTATTTCATAGCTAGGACGTTAGCTCCTGCCGGTCTATGTTCTCCTGATAGTAAAAGAGTGAAAATATCGTCAAAAAGTCGAATTTTTACAAAACTGCGTATTTCATAGCTAGGACGTTAGCTCCTGCCGGTCTATGTTCTCCTGATAGTAAAAGAGTGAAAATATCGTCAAAAAGTCGAATTTTTACAAAACTGCGTATTTCATAGCTAGGACCTTACCTCCTGCCGGTCTATGTTCTCCTGATAGTAAAAGAGTGAAAATATCGTCAAAAAGTCGAATTTTTACTAAACTGCGTATTTCATAGCTAGGACGTTAGCTCCTGCCGGTCTATGTTCTCCTGATAGTAAAAGAGTGAAAATATCGTCAAAAAGTCGAATTTTTACAAAACTGCGTATTTCATAGCTAGGACGTTAGCTCCTGCCGGTCTATGTTCTCCTGATAGTAAAAGAGTGAAAATATCGTCAAAAAGTCGAATTTTTACTAAACTGCGTATTTCATCGCTAGGACGTTAGCTCCTGCCGGTCTATGTTCTCCTGATAGTAAAAGAGTGAAAATATCGTCAAAAAGTCGAATTTTTACAAAACTGAGTATTTCATAGCTAGGACGTTAGCTCCTGCCGGTCTATGTTCTCCTGATAGTAAAAGAGTGAAAATATCGTCAAAAAGTCGAATTTTTACAAAACTGCGTATTTCATAGCTAGGACGTTAGCTCCTGCCGGTCTATGTTCTCCTGATAGTAAAAGAGTGAAAATATCGTCAAAAAGTCGAATTTTTACAAAACTGCGTATTTCATAGCTAGGACGTTAGCCCCTGCCGGTCTATGTTCTCCTGGTAGTAAAAGAGTGAAAATGTCGTCAAAAAGTCGAATTTTTACTAAACTGCGTATTTCATAGCTAGGACGTTAGCTCCTGCCGGTCTATGTTCTCCTGATAGGAAAAGAGTGAAAATATCGTCAAAAAGTCGAATTTTTACAAAGCTGCGTATTTCATAGCTAGGACGTTAGCTCCTGCCGGTCTATGTTCTCCTGATAGTAAAAGAGTGAAAATATCGTCAAAAAGTCGAATTTTTACTAAACTGCGTATTTCATAGCTAGGACCTTACCTCCTGCCGGTCTATGTTCTCCTGATAGTAAAAGAGTGAAAATATCGTCAAAAAGTCGAATTTTTACTAAACTGCGTATTTCATAGCTAGGACGTTAGCTCCTGCCGGTCTATGTTCTCCTGATAGTAAAAGAGTGAAAATATCGTCAAAAAGTCGAATTTTTACAAAACTGCGTGTTTCATAGCTAGGACGTTAGCTCCTGCCGGTCTAAGTTCTCCTGATAGTAAAAGAGTGAAAATATCGTCAAAAAACCGAATTTTTACTAAACTGCGTATTTCATAGCTAGGACCTTACCTCCGGCCGGTCTATGTTCTCCTGATAGTAAAAGAGTGAAAATATCGTCAAAAAGTCGAATTTTTACAAAACTGAGTATTTCATAGCTAGGACGTTAGCTCCTGCCGGTCTATGTTCTCCTGATAGTAAAAGAGTGAAAATATCGTCAAAAAGTCGAATTTTTACTAAACTGCGTATTTCATAGCTAGGACGTTAGCTGCTGCCGGTCTATGTTCTCCTGATAGTAAAAGAGTGAAAATATCGTCAAAAAGTCGAATTTTTACAAAACTGCGTATTTCATAGCTAGGACGTTAGCTCCTGCCGGTCTATGTTCTCCTGATAGTAAAAGAGTGAAAATATCGTCAAAAAGTCGAATTTTTACAAAACTGCGTATTTCATAACTAGGACGTTAGCTCCTGCCGGTCTATGTTCTCCTGATAGTAAAAGAGTGAAAATATCGTCAAAAAGTCGAATTTTTACAAAACTGCGTATTTCATAGCTAGGACGTTAGCTCCTTCCGGTCTATGTTCTCCTGATAGTAAAAGAGTGAAAATATCGTCAAAAAGTCGAATTTTTACAAAACTGCGTATTTCATAGCTAGGACGTTAGCTCCTGCCGGTCTATGTTCTCCTGATAGTAAAAGAGTGAAAATATCGTCAAAAAGTCGAATTTTTACAAAACTGCGTATTTCATAGCTAGGACGTTAGCCCCTGCCGGTCTATGTTCTCCTGGTAGTAAAAGAGTGAAAATGTCGTCAAAAAGTCGAATTTTTACAAAACTGCGTATTTCATAGCTAGGACCTTACCTCCTGCCGGTCTATGTTCTCCTGATAGTAAAAGAGTGAAAATATCGTCAAAAAGTCGAATTTTTACAAAACTGCGTATTTCATAGCTAGGACGTTAGCTCCTGCCGGTCTATGTTCTCCTGATAGTAAAAGAGTGAAAATATCGTCAAAAAGTCGAATTTTTAAAAAACTGCGTATTTCATAGCTAGGACGTTAGCTCCTGCCGGTCTATGTTCTCCTGATAGTAAAAGAGTGAAAATATCGTCAAAAAGTCGAATTTTTACTAAACTGCGTATTTCATAGCTAGGACGTTAGCTCCTGCCGGTCTATGTTCTCCTGATAGTAAAAGAGTGAAAATATCGTCAAAAAGTCGAATTTTTACAAAACTGCGTATTTCATAGCTAGGACGTTAGCTCCTGCCGGTCTAAGTTCTCCTGATAGTAAAAGAGTGAAAATATCGTCAAAAAATCGAATTTTTACTAAACTGCGTATTTCATAGCTAGGACCTTACCTCCGGCCGGTCTATGTTCTCCTGATAGTAAAAGAGTGAAAATATCGTCAAAAAGTCGAATTTTTACAAAACTGAGTATTTCATAGCTAGGACGTTAGCTCCTGCCGGTCTATGTTCTCCTAATAGTAAAAGAGTGAAAATATCGTCAAAAAGTCGAATTTTTACAAAACTGCGTATTTCATAGCTAGGACGTTAGCTCCTGCCGGTCTAAGTTCTCCTGATAGTAAAAGAGTGAAAATATCGTCAAAAAATCGAATTTTTACAAAACTGCGTATTTCATAGCTAGGACCTTACCTCCGGCCGGTCTATGTTCTCCTGATAGTAAAAGAGTGAAAATATCGTCAAAAAGTCGAATTTTTACAAAACTGCGTATTTCATAGCTAGGACGTTAGCTCCTGCCGGTCTATGTTCTCCTGATAGTAAAAGAGTGAAAATATCGTCAAAAAGTCGAATTTTTACAAAACTGCGTATTTCATAGCTAGGACGTTAGCCCCTGCCGGTCTATGTTCTCCTGGTAGTAAAAGAGTGAAAATGTCGTCAAAAAGTCGAATTTTTACTAAACTGCGTATTTCATAGCTAGGACGTTAGCTCCTGCCGGTCTATGTTCTCCTGATAGGAAAAGAGTGAAAATATCGTCAAAAAGTCGAATTTTTACAAAGCTGCGTATTTCATAGCTAGGACGTTAGCTCCTGCCGGTCTATGTTCTCCTGATAGTAAAAGAGTGAAAATATCGTCAAAAAGTCGAATTTTTACTAAACTGCGTATTTCATAGCTAGGACCTTACCTCCTGCCGGTCTATGTTCTCCTGATAGTAAAAGAGTGAAAATATCGTCAAAAAGTCGAATTTTTACTAAACTGCGTATTTCATAGCTAGGACGTTAGCTCCTGCCGGTCTATGTTCTCCTGATAGTAAAAGAGTGAAAATATCGTCAAAAAGTCGAATTTTTACAAAACTGCGTGTTTCATAGCTAGGACGTTAGCTCCTGCCGGTCTAAGTTCTCCTGATAGTAAAAGAGTGAAAATATCGTCAAAAAGTCGAATTTTTACTAAACTGCGTATTTCATAGCTAGGACGTTAGCTCCTGCCGGTCTATGTTCTCCTGATAGTAAAAGAGTGAAAATATCGTCAAAAAGTCGAATTTTTACTAAACTGCGTATTTCATAGCTAGGACGTTAGCTCCTGCCGGTCTATGTTCTCCTGATAGTAAAAGAGTGAAAATATCGTCAAAAAGTCGAATTTTTACAAAACTGCGTATTTCATAGCTAGGACGTTAGCCCCTGCCGGTCTATGTTCTCCTGATAGTAAAAGAGTGAAAATATCGTCAAAAAGTCGAATTTTTACTAAACTGCGTATTTCATAACTAGGACGTTAGCTCCTGCCGGTCTATGTTCTCCTGATAGTAAAAGAGTGAAAATATCGTCAAAAAGTCGAATTTTTACAAAGCTGCGTATTTCATAGCTAGGACGTTAGCTCCTGCCGGTCTATGTTCTCCTGATAGTAAAAGAGTGAAAATATCGTCAAAAAGTCGAATTTTTACAAAACTGCGTATTTCATAGCTAGGACGTTAGCTCCTGCCGGTCTATGTTCTCCTGATAGTAAAAGAGTGAAAATATCGTCAAAAAGTCGAATTTTTACTAAACTGCGTATTTCATAGCTAGGACGTTAGCCCCTGCCGGTCTATGTTCTCCTGGTAGTAAAAGAGTGAAAATGTCGTCAAAAAGTCGAATTTTTACTAAACTGCGTATTTCATAGCTAGGACCTTACCTCCTGCCGGTCTATGTTCTCCTGATAGTAAAAGAGTGAAAATATCGTCAAAAAGTCGAATTTTTACAAAACTGCGTATTTCATAACTAGGACGTTAGCTCCTGCCGGTCTATGTTCTCCTGATAGTAAAAGAGTGAAAATATCGTCAAAAAGTCGAATTTTTAAAAAACTGCGTATTTCATAGCTAGGACGTTAGCTCCTGCCGGTCTATGTTCTCCTGATAGTAAAAGAGTGAAAATATCGTCAAAAAGTCGAATTTTTACTAAACTGCGTATTTCATAGCTAGGACGTTAGCTCCTGCCGGTCTATGTTCTCCTGATAGTAAAAGAGTGAAAATATCGTCAAAAAGTCGAATTTTTACAAAACTGCGTATTTCATAGCTAGGACGTTAGCTCCTGCCGGTCTAAGTTCTCCTGATAGTAAAAGAGTGAAAATATCGTCAAAAAATCGAATTTTTACTAAACTGCGTATTTCATAGCTAGGACCTTACCTCCGGCCGGTCTATGTTCTCCTGATAGTAAAAGAGTGAAAATATCGTCAAAAAGTCGAATTTTTACAAAACTGAGTATTTCATAGCTAGGACGTTAGCTCCTGCCGGTCTATGTTCTCCTAATAGTAAAAGAGTGAAAATATCGTCAAAAAGTCGAATTTTTACAAAACTGCGTATTTCATAGCTAGGACGTTAGCTCCTGCCGGTCTAAGTTCTCCTGATAGTAAAAGAGTGAAAATATCGTCAAAAAATCGAATTTTTACAAAACTGCGTATTTCATAGCTAGGACCTTACCTCCGGCCGGTCTATGTTCTCCTGATAGTAAAAGAGTGAAAATATCGTCAAAAAGTCGAATTTTTACTAAACTGCGTATTTCATAGCTAGGACGTTAGCTCCTGCCGGTCTATGTTCTCCTGATAGTAAAAGAGTGAAAATATCGTCAAAAAGTCGAATTTTTACAAAACTGCGTATTTCATAGCTAGGACGTTAGCTCCTGCCGGTCTATGTTCTCCTGATAGTAAAAGAGTGAAAATATCGTCAAAAAGTCGAATTTTTACTAAACTGCGTATTTCATCGCTAGGACGTTAGCTCCTGCCGGTCTATGTTCTCCTGATAGTAAAAGAGTGAAAATATCGTCAAAAAGTCGAATTTTTACAAAACTGAGTATTTCATAGCTAGGACGTTAGCTCCTGCCGGTCTATGTTCTCCTGATAGTAAAAGAGTGAAAATATCGTCAAAAAGTCGAATTTTTACTAAACTGCGTATTTCATAGCTAGGACGTTAGCCCCTGCCGGTCTATGTTCTCCTGGTAGTAAAAGAGTGAAAATGTCGTCAAAAAGTCGAATTTTTACTAAACTGCGTATTTCATAGCTAGGACCTTACCTCCTGCCGGTCTATGTTCTCCTGATAGGAAAAGAGTGAAAATATCGTCAAAAAGTCGAATTTTTACAAAGCTGCGTATTTCATAGCTAGGACGTTAGCTCCTGCCGGTCTATGTTCTCCTGATAGTAAAAGAGTGAAAATATCGTCAAAAAGTCGAATTTTTACTAAACTGCGTATTTCATCGCTAGGACGTTAGCTCCTGCCGGTCTATGTTCTCCTGATAGTAAAAGAGTGAAAATATCGTCAAAAAGTCGAATTTTTACAAAACTGAGTATTTCATAGCTAGGACGTTAGCTCCTGCCGGTCTATGTTCTCCTGATAGTAAAAGAGTGAAAATATCGTCAAAAAGTCGAATTTTTACTAAACTGCGTATTTCATAGCTAGGACGTTAGCCCCTGCCGGTCTATGTTCTCCTGGTAGTAAAAGAGTGAAAATGTCGTCAAAAAGTCGAATTTTTACTAAACTGCGTATTTCATCGCTAGGACCTTACCTCCTGCCGGTCTATGTTCTCCTGATAGTAAAAGAGTGAAAATATCGTCAAAAAGTCGAATTTTTACAAAACTGAGTATTTCATAGCTAGGACGTTAGCTCCTGCCGGTCTATGTTCTCCTGATAGTAAAAGAGTGAAAATATCGTCAAAAAGTCGAATTTTTACAAAACTGCGTATTTCATAGCTAGGACGTTAGCTCCTGCCGGTCTATGTTCTCCTGATAGTAAAAGAGTGAAAATATCGTCAAAAAGTCGAATTTTTACAAAACTGCGTATTTCATAGCTAGGACGTTAGCCCCTGCCGGTATATGTTCTCCTGGTAGTAAAAGAGTGAAAATGTCGTCAAAAAGTCGAATTTTTACTAAACTGCGTATTTCATAGCTAGGACCTTACCTCCTGCCGGTCTATGTTCTCCTGATAGGAAAAGAGTGAAAATATCGTCAAAAAGTCGAATTTTTACAAAGCTGCGTATTTCATAGCTAGGACGTTAGCTCCTGCCGGTCTATGTTCTCCTGATAGTAAAAGAGTGAAAATATCGTCAAAAAGTCGAATTTTTACTAAACTGCGTATTTCATAGCTAGGACCTTACCTCCTGCCGGTCTATGTTCTCCTGATAGTAAAAGAGTGAAAATATCGTCAAAAAGTCGAATTTTTACTAAACTGCGTATTTCATAGCTAGGACGTTAGCTCCTGCCGGTCTATGTTCTCCTGATAGTAAAAGAGTGAAAATATCGTCAAAAAGTCGAATTTTTACAAAACTGCGTGTTTCATAGCTAGGACGTTAGCTCCTGCCGGTCTAAGTTCTCCTGATAGTAAAAGAGTGAAAATATCGTCAAAAAACCGAATTTTTACTAAACTGCGTATTTCATAGCTAGGACCTTACCTCCGGCCGGTCTATGTTCTCCTGATAGTAAAAGAGTGAAAATATCGTCAAAAAGTCGAATTTTTACAAAACTGAGTATTTCATAGCTAGGACGTTAGCTCCTGCCGGTCTATGTTCTCCTGATAGTAAAAGAGTGAAAATATCGTCAAAAAGTCGAATTTTTACTAAACTGCGTATTTCATAGCTAGGACGTTAGCTCCTGCCGGTCTATGTTCTCCTGATAGTAAAAGAGTGAAAATATCGTCGAAAAGTCGAATTTTTACAAAACTGCGTATTTCATAGCTAGGACCTTACCTCCTGCCGGTCTATGTTCTCCTGATAGTAAAAGAGTGAAAATATCGTCAAAAAGTCGAATTTTTACTAAACTGCGTATTTCATAGCTAGGACGTAAGCTGCTGCCGGTCTATGTTCTCCTGATAGTAAAAGAGTGAAAATATCGTCAAAAAGTCGAATTTTTACATAACTGCGTATTTCATAGCTAGGACGTTAGCTCCTGCCGGTCTATGTTCTTCTGATAGTAAAAGAGTGAAAATATCGTCAAAAAATCGAATTTTTACTAAACTGCGTATTTCATAGCTAGGACGTTAGCTCCTGCCGGTCTATGTTCTCCTGATAGTAAAAGAGTGAAAATATCGTCAAAAAGTCGAATTTTTACAAAACTGCGTATTTCATAGCTAGGACGTTAGCTCCTGCCGGTCTATGTTCTCCTGATAGTAAAAGAGTGAAAATATCGTCAAAAAGTCGAATTTTTACAAAACTGCGTATTTCATAACTAGGACGTTAGCTCCTGCCGGTCTATGTTCTCCTGATAGTAAAAGAGTGAAAATATCGTCAAAAAGTCGAATTTTTACAAAACTGCGTATTTCATAGCTAGGACGTTAGCTCCTGCCGGTCTATGTTCTCCTGATAGGAAAAGAGTGAAAATATCGTCAAAAAGTCGAATTTTTACAAAACTGCGTATTTCATAGCTAGGACGTTAGCTCCTGCCGGTCTATGTTCTCCTGATAGTAAAAGAGTGAAAATATCGTCAAAAAGTCGAATTTTTACAAAACTGAGTATTTCATAGCTAGGACGTTAGCTCCTGCCGGTCTATGTTCTCCTGATAGTAAAAGAGTGAAAATATCGTCAAAAAGTCGAATTTTTACAAAACTGCGTATTTCATAGCTAGGACGTTAGCTCCTGCCGGTCTATGTTCTCCTGATAGTAAAAGAGTGAAAATATCGTCAAAAAGTCGAATTTTTACAAAACTGCGTATTTCATAGCTAGGACCTTACCTCCTGCCGGTCTATGTTCTCCTGATAGTAAAAGAGTGAAAATATCGTCAAAAAGTCGAATTTTTACTAAACTGCGTATTTCATAGCTAGGACGTTAGCTCCTGCCGGTCTATGTTCTCCTGATAGTAAAAGAGTGAAAATATCGTCAAAAAGTCGAATTTTTACAAAACTGCGTATTTCATAGCTAGGACGTTAGCTCCTGCCGGTCTATGTTCTCCTGATAGTAAAAGAGTGAAAATATCGTCAAAAAGTCGAATTTTTACTAAACTGCGTATTTCATCGCTAGGACGTTAGCTCCTGCCGGTCTATGTTCTCCTGATAGTAAAAGAGTGAAAATATCGTCAAAAAGTCGAATTTTTACAAAACTGAGTATTTCATAGCTAGGACGTTAGCTCCTGCCGGTCTATGTTCTCCTGATAGTAAAAGAGTGAAAATATCGTCAAAAAGTCGAATTTTTACAAAACTGCGTATTTCATAGCTAGGACGTTAGCTCCTGCCGGTCTATGTTCTCCTGATAGTAAAAGAGTGAAAATATCGTCAAAAAGTCAAATTTTTACAAAACTGCGTATTTCATAGCTAGGACGTTAGCCCCTGCCGGTCTATGTTCTCCTGGTAGTAAAAGAGTGAAAATGTCGTCAAAAAGTCGAATTTTTACTAAACTGCGTATTTCATAGCTAGGACCTTACCTCCTGCCGGTCTATGTTCTCCTGATAGGAAAAGAGTGAAAATATCGTCAAAAAGTCGAATTTTTACAAAGCTGCGTATTTCATAGCTAGGACGTTAGCTCCTGCCGGTCTATGTTCTCCTGATAGTAAAAGAGTGAAAATATCGTCAAAAAGTCGAATTTTTACTAAACTGCGTATTTCATCGCTAGGACGTTAGCTCCTGCCGGTCTATGTTCTCCTGATAGTAAAAGAGTGAAAATATCGTCAAAAAGTCGAATTTTTACAAAACTGAGTATTTCATAGCTAGGACGTTAGCTCCTGCCGGTCTATGTTCTCCTGATAGTAAAAGAGTGAAAATATCGTCAAAAAGTCGAATTTTTACTAAACTGCGTATTTCATAGCTAGGACGTTAGCCCCTGCCGGTCTATGTTCTCCTGGTAGTAAAAGAGTGAAAATGTCGTCAAAAAGTCGAATTTTTACTAAACTGCGTATTTCATCGCTAGGACCTTACCTCCTGCCGGTCTATGTTCTCCTGATAGTAAAAGAGTGAAAATATCGTCAAAAAGTCGAATTTTTACAAAACTGAGTATTTCATAGCTAGGACGTTAGCTCCTGCCGGTCTATGTTCTCCTGATAGTAAAAGAGTGAAAATATCGTCAAAAAGTCGAATTTTTACAAAACTGCGTATTTCATAGCTAGGACGTTAGCTCCTGCCGGTCTATGTTCTCCTGATAGTAAAAGAGTGAAAATATCGTCAAAAAGTCGAATTTTTACAAAACTGCGTATTTCATAGCTAGGACGTTAGCCCCTGCCGGTATATGTTCTCCTGGTAGTAAAAGAGTGAAAATGTCGTCAAAAAGTCGAATTTTTACTAAACTGCGTATTTCATAGCTAGGACCTTACCTCCTGCCGGTCTATGTTCTCCTGATAGGAAAAGAGTGAAAATATCGTCAAAAAGTCGAATTTTTACAAAGCTGCGTATTTCATAGCTAGGACGTTAGCTCCTGCCGGTCTATGTTCTCCTGATAGTAAAAGAGTGAAAATATCGTCAAAAAGTCGAATTTTTACTAAACTGCGTATTTCATAGCTAGGACCTTACCTCCTGCCGGTCTATGTTCTCCTGATAGTAAAAGAGTGAAAATATCGTCAAAAAGTCGAATTTTTACTAAACTGCGTATTTCATAGCTAGGACGTTAGCTCCTGCCGGTCTATGTTCTCCTGATAGTAAAAGAGTGAAAATATCGTCAAAAAGTCGAATTTTTACAAAACTGCGTTTTTCATAGCTAGGACGTTAGCTCCTGCCGGTCTAAGTTCTCCTGATAGTAAAAGAGTGAAAATATCGTCAAAAAACCGAATTTTTACTAAACTGCGTATTTCATAGCTAGGACCTTACCTCCTGCCGGTCTATGTTCTCCTGATAGTAAAAGAGTGAAAATATCGTCAAAAAGTCGAATTTTTACAAAACTGAGTATTTCATAGCTAGGACGTTAGCTCCTGCCGGTCTATGTTCTCCTGATAGTAAAAGAGTGAAAATATCGTCAAAAAGTCGAATTTTTACTAAACTGCGTATTTCATAGCTAGGACGTTAGCTCCTGCCGGTCTATGTTCTCCTGATAGTAAAAGAGTGAAAATATCGTCGAAAAGTCGAATTTTTACAAAACTGCGTATTTCATAGCTAGGACCTTACCTCCTGCCGGTCTATGTTCTCCTGATAGTAAAAGAGTGAAAATATCGTCAAAAAGTCGAATTTTTACTAAACTGCGTATTTCATAGCTAGGACGTAAGCTGCTGCCGGTCTATGTTCTCCTGATAGTAAAAGAGTGAAAATATCGTCAAAAAGTCGAATTTTTACATAACTGCGTATTTCATAGCTAGGACGTTAGCTCCTGCCGGTCTATGTTCTTCTGATAGTAAAAGAGTGAAAATATCGTCAAAAAATCGAATTTTTACTAAACTGCGTATTTCATAGCTAGGACGTTAGCTCCTGCCGGTCTATGTTCTCCTGATAGTAAAAGAGTGAAAATATCGTCAAAAAGTCGAATTTTTACAAAACTGCGTATTTCATAGCTAGGACGTTAGCTCCTGCCGGTCTATGTTCTCCTGATAGTAAAAGAGTGAAAATATCGTCAAAAAGTCGAATTATTACAAAACTGCGTATTTCATAACTAGGACGTTAGCTCCTGCCGGTCTATGTTCTCCTGATAGTAAAAGAGTGAAAATATCGTCAAAAAGTCGAATTTTTACAAAACTGCGTATTTCATAGCTAGGACGTTAGCTCCTGCCGGTCTATGTTCTCCTGATAGTAAAAGAGTGAAAATATCGTCAAAAAGTCGAATTTTTACAAAACTGCGTATTTCATAGCTAGGACGTTAGCTCCTGCCGGTCTATGTTCTCCTGATAGTAAAAGAGTGAAAATATCGTCAAAAAGTCGAATTTTTACAAAACTGAGTATTTCATAGCTAGGACGTTAGCTCCTGCCGGTCTATGTTCTCCTGATAGTAAAAGAGTGAAAATATCGTCAAAAAGTCGAATTTTTACAAAACTGCGTATTTCATAGCTAGGACGTTAGCTCCTGCCGGTCTATGTTCTCCTGATAGTAAAAGAGTGAAAATATCGTCAAAAAGTCGAATTTTTACAAAACTGCGTATTTCATAGCTAGGACCTTACCTCCTGCCGGTCTATGTTCTCCTGATAGTAAAAGAGTGAAAATATCGTCAAAAAGTCGAATTTTTACTAAACTGCGTATTTCATAGCTAGGACGTTAGCTCCTGCCGGTCTATGTTCTCCTGATAGTAAAAGAGTGAAAATATCGTCAAAAAGTCGAATTTTTACAAAACTGCGTATTTCATAGCTAGGACGTTAGCTCCTGCCGGTCTATGTTCTCCTGATAGTAAAAGAGTGAAAATATCGTCAAAAAGTCGAATTTTTACTAAACTGCGTATTTCATCGCTAGGACGTTAGCTCCTGCCGGTCTATGTTCTCCTGATAGTAAAAGAGTGAAAATATCGTCAAAAAGTCGAATTTTTACAAAACTGAGTATTTCATAGCTAGGACGTTAGCTCCTGCCGGTCTATGTTCTCCTGATAGTAAAAGAGTGAAAATATCGTCAAAAAGTCGAATTTTTACAAAACTGCGTATTTCATAGCTAGGACGTTAGCTCCTGCCGGTCTATGTTCTCCTGATAGTAAAAGAGTGAAAATATCGTCAAAAAGTCGAATTTTTACAAAACTGCGTATTTCATAGCTAGGACGTTAGCCCCTGCCGGTCTATGTTCTCCTGGTAGTAAAAGAGTGAAAATGTCGTCAAAAAGTCGAATTTTTACTAAACTGCGTATTTCATAGCTAGGACGTTAGCTCCTGCCGGTCTATGTTCTCCTGATAGTAAAAGAGTGAAAATATCGTCAAAAAGTCGAATTTTTACAAAGCTGCGTATTTCATAGCTAGGACGTTAGCTCCTGCCGGTCTATGTTCTCCTGATAGTAAAAGAGTGAAAATATCGTCAAAAAGTCGAATTTTTACTAAACTGCGTATTTCATAGCTAGGACCTTACCTCCTGCCGGTCTATGTTCTCCTGATAGTAAAAGAGTGAAAATATCGTCAAAAAGTCGAATTTTTACTAAACTGCGTATTTCATAGCTAGGACGTTAGCTCCTGCCGGTCTATGTTCTCCTGATAGTAAAAGAGTGAAAATATCGTCAAAAAGTCGAATTTTTACAAAACTGCGTGTTTCATAGCTAGGACGTTAGCTCCTGCCGGTCTAAGTTCTCCTGATAGTAAAAGAGTGAAAATATCGTCAAAAAACCGAATTTTTACTAAACTGCGTATTTCATAGCTAGGACCTTACCTCCTGCCGGTCTATGTTCTCCTGATAGTAAAAGAGTGAAAATATCGTCAAAAAGTCGAATTTTTACAAAACTGAGTATTTCATAGCTAGGACGTTAGCTCCTGCCGGTCTATGTTCTCCTGATAGTAAAAGAGTGAAAATATCGTCAAAAAGTCGAATTTTTACTAAACTGCGTATTTCATAGCTAGGACGTTAGCTCCTGCCGGTCTATGTTCTCCTGATAGTAAAAGAGTGAAAATATCGTCGAAAAGTCGAATTTTTACAAAACTGCGTATTTCATAGCTAGGACCTTACCTCCTGCCGGTCTATGTTCTCCTGATAGTAAAAGAGTGAAAATATCGTCAAAAAGTCGAATTTTTACTAAACTGCGTATTTCATAGCTAGGACGTTAGCTGCTGCCGGTCTATGTTCTCCTGATAGTAAAAGAGTGAAAATATCGTCAAAAAGTCGAATTTTTACAAAACTGCGTATTTCATAGCTAGGACGTTAGCTCCTGCCGGTCTATGTTCTCCTGATAGTAAAAGAGTGAAAATATCGTCAAAAAGTCGAATTTTTACAAAACTGCGTATTTCATAACTAGGACGTTAGCTCCTGCCGGTCTATGTTCTCCTGATAGTAAAAGAGTGAAAATATCGTCAAAAAGTCGAATTTTTACAAAACTGCGTATTTCATAGCTAGGACGTTAGCTCCTTCCGGTCTATGTTCTCCTGATAGTAAAAGAGTGAAAATATCGTCAAAAAGTCGAATTTTTACAAAACTGCGTATTTCATAGCTAGGACGTTAGCTCCTGCCGGTCTATGTTCTCCTGATAGTAAAAGAGTGAAAATATCGTCAAAAAGTCGAATTTTTACAAAACTGCGTATTTCATAGCTAGGACGTTAGCCCCTGCCGGTCTATGTTCTCCTGGTAGTAAAAGAGTGAAAATGTCGTCAAAAAGTCGAATTTTTACTAAACTGCGTATTTCATAGCTAGGACCTTACCTCCTGCCGGTCTATGTTCTCCTGATAGTAAAAGAGTGAAAATATCGTCAAAAAGTCGAATTTTTACAAAACTGCGTATTTCATAACTAGGACGTTAGCTCCTGCCGGTCTATGTTCTCCTGATAGTAAAAGAGTGAAAATATCGTCAAAAAGTCGAATTTTTAAAAAACTGCGTATTTCATAGCTAGGACGTTAGCTCCTGCCGGTCTATGTTCTCCTGATAGTAAAAGAGTGAAAATATCGTCAAAAAGTCGAATTTTTACTAAACTGCGTATTTCATAGCTAGGACGTTAGCTCCTGCCGGTCTATGTTCTCCTGATAGTAAAAGAGTGAAAATATCGTCAAAAAGTCGAATTTTTACAAAACTGCGTATTTCATAGCTAGGACGTTAGCTCCTGCCGGTCTAAGTTCTCCTGATAGTAAAAGAGTGAAAATATCGTCAAAAAATCGAATTTTTACTAAACTGCGTATTTCATAGCTAGGACCTTACCTCCGGCCGGTCTATGTTCTCCTGATAGTAAAAGAGTGAAAATATCGTCAAAAAGTCGAATTTTTACAAAACTGAGTATTTCATAGCTAGGACGTTAGCTCCTGCCGGTCTATGTTCTCCTAATAGTAAAAGAGTGAAAATATCGTCAAAAAGTCGAATTTTTACAAAACTGCGTATTTCATAGCTAGGACGTTAGCTCCTGCCGGTCTAAGTTCTCCTGATAGTAAAAGAGTGAAAATATCGTCAAAAAATCGAATTTTTACAAAACTGCGTATTTCATAGCTAGGACGTTAGCTCCTTCCGGTCTATGTTCTCCTGATAGTAAAAGAGTGAAAATATCGTCAAAAAGTCGAATTTTTACAAAACTGCGTATTTCATAGCTAGGACGTTAGCTCCTGCCGGTCTATGTTCTCCTGATAGTAAAAGAGTGAAAATATCGTCAAAAAGTCGAATTTTTACAAAACTGCGTATTTCATAGCTAGGACGTTAGCTCCTTCCGGTCTATGTTCTCCTGATAGTAAAAGAGTGAAAATATCGTCAAAAAGTCGAATTTTTACAAAACTGCGTATTTCATAGCTAGGACGTTAGCTCCTGCCGGTCTATGTTCTCCTGATAGTAAAAGAGTGAAAATATCGTCAAAAAGTCGAATTTTTACAAAACTGCGTATTTCATAGCTAGGACGTTAGCCCCTGCCGGTCTATGTTCTCCTGGTAGTAAAAGAGTGAAAATGTCGTCAAAAAGTCGAATTTTTACTAAACTGCGTATTTCATAGCTAGGACCTTACCTCCTGCCGGTCTATGTTCTCCTGATAGTAAAAGAGTGAAAATATCGTCAAAAAGTCGAATTTTTACAAAACTGCGTATTTCATAGCTAGGACGTTAGCTCCTGCCGGTCTATGTTCTCCTGATAGTAAAAGAGTGAAAATATCGTCAAAAAGTCGAATTTTTAAAAAACTGCGTATTTCATAGCTAGGACGTTAGCTCCTGCCGGTCTATGTTCTCCTGATAGTAAAAGAGTGAAAATATCGTCAAAAAGTCGAATTTTTACTAAACTGCGTATTTCATAGCTAGGACGTTAGCTCCTGCCGGTCTATGTTCTCCTGATAGTAAAAGAGTGAAAATATCGTCAAAAAGTCGAATTTTTACAAAACTGCGTATTTCATAGCTAGGACGTTAGCTCCTGCCGGTCTAAGTTCTCCTGATAGTAAAAGAGTGAAAATATCGTCAAAAAATCGAATTTTTACTAAACTGCGTATTTCATAGCTAGGACCTTACCTCCGGCCGGTCTATGTTCTCCTGATAGTAAAAGAGTGAAAATATCGTCAAAAAGTCGAATTTTTACAAAACTGTGTATTTCATAGCTAGGACGTTAGCTCCTGCCGGTCTATGTTCTCCTAATAGTAAAAGAGTGAAAATATCGTCAAAAAGTCGAATTTTTACAAAACTGCGTATTTCATAGCTAGGACGTTAGCTCCTGCCGGTCTAAGTTCTCCTGATAGTAAAAGAGTGAAAATATCGTCAAAAAATCGAATTTTTACAAAACTGCGTATTTCATAGCTAGGACCTTACCTCCGGCCGGTCTATGTTCTCCTGATAGTAAAAGAGTGAAAATATCGTCAAAAAGTCGAATTTTTACAAAACTGCGTATTTCATAGCTAGGACGTTAGCTCCTGCCGGTCTATGTTCTCCTAATAGTAAAAGAGTGAAAATATCGTCAAAAAGTCGAATTTTTACAAAACTGCGTATTTCATAGCTAGGACGTTAGCTCCTGCCGGTCTAAGTTCTCCTGATAGTAAAAGAGTGAAAATATCGTCAAAAAATCGAATTTTTACTAAACTGCGTATTTCATAGCTAGGACGTTAGCTCCTGCCGGTCTATGTTCTCCTGATAGTAAAAGAGTGAAAATATCGTCAAAAAGTCGAATTTTTACTAAACTGCGTATTTCATAGCTAGGACGTTAGCTCCTGCCGGTCTATGTTCACCTGATAGTAAAAGAGTGAAAATATCGTCAAAAAGTCGAATTTTTACAAAACTGCGTATTTCATAGCTAGGACGTTAGCTCCTGCCGGTCTATGTTCTCCTGATAGTAAAAGAGTGAAAATATCGTCAAAAAGTCGAATTTTTACTAAACTGCGTATTTCATAGCTAGGACGTTAGCTCCTGCCGGTCTATGTTCTCCTGATAGTAAAAGAGTGAAAATATCGTCAAAAAGTCGAATTTTTACAAAACTGCGTATTTCATAGCTAGGACCTTACCTCCTGCCGGTCTATGTTCTCCTGATAGTAAAAGAGTGAAAATATCGTCAAAAAGTCGAATTTTTACTAAACTGCGTATTTCATAGCTAGGACGTTAGCTCCTGCCGGTCTATGTTCTCCTGATAGTAAAAGAGTGAAAATATCGTCAAAAAGTCGAATTTTTACTAAACTGCGTATTTCATAGCTAGGACCTTACCTCCTGCCGGTCTATGTTCTCCTGATAGTAAAAGAGTGAAAATATCGTCAAAAAGTCGAATTTTTACAAAACTGCGTATTTCATAACTAGGACGTTAGCTCCTGCCGGTCTATGTTCTCCTGATAGTAAAAGAGTGAAAATATCGTCAAAAAGTCGAATTTTTAAAAAACTGCGTATTTCATAGCTAGGACGTTAGCTCCTGCCGGTCTATGTTCTCCTGATAGTAAAAGAGTGAAAATATCGTCAAAAAGTCGAATTTTTACTAAACTGCGTATTTCATAGCTAGGACGTTAGCTCCTGCCGGTCTATGTTCTCCTGATAGTAAAAGAGTGAAAATATCGTCAAAAAGTCGAATTTTTACAAAACTGCGTATTTCATAGCTAGGACGTTAGCTCCTGCCGGTCTATGTTCTCCTGATAGTAAAAGAGTGAAAATATCGTCAAAAAGTCGAATTTTTACAAAACTGCGTATTTCATAGCTAGGACGTTAGCTCCTGCCGGTCTATGTTCTCCTGATAGTAAAAGAGTGAAAATATCGTCAAAAAGTCGAATTTTTACAAAACTGCGTATTTCATAGCTAGGACGTTAGCTCCTGCCGGTCTATGTTCTCCTGATAGTAAAAGAGTGAAAATATCGTCAAAAAGTCGAATTTTTACAAAACTGAGTATTTCATAGCTAGGACGTTAGCTCCTGCCGGTCTATGTTCTCCTGATAGTAAAAGAGTGAAAATATCGTCAAAAAGTCGAATTTTTACAAAACTGCGTATTTCATAGCTAGGACGTTAGCCCCTGCCGGTCTATGTTCTCCTGGTAGTAAAAGAGTGAAAATGTCGTCAAAAAGTCGAATTTTTACTAAACTGCGTATTTCATAGCTAGGACGTTAGCTCCTGCCGGTCTATGTTCTCCTGATAGGAAAAGAGTGAAAATATCGTCAAAAAGTCGAATTTTTACAAAGCTGCGTATTTCATAGCTAGGACGTTAGCTCCTGCCGGTCTATGTTCTCCTGATAGTAAAAGAGTGAAAATATCGTCAAAAAGTCGAATTTTTACTAAACTGCGTATTTCATAGCTAGGACCTTACCTCCTGCCGGTCTATGTTCTCCTGATAGTAAAAGAGTGAAAATATCGTCAAAAAGTTGAATTTTTACTAAACTGCGTATTTCATAGCTAGGACGTTAGCTCCTGCCGGTCTATGTTCTCCTGATAGTAAAAGAGTGAAAATATCGTCAAAAAGTTGAATTTTTACAAAACTGCGTATTTCATAGCTAGGACGTTAGCTCCTGCCGGTCTAAGTTCTCTTGATAGTAAAAGAGTGAAAATATCGTCAAAAAATCGAATTTTTACTAAACTGCGTATTTCATAGCTAGGACCTTACCTCCGGCCGGTCTATGTTCTCCTGATAGTAAAAGAGTGAAAATATCGTCAAAAAGTCGAATTTTTACAAAACTGCGTATTTCTTAGCTAGGACGTTAGCTCCTGCCGGTCTATGTTCTCCTGATAGTAAAAGAGTGAAAATATCGTCAAAAAGTCGAATTTTTACAAAACTGCGTATTTCTTAGCTAGGACGTTAGCTCCTGCCGGTCTATGTTCTCCTGATAGTAAAAGAGTGAAAATATCGTCAAAAAGTCGAATTTTTACAAAACTGCGTATTTCATAGCTAGGACGTTAGCTCCTGCCGGTCTATGTTCTCCTGATAGGAAAAGAGTGAAAATATCGTCAAAAAGTCAAATTTTTACTAAACTGCGTATTTCATAGCTAGGACGTTAGCTCCTGCCGGTCTATATTCTCCTGATAGTAAAAGAGTGAAAATATCGTCAAAAAGTCGAATTTTTACAAAACTGCGTATTTCATAGCTAGGACGTTAGCTCCTGCCGGTCTATGTTCTCCTGATAGTAAAAGAGTGAAAATATCGTCAAAAAGTCGAATTTTTACTAAACTGTGTATTTCATAGCTAGGACGTTAGCCCCTGCCGGTCTATGTTCTCCTGATAGTAAAAGAGTGAAAATATCGTCAAAAAGTCGAATTTTTACATAACTGCGTATTTCATAGCTAGGACGTTAGCTCCTGCCGGTCTATGTTCTTCTGATAGTAAAAGAGTGAAAATATCGTCAAAAAATCGAATTTTTACTAAACTGCGTATTTCATAGCTAGGACGTTAGCTCCTGCCGGTCTATGTTCTCCTGATAGTAAAAGAGTGAAAATATCGTCAAAAAGTCGAATTTTTACAAAACTGCGTATTTCATAGCTAGGACGTTAGCTCCTGCCGGTCTATGTTCTCCTGATAGTAAAAGAGTGAAAATATCGTCAAAAAGTCGAATTTTTACAAAACTGCGTATTTCATAACTAGGACGTTAGCTCCTGCCGGTCTATGTTCTCCTGATAGTAAAAGAGTGAAAATATCGTCAAAAAGTCGAATTTTTACAAAACTGCGTATTTCATAGCTAGGACGTTAGCTCCTGCCGGTCTATGTTCTCCTGATAGTAAAAGAGTGAAAATATCGTCAAAAAGTCGAATTTTTACTAAACTGCGTATTTCATCGCTAGGACGTTAGCTCCTGCCGGTCTATGTTCTCCTGATAGTAAAAGAGTGAAAATATCGTCAAAAAGTCGAATTTTTACAAAACTGCGTATTTCATAGCTAGGACGTTAGCTCCTGCCGGTCTATGTTCTCCTGATAGTAAAAGAGTGAAAATATCGTCAAAAAGTCGAATTTTTACAAAACTGCGTATTTCATAGCTAGGACGTTAGCTCCTGCCGGTCTATGTTCTCCTGATAGTAAAAGAGTGAAAATATCGTCAAAAAGTCGAATTGTTACAAAACTGCGTATTTCATAGCTAGGACGTTAGCCCCTGCCGGTCTATGTTCTCCTGGTAGTAAAAGAGTGAAAATGTCGTCAAAAAGTCGAATTTTTACTAAACTGCGTATTTCATAGCTAGGACGTTAGCTCCTGCCGGTCTATGTTCTCCTGATAGGAAAAGAGTGAAAATATCGTCAAAAAGTCGAATTTTTACAAAGCTGCGTATTTCATAGCTAGGACGTTAGCTCCTGCCGGTCTATGTTCTCCGGATAGTAAAAGAGTGAAAATATCGTCAAAAAGTCGAATTTTTACTAAACTGCGTATTTCATAGCTAGGACCTTACCTCCTGCCGGTCTATGTTCTCCTGATAGTAAAAGAGTGAAAATATCGTCAAAAAGTCGAATTTTTACTAAACTGCGTATTTCATAGCTAGGACGTTAGCTCCTGCCGGTCTATGTTCTCCTGATAGTAAAAGAGTGAAAATATCGTCAAAAAGTCGAATTTTTACAAAACTGCGTATTTCATAGCTAGGACGTTAGCTCCTGCCGGTCTAAGTTCTCCTGATAGTAAAAGAGTGAAAATATCGTCAAAAAATCGAATTTTTACTAAACTGCGTATTTCATAGCTAGGACCTTACCTCCGGCCGGTCTATGTTCTCCTGATAGTAAAAGAGTGAAAATATCGTCAAAAAGTCGAATTTTTACAAAACTGAGTATTTCATAGCTAGGACGTTAGCTCCTGCCGGTCTATGTTCTCCTGATAGTAAAAGAGTGAAAATATCGTCAAAAAGTCGAATTTTTACTAAACTGCGTATTTCATAGCTAGGACGTTAGCTCCTGCCGGTCTATGTTCTCCTGATAGTAAAAGAGTGAAAATATCGTCAAAAAGTCGAATTTTTACAAAACTGCGTATTTCATAGCTAGGACCTTACCTCCTGCCGGTCTATGTTCTCCTGATAGTAAAAGAGTGAAAATATCGTCAAAAAGTCGAATTTTTACTAAACTGCGTATTTCATAGCTAGGACGTTAGCTCCTGCCGGTCTATGTTCTCCTGATAGTAAAAGAGTGAAAATATCGTCAAAAAGTCGAATTTTTACTAAACTGCGTATTTCATAGCTAGGACCTTACCTCCTGCCGGTCTATGTTCTCCTGATAGTAAAAGAGTGAAAATATCGTCAAAAAGTCGAATTTTTACAAAACTGCGTATTTCATAACTAGGACGTTAGCTCCTGCCGGTCTATGTTCTCCTGATAGTAAAAGAGTGAAAATATCGTCAAAAAGTCGAATTTTTACAAAACTGCGTATTTCATAGCTAGGACGTTAGCTCCTGCCGGTCTATGTTCTCCTGATAGTAAAAGAGTGAAAATATCGTCAAAAAGTCGAATTTTTACTAAACTGCGTATTTCATAGCTAGGACGTTAGCTCCTGCCGGTCTATGTTCTCCTGATAGTAAAAGAGTGAAAATATCGTCAAAAAGTCGAATTTTTACAAAACTGCGTATTTCATAGCTAGGACGTTAGCTCCTGCCGGTCTATGTTCTCCTGATAGTAAAAGAGTGAAAATATCGTCAAAAAGTCGAATTTTTACAAAACTGCGTATTTCATAGCTAGGACGTTAGCTCCTGCCGGTCTATGTTCTCCTGATAGTAAAAGAGTGAAAATATCGTCAAAAAGTCGAATTTTTACAAAACTGCGTATTTCATAGCTAGGACGTTAGCTCCTGCCGGTCTATGTTCTCCTGATAGGAAAAGAGTGAAAATATCGTCAAAAAGTCGAATTTTTACAAAACTGCGTATTTCATAGCTAGGACGTTAGCTCCTGCCGGTCTATGTTCTCCTGATAGTAAAAGAGTGAAAATATCGTCAAAAAGTCGAATTTTTACTAAACTGTGTATTTCATAGCTAGGACGTTAGCCCCTGCCGGTCTATGTTCTCCTGATAGTAAAAGAGTGAAAATATCGTCAAAAAGTCGAATTTTTACATAACTGCGTATTTCATAGCTAGGACGTTAGCTCCTGCCGGTCTATGTTCTTCTGATAGTAAAAGAGTGAAAATATCGTCAAAAAGTCGAATTTTTACAAAACTGCGTATTTCATAGCTAGGACGTTAGCTCCTGCCGGTCTATGTTCTCCTGATAGTAAAAGAGTGAAAATATCGTCAAAAAGTCGAATTTTTACTAAACTGCGTATTTCATAACTAGGACGTTAGCTCCTGCCGGTCTATGTTCTCCTGATAGTAAAAGAGTGAAAATATCGTCAAAAAGTCGAATTTTTACAAAACTGCGTATTTCATAGCTAGGACGTTAGCTCCTGCCGGTCTATGTTCTCCTGATAGTAAAAGAGTGAAAATATCGTCAAAAAGTCGAATTTTTACTAAACTGCGTATTTCATCGCTAGGACGTTAGCTCCTGCCGGTCTATGTTCTCCTGATAGTAAAAGAGTGAAAATATCGTCAAAAAGTCGAATTTTTACAAAACTGCGTATTTCATAGCTAGGACGTTAGCTCCTGCCGGTCTATGTTCTCCTGATAGTAAAAGAGTGAAAATATCGTCAAAAAGTCGAATTTTTACTAAACTGCGTATTTCATAACTAGGACGTTAGCTCCTGCCGGTCTATGTTCTCCTGATAGTAAAAGAGTGAAAATATCGTCAAAAAGTCGAATTTTTACAAAACTGCGTATTTCATAGCTAGGACGTTAGCTCCTGCCGGTCTATGTTCTCCTGATAGTAAAAGAGTGAAAATATCGTCAAAAAGTCGAATTTTTACTAAACTGCGTATTTCATCGCTAGGACGTTAGCTCCTGCCGGTCTATGTTCTCCTGATAGTAAAAGAGTGAAAATATCGTCAAAAAGTCGAATTTTTACAAAACTGCGTATTTCATAGCTAGGACGTTAGCTCCTGCCGGTCTATGTTCTCCTGATAGTAAAAGAGTGAAAATATCGTCAAAAAGTCGAATTTTTACAAAACTGCGTATTTCATAGCTAGGACGTTAGCTCCTGCCGGTCTATGTTCTCCTGATAGTAAAAGAGTGAAAATATCGTCAAAAAGTCGAATTTTTACAAAACTGCGTATTTCATAGCTAGGACGTTAGCCCCTGCCGGTCTATGTTCTCCTGGTAGTAAAAGAGTGAAAATGTCGTCAAAAAGTCGAATTTTTACTAAACTGCGTATTTCATAGCTAGGACGTTAGCTCCTGCCGGTCT
This sequence comes from Acanthosoma haemorrhoidale, assembly GCA_930367205.1. Classification (NCBI taxonomy): domain Eukaryota; kingdom Metazoa; phylum Arthropoda; class Insecta; order Hemiptera; family Acanthosomatidae; genus Acanthosoma; species Acanthosoma haemorrhoidale. The sequence goes on from OV884011.1 coordinate 4,542,789, forward strand.
ATGTTCTCCTGATAGGAAAAGAGTGAAAATATCGTCAAAAAGTCGAATTTTTACAAAGCTGCGTATTTCATAGCTAGGACGTTAGCTCCTGCCGGTCTATGTTCTCCGGATAGTAAAAGAGTGAAAATATCGTCAAAAAGTCGAATTTTTACTAAACTGCGTATTTCATAGCTAGGACCTTACCTCCTGCCGGTCTATGTTCTCCTGATAGTAAAAGAGTGAAAATATCGTCAAAAAGTCGAATTTTTACTAAACTGCGTATTTCATAGCTAGGACGTTAGCTCCTGCCGGTCTATGTTCTCCTGATAGTAAAAGAGTGAAAATATCGTCAAAAAGTCGAATTTTTACAAAACTGCGTATTTCATAGCTAGGACGTTAGCTCCTGCCGGTCTAAGTTCTCCTGATAGTAAAAGAGTGAAAATATCGTCAAAAAATCGAATTTTTACTAAACTGCGTATTTCATAGCTAGGACCTTACCTCCGGCCGGTCTATGTTCTCCTGATAGTAAAAGAGTGAAAATATCGTCAAAAAGTCGAATTTTTACAAAACTGAGTATTTCATAGCTAGGACGTTAGCTCCTGCCGGTCTATGTTCTCCTGATAGTAAAAGAGTGAAAATATCGTCAAAAAGTCGAATTTTTACAAAACTGAGTATTTCATAGCTAGGACGTTAGCTCCTGCCGGTCTATGTTCTCCTGATAGTAAAAGAGTGAAAATATCGTCAAAAAGTCGAATTTTTACTAAACTGCGTATTTCATAGCTAGGACGTTAGCTCCTGCCGGTCTATGTTCTCCTGATAGTAAAAGAGTGAAAATATCGTCAAAAAGTCGAATTTTTACAAAACTGCGTATTTCATAGCTAGGACCTTACCTCCTGCCGGTCTATGTTCTCCTGATAGTAAAAGAGTGAAAATATCGTCAAAAAGTCGAATTTTTACAAAACTGCGTATTTCATAGCTAGGACGTTAGCTCCTGCCGGTCTATGTTCTCCTGATAGTAAAAGAGTGAAAATATCGTCAAAAAGTCGAATTTTTACTAAACTGCGTATTTCATCGCTAGGACGTTAGCTCCTGCCGGTCTATGTTCTCCTGATAGTAAAAGAGTGAAAATATCGTCAAAAAGTCGAATTTTTACAAAACTGCGTATTTCATAGCTAGGACGTTAGCTCCTGCCGGTCTATGTTCTCCTGATAGTAAAAGAGTGAAAATATCGTCAAAAAGTCGAATTTTTACTAAACTGCGTATTTCATAACTAGGACGTTAGCTCCTGCCGGTCTATGTTCTCCTGATAGTAAAAGAGTGAAAATATCGTCAAAAAGTCGAATTTTTACAAAACTGCGTATTTCATAGCTAGGACGTTAGCTCCTGCCGGTCTATGTTCTCCTGATAGTAAAAGAGTGAAAATATCGTCAAAAAGTCGAATTTTTACTAAACTGCGTATTTCATCGCTAGGACGTTAGCTCCTGCCGGTCTATGTTCTCCTGATAGTAAAAGAGTGAAAATATCGTCAAAAAGTCGAATTTTTACAAAACTGCGTATTTCATAGCTAGGACGTTAGCTCCTGCCGGTCTATGTTCTCCTGATAGTAAAAGAGTGAAAATATCGTCAAAAAGTCGAATTTTTACAAAACTGCGTATTTCATAGCTAGGACGTTAGCTCCTGCCGGTCTATGTTCTCCTGATAGTAAAAGAGTGAAAATATCGTCAAAAAGTCGAATTTTTACAAAACTGCGTATTTCATAGCTAGGACGTTAGCCCCTGCCGGTCTATGTTCTCCTGGTAGTAAAAGAGTGAAAATGTCGTCAAAAAGTCGAATTTTTACTAAACTGCGTATTTCATAGCTAGGACGTTAGCTCCTGCCGGTCTATGTTCTCCTGATAGGAAAAGAGTGAAAATATCGTCAAAAAGTCGAATTTTTACAAAGCTGCGTATTTCATAGCTAGGACGTTAGCTCCTGCCGGTCTATGTTCTCCGGATAGTAAAAGAGTGAAAATATCGTCAAAAAGTCGAATTTTTACTAAACTGCGTATTTCATAGCTAGGACCTTACCTCCTGCCGGTCTATGTTCTCCTGATAGTAAAAGAGTGAAAATATCGTCAAAAAGTCGAATTTTTACTAAACTGCGTATTTCATAGCTAGGACGTTAGCTCCTGCCGGTCTATGTTCTCCTGATAGTAAAAGAGTGAAAATATCGTCAAAAAGTCGAATTTTTACAAAACTGCGTATTTCATAGCTAGGACGTTAGCTCCTGCCGGTCTAAGTTCTCCTGATAGTAAAAGAGTGAAAATATCGTCAAAAAATCGAATTTTTACTAAACTGCGTATTTCATAGCTAGGACCTTACCTCCGGCCGGTCTATGTTCTCCTGATAGTAAAAGAGTGAAAATATCGTCAAAAAATCGAATTTTTACTAAACTGCGTATTTCATAGCTAGGACCTTACCTCCGGCCGGTCTATGTTCTCCTGATAGTAAAAGAGTGAAAATATCGTCAAAAAGTCGAATTTTTACAAAACTGAGTATTTCATAGCTAGGACGTTAGCTCCTGCCGGTCTATGTTCTCCTGATAGTAAAAGAGTGAAAATATCGTCAAAAAGTCGAATTTTTACAAAACTGCGTATTTCATAGCTAGGACGTTAGCTCCTGCCGGTCTATGTTCTCCTGATAGTAAAAGAGTGAAAATATCGTCAAAAAGTCGAATTTTTACTAAACTGCGTATTTCATAGCTAGGACCTTACCTCCTGCCGGTCTATGTTCTCCTGATAGTAAAAGAGTGAAAATATCGTCAAAAAGTCGAATTTTTACAAAACTGCGTATTTCATAACTAGGACGTTAGCTCCTGCCGGTCTATGTTCTCCTGATAGTAAAAGAGTGAAAATATCGTCAAAAAGTTGAATTTTTACAAAACTGCGTATTTCATAGCTAGGACGTTAGCTCCTGCCGGTCTATGTTCTCCTGATAGTAAAAGAGTGAAAATATCGTCAAAAGTCGAATTTTTACTAAACTGCGTATTTCATAGCTAGGACGTTAGCTCCTGCCGGTCTATGTTCTCCGGATAGTAAAAGAGTGAAAATATCGTCAAAAAGTCGAATTTTTACTAAACTGCGTATTTCATAGCTAGGACCTTACCTCCTGCCGGTCTATGTTCTCCTGATAGTAAAAGAGTGAAAATATCGTCAAAAAGTCGAATTTTTACTAAACTGCGTATTTCATAGCTAGGACGTTAGCTCCTGCCGGTCTATGTTCTCCTGATAGTAAAAGAGTGAAAATATCGTCAAAAAGTCGAATTTTTACAAAACTGCGTATTTCATAGCTAGGACGTTAGCTCCTGCCGGTCTAAGTTCTCCTGATAGTAAAAGAGTGAAAATATCGTCAAAAAATCGAATTTTTACTAAACTGCGTATTTCATAGCTAGGACCTTACCTCCGGCCGGTCTATGTTCTCCTGATAGTAAAAGAGTGAAAATATCGTCAAAAAGTCGAATTTTTACAAAACTGAGTATTTCATAGCTAGGACGTTAGCTCCTGCCGGTCTATGTTCTCCTGATAGTAAAAGAGTGAAAATATCGTCAAAAAGTCGAATTTTTACTAAACTGCGTATTTCATAGCTAGGACGTTAGCTCCTGCCGGTCTATGTTCTCCTGATAGTAAAAGAGTGAAAATATCGTCAAAAAGTCGAATTTTTACAAAACTGCGTATTTCATAGCTAGGACCTTACCTCCTGCCGGTCTATGTTCTCCTGATAGTAAAAGAGTGAAAATATCGTCAAAAAGTCGAATTTTTACTAAACTGCGTATTTCATAGCTAGGACGTTAGCTCCTGCCGGTCTATGTTCTCCTGATAGTAAAAGAGTGAAAATATCGTCAAAAAGTCGAATTTTTACTAAACTGCGTATTTCATAGCTAGGACCTTACCTCCTGCCGGTCTATGTTCTCCTGATAGTAAAAGAGTGAAAATATCGTCAAAAAGTCGAATTTTTACAAAACTGCGTATTTCATAACTAGGACGTTAGCTCCTGCCGGTCTATGTTCTCCTGATAGTAAAAGAGTGAAAATATCGTCAAAAAGTCGAATTTTTACAAAACTGCGTATTTCATAGCTAGGACGTTAGCTCCTGCCGGTCTATGTTCTCCTGATAGTAAAAGAGTGAAAATATCGTCAAAAAGTCGAATTTTTACAAAACTGCGTATTTCATAGCTAGGACGTTAGCCCCTGCCGGTCTATGTTCTCCTGGTAGTAAAAGAGTGAAAATGTCGTCAAAAAGTCGAATTTTTACTAAACTGCGTATTTCATAGCTAGGACGTTAGCTCCTGCCGGTCTATGTTCTCCTGATAGGAAAAGAGTGAAAATATCGTCAAAAAGTCGAATTTTTACAAAGCTGCGTATTTCATAGCTAGGACGTTAGCTCCTGCCGGTCTATGTTCTCCGGATAGTAAAAGAGTGAAAATATCGTCAAAAAGTCGAATTTTTACTAAACTGCGTATTTCATAGCTAGGACCTTACCTCCTGCCGGTCTATGTTCTCCTGATAGTAAAAGAGTGAAAATATCGTCAAAAAGTCGAATTTTTACTAAACTGCGTATTTCATAGCTAGGACGTTAGCTCCTGCCGGTCTATGTTCTCCTGATAGTAAAAGAGTGAAAATATCGTCAAAAAGTCGAATTTTTACAAAACTGCGTATTTCATAGCTAGGACGTTAGCTCCTGCCGGTCTAAGTTCTCCTGATAGTAAAAGAGTGAAAATATCGTCAAAAAATCGAATTTTTACTAAACTGCGTATTTCATAGCTAGGACCTTACCTCCGGCCGGTCTATGTTCTCCTGATAGTAAAAGAGTGAAAATATCGTCAAAAAGTCGAATTTTTACAAAACTGAGTATTTCATAGCTAGGACGTTAGCTCCTGCCGGTCTATGTTCTCCTGATAGTAAAAGAGTGAAAATATCGTCAAAAAGTCGAATTTTTACTAAACTGCGTATTTCATAGCTAGGACGTTAGCTCCTGCCGGTCTATGTTCTCCTGATAGTAAAAGAGTGAAAATATCGTCAAAAAGTCGAATTTTTACAAAACTGCGTATTTCATAGCTAGGACGTTAGCTCCTGCCGGTCTATGTTCTCCTGATAGTAAAAGAGTGAAAATATCGTCAAAAAGTCGAATTTTTACTAAACTGCGTATTTCATAGCTAGGACCTTACCTCCTGCCGGTCTATGTTCTCCTGATAGTAAAAGAGTGAAAATATCGTCAAAAAGTCGAATTTTTACAAAACTGCGTATTTCATAACTAGGACGTTAGCTCCTGCCGGTCTATGTTCTCCTGATAGTAAAAGAGTGAAAATATCGTCAAAAAGTTGAATTTTTACAAAACTGCGTATTTCATAGCTAGGACGTTAGCTCCTGCCGGTCTATGTTCTCCTGATAGTAAAAGAGTGAAAATATCGTCAAAAGTCGAATTTTTACTAAACTGCGTATTTCATAGCTAGGACGTTAGCTCCTGCCGGTCTATGTTCTCCGGATAGTAAAAGAGTGAAAATATCGTCAAAAAGTCGAATTTTTACTAAACTGCGTATTTCATAGCTAGGACCTTACCTCCTGCCGGTCTATGTTCTCCTGATAGTAAAAGAGTGAAAATATCGTCAAAAAGTCGAATTTTTACTAAACTGCGTATTTCATAGCTAGGACGTTAGCTCCTGCCGGTCTATGTTCTCCTGATAGTAAAAGAGTGAAAATATCGTCAAAAAGTCGAATTTTTACAAAACTGCGTATTTCATAGCTAGGACGTTAGCTCCTGCCGGTCTAAGTTCTCCTGATAGTAAAAGAGTGAAAATATCGTCAAAAAATCGAATTTTTACTAAACTGCGTATTTCATAGCTAGGACCTTACCTCCTGCCGGTCTATGTTCTCCTGATAGTAAAAGAGTGAAAATATCGTCAAAAAGTCGAATTTTTACAAAACTGAGTATTTCATAGCTAGGACGTTAGCTCCTGCCGGTCTATGTTCTCCTGATAGTAAAAGAGTGAAAATATCGTCAAAAAGTCGAATTTTTACTAAACTGCGTATTTCATAGCTAGGACGTTAGCTCCTGCCGGTCTATGTTCTCCTGATAGTAAAAGAGTGAAAATATCGTCAAAAAGTCGAATTTTTACAAAACTGCGTATTTCATAGCTAGGACCTTACCTCCTGCCGGTCTATGTTCTCCTGATAGTAAAAGAGTGAAAATATCGTCAAAAAGTCGAATTTTTACTAAACTGCGTATTTCATAGCTAGGACGTTAGCTCCTGCCGGTCTATGTTCTCCTGATAGTAAAAGAGTGAAAATATCGTCAAAAAGTCGAATTTTTACTAAACTGCGTATTTCATAGCTAGGACCTTACCTCCTGCCGGTCTATGTTCTCCTGATAGTAAAAGAGTGAAAATATCGTCAAAAAGTCGAATTTTTACAAAACTGCGTATTTCATAACTAGGACGTTAGCTCCTGCCGGTCTATGTTCTCCTGATAGTAAAAGAGTGAAAATATCGTCAAAAAGTCGAATTTTTACAAAACTGCGTATTTCATAGCTAGGACGTTAGCTCCTGCCGGTCTATGTTCTCCTGATAGTAAAAGAGTGAAAATATCGTCAAAAAGTCGAATTTTTACTAAACTGCGTATTTCATAGCTAGGACGTTAGCTCCTGCCGGTCTATGTTCTCCTGATAGTAAAAGAGTGAAAATATCGTCAAAAAGTCGAATTTTTACAAAACTGCGTATTTCATAGCTAGGACGTTAGCTCCTGCCGGTCTATGTTCTCCTGATAGTAAAAGAGTGAAAATATCGTCAAAAAGTCGAATTTTTACAAAACTGCGTATTTCATAGCTAGGACGTTAGCTCCTGCCGGTCTATGTTCTCCTGATAGTAAAAGAGTGAAAATATCGTCAAAAAGTCGAATTTTTACAAAACTGCGTATTTCATAGCTAGGACGTTAGCTCCTGCCGGTCTATGTTCTCCTGATAGGAAAAGAGTGAAAATATCGTCAAAAAGTCGAATTTTTACAAAACTGCGTATTTCATAGCTAGGACGTTAGCTCCTGCCGGTCTATGTTCTCCTGATAGTAAAAGAGTGAAAATATCGTCAAAAAGTCGAATTTTTACTAAACTGTGTATTTCATAGCTAGGACGTTAGCCCCTGCCGGTCTATGTTCTCCTGATAGTAAAAGAGTGAAAATATCGTCAAAAAGTCGAATTTTTACATAACTGCGTATTTCATAGCTAGGACGTTAGCTCCTGCCGGTCTATGTTCTTCTGATAGTAAAAGAGTGAAAATATCGTCAAAAAGTCGAATTTTTACAAAACTGCGTATTTCATAGCTAGGACGTTAGCTCCTGCCGGTCTATGTTCTCCTGATAGTAAAAGAGTGAAAATATCGTCAAAAAGTCGAATTTTTACTAAACTGCGTATTTCATAACTAGGACGTTAGCTCCTGCCGGTCTATGTTCTCCTGATAGTAAAAGAGTGAAAATATCGTCAAAAAGTCGAATTTTTACAAAACTGCGTATTTCATAGCTAGGACGTTAGCTCCTGCCGGTCTATGTTCTCCTGATAGTAAAAGAGTGAAAATATCGTCAAAAAGTCGAATTTTTACTAAACTGCGTATTTCATCGCTAGGACGTTAGCTCCTGCCGGTCTATGTTCTCCTGATAGTAAAAGAGTGAAAATATCGTCAAAAAGTCGAATTTTTACAAAACTGCGTATTTCATAGCTAGGACGTTAGCTCCTGCCGGTCTATGTTCTCCTGATAGTAAAAGAGTGAAAATATCGTCAAAAAGTCGAATTTTTACAAAACTGCGTATTTCATAGCTAGGACGTTAGCTCCTGCCGGTCTATGTTCTCCTGATAGTAAAAGAGTGAAAATATCGTCAAAAAGTCGAATTTTTACAAAACTGCGTATTTCATAGCTAGGACGTTAGCCCCTGCCGGTCTATGTTCTCCTGGTAGTAAAAGAGTGAAAATGTCGTCAAAAAGTCGAATTTTTACTAAACTGCGTATTTCATAGCTAGGACGTTAGCTCCTGCCGGTCTATGTTCTCCTGATAGGAAAAGAGTGAAAATATCGTCAAAAAGTCGAATTTTTACAAAGCTGCGTATTTCATAGCTAGGACGTTAGCTCCTGCCGGTCTATGTTCTCCGGATAGTAAAAGAGTGAAAATATCGTCAAAAAGTCGAATTTTTACTAAACTGCGTATTTCATAGCTAGGACCTTACCTCCTGCCGGTCTATGTTCTCCTGATAGTAAAAGAGTGAAAATATCGTCAAAAAGTCGAATTTTTACTAAACTGCGTATTTCATAGCTAGGACGTTAGCTCCTGCCGGTCTATGTTCTCCTGATAGTAAAAGAGTAAAAATATCGTCAAAAAGTCGAATTTTTACAAAACTGCGTATTTCATAGCTAGGACGTTAGCTCCTGCCGGTCTAAGTTCTCCTGATAGTAAAAGAGTGAAAATATCGTCAAAAAATCGAATTTTTACTAAACTGCGTATTTCATAGCTAGGACCTTACCTCCGGCCGGTCTATGTTCTCCTGATAGTAAAAGAGTGAAAATATCGTCAAAAAGTCGAATTTTTACAAAACTGAGTATTTCATAGCTAGGACGTTAGCTCCTGCCGGTCTATGTTCTCCTGATAGTAAAAGAGTAAAAATATCGTCAAAAAGTCGAATTTTTACTAAACTGCGTATTTCATAGCTAGGACGTTAGCTCCTGCCGGTCTATGTTCTCCTGATAGTAAAAGAGTGAAAATATCGTCAAAAAGTCGAATTTTTACAAAACTGCGTATTTCATAGCTAGGACGTTAGCTCCTGCCGGTCTATGTTCTCCTGATAGTAAAAGAGTGAAAATATCGTCAAAAAGTCGAATTTTTACTAAACTGCGTATTTCATAGCTAGGACCTTACCTCCTGCCGGTCTATGTTCTCCTGATAGTAAAAGAGTGAAAATATCGTCAAAAAGTCGAATTTTTACAAAACTGCGTATTTCATAACTAGGACGTTAGCTCCTGCCGGTCTATGTTCTCCTGATAGTAAAAGAGTGAAAATATCGTCAAAAAGTCGAATTTTTACAAAACTGCGTATTTCATAGCTAGGACGTTAGCTCCTGCCGGTCTATGTTCTCCTGATAGTAAAAGAGTGAAAATATCGTCAAAAAGTCGAATTTTTACTAAACTGCGTATTTCATAGCTAGGACGTTAGCTCCTGCCGGTCTATGTTCTCCTGATAGTAAAAGAGTGAAAATATCGTCAAAAAGTCGAATTTTTACAAAACTGCGTATTTCATAGCTAGGACCTTACCTCCTGCCGGTCTATGTTCTCCTGATAGTAAAAGAGTGAAAATATCGTCAAAAAGTCGAATTTTTACAAAACTGCGTATTTCATAACTAGGACGTTAGCTCCTGCCGGTCTATGTTCTCCTGATAGTAAAAGAGTGAAAATATCGTCAAAAAGTCGAATTTTTACAAAACTGCGTATTTCATAGCTAGGACGTTAGCTCCTGCCGGTCTATGTTCTCCTGATAGTAAAAGAGTGAAAATATCGTCAAAAAGTCGAATTTTTACTAAACTGCGTATTTCATAGCTAGGACGTTAGCTCCTGCCGGTCTATGTTCTCCTGATAGTAAAAGAGTGAAAATATCGTCAAAAAGTCGAATTTTTACAAAACTGCGTATTTCATAGCTAGGACGTTAGCTCCTGCCGGTCTATGTTCTCCTGATAGTAAAAGAGTGAAAATATCGTCAAAAAGTCGAATTTTTACAAAACTGCGTATTTCATAGCTAGGACATTAGCTCCTGCCGGTCTATGTTCTCCTGATAGTAAAAGAGTGAAAATATCGTCAAAAAGTCGAATTTTTACAAAACTGCGTATTTCATAGCTAGGACGTTAGCTCCTGCTGGTCTATGTTCTCCTGATAGGAAAAGAGTGAAAATATCGTCAAAAAGTCAAATTTTTACTAAACTGCGTATTTCATAGCTAGGACGTTAGCTCCTGCCGGTCTATATTCTCCTGATAGTAAAAGATTGAAAATATCGTCAAAAAGTCAAATTTTTACTAAACTGCGTATTTCATAGCTAGGACGTTAGCTCCTGCCGGTCTATGTTGACCTGATAGTAAAAGAGTGAAAATATCGTCAAAAAGTCGAATTTTTACAAAACTGCGTATTTCATAGCTAGGACGTTAGCTCCTGCCGGTCTATGTTCTCCTGATAGGAAAAGAGTGAAAATATCGTCAAAAAGTCGAATTTTAACTAAACTGCGTATTTCATAGCTAGGACGTTAGCTCCTGCCGGTCTATGTTCTCCTGATAGTAAAAGAGTGAAAATATCGTCAAAAAGTCGAATTTTTACAAAACTGCGTATTTCATAGCTAGGACGTTAGCTCCTGCCGGTCTATGTTCTCCTGATAGTAAAAGAGTGAAAATATCGTCAAAAAGTCGAATTTTTACTAAACTGCGTATTTCATAGCTAGGACGTTAGCTCCTGCCGGTCTATGTTCTCCTGATAGTAAAAGAGTGAAAATATCGTCAAAAAGTCGAATTTTTACAAAACTGCGTATTTCATAGCTAGGACGTTAGCTCCTGCCGGTCTATGTTCTCCTGATAGTAAAAGAGTGAAAATATCGTCAAAAAGTCGAATTTTTACAAAACTGCGTATTTCATAGCTAGGACATTAGCTCCTGCCGGTCTATGTTCTCCTGATAGTAAAAGAGTGAAAATATCGTCAAAAAGTCGAATTTTTACAAAACTGCGTATTTCATAGCTAGGACGTTAGCTCCTGCCGGTCTATGTTCTCCTGATAGTAAAAGAGTGAAAATATCGTCAAAAAGTCGAATTTTTACAAAACTGAGTATTTCATAGCTAGGACGTTAGCTCCTGCCGGTCTATGTTCTCCTGATAGTAAAAGAGTGAAAATATCGTCAAAAAGTCGAATTTTAACTAAACTGCGTATTTCATAGCTAGGACGTTAGCTCCTGCCGGTCTATGCTCTCCTGATAGTAAAAGAGTGAAAATATCGTCAAAAAGTCGAATTTTTACTAAACTGCGTATTTCATAGCTAGGACGTTAGCTCCTGCCGGTCTATGTTCTCCTGATAGTAAAAGAGTGAAAATATCGTCAAAAAGTCGAATTTTTACAAAACTGCGTATTTCATAGCTAGGACGTTAGCTCCTGCCGGTCTATGTTCTCCTGATAGTAAAAGAGTGAAAATATCGTCAAAAAGTCGAATTTTTACAAAACTGAGTATTTCATAGCTAGGACGTTAGCTCCTGCCGGTCTATGTTCTCCTGATAGTAAAAGAGTGAAAATATCGTCAAAAAGTCAAATTTTTACTAAACTGCGTATTTCATAGCTAGGACGTTAGCTCCTGCCGGTCTATGTTCTCCTGATAGTAAAAGAGTGAAAATATCGTCAAAAAGTCGAATTTTTACAAAACTGCGTATTTCATAGCTAGGACGTTAGCTCCTGCCGGTCTATGTTCTCCTGATAGTAAAAGAGTGAAAATATCGTCAAAAAGTCGAATTTTTACAAAACTGCGTATTTCATAGCTAGGACGTTAGCTCCTGCCGGTCTATGTTCTCCTGATAGTAAAAGAGTGAAAATATCGTCAAAAAGTCGAATTTTTACAGAACTGCGTATTTCATAGCTAGGACGTTAGCTCCTGCCGGTCTATGTTCTCCTGATAGTAAAAGAGTGAAAATATCGTCAAAAAGTCGAATTTTTACAAAACTGCGTATTTCATAGCTAGGACGTTAGCTCCTGCCGGTCTATGTTCTCCTGATAGTAAAAGAGTGAAAATATCGTCAAAAAGTCGAATTTTTACAAAACTGCGTATTTCATAACTAGGACGTTAGCTCCTGCCGGTCTATGTTCTCCTGATAGTAAAAGAGTGAAAATATCGTCAAAAAGTCGAATTTTTACAAAACTGCGTATTTCATAGCTAGGACGTTAGCTCCTGCCGGTCTATGTTCTCCTGATAGTAAAAGAGTGAAAATATCGTCAAAAAGTCGAATTTTTACTAAACTGCGTATTTCATAGCTAGGACGTTAGCTCCTGCCGGTCTATGTTCTCCTGATAGTAAAAGAGTGAAAATATCGTCAAAAAGTCGAATTTTTACAAAACTGCGTATTTCATAGCTAGGACGTTAGCTCCTGCCGGTCTATGTTCTCCTGATAGTAAAAGAGTGAAAATATCGTCAAAAAGTCGAATTTTTACAAAACTGCGTATTTCATAGCTAGGACATTAGCTCCTGCCGGTCTATGTTCTCCTGATAGTAAAAGAGTGAAAATATCGTCAAAAAGTCGAATTTTTACAAAACTGCGTATTTCATAGCTAGGACGTTAGCTCCTGCCGGTCTATGTTCTCCTGATAGTAAAAGAGTGAAAATATCGTCAAAAAGTCGAATTTTTACAAAACTGAGTATTTCATAGCTAGGACGTTAGCTCCTGCCGGTCTATGTTCTCCTGATAGTAAAAGAGTGAAAATATCGTCAAAAAGTCGAATTTTAACTAAACTGCGTATTTCATAGCTAGGACGTTAGCTCCTGCCGGTCTATGCTCTCCTGATAGTAAAAGAGTGAAAATATCGTCAAAAAGTCGAATTTTTACTAAACTGCGTATTTCATAGCTAGGACGTTAGCTCCTGCCGGTCTATGTTCTCCTGATAGTAAAAGAGTGAAAATATCGTCAAAAAGTCGAATTTTTACAAAACTGCGTATTTCATAGCTAGGACGTTAGCTCCTGCCGGTCTATGTTCTCCTGATAGTAAAAGAGTGAAAATATCGTCAAAAAGTCGAATTTTTACAAAACTGAGTATTTCATAGCTAGGACGTTAGCTCCTGCCGGTCTATGTTCTCCTGATAGTAAAAGAGTGAAAATATCGTCAAAAAGTCGAATTTTTACTAAACTGCGTATTTCATAGCTAGGACGTTAGCTCCTGCCGGTCTATGTTCTCCTGATAGTAAAAGAGTGAAAATATCGTCAAAAAGTCGAATTTTTACAAAACTGCGTATTTCATAGCTAGGACGTTAGCTCCTGCCGGTCTATGTTCTCCTGATAGTAAAAGAGTGAAAATATCGTCAAAAAGTCGAATTTTTACAAAACTGCGTATTTCATAGCTAGGACGTTAGCTCCTGCCGGTCTATGTTCTCCTGATAGTAAAAGAGTGAAAATATCGTCAAAAAGTCGAATTTTTACAGAACTGCGTATTTCATAGCTAGGACGTTAGCTCCTGCCGGTCTATGTTCTCCTGATAGTAAAAGAGTGAAAATATCGTCAAAAAGTCGAATTTTTACAAAACTGCGTATTTCATAGCTAGGACGTTAGCTCCTGCCGGTCTATGTTCTCCTGATAGTAAAAGAGTGAAAATATCGTCAAAAAGTCGAATTTTTACAAAACTGAGTATTTCATAGCTAGGACGTTAGCTCCTGCCGGTCTATGTTCTCCTGATAGTAAAAGAGTGAAAATATCGTCAAAAAGTCGAATTTTAACTAAACTGCGTATTTCATAGCTAGGACGTTAGCTCCTGCCGGTCTATGTTCTCCTGATAGTAAAAGAGTGAAAATATCGTCAAAAAGTCGAATTTTTACTAAACTGCGTATTTCATAGCTAGGACGTTAGCTCCTGCCGGTCTATAATCTCCTGATAGTAAAAGAGTGAAAATATCGTCAAAAAGTCGAATTTTTACAAAACTGCGTATTTCATAGCTAGGACGTTAGCTCCTGCCGGTCTATGTTCTCCTGATAGTAAAAGAGTGAAAATATCGTCAAAAAGTCGAATTTTTACTAAACTGAGTATTTCATAGCTAGGACGTTAGCTCCTGCCGGTCTATGTTCTCCTGATAGTAAAAGAGTGAAAATATCGTCAAAAAGTCGAATTTTTACTAAACTGCGTATTTCATAGCTAGGACGTTAGCTCCTGCCGGTCTATGTTCTCCTGATAGTAAAAGAGTGAAAATATCGTCAAAAAGTCGAATTTTTACAAAACTGCGTATTTCATAGCTAGGACCTTACCTCCTGCCGGTCTATGTTCTCCTGATAGTAAAAGAGTGAAAATATCGTCAAAAAGTCGAATTTTTACAAAACTGCGTATTTCATAACTAGGACGTTAGCTCCTGCCGGTCTATGTTCTCCTGATAGTAAAAGAGTGAAAATATCGTCAAAAAGTCGAATTTTTACAAAACTGCGTATTTCATAGCTAGGACGTTAGCTCCTGCCGGTCTATGTTCTCCTGATAGTAAAAGAGTGAAAATATCGTCAAAAAGTCGAATTTTTACTAAACTGCGTATTTCATAGCTAGGACGTTAGCTCCTGCCGGTCTATGTTCTCCTGATAGTAAAAGAGTGAAAATATCGTCAAAAAGTCGAATTTTTACAAAACTGCGTATTTCATAGCTAGGACGTTAGCTCCTGCCGGTCTATGTTCTCCTGATAGTAAAAGAGTGAAAATATCGTCAAAAAGTCGAATTTTTACAAAACTGCGTATTTCATAGCTAGGACATTAGCTCCTGCCGGTCTATGTTCTCCTGATAGTAAAAGAGTGAAAATATCGTCAAAAAGTCGAATTTTTACAAAACTGCGTATTTCATAGCTAGGACGTTAGCTCCTGCTGGTCTATGTTCTCCTGATAGGAAAAGAGTGAAAATATCGTCAAAAAGTCAAATTTTTACTAAACTGCGTATTTCATAGCTAGGACGTTAGCTCCTGCCGGTCTATATTCTCCTGATAGTAAAAGATTGAAAATATCGTCAAAAAGTCAAATTTTTACTAAACTGCGTATTTCATAGCTAGGACGTTAGCTCCTGCCGGTCTATGTTGACCTGATAGTAAAAGAGTGAAAATATCGTCAAAAAGTCGAATTTTTACAAAACTGCGTATTTCATAGCTAGGACGTTAGCTCCTGCCGGTCTATGTTCTCCTGATAGTAAAAGAGTGAAAATATCGTCAAAAAGTCGAATTTTTTCAAAACTGCGTATTTCATAGCTAGGACGTTAGCTCCTGCCGGTCTATGTTCTCCTGATAGTAAAAGAGTGAAAATATCGTCAAAAAGTCGAATTTTTACAAAACTGAGTATTTCATAGCTAGGACGTTAGCTCCTGCCGGTCTATGTTCTCCTGATAGTAAAAGAGTGAAAATATCGTCAAAAAGTCGAATTTTTACAAAACTGCGTATTTCATAGCTAGGACGTTAGCTCCTGCCGGTCTATGTTCTCCTGATAGTAAAAGAGTGAAAATATCGTCAAAAAGTCGTATTTTTACTAAACTTCGTATTTCATAGCTAGGACGTTAGCTCCTACCGGTCTATGTTCTCCTGATAGTAAAAGAGTGAAAATATCGTCAAAAAGTCGAATTTTTACAAAACTGCGTATTTCATAGCTAGGACCTTACCTCCTGCCGGTCTATGTTCTCCTGATAGTAAAAGAGTGAAAATATCGTCAAAAAGTCGAATTTTTACAAAACTGAGTATTTCATAGCTAGGACGTTAGCTCCTGCCGGTCTATGTTCTCCTGATAGTAAAAGAGTGAAAATATCGTCAAAAAGTCGAATTTTTACTAAACTGCGTATTTCATAGCTAGGACGTTAGCCCCTGCCGGTCTATGTTCTCCTGGTAGTAAAAGAGTAAAAATAGTAAAATAGTAAATAGTAAAAATAGTAAAAATAAGTTTCATAGCTAGGACGTTAGCTCCTGCCGGTCTATGTTCTCCTGATAGTAAAAGAGTGAAAATATCGTCAAAAAGTCGAATTTTTACAAAACTGAGTATTTCATAGCTAGGACGTTAGCTCCTGCCGGTCTATGTTCTCCTGATAGTAAAAGAGTGAAAATATCGTCAAAAAGTCGAATTTTTACTAAACTGCGTATTTCATAGCTAGGACGTTAGCTCCTGCCGGTCTATGTTATCCTGATAGTAAAAGAGTGAAAATATCGTCAAAAAGTCGAATTTTTACTAAACTGCGTATTTCATAGCTAGGACGTTAGCTCCTGCCGGTCTATGTTATCCTGATAGTAAAAGAGTGAAAATATCGTCAAAAAGTCGAATTTTTACTAAACTGCGTATTTCATAGCTAGGACGTTAGCTCCTGCCGGTCTATGTTCTCCTGATAGTAAAAGAGTGAAAATATCGTCAAAAAGTCGAATTTTTACTAAACTGCGTATTTCATAGCTAGGACCTTACCTCCTGCCGGTCTATGTTCTCCTGATAGTAAAAGAGTAAAAATATCGTCAAAAAGTCGAATTTTTACTAAACTGCGTATTTCATAGCTAGGACGTTAGCTCCTGCCGGTCTATGTTGACCTGATAGTAAAAGAGTGAAAATATCGTCAAAAAGTCGAATTTTTACAAAACTGCGTATTTCATAGCTAGGACGTTAGCTCCTGCCGGTCTATGTTCTCCTGATAGTAAAAGAGTGAAAATATCGTCAAAAAGTCGAATTTTTACAAAACTGCGTATTTCATAGCTAGGACCTTACCTCCTGCCGGTCTATGTTCTCCTGATAGTAAAAGAGTGAAAATATCGTCAAAAAGTCGAATTTTTACTAAACTGCGTATTTCATAGCTAGGACGTTAGCTCCTGCCGGTCTATGTTCTCCTGATAGTAAAAGAGTGAAAATATCGTCAAAAAGTCGAATTTTTACAAAACTGAGTATTTCATAGCTAGGACGTTAGCTCCTGCCGGTCTATGTTCTCCTGATAGTAAAAGAGTGAAAATATCGTCAAAAAGTCGAATTTTTACTAAACTTCGTATTTCATAGCTAGGACGTTAGCTCCTACCGGTCTATGTTCTCCTGATAGTAAAAGAGTGAAAATATCGTCAAAAAGTCGAATTTTTACAAAACTGCGTATTTCATAGCTAGGACCTTACCTCCTGCCGGTCTATGTTCTCCTGATAGTAAAAGAGTGAAAATATCGTCAAAAAGTCGAATTTTTACAAAACTGAGTATTTCATAGCTAGGACGTTAGCTCCTGCCGGTCTATGTTCTCCTGATAGTAAAAGAGTGAAAATATCGTCAAAAAGTCGAATTTTTACTAAACTGCGTATTTCATAGCTAGGACGTTAGCCCCTGCCGGTCTATGTTCTCCTGGTAGTAAAAGAGTGAAAATGTCGTCAAAAAGTCGAATTTTTACTAAACTGCGTATTTCATAGCTAGGACGTTAGCTCCTGCCGGTCTATGTTCTCCTGATCTTAAAAGAGTGAAAATATCGTCAAAAAGTCAAATTTTTACTAAACTGCGTATTTCATAGCTAGGACGTTAGCTCCTGCCGGTCTATGTTATCCTGATAGTAAAAGAGTGAAAATATCGTCAAAAAGTCGAATTTTTACTAAACTGCGTATTTCATAGCTAGGACGTTAGCTCCTGCCGGTCTATGTTATCCTGATAGTAAAAGAGTGAAAATATCGTCAAAAAGTCGAATTTTTACTAAACTGCGTATTTCATAGCTAGGACGTTAGCTCCTGCCGGTCTATGTTCTCCTGATAGTAAAAGAGTGAAAATATCGTCAAAAAGTCGAATTTTTACTAAACTGCGTATTTCATAGCTAGGACCTTACCTCCTGCCGGTCTATGTTCTCCTGATAGTAAAAGAGTAAAAATATCGTCAAAAAGTCAAATTTTTACTAAACTGCGTATTTCATAGCTAGGACGTTAGCTCCTGCCGGTCTATGTTGACCTGATAGTAAAAGAGTGAAAATATCGTCAAAAAGTCGAATTTTTACAAAACTGCGTATTTCATAGCTAGGACGTTAGCTCCTGCCGGTCTATGTTCTCCTGATAGTAAAAGAGTGAAAATATCGTCAAAAAGTCGAATTTTTTCAAAACTGCGTATTTCATAGCTAGGACGTTAGCTCCTGCCGGTCTATGTTCTCCTGATAGTAAAAGAGTGAAAATATCGTCAAAAAGTCGAATTTTTACAAAACTGAGTATTTCATAGCTAGGACGTTAGCTCCTGCCGGTCTATGTTCTCCTGATAGTAAAAGAGTGAAAATATCGTCAAAAAGTCGAATTTTTACAAAACTGCGTATTTCATAGCTAGGACGTTAGCTCCTGCCGGTCTATGTTCTCCTGATAGTAAAAGAGTGAAAATATCGTCAAAAAGTCGAATTTTTACTAAACTTCGTATTTCATAGCTAGGACGTTAGCTCCTACCGGTCTATGTTCTCCTGATAGTAAAAGAGTGAAAATATCGTCAAAAAGTCGAATTTTTACAAAACTGCGTATTTCATAGCTAGGACCTTACCTCCTGCCGGTCTATGTTCTCCTGATAGTAAAAGAGTGAAAATATCGTCAAAAAGTCGAATTTTTACAAAACTGAGTATTTCATAGCTAGGACGTTAGCTCCTGCCGGTCTATGTTCTCCTGATAGTAAAAGAGTGAAAATATCGTCAAAAAGTCGAATTTTTACTAAACTGCGTATTTCATAGCTAGGACGTTAGCCCCTGCCGGTCTATGTTCTCCTGGTAGTAAAAGAGTGAAAATGTCGTCAAAAAGTCGAATTTTTACTAAACTGCGTATTTCATAGCTAGGACGTTAGCTCCTGCCGGTCTATGTTCTCCTGATCTTAAAAGAGTGAAAATATCGTCAAAAAGTCAAATTTTTACTAAACTGCGTATTTCATAGCTAGGACGTTAGCTCCTGCCGGTCTATGTTATCCTGATAGTAAAAGAGTGAAAATATCGTCAAAAAGTCGAATTTTTACTAAACTGCGTATTTCATAGCTAGGACGTTAGCTCCTGCCGGTCTATGTTATCCTGATAGTAAAAGAGTGAAAATATCGTCAAAAAGTCGAATTTTTACTAAACTGCGTATTTCATAGCTAGGACGTTAGCTCCTGCCGGTCTATGTTCTCCTGATAGTAAAAGAGTGAAAATATCGTCAAAAAGTCGAATTTTTACAAAACTGCGTATTTCATAGCTAGGACCTTACCTCCTGCCGGTCTATGTTCTCCTGATAGTAAAAGAGTGAAAATATCGTCAAAAAGTCGAATTTTTACAAAACTGAGTATTTCATAGCTAGGACGTTAGCTCCTGCCGGTCTATGTTCTCCTGATAGTAAAAGAGTGAAAATATCGTCAAAAAGTCGAATTTTTACTAAACTGCGTATTTCATAGCTAGGACGTTAGCCCCTGCCGGTCTATGTTCTCCTGGTAGTAAAAGAGTGAAAATGTCGTCAAAAAGTCGAATTTTTACTAAACTGCGTATTTCATAGCTAGGACGTTAGCTCCTGCCGGTCTATGTTCTCCTGATCTTAAAAGAGTGAAAATATCGTCAAAAAGTCAAATTTTTACTAAACTGCGTATTTCATAGCTAGGACGTTAGCTCCTGCCGGTCTATGTTATCCTGATAGTAAAAGAGTGAAAATATCGTCAAAAAGTCGAATTTTTACTAAACTGCGTATTTCATAGCTAGGACGTTAGCTCCTGCCGGTCTATGTTATCCTGATAGTAAAAGAGTGAAAATATCGTCAAAAAGTCGAATTTTTACAAAACTGCGTATTTCATAGCTAGGACGTTAGCTCCTGCCGGTCTATGTTCTCCTGATAGTAAAAGAGTGAAAATATCGTCAAAAAGTCGAATTTTTACTAAACTGCGTATTTCATAGCTAGGACCTTACCTCCTGCCGGTCTATGTTCTCCTGATAGTAAAAGAGTAAAAATATCGTCAAAAAGTCGAATTTTTACTAAACTGCGTATTTCATAGCTAGGACGTTAGCTCCTGCCGGTCTATGTTGACCTGATAGTAAAAGAGTGAAAATATCGTCAAAAAGTCGAATTTTTACAAAACTGCGTATTTCATAGCTAGGACGTTAGCTCCTGCCGGTCTATGTTCTCCTGATAGTAAAAGAGTGAAAATATCGTCAAAAAGTCGAATTTTTTCAAAACTGCGTATTTCATAGCTAGGACGTTAGCTCCTGCCGGTCTATGTTCTCCTGATAGTAAAAGAGTGAAAATATCGTCAAAAAGTCGAATTTTTACAAAACTGCGTATTTCATAGCTAGGACCTTACCTCCTGCCGGTCTATGTTCTCCTGATAGTAAAAGAGTGAAAATATCGTCAAAAAGTCGAATTTTTACTAAACTGCGTATTTCATAGCTAGGACGTTAGCTCCTGCCGGTCTATGTTCTCCTGATAGTAAAAGAGTGAAAATATCGTCAAAAAATCGAATTTTTACTAAACTGCGTATTTCATAGCTAGGACGTTAGCTCCTGCCGGTCTATGTTCTTCTGATAGTAAAAGAGTGAAAATATCGTCAAAAAATCGAATTTTTACAAAACTGCGTATTTCATAGCTAGGACCTTACCTCCTGCCGGTCTATGTTCTCCTGATAGTAAAAGAGTGAAAATATCGTCAAAAAGTCGAATTTTTACAAAACTGCGTATTTCATAGCTAGGACGTTAGCTCCTGCCGGTCTATGTTCTCCTGATAGTAAAAGAGTGAAAATATCGTCAAAAAGTCGAATTTTTACAAAACTGCGTATTTCATAGCTAGGACGTTAGCTCCTGCCGGTCTATGTTCTCCTGATAGTAAAAGAGTGAAAATATCGTCAAAAAGTCGAATTTTTACAAAACTGAGTATTTCATAGCTAGGACGTTAGCTCCTGCCGGTCTATGTTCTCCTGATAGTAAAAGAGTGAAAATATCGTCAAAAAGTCGAATTTTTACAAAACTGCGTATTTCATAGCTAGGACGTTAGCTCCTGCCGGTCTATGCTCTCCTGATAGTAAAAGAGTGAAAATATCGTCAAAAAGTCGAATTTTTACTAAACTTCGTATTTCATAGCTAGGACGTTAGCTCCTGCCGGTCTATGTTCTCCTGATAGTAAAAGAGTGAAAATATCGTCAAAAAGTCGAATTTTTACAAAACTGCGTATTTCATAGCTAGGACCTTACCTCCTGCCGGTCTATGTTCTCCTGATAGTAAAAGAGTGAAAATATCGTCAAAAAGTCGAATTTTTACAAAACTGAGTATTTCATAGCTAGGACGTTAGCTCCTGCCGGTCTATGTTCTCCTGATAGTAAAAGAGTGAAAATATCGTCAAAAAGTCGAATTTTTACAAAACTGCGTATTTCATAGCTAGGACGTTAGCTCCTGCCGGTCTATGTTCTCCTGATAGGAAAAGAGTGAAAATATCGTCAAAAAGTCAAATTTTTACTAAACTGCGTATTTCATAGCTAGGACGTTAGCTCCTGCCGGTCTATGCTCTCCTGATAGTAAAAGATTGAAAATATCGTCAAAAAGTCGAGTTTTTACAAAACTGCGTATTTCATAGCTAGGACGTTAGCTCCTGCCGGTCTATGTTCTCCTGATAGTAAAAGAGTGAAAATATCGTCAAAAAGTCGAATTTTTACTAAACTGCGTATTTCATAGCTAGGACGTTAGCCCCTGCCGGTCTATGTTCTCCTGGTAGTAAAAGAGTGAAAATGTCGTCAAAAAGTCGAATTTTTACTAAACTGCGTATTTCATAGCTAGGACGTTAGCTCCTGCCGGTCTATGTTCTCCTGATAGTAAAAGAGTGAAAATATCGTCAAAAAGTCAAATTTTTACTAAACTGCGTATTTCATAGCTAGGACGTTAGCTCCTGCCGGTCTATGTTATCCTGATAGTAAAAGAGTGAAAATATCGTCAAAAAGTCGAATTTTTACTAAACTGCGTATTTCATAGCTAGGACGTTAGCTCCTGCCGGTCTATGTTCTCCTGATAGTAAAAGAGTGAAAATATCGTCAAAAAGTCGAATTTTTACTAAACTGCGTATTTCATAGCTAGGACCTTACCTCCTGCCGGTCTATGTTCTCCTGATAGTAAAAGAGTAAAAATATCGTCAAAAAGTCGAATTTTTACTAAACTGCGTATTTCATAGCTAGGACGTTAGCTCCTGCCGGTCTATGTTGACCTGATAGTAAAAGAGTGAAAATATCGTCAAAAAGTCGAATTTTTACAAAACTGCGTATTTCATAGCTAGGACGTTAGCTCCTGCCGGTCTATGTTCTCCTGATAGTAAAAGAGTGAAAATATCGTCAAAAAGTCGAATTTTTACAAAACTGCGTATTTCATAGCTAGGACGTTAGCTCCTGCCGGTCTATGTTCTCCTGATAGTAAAAGAGTGAAAATATCGTCAAAAAGTCGAATTTTTACAAAACTGCGTATTTCATAGCTAGGACCTTACCTCCTGCCGGTCTATGTTCTCCTGATAGTAAAAGAGTGAAAATATCGTCAAAAAGTCGAATTTTTACTAAACTGCGTATTTCATAGCTAGGACGTTAGCTCCTGCCGGTCTATGTTCTCCTGATAGTAAAAGAGTGAAAATATCGTCAAAAAGTCGAATTTTTACAAAACTGAGTATTTCATAGCTAGGACGTTAGCTCCTGCCGGTCTATGTTCTCCTGATAGTAAAAGAGTGAAAATATCGTCAAAAAGTCGAATTTTTACTAAACTGCGTATTTCATAGCTAGGACGTTAGCTCCTGCCGGTCTATGTTCTCCTGATAGTAAAAGAGTGATAATATCGTCAAAAAGTCGAATTTTTACTAAACTGCGTATTTCATAGCTAGGACGTTAGCTCCTGCCGGTCTATGTTCTTCTGATAGTAAAAGAGTGAAAATATCGTCAAAAAATCGAATTTTTACAAAACTGCGTATTTCATAGCTAGGACCTTACCTCCTGCCGGTCTATGTTCTCCTGATAGTAAAAGAGTGAAAATATCGTCAAAAAGTCGAATTTTTACAAAACTGCGTATTTCATAGCTAGGACGTTAGCTCCTGCCGGTCTATGTTCTCCTGATAGTAAAAGAGTGAAAATATCGTCAAAAAGTCGAATTTTTACAAAACTGCGTATTTCATAGCTAGGACGTTAGCTCCTGCCGGTCTATGTTCTCCTGATAGTAAAAGAGTGAAAATATCGTCAAAAAGTCGAATTTTTACAAAACTGAGTATTTCATAGCTAGGACGTTAGCTCCTGCCGGTCTATGTTCTCCTGATAGTAAAAGAGTGAAAATATCGTCAAAAAGTCGAATTTTTACTAAACTGCGTATTTCATAGCTAGGACGTTAGCTCCTGCCGGTCTATGTTCTCCTGATAGTAAAAGAGTGAAAATATCGTCAAAAAGTCGAATTTTTACTAAACTTCGTATTTCATAGCTAGGACGTTAGCTCCTACCGGTCTATGTTCTCCTGATAGTAAAAGAGTGAAAATATCGTCAAAAAGTCGAATTTTTACAAAACTGCGTATTTCATAGCTAGGACCTTACCTCCTGCCGGTCTATGTTCTCCTGATAGTAAAAGAGTGAAAATATCGTCAAAATGTCGAATTTTTACAAAACTGAGTATTTCATAGCTAGGACGTTAGCTCCTGCCGGTCTATGTTCTCCTGATAGTAAAAGAGTGAAAATATCGTCAAAAAGTCGAATTTTTACTAAACTGCGTATTTCATAGCTAGGACGTTAGCTCCTGCCGGTCTATGTTCTCCTGATAGTAAAAGAGTGAAAATATCGTCAAAAAGTCGATTTTTTACTAAACTGCGTATTTCATAGCTAGGACGTTAGCTCCTGCCGGTCTATGTTCTTCTGATAGTAAAAGAGTGAAAATATCGTCAAAAAATCGAATTTTTACTAAACTGCGTATTTCATAGCTAGGACCTTACCTCCTGCCGGTCTATGTTCTCCTGATAGTAAAAGAGTGAAAATATCGTCAAAAAGTCGAATTTTTACAAAACTGCGTATTTCATAGCTAGGACGTTAGCTCCTGCCGGTCAATGTTCTCCTGATAGTAAAAGAGTGAAAATATCGTCAAAAAGTCGAATTTTTACAAAACTGCGTATTTCATAGCTAGGACGTTAGCTCCTGCCGGTCTATGTTCTCCTGATAGTAAAAGAGTGAAAATATCGTCAAAAAGTCGAATTTTTACAAAACTGAGTATTTCATAGCAAGGACGTTAGCTCCTGCCGGTCTATGTTCTCCTGATAGTAAAAGAGTGAAAATATCGTCAAAAAGTCGAATTTTTACAAAACTGAGTATTTCATAGCTAGGACGTTAGCTCCTGCCGGTCTATGTTCTCCTGATAGTAAAAGAGTGAAAATATCGTCAAAAAGTCGAATTTTTACTAAACTGCGTATTTCATAGCTAGGACGTTAGCTCCTGCCGGTCTATGTTCTCCTGATAGTAAAAGAGTGAAAATATCGTCAAAAAGTCGAATTTTTACTAAACTGCGTATTTCATAGCTAGGACGTTAGCTCCTGCCGGTCTATGTTCTTCTGATAGTAAAAGAGTGAAAATATCGTCAAAAAATCGAATTTTTACAAAACTGCGTATTTCATAGCTAGGACCTTACCTCCTGCCGGTCTATGTTCTCCTGATAGTAAAAGAGTGAAAATATCGTCAAAAAGTCGAATTTTTACAAAACTGCGTATTTCATAGCTAGGACGTTAGCTCCTGCCGGTCTATGTTCTCCTGATAGTAAAAGAGTGAAAATATCGTCAAAAAGTCGAATTTTTACTAAACTGCGTATTTCATAGCTAGGACGTTAGCTCCTGCCGGTCTATGTTCTCCTGATAGTAAAAGAGTGAAAATATCGTCAAAAAGTCGAATTTTTACTAAACTTCGTATTTCATAGCTAGGACGTTAGCTCCTACCGGTCTATGTTCTCCTGATAGTAAAAGAGTGAAAATATCGTCAAAAAGTCGAATTTTTACAAAACTGCGTATTTCATAGCTAGGACGTTAGCTCCTGCCGGTCTATGTTCTCCTGATAGTAAAAGAGTGAAAATATCGTCAAAAAGTCGAATTTTTACAAAACTGCGTATTTCATAGCTAGGACGTTAGCTCCTGCCGGTCTATGTTCTCCTGATAGTAAAAGAGTGAAAATATCGTCAAAAAGTCGAATTTTTACAAAACTGCGTATTTCATAGCTAGGACGTTAGCTCCTGCCGGTCTATGTTCTCCTGATAGTAAAAGAGTGAAAATATCGTCAAAAAGTCGAATTTTTACAAAACTGCGTATTTCATAGCTAGGACGTTAGCTCCTGCCGGTCTATGTTCTCCTGATAGTAAAAGAGTGAAAATATCGTCAAAAAGTCGAATTTTTACTAAACTGCGTATTTCATAGCTAGGACGTTAGCTCCTGCCGGTCTATGTTCTCCTGATAGTAAAAGAGTGAAAATATCGTCAAAAAGTCGAATTTTTACAAAACTGTGTATTTCATAGCTAGGACGTTAGCTCCTGCCGGTCTATGTTCTCCTGATAGTAAAAGAGTGAAAATATCGTCAAAAAGTCGAATTTTTACAAAACTGCGTATTTCATAGCTAGGACGTTAGCCCCTGCAGGTCTATGTTCTCCTGGTAGTAAAAGAGTGAAAATGTCGTCAAAAAGTCGAATTTTTACTAAACTGCGTATTTCATAGCTAGGACGTTAGCTCCTGCCGGTCTATGTTCTCCTGATAGGAAAAGAGTGAAAATATCGTCAAAAAGTCTAATTTTTACAAAGCTGCGTAGTTCATAGCTAAGACGTTAGCTCCTGCCGGTCTATGTTCTCCTGATAGTAAAAGAGTGAAAATATCGTCAAAAAGTCGAATTTTTACAAAACTGCGTATTTCATAGCTAGGACGTTAGCTCCTGCCGGTCTATGTTCTCCTGATAGTAAAAGAGTGAAAATATCGTCAAAAAGTCGAATTTTTACAAAACTGAGTATTTTATAGCTAGGACGTTAGCTCCTGCCGGTCTATGTTCTCCTGATAGTAAAAGAGTGAAAATATCGTCAAAAAATCGAATTTTTACTAAACTGCGTATTTCATAGCTAGGACCTTACCTCCTGCCGGTCTATGTTCTCCTGATAGTAAAAGAGTGAAAATATCGTCAAAAAGTCGAATTTTTACTAAACTGCGTATTTCATAGCTAGGACGTTAGCTCCTGCCGGTCTATGTTCTCCTGATAGTAAAAGAGTGAAAATATCGTCAAAAAGTCGAATTTTTACTAAACTGCGTATTTCATAGCTAGGACGTTAGCTCCTGCCGGTCTATGTTCTCCTGATAGTAAAAGAGTGAAAATATCGTCAAAAAGTCGAATTTTTACAAAACTGCGTATTTCATAGCTAGGACGTTAGCTCCTGCCGGTCTATGTTCTCCTGATAGTAAAAGAGTGAAAATATCGTCAAAAAGTCGAATTTTTACAAAACTGCGTATTTCATAGCTAGGACGTTAGCTCCTGCCGGTCTATGTTCTCCTGATAGTAAAAGAGTGAAAATATCGTCAAAAAGTCGAATTTTTACAAAACTGAGTATTTCATAGCTAGGACGTTAGCTCCTGCCGGTCTATGTTCGCCTGATAGTAAAAGAGTGAAAATATCGTCAAAAAGTCGAATTTTTACAAAACTGCGTATTTCATAGCTAGGACGTTAGCTCCTGCCGGTCTATGTTCTCCTGATAGTAAAAGAGTGAAAATATCGTCAAAAAGTCGAATTTTTACAAAACTGCGTATTTCATAGCTAGGACGTTAGCTCCTGCCGGTCTATGTTCTCCTGATAGTAAAAGAGTGAAAATATCGTCAAAAAGTCGAATTTTTACAAAACTGAGTATTTCATAGCTAGGACGTTAGCTCCTGCCGGTCTATGTTCTCCTGATAGTAAAAGAGTGAAAATATCGTCAAAAAGTCGAATTTTAACTAAACTGCGTATTTCATAGCTAGGACCTTACCTCCTGCCGGTCTATGTTCTCCTGATAGTAAAAGAGTGAAAATATCGTCAAAAAGTCGAATTTTTACTAAACTGCGTATTTTATAGCTAGGACGTTAGCTCCTGCCGGTCTATGTTCTCCTGATAGTAAAAGAGTGAAAATATCGTCAAAAAGTCGAATTTTCACAAAACTGCGTATTTCATAGCTAGGACGTTAGCTCCTGCCGGTCTATGTTCTCCTGATAGTAAAATAGTGAAAATATCGTCAAAAGGTCGAATTTTTACTAAACTGCGTATTTCATAGCTAGGACGTTAGCTCCTGCCGGTCTATGTTCACCTGATAGTAAAAGAGTGAAAATATCGTCAAAAAGTCGAATTTTTACAAAACTGCGTATTTCATAGCTAGGACGTTAGCTCCTGCCGGTCTATGTTCTCCTGATAGTAAAAGAGTGAAAATGTCGTCAAAAAGTCGAATTTTTACAAAACTGCGTATTTCATAGCTAGGACGTTAGCTCCTGCCGGTCTATGTTATCCTGATAGTAAAAGAGTGAAAATATCGTCAAAAAGCCGAATTTTTACAAAACTGCGTATTTCATAGCTAGGACGTTAGGTCCTGCCGGTCTATGTTCTCCTGATAGTAAAAGAGTGAAAATATCGTCAAAAAGTCGAATTTTTACTAAACTGCGTATTTCATAGCTAGGACGTTAGCTCCTGCCGGTCTATGTTCTCCTGATAGTAAAAGAGTGAAAATATCGTCAAAAAGTCGAATTTTTACAATACTGCGTATTTCATAGCTAGGACGTTAGGTCCTGCCGGTCTATGTTCTCCTGATAGTAAAAGAGTGAAAATATCGTCAAAAAGTCGAATTTTTACTAAACTGCGTATTTCATAGCTAGGACCTTACTTCCTGCCGGTCTATGTTCTCCTGATAGTAAAAGAGTGAAAATATCGTCAAAAAGTCGAATTTATACTAAACTGCGTATTTCATAGCTAGGACGTTAGCTCCTGCCGGTCTATGTTCTCCTGATAGTAAAAGAGTGAAAATATCGTCAAAAAGTCGAATTTTTACAAAACTGCGTATTTCATAGCTAGGACGTTAAGCTCCTGCCGGTCTATGTTCTCCTGATAGTAAAAGAGTGAAAATATCGTCAAAAAGTCGAATTTTTACAAAACTGCGTATTTCATAGCTAGGACGTTAGCTCCTGCCGGTCTATGTTCTCCTGATAGTAAAAGAGTGAAAATATCGTCAAAAAGTCGAATTTTTACAAAACTGAGTATTTCATAGCTAGGACGTTAGCTCCTGCCGGTCTATGTTCTCCTGATAGTAAAAGAGTGAAAATATCGTCAAAAAGTCGAATTTTTACAAAACTGCGTATTTCATAGCTAGGACGTTAGCTCCTGCCGGTCTATGTTCTCCTGATAGTAAAAGAGTGAAAATATCGTCAAAAAGTCGAATTTTTACTAAACTTCGTATTTCATAGCTAGGACGTTAGCTCCTGCCGGTCTATGTTCTCCTGATAGTGAAAGAGTGAAAATATCGTCAAAAAGTCGAATTTTTACAAAACTGCGTATTTCATAGCTAGGACCTTACCTCCTGCCGGTCTATGTTCTCCTGATAGTAAAAGAGTGAAAATATCGTCAAAAAGTCGAATTTTTACAAAACTGCGTATTTCATAGCTAGGACGTTAGCTCCTGCCGGTCTATGTTCTCCTGATAGTAAAAGAGTGAAAATATCGTCAAAAAGTTGAATTTTTACTAAACTGCGTATTTCATAGCTAGGACGTTAGCTCCTGCCGGTCTATGTTCTTCTGATAGTAAAAGAGTGAAAATATCGTCAAAAAATCGAATTTTTACTAAACTGCGTATTTCATAGCTAGGACCTTACCTCCAGCCGGTCTATGTTCTCCTGATAGTAAAAGAGTGAAAATATCGTCAAAAAGTCGAATTTTTACAAAACTGCGTATTTCATAGCTAGGACGTTAGCTCCTGCCGGTCTATGTTCTCCTGATAGTAAAAGAGTGAAAATATCGTCAAAAAGTCGAATTTTTACAAAACTGCGTATTTCATAGCTAGGACGTTAGCTCCTGCCGGTCTATGTTCTCCTGATAGTAAAAGAGTGAAAATATCGTCAAAAAGTCGAATTTTTACAAAACTGAGTATTTCATAGCAAGGACGTTAGCTCCTGCCGGTCTATGTTCTCCTGATAGTAAAAGAGTGAAAATATCGTCAAAAAGTCGAATTTTTACAAAACTGCGTATTTCATAGCTAGGACGTTAGCTCCTGCCGGTCTATGTTCTCCTGATAGTAAAAGAGTGAAAATATCGTCAAAAAGACGAATTTTTACAAAACTGCGTATTTCATAACTAGGACGTTAGCTCCTGCCGGTCTATGTTCTCCTGATAGTAAAAGAGTGAAAATATCGTCAAAAAGTCGAATTTTTACAAAACTGCGTATTTCATAGCTAGGACGTTAGCTCCTGCCGATCTATATTCTCCTGATAGTAAAAGAGTTAATATAATTTCATATAACTGATATGTCTACGGCGATTGAGTTCTGAATACTAAAGTTAGGCTACCCGCTAAATAAGATTTATGTCCGACAGTCTGCTTTAGCTAAGGATCTTTGGGATTTTGGTTTTGACGGAGAGCAACTGTTTCTCTTTGTTCATAAATATGATTCGCGATTTGTACCATTGTTACTGTATATATGAATATGTATGCACTTAAATAAAAAATAACTTATTTCAAATGATCTATACAGATATTTATACACTTAATTTTTAATAATGATTAAAGAATTTGACCGTTTCACTCTTGAGCTACAATATTTTCTCTGGCGCGCGCTTTTTGATGTATCTGAGATCAGTAAATTTTGAACAGTTAAGCCTCCCTATAGTTAATTCTGCTTTAAACAGATAATCATCTTATTATCTCAAAAGTGAGAAGCCAAAAGTGATTGATTAAATAATTTTCTTTCTGACAGTATGTGAGTAGGACTTTGCATTTGTAATTATTGCAAGCTATTATTTGTTGTTTTATTAGTTAGCTACATACATGATATTTTGACAGGTATAAAGGGAGCTTTGTACCAATTCTTACTCACGTATTGAAGGAAACAAATTACGTAGAAGTAACTTCAATTGGAAAACATAACAATGAATGGTCTGCTGTGGAGAATGAGAAGCCGTTGAAACCATTTTTAGATTGGTTTATCAATTGTATTACCATTGATAACTGTCTAACAACAGACGAATTATCAACGTAATATATATTCTCTAGTAGTATTTATGTTATTCTAACATATTGGAGGGGAGAATTTGGTTTTTCTCAATTAACTATTAAATGTAGCTCATTGACATTTGTCATTTGGGCCGTAAAGGGGAAAATAGTGTGGTCTATTTTTATAATGCCTGATAACTAGTTGGGAGTTGTATCTTCACTAAAGTCACTTTTGCCTGTTCTCATAATATTTTAGTTCATTAATCAAAGCAATTATTTTCTTAGCTTGTACAGTTTAGGCTTAGTATAAATATACTACTATACCGAGGTTGGCTACCTACTTATTGTGTTCTTATTCGAACACAATTGCCTCTGGTAGGGAATTTAATTACAAAATATTATTATCTCCCAAGCCAATTTAGTGCAATAATATGTATTCTAAAATTAAATGTAATAACACTATTTATAATTTTTAGTTACCATGATTTAAAGTGCAATGATCAATTGGTTCCCGATGACGAACTTGATCAGCGATTACAGCAATATTTTAATCACGAGTCATTAGGTGATATTTCACAACTTAATTCTAAGTTTTCAATAGATGTAGCTGAAAAGGAGCTCCAGTCGCTTAAATCCCTTGAAGAGTTTTTAAGGTAAAATATTGGTTGTATTATTTTGATATTTTAAATTACTCTTATGGTATTAATACAAAGTTGCCGAGACCAAGAATAAATTTTGTATGGCTGCATGGTTTCTCAAATGTTTTTTGTCTGCCTATTTATTTATATTTTGGTTTCTATAATCATTTCCGAATAAAAATTTATAGACAATATACTAAAATAGTTTTTATATTTCTTTATTCCTTAAATAACTCTTAATTTTAATTTTGAAATGCAATATTACTCTCTCCCTCTTTGCCTGTACTGTAATTTAGCTGTACGTTGTATTTTTATTTGTCAAAAATGAGATTTTGAGAGTATAAAATGAAAATGGTCTTTTCAACTGTGGTTGTCAACTTGCGTTTGCCCAGAGCAAAGATGATTTGTAGACAATTTGGAACATGAAATCCCTGATAATAAAATACATCTGTAAACTGGGCTTCAAATGCCTCTACGGGGGGGGGGGGGGATGTGACTAAGTGGAACTTTTTTTCAATTACCTAGGCTCATATCTCGAAAGCTAACCTAACTCTTTAGTTTTAGGTGTTTTTGTATACATAAATGAGCGGTTATTCAGTTTTATGTATTAATTTATATTTTCAATTAGAGGTGTCCGTTAACTAAATGAATCGAGCATAATAGGACTTGGCTTTTTTTTAACATTTATTTGTTTTCGAAAATATTGTGTATTTCAACTGAAGACATGAGGTATTATAAGCCCCGAAATATACCATATTAACTCCTAGAACTTTCTTCACGATTTTTAGTGTCATTAATATAATCCAATCAGTTGCAAATGAATTTGAAGGGAAAATCTTTAATCTAATACAAAAATGACAAGCCGAAGACCTCTTTAGCAAAACTTACAACAAACATCCTTGACCCCTCTTTGATCCTATACATATAAATTACTTAATAGGAAGAAATAGATATTCAGGTCAAATAGAGCATTTTCAAATATTTCCCGCAATTGGTATAAATATAGAAGAAAACTCAAGAGAAGCGTTGTATATTGGTTTATAAAAAATACCAATGCTCAATCATCGTTGATTTTAGGATCAAATTTTGGATTGCTCTTGAATTGTAACTGAATCATTTTTTTTTTACTGTTAAGTATGCGTAAGATGAAAATTTGAGCATAAAATATTTTGTCTAATTTTGATTTTGAGCCTTTGTAATTACTATTAGGTACCTAAGAAATCATTAGTATTGAAAAAAAAATTACCTGACAGATGTGATCACACAATGCGTACATGGTTTCTAAGGACGAGAGTCAGGGCTAACTTAACACATACATAAAATTTTATATCCACTATTATGATTTTTTTTATTTAATAGTGCACATGAAAAAAGAATTGATAAAGAAAAAAAAGCAAAAGACGAATTAGATTCTTACATAAAATCTGAAGTGCAGGAGCTAGAAGCATTAAACGCTTCATTCAACAAAGCTTTAGATAAATATGGAGATGCTTGGGATGATCTGAAAAGTAAATTATCCGAAGAGCATTCTTCGGTAAGTCACATTTAAAAATAAAATATTTGTTATAGTGGTATTTTAAATATAATGTTAACATTTTGTATTGTATATTTACAGAAAGAACTAGGTGCCAATAAATATTTAAATATGATTTACCTAAATGATAAAATCAATCAAAGGTTGAACGAGTATTTGAAGAATGATTTTCAAGAGGTAAAGTATGAATTAAAAGAGCTTGTGGGTTAAACTGGACCTGGCCTTTTTTTATTTCTACAACATCGAAAAATCAACTTTTGTTGAGGGAAACAACCCTTCTTACTTAACTAGTCAACCATCTCCAGCTTGGCCTAAAGGCTACCAGTTAATAACTCGTTTTAGCTGGGGTTTCTCACTTGATGAAGTTTTCCACTCAGCTAAGCTAGGTCTCTCTTCCTCCATCTTTCCGGCTGTGGAATGGCACTGATTTGAGAATTAATGGAATTTTATGGAACCACCATGATACAGACCAGCCCACCTCAAGTGTCTGACAGAACTGTAGGTATTTGACTCGGTATCCTTGGTTCCTTGTTCTAGTCTCTTAATCAGCATTTACTAAATGCTAGTGTCTTAAGGAGCAATAGGATGCCCTAGATAGCAAGCACTAATAGCCCTCCATATTGACGACTGCGCATCTTTCTTGTGAATAGAAAAGATAATAGCTCAGTTCCTGGATAATGGAAGGGATTCTTTTTCTCGCTATACCATCATACTATAAGGTCGAGTCATTAGTAACTTCCGATGCAGCTAAGTAGAATCTATTGTTCGTATCTACCCGCTATGAGTTACCATGAAAACAAGTTTTTGTTTTCACTATATAGACGAGGCTTCAGTTAGTCTTTTGTCAACTGTTTTGTGTGATACACGTTATGTTAAACTGTTTTTTTTAACCTCTGAAATGAAGAGTCAAAAAGTACATATTTGTCATGTAATTTGGGAATTTAAACAAGGCAATAGTGCTAGGGCGACAGCTGAAAAAATATGCAGTGTATATGGTGAAGGACTAATAACTCATCAGGCAGTTAGAAATTGGTTTATGAAATTCCGTTCTGGAGATACGACCTTAAAAGAGGGCGGGACGTCCTTCCGACTTTGACGACAAACTTTTAAAGGCAATATTGGAGCAAAATCCACGTCATATAATAGCAGAAAGGTTGAATTCATCACAATCAACTGTTAACCGCCACCTGGAGAAATTAGGGAAAGTCAGCAAGTTAGGAGTGTGGGTACCTCACAATCTCAGTGAACGGAATAAAGAAGATCGCATGTCAATCACCACAAGTTTGCTCTCACGGGTAAAAATTGAGCCTTTTTTTTTTTAAACAGGATTGCAACAGGCGATGAAAAATGTGTTACCTATGACAATATAGTCCGCAAAAGACAGTGGCTTGATAAGGATCGACCATCCCTACCAGATCCGAAAGCAAACATCCATGACAAAAAAATTTTATTGTGTGTATGGTGGGATTGTCAAGGAATAATTCACCATAAATTGTTGAAGTCAAATTTAATGATTACTGGGGATAGATATGTTCAGCAGTTGCAAAGAGTGCAAGAGAAACTCCATGAAAAGCGTTCTGCACTCGTCAATCGCAATAACGTCATTCTTTTACACGACAATGCGCGACCACATACAGCAAGGGTGACTCAAGAATTTTTTCTTGAACTTGGATGGTCTGTTTTACCATATCCACCTTACTCCCTGGATCTTGCCCCGACAGACTACCACCTTTTCTGTTCCTTACAAAACTTTTTGAATGGAAAAACCTTCAATTCTGAAGAGCAAGTCAGGAAGGCTGTCGAAAACTTCTTTCAGTCCAAACCAACCACATTTTACAAGGAAGGAATTGATAAACTGCCAGGAAGATGGGAGAAGGTTATAGATAATAGTGGTGAATACATAATAAATTAATATCATTTTTTTATTTAATGAGAGCAAAATAAATGTCTGTTAAAAAAACGGAAGTTACTTATGACTCGGCCTAATACTTTATACCATGAGGTGGCCTTTCATCCTAACTTACACACTTCTGCTGCTAATTTATTGAGAAGTGACCGGAATCACAGAAATGTTTCACTACGGTCGTGCTACTGTACTAGCTCCTGACGATTAAAATAAGTCCGCCTAGCATACTCTGAAACTAGTGGCCCCCCCTGTTAACCTACAAATGTCTGATTAAATTATAATATTACGGTTCGCTTGATATAACATTTGATATGTTACAGATTAAGCCTACTGATGGAAAACTCAATTTATCTCCCGTGGACTACTATGTTGTACATCAAAAGTATGGCAGCTTTCCTGTACATTTTCATAATTATACATCAGTTAATTTGAAAGATATTATTGTTAATTGTGTCCGATTTTTGAAGAATTTCAGAAATGAGAAATGACGTCATATGCACAACTGCAGAAATTCATGGAAAGGAGTTGATTATAAATTATCTGATGTCATTGGAACATCTGATTTCTATAAATCCTGAAGAAATATCACTTCTAAGCATTGAGTAAGTTATCGTATTTCTTCGTATAGGTACTTTCATATATTACATAAGATCTGACATTTTTGAGTTCAGGTCGTACACTATTAGTTTTTGTATTTAACTTGAAGTTTTTTTTTTTTGGCACATAATGTTGTTTGTTATTAAAACATTCTA
Source organism: Acanthosoma haemorrhoidale (assembly GCA_930367205.1). Lineage (NCBI taxonomy): Eukaryota > Metazoa > Arthropoda > Insecta > Hemiptera > Acanthosomatidae > Acanthosoma > Acanthosoma haemorrhoidale. The sequence continues at coordinate 4,577,457 of OV884011.1, forward strand.
TCCCCAATTTCTAAATAAAGAGGTGTAAAATAAACTGCTTTAAAAGGACTGGAACCTTAGTTCAATGCATTCTTACGTGTTCCTGTCCATTTGGTTCTTACGCTTATTTCAATGTTAATGAAATATATAAATTGAATAGAAAATATTTGTCTTAGAGATTAAATAGATACAAAATTAAATTTACATTGGTTTTATTATAAGATGACATCATGTATTTTATTAGCATCCATTTTCCATATGTTAGATAACATAAACCGCCTGTTTACTCTTTCACCAATTATTATTAAAATTATATCAACAGAATCGCATGTCATAAATCAAAATTATTGACTATATATATCCAATATATTGCTCGCCTGCTAGAAAAGTGACACAACTCAGAAATACTGTATTTGACAGGAGAGGCAAAAGTAAATTTTTGTTCCTGTTCCGTCACTTAGCATTTTTTTGAAGTGGCAAAGTGAGACATCATGCAATTTAGCGATATTCTGGAGAATAACACTTATGACACTCTCCCAGTTCCAAGACAAACCTAAGTCAGACCTCTTAATGGAATGATATGCAAAATACGATGGAATGATACGCAAAAATAATTATTTTGAATGGTTACTTTTCTTGCGAGTGAGCGATATGTTAAAGATTTAATATATTATAACTGTATCTTAATCTAAAATTTTACTCGCCTCTTTATAAGTAGTAAAGGAATATTATACAAACTTTATAATAAATAATAATTTATTTTACAAGTTATACAAGCTGCCTGGATGGGCCTCTTTAACTCGGTCGTTCTTTTCTCTTCAATCCTGGCTTCGAGCTCCTCATCTGCTGGTCCGAAACTCGCTGCTTGCTCCTAACTAACTCCAAATCATCTCGGCTTCTCTTCCACGCTGTTCAAGCACTAACTAAACCTCTAACTGATTTTCCACTTCTCTTTAACAGTTTATAGAGGTCAATTCATCCCTTGCTACCTCTGACTTATACCTAAAGTCAAAGAGATAGCGCAAATGAAAAAAATAACAGAAATCAGAAGGTTCTAGGTTCAAATCACTCCTTTTTTTTATATTTGCCAATAATTATCAAAGCCCTACTCTCAAACATACTTTTCATAGTAATAATACAACTTTTAGTTCAGGTCAGATTTCATAAAATATTTCTAATTAAGAAAAGTAATAAAGTGTAGCTACCTTAGAGCTGTCCTGTTAAAATCAATATTACAAGAATATTAAAACATTTGATATAAAATTTTTTTTTTTTTAGGAAATTTTTAAATGAAGTACCTATCTCTAAAGAAAATATGACTGAAACACTTAGCGAAACGCTTCATGATCAAATATACTGTTTGCTGAAAATTCAAATAAAGGAGACTAAAAATCATTCTTCTTTCGTAGAAGATCGTTATGACAGATTAAGTCGGATCGAAACTATACTAAGCAATAAAAAAGTTTTAAATGATGGTGTCAAATTTATTATTAAAAGGGATAAAGTAATTCAAGATTATCAGCTCGATTTGTTGAATGAATTTTACAAAAACGTTGAATCGTTGGCATTCCACCATGAAGAAATAATGGTATTAATTCACTTTCATGAACATTTATCGTTCATCAATCCGAGTCAAGAATTATTATTTTATATTGTATTTTTTTTTTTTAGGAAGGAATCAAAAATTATAAATGTGATAAAGTTTATTCTATAGACCCAAATTTCCAAGCAATGATGAAATGTTTAGTTGTACCTAAATCAGATTGTATAACACTGGATAGAGAAATTAAAAATTTTAAAGAAAATTATCAAACATCCTTTGTGAATTTGGTAGAAGCTCTACGGTTATTTCAAAATAAGTTCAATAAGAGGTAAGTTTCGGATGGATACAAGGGCGATTCTACGTAAGTAAAATAACTTTTAAGACATAACTTCTTCGTCGGAAATTTTAATATTGAATAAAGAACAGTATGGAGACGCTAAGCAGCTTATTGAAATAGTATTATTTTGCTTTATTAAAAATATGTTGATTTTTTAAAATAAATTTTATTACATTTGTTCATTCAGTTTTTAAGAACCATTAAAGGTATGAAAGAATGGCTGTCCAAGGCCATATCTATCTATATAACTGCGAGTAAAAAGAAAAATGTCTGTCCGCCCAGAAAACGCTTAAATCACGAAGCAGTTATTCTATATAGTTATGCTCTCTTTAATGATACGCTTAGCATTTTTTTTTTTTAATATTGTTTAAGATAAGTTTAGAAATATGAACAAACCAAGTAGGCTGGTATTTTGTAGATTTGGACACAATGTAAGTTTGATGACAAACTCGTTGAGTTTAAGTTGTGACTACAGCCTTGTAATTATAACGCAAAAAAATTAACCAAAAGGTTATATACAGCTATTCAGGATATCGGACTAGGGTCTTAAGTTTGATTCCCTTTTCAAATTTATAGAAAACTTTTTTTTTAATACCGAATAATTGATGACTTAAAATTTAGATGGAATGGCCATATTTTTTATGTCTTCCCAATATTAAAATCGAACCTCTTTGTAAAAGATTATGTCTCTGAGTTGAGCACGGGACTTATCATTTCAGAACAAACAGATGTACACTTGTGTGAAAACCTCAAAATTTCTGATTTTTTAATGAATTAAATCTTTTCACCATATTATGCTCAAGACTGAATGGCGTTGTATGCTAATCAAAGAAAAATATTGTTGAAAATTATCTTTTAATTATGATTAAAAACATGTTTTGTTTTTGTAGGTGCTAGTTTAAGTAATTTCCTCTTAAAAGTTACTCAACTTCATAAAATAATTCATATAAATTTAACTAATTATATTAGTCGATTCAAGTATCAGTGACCTCCCCATTATTTACCAGAGTTTAATATTTACGGAACAAGATGATGAAGCTGAGGAATAGGGATTCCCTGTTATTTCCGTTAATACCTCGAAAAAAAAAAAAAAACTATTCAGAACTTAAAAAGACTTTATTTGATTCATTAAAACACCTCGTTCACTGAAAATCACAAAGAATAGTCGCACATTAACTTATTAAAATCTCTCAAAACTTAATTTTTTTTCACAATGAGTGGGTTATTGCAACAAATTCATCCACTCATTTATAAATTCACGCCTAACAATTTCACTCCTAGTATCTTTATTCTTTTTTTAATATCTTTCAATTTATTTTTCGCATACCATCTTTATTGTATCCTTAACCTAAAAAAGAAAATTATTACTCTAAATCTTAAATAGTTTCTGAGCTGTAACTTAATACATTTTTAAATACAGATAAACAAAGAGGACATTTTTTTTATTGAAAATATGATTTTCAGGGACTTGTATGGTTAAAAAATTTAATAGATTACTTTTGGTCAAAGATACGAAATAGGTTTTTAACAAACAGTTAGTAAATATTTTTAAAAACTCACTTAAGGTCGTAAGTTTTTCTTTGTTTCCTACTTCTTTTATTTTTGTATTTATATTACAAAACAGTTAATTTAGTTCATAATTGTAACATAATTTTAGTTTTATGTATTAAAAAAAAAAGATGCATTTTATGTATTTCTGGATATTTAATTTTTTTATGATATTTAATTAACAAGTATTTATTGTATTATATTAACTTACAACTCAAAGATGACTTTTAATGAATTCCTCAACATTATTTGCAGGTTAAATGAAATTAAAAAAATGGACAATGTGCTAATTGATGGCCCTACAAGAGAAATGTTTGGTCGTGTTCTCAATAATTATATAATAGATTTAAGGGAGAATGCAAATACGAGGAAAAAAATTGCTGAAGCATTCAATAAAATCCGGAAAATGCTCGAAGATGTAAAACCCGGAAGTGTTCAAAACGATTGTGCCTGGGTGAAATGTCTAGATAACCCTGAAAGATTTGTGAGAAGGCTATACGAAATAGAAGAAGAAATAGAACAACTTAAAAAAAGATTTGAGGAATCTATGAATCAGCAATGACAAACGAACAAAACCTTATTCATGTAATTTAAATATTATTATTGTTGATTTTTTTTTTATGTATCAATTTGTTCATATCTGTCTTTAATGAGCTCAGCAAGCCTGTCTTGGGTGCTGTCAACCTCTTTCACAAAGTGCACATGCTGCTTTTAAAAAACTTTTGCATTTTTATAATATATATAACCAAAACTGGAAATTTGTCAATGGCAATGGAATTGGATGAATACTAACCAGTTTGGTTAAGTTACTATCTATTGATCGAAAGAACACAAATTTTTGATCAAGTCCATTGAAGGAAATCGCACCTGTCTACTGAACCTTTTTTGACCACCTTTAACTAGTAATGTCGTACGTCTTTAAGTTTGTTTTTGAAATAAATTGTTGATATTTGTATATATTAAAACTTTATTATATCTATTCTCATAAATTTGTATCATAACAAATAAAAATTAGTCTGTTATATATTCATGAATACACTATGCATGTTTATGAAATTTAAATAAGTTTTTCTATTTAAAATAAAATGTTGATTACCCTCCTCATTAAAAATACAGTATTGTAAAAGTTTTCTATGTATATGAAACAAATAAAGTAGCAAGTATTTATTCGATGACCAGAGCTGCGCTGTTCCGTGAACCAATTACTTTGTCAGACCCTAAGTGATTCGAGCGTAGTTTAAGGATTGAATCTAAGATTTTTTTTCTGGAGTAATATAATAGATAATAAATAGAAAACGATGTTTCCACTTTCATAGAAATTGTCCCTTTTCTCCTTGGTTAAATGGGAAGTTTTGTTTTAAATATTGAAGTGGTCGATACGAGATTTTCTGTTGTATTGGTTACATCTCCCGTGGACCAACAGAAGTTTGGTTCTTGACAGGGAGGTTATTGTTATGGCTCCATGTGAAAAACTTCATCTACAAGTGTCTATGAAGTTGGCGCACTTGTAGATTATTACCAACCCTGCATGAAAAGATGGGCATTAAAGTCCATCTAAGAGTCAATTCTTGCCAGTTTATAAGTATACAAGACAATTCAATTTTGAGCACAAAGTTGTATACATAATAAGAAATTATTGCGTTGTAAGTTGGGGGATTTGAACATGGTACCACCCTTGTTTAAGCTCAGACACAGCGACAACTGAGCTAACCATATCCTATCTTATTCTAAGGGGTCTCGTTGCCTCAGAGGAAATCACAAGTAGTTATGTTTTTCTGAATTGTTGCGACTAACGAAGGCTAAAAATTAGACATTTTATTTTCTATTACACCATTTAAACACTTAGAATTAACACCATTGGGATATACTACAATTTAAATAGTAATTATAAAAAAAAAATCTGTCCCACTGGGAATCGCATCGGGTTAATAACGAACTATTATGTTATGCTCCTGAATAGTGGGGTAAGATGCATTGGAATCTTTCACAGGATTTTCCTAAATAATCTTGCAATTTTTAATTTCAATAAAAATTAGTTTAATAGAGACAAAATTGTTGCAGAAGTACATAACAAACCTTATTTATTTATTAAATGGTGAGGAAAGAATTAAATACCGAGTATCAAAAAATAAATGAAAGAACTAATACCAACTTGCATTGAAAGATAATTATACAATACTTTATTAATCAATATTTAACCATTTAGGACGATCACAATTTAAAAATAACAAAAAATATTTACAAATATATTATGAATATCAAATGTTTTAAATGTACAAAAATTTTATAAAAATTAAGTCTCTTAAAATTACATGTGTGTGGTAAATAAATTAAACAAGTTTGGCACAATAAATAAAAGTTCATAGTGTAACATAATCAAATGTTTACTAAATTCATAAAATTTGTTACATATAATAAAAAAAATTAAACTGTTGCAGTTAAAGTTGTGTCTTTATTATATACAGCGTAAAGAAGAAAGATATTACAACCGATTAAAAATATAACAGGTAAGCTATAAATGAAAGTCCGATTGTTCTTAAGATTCATGATTTCTTTATCTTCACGGCCAGGAGTACTGGTATGCATAACTGATGATTTTGGAATATTTTGAGTAGAAAAATAGTAAGCCATAGTTGGGGGACAGGAAGGATAACATGGCTGTGGATAACCAAATGAAGTAAAGGCAGCAACCGACGGTTCATACCCATCATAAACCGAAGGTGCCTCTGATGGTTCATACTGGTTAAAACAGAACGGGCTTGAAGGTTTCCAATGATAGTGTTTATCGCTCGGCACATAATTTCTCGAACCAGAGAAAGGATTGAATTTGGGGGGTGTTAATAATGGTTTTGAGCTTTGATGCTTTGTTTGGTTTCTGTACCTCTGGCCCAAATTTAAATTTCCAAGGCCAAAATCAATATTACTTTGGACTTCATTAATGGAGGAATGATGTTTGCTTTTGGAGCCGTTCAGAGTACTGTTGAAAAATCTTGAATTATCCATTTCATCATTCGGCGAATGCTTGGTGCTTTTGGGACCACAATATTTAACACTATTAGTTGAAAGATTAGAATTTGATGGAGACCTAAAAAAAAAAATGAAATGAAAATGTTAATTTTCAATAGAAATAATTAATAATTATAGGTTACTTATCACAGGGCCTGTGGATGAACACCAACAAAAATCAAAGCAACCTACTATACTGTACTTAATACCTAGAATTCCTGTTAATCTATACCGTCAAATGAAACTGTTACGTACTAGAACTACTGAAGTAATGAATCTTCGGAGTGGAATGCTGAAAGAAATATAAATTGTTGTGAACTCAATGATTTTGATTTGAAATTAGCGGGCATAATATTAATATTTGTCATAAATAATATCAATGATTAAAGTCAAATATTTTACTATTGGATTTGTTAACTTTAAAATAAGAAAAGTTAAAATATATGAAACAACTGGCATTGGAAGAATGAAAGATGAAAAAATCAAGAAGGCAAGGCAAAAGACGAGTGTAAAAAGGACAAGAGAGCGGGAGGTAGGCCTTGTTCTTTTTGATCATCCCAGGAGACAAGCAGAAGGAAGAAGAGAAGAAGGATTGGGATGATAGCAGTGGACGTTAACTGATCGCATGGCACAACAACAAAAGAAGAATTCGCCGAAGGACGTAAAATTTAGTAAATCTGGCCAGTTGCGAATAATATTAAGGTAAATTTAAAGTTTAGTTAATAAACCATTGTAATTTGTCACAGACGTGCTTATATATAATAAAGTAATGAAATTAAACAATTTTTGTTTTGCCAGAATTCTTTTTTATATTAACAGAACCTTTAAAACCTCAGATTAACTTAAATATAAACAATATAGATAAAAAACATAACAATTTAGTAAGTACTAGAAGAAAAATATTCATGGTTCACTTAATATTTGTCAATAATATACAAATATCTAATTTTGAATTCATTTCAAAATCTGAAATGTGTTAATTAGTATGATATAATCTTCTCAATTTTAAATGGAGAAAACTCTTTTATTATAAAATGATCTATTATTACTCATAGAATAGATTTATATAATAAAAAACAAATTTAGGATCATTGCTAAAGAAGTACTAATTTTATCATGGGACTGAACTTAAAGTCATGCTCGCACCGAATGCTTTTGTATTCCCTTCAAAACTGTGTTTAGTGGTTAGCTATTTAATACTTGATGTTAAGCAATTTACATTAGCGCAGAAACAATAGTTTTTTGGTTAACTATTAAAGACCATAATTATCTTGATTATATGCCTAATTTATTGAAAGATATTATAACTCGATGAATTCCTGGCCTGTCCCCTAAGGAATTTTATAATTATACCTCCATATTTTTTTATTTATATTACAAACTAACTTATTTTTTTGTTCTTGGTCAGTTTTGTACAATATGTTCATAACTGAAAAATAAAAATTGTTCTAGTCGGACTAGTTTGAAATCGTGTGCCCAAATTGCAAGCCTTCTACATACGTAATTAAACACTTCATTTCAGATCGCATAATCTAGACCATGTCTAAACTCCACGATAACTATTTAACCTACACACGATACCTGTGTGGACAAGTAAATTATTTCATCACAAAAACGTAACATAAATATGTTATACCTGTTTAATATCATATAGCAAGTATCTTAATCGACTTCAGCAATAATTAAATTTGCATGGGTAACAATTAAATGAGGTATAATCTAAATTACTGCATAAACATACAACATAATTCATACTCGCAGCCTTATGAAGAAAAAAATATTTGGCTTTTTCTTAAGTTAATGAAAGAATAAAATTCACATATGATGCCCAGACATTTAAAAATGGTCTACAATGGACTGTACGAGTTAAATTTTGAGAAAATAAAAATGTTTTTTTTACAAACATATACGAAAATAGTTTTCAATAAATTATTACCTAGAAATATTAGGGAAGCCAGTATTTCTATACGAAGTCGGTGGAGTCATATATACTTGGTCATTCCTCTTTTCCCACAATTTATTTTTCTTCTTAGATCTGATTTCATAGTTTTTGGTAATTAGGATTAAACTAATAATGATGGATATCACACCAGAAATTACCTGAAAATTAAAAAAATTGTTGGTATAGTTGAAACAGTCAAGCAAATAAAGAAATAAAAAACATTTAATGGTCAATTGACAGAAATAAACCTTTAAAATTGTGATATATTGTTGGTATTGAGCAGGGTATAGAGTGAGGAAGAACATTAAAACCCATGAACAAGAATTAAGAAAAACGCCAGCAGATTTGGTTTGGTAATAGCCGATCGAGTTCACTAAAAATCCGGCGGCAATAACACATTGTACCCAGTAATTTGAAATTTTAATCAAAGATGGATAATTAGATGACAAAAAAGTAATATATTTCTGAAGATCGTATTTGTAACTAGACATTTCAGCTGGGAGTGAAACGTTTCCGTGTAGAGATGAAGCAGCTAAGACAAATGACAGTACTATATTGATGTAAATAGCTCTTTCACCTCCTATTTCAACCTGAAAAATAAAAATTTAATCACACTTAACTTTAAAGCACTACGATAAGTTTTCATTATAACTGTTTGATTATTTTTTCATACCTGAGCTATGACAGATATTAATTTTTTAGGCAGTGATAGTTCTTCTCTAAGATTCTGCAAAACTTTGTTGACAAGAGTTTCGCAACTCTTACATAAATCATAGTTTTTTTCGATCTGTTCTCTAAAACCCACAGAGATGATTTAGTAAAAAAACTATAATAACATAAAATTAATTTAATATTGGCAGCTGAACACATATTCCATCGCATAGATGTTATTGGCCCTCCTACTCCCCTTTGTCAGCACTTTAAAAAACCATGAGAGAAATTTCTCAACCATGTTATCTCGTATGAAATGCTTCTATCATAATCTAAGTGACTAAACCATTTAGAGACTAAAATGGCAAGCATTTATAATTTCTGGATTCTGGCAGCTACGAGTTTCACAGAGAAGTTCAAAATATTTAACCTTTGCAACTCCTTGGGGACGATACAGCTGTTTACGTCTTCCATTCGGCTTATCAAGTGCCAGTGAAGTGTTCCAGTCCTTCATGACAGCTACACTGGAAGGAATAAAAAATGTGGAAGTCGCAATTGATGATATATTAATTCATGCACCAACCGAAGAAGAACTTAAGAAAACAACGGATAAAGTCCTTAAAATATTGCAGGAAGTTGGGCTAAAACTTAACAAAGAAAAATGTATCTTCAACGTACAAAAAACTAAGTTTCTGGGTCACGTGATCAGCGAAAAGGGCCTTGAAGCAGATCAAGAAAAGGTGGCTTGTATTGATAGGTTGATAATTAATAGGAGAAGACAAAAAGAAGTACGAGAATCTTAACATGTAGAACAAAGCCTAACTAAATTTAATCCAAAGGTAGGCCTTAGTAAATGATCTAAGCGACTGTCAAACATTTTAATTTTAAAACAGAGCTATGTTAGAGTATTCAGTTATTAGTTTGGAGAACTGTTCATCTAATTGTCAGTTTATTATTATGTTATAAAAATGTAAGTAACAAACAATTTGTAGTGGGCGCAATGAAAACACAGGCAAAAGCATGAAGTGTACAAGCTCATTTTTGATTTCTGTAACAATAAAATATTTGTTAGCAATCTTTGCGATCCAGGAAGGTGATAGTGCATGGTTACTGAGATAATTTCTCTGAGGGGGATGGAACTGGTACATTTCATATTTATAATAAATTATTCATGATTACCAACAATATTTAAGAGATTTGCTGAAAGTTTCTGATGGCTCGGTGAATTTGAAGTGGAGGCCAGAAGGCGTCGATCAGTATAAATCATTCACCAACGAATAGCCACAAATTATCAATTCAAAATATTCTTATTATTATACTGGTTCTTTATTTAACCCAACGTTTTCTATAATCTACATGATCATCTTCAGGCTGTTACACAATAATAGTTGTTTTATATTCAACATAACAGTTCATTGACATATTACAGGAGGATTATAGTTATAATGTACAATTCATAAAAACTTAATCTGAAGTAAACTTTTTGTGTTAAAGCAGCAAATAAATAAATAAGTGGTTTTTTTTTATAATAAATAAAAAACAAAATCAGTAGTGTCACAGCCAGTATGAAAATGTAAGTAAATATTACAACAAACTACTTTGTTAAATATTACAACAAAATATTAAATGCAATATAAGACAAGAACAAAACAGAAACTAGTTTAAAATTCAATGACCCCATCCATGCTTACCTAAAGTGTTCGATTTCTTTATCGTAATTTTTTTCACACATAGGAACAAAAGAAGCAAGTTGCTTTACTTTTAAGTCTTGTTTTAAATTACATTTATTGCATAAGGTCGGCCTTATTGTCAGCTCGTTTTTAGGAATTTGACGAGCGATTGTTAACAAGTTTAAGGATTCATTATGCTGACTAGCGATCACTTTATTATAATCACCATCCTAAAAAATAGTTGCTAAAATTAAAATTGGTAAAGATCAAAATTTATTAATATACTTTATAAAAAGTTATTTAATAAAGCATGAGGCATTAGTGCTGGCAACTTAAAACAGATACCTTAGTGAAACCATTGTATTGCTCGCAACTTGGGCAAGTCCAGCTATTTCGAATGGCATAATCTACTTCAGTCTTATATTTACAGAACCAGCATTCAACGGACTTGGGTACAATTCGTCTGAAATAGAATCCATTAGTGAATTTTTTGAAGAATTAATTACAGTAGTTATGACTTGAGATTTGTCATTTACCTCAAGTAACACATAAACTCATAGAGAAGAATTGAGCATATTATAAGACCAAGACTAAATAAGGCTACGGCTAAAGGGTCATATAAATTAAAATGATACATTTTGGTAGAATGGAAAGATATCCGCTATTTAAAAAATTAGTGAAAATCACATGCCTCCGCTTTTCCCCCCCAGGAACAATTTTGCCGCAAATTGTACCCTTCCAAGCAGGTTATTGAATGTTATTTCTTCATCTACCTCTATGGCGAGGTCAATAGTTAGTATGTAACTATGACGTAATAAACCAGAGCTTTACCAATTCTCAATAATTAAAAATTATATGGCAAACAACATTAATTTCGTTCCACCCTCCAATTGCCGACTTATTCTATGATCAGATCTCAAAATTATACTGTACCCGCTCTTTGTGATAATTACATCAGAACTTCTTCATCATCACCAGGGCACTTACACCCGTAAAGTCTTTTCTCTAACTCCGGTTGACAATACCACTGAGGCAGTAGATGTGTTCGGAAAGGTGGAAGAATGAACAAGGAGCATATCTACTAATTCCGACAGTATTATACAGAACGGAACTGGTTTACGCAATACTTAAGAAAATAAAATGTAAGTGTTCAAACAAATTATGTTACGAATGCTTGTTTATAATCTTGATGGGGTTTCATGGTAGCCACGCAGTCTCCACATCATCTTCATATCTAACGAAATAAAATATTTTTTAGATTTTTTTCCCCCCCAAAAACCCCTTTTTACTCAACATTTTTTTACAATATATGATCAAAATACAATGAACAAGATTTAACAATATAATAACTCCTCGTGCTGCAAACGCAGATGCATTTGAAGGAGGGTAGGATTACAAAACCAACATTTCTTTTTGAAGTTAAAAGTACAGAATCAAAATAGACAGGACTAGGTGATGGGGCTCACCTTCGGATTACAAAGAGGGAAACTTACAAACTAGAACCTAAAGTCTAAAGCGTTCCTGCCTCGACAGGGGAACGGAGTGGGGGTTATCGTGTTAAACTCCGGGTTTGTCATGTACTGTAATGAGTCGAAAAATTTGATATGTCTACATTGAATGAATTCATCCACCGTAGGCAGCTCAAAGACCTCGTGAAGCTCACTGTTGCTGGAGTCACCAAGCTGTCGTATAAGCCAGATGATGAAAAAGCGGTGCACCATACAGCAGAGCAGAGGTCTGAGTACACTCTTGTAAATCAATAGCTTCAGACGCAGTGATAGATTGGGGGAAGTCAATAAATTCGTAAGCCGGTAAGACTTCGTGCGTGTTAAATTACGCAGTCAGTCTCCCCCGCGTTTACAGAGATATTGAGTCTCCCCAATAGATCATTAAAATAATACATTCAATATATACAGTAGTGATTTTGATGCTATCAAGAGAGCCAATGTGGACCACTGATGCATTAATATCTTATTGGTATACTTTGCCTATCGTTTACTCCTCGAAATTATCACCTTTTATTAGAGGTCTAATTAACTAGGAATATTTTCACAAGATCCAGCTACACATATAATCCAGATAGGGTTTCATTGTGAATGCAAGAGCAAAGAGTTCAAGTACCTTTTCTAATGTTCATCAGTGAAAGGAACAAGTAAGCTAGATATCCTTTTAAAACCAACCAAAGCATGAGCTCACTGGAATAAACAGATAAGCATGTTGATGAGGAAGATGACCTCCTTTGCGGAAAGTGTGGCTTGGTATTCATTGAAAAATTGGATAAGAAGTCGAAAATATGTTGCTTAAACAATGGACACTTTAGAAGCATAAGTTGTGGGATGTCAAGGAGACAGTGATTCATACAGTCATGAAGACTAAAACAGTAAAGTTTCTTAAAACTATTTTGCATAAAATAAAAACCAAAAGATTGAAATGGTATGAATGCTGGCCCTTGAGAAAATTCACTTCACTCCAAAGAAACACGGTAGATAAATTATAGGATGGATAGAGGACATCTGATCTGGCTTGGAATGGTGGCATGGTCAAGGTATAGAATCTAGGAGGACCTGAGGATATGTAGCATAAAAAAAAATTAATAGCTTTAATGGATTATAATAGCAAACATTTTGATAACATTAAATAGGAGTGACATTAGGATTTTCTCATGTTTCTAAATTCCTTATTGTTTATTTTATTTTTATATTCCTTTATTGTGCTATAATTACAATCTGCCTTTTATAAGGCAATAAGTAATTAAGATAAATGCTCTCATTTATACCATATTTACAGTTCATCATTCACTCGCTCATTCATACAATATTTACAGACAGCCCAGAGACCTCCCAAATCCACATGCGAAGAGAAAGCGGAGTATTGGGAAGTCCCCCACGCTCCTCTGTCAACCGCGTCACTGGATAAGAGCCAGTGGAGGTTGACGAAGAGCGCGAGAGCCACAGATTCTCAGGACATGATTGGAGAAACTGGCCATTGCCAGGACTCCCACTGTCACGCGTTTATAGCAGGTCACGAGGCCACTGCCGTTTCAGTCTCCGAGGAGGATTATAGGGATGAGTGGCGCAGTGCAATGACTGTGCTACAGGATTAGGGTGGTTGGAAAGGCTACTGTGGAATTTCATAAACTTGGAAGGGATGAGTTCTAGAATGTAGGGTATATTAAGGTCGTTATGAAGGGTTGTTGCTGACATAATAAGGGGCATTTACTATTGTTCTCAGGACTTTTGATTGAAAGGATTGGATACGCTTGATGTTCGACTTTTTTGGTGTCCCCCATAGCTCTATTCCGTATGTCCAGATTGGTTTAAGTATAACTTTGTAGATTAGTAGTGGCATTATTGTAACCGATGAAGTTCTACTGAGGTGCAATTATTGCTTATTGAAAACTTTATCTTATTGTTAAATAGTGCTTTTTTTCCTGGTGGACCTACAGTTTGAAACATGATGAATTTCATAAATGATTTGTCTTATTCATTCAGCTCAATGAAAAAGTTGATTATATCATCCTTCTTTTTAAAATCAATTTACTCCATCTATTAATAGACTATATCAAGCTTATTATCTTAAGGTTACAAAAGTTTATTAAAATCTGTGGAATTAAGACTCGCCCTTGGGCACCAAAGGACAGTAACTTGGAACCCATACTGCTTTATTAATGATCTAAATACCAGATTTAAGAACTCCAAATACCTAAGGTCTAAAGTAATTTCGGCCTGTCGATGGCGCCTTGGGCAGTCAAAATATTCAGATGTACTTTATAGTGAAGACAATATTTTGCATTTAAATGTTAAGAAATATTGTCCTGCAATTTTACAGAAAAAAAAACAAGTATCTATTTAGTATAATTATCGAGTTGAATTAGAAGCACTGATTATACTTGTTGAAAGGTTTGATTAAGGCCTTTATAACATTATTATTTTGAAAGACATTTTAGATTTTCTTCACACATTATAATCGTGCTCATTTAAAATGCGTCAAATCGATTGGTTTTAGTAAGAAGATCCCGAATCATCGCCAATGCACTTATATTCATAGGTTAGATCTCATATTAAATATGGCTCATTACTAAGGTTTCCCAACAATATAATTTCTGTTCATGTAATTTTTGGTAAGTCGTTTATCATTCTTTTTTGAAGTTATGGAGGACCTAGCATTGTACCAGAGACTTTTTTTAATACTTCTCAATATTATATATTAATCAACAGTTAATCAGTGTAGCTAAGATGTTTTCAGAATATAATTTCAAATTTATTTAATGCCTCATATTATAATTAGATAAAAAAAAATTTAGTAAAGCATTTCTATACTACTGAACATGAAGTAAATTGAAACTCTTTGCTGCTTCAATGGAATTCTCAGCGGTGAGGAAGGAGGATGACAATAGGAACACTAAGTGACTCTTTAATTTTAAGATGTTCACAGTCATCATGAGTTCCACCAAGGAGAATATATTATATAATGGAAAGATCCTCATTCAAGAGAACCAGTCTGGTTATTGGGGACATCTTTGGTTCGAGTCCATCCTGCCAGTATATTTTTATATTTGGATAATTATTTATAATAATAAATAAACCTCAACAAAAATTGACATTATAAAAACAATATATATTAAAATATCTTTGTCATATAATGCTGCAACACCGCCAAACTAACTCTTAACTTAAATGAAGGGCCCACCACCTACTAGACCAATTTGTGCAATGCTAATCGTTGGTCATTCATACTGGGAAGATCCTTACCTGTTGGTACCTGACTAGATATTGGGGATGTCCCAAGTTCGAGCCCTCGTCCTTTTAATATATTTTTGCTTTGGCTGCTAATAACTAATAAAAAAAAAATCAGGGAACAAAAGAGCCATTTAAGTATTTTTTATTTTACAATTTACTAATACACTAATTTTTAAAAATGATAATCAGGAACTAAATAATTTAATATCATACCTTGACTATTTACAGAACCGCTTAAATAGAATTCTAAAAACATATAAATTATGAATCTTCTGTACATATTAAAATGAATAAAATCTACACACTCACTTTTGTAGGGTTCGACTAACAATATGTAATAGTTTTTATAATATAAAAAAATATATAAAAACAATATTTACATCTTAAAAAGAAATTATAATAAGAATGATATTTAAAAACAGATATATGGAAAGTAATAACAATTTACTTAATTGAAATTTATCTAAATTGATTTGTTAGTAAAGATTCAAAGAACATTCTTGTTATATTAATTAATAATGAAAGTCAGGCAATGATCTTACTCCGAACTTACAAACGATTCCATATCCAGCATATCCTTGCTATATTTTAACACATTTCATTCACAATATTAAAATAAATAGCATATTAGTAAAAAAAAAGTTGGCAAAGTCCTTCACCATAGACATAAAGTATCTATATCAATACCAAAATAAAAATTATATTACAACAGTAATAAACTAGCAAGATTCGATCAACTGACGCAGAAGCTACATAAACATCAAAGTTTCCAATATAACTTGACACACATCAAATAAGACCGAGTAACTTCACAAAATTATCAAATAATTGTTTCATAAATGCAAAAATACAGGCCTAGTAATGAAAAATGACCGATAAAACTCTTTTGTAAAAGTGACCTGCCTAAATTGTGCAATATATAATATTATATTTTTTACACATTTTATAAGTTGAAACGTAGCCTGGAATTGAATTTCATTACAAAGTTATTGCTGTTGTGGGGGAGGAGGTGGTTGATAATTGTAAGGAGGGTATTGGCCGCCTGGCGGTGCCTGCTGAGGTGGCCGGTATTGGTACTGTCCTCCCGCTGGGTATTGATAAGGGTACTGGCCACCAGCGAACTGCGGCGTTTGTGTCGAGGCTGATGGTGCTGTCGTGTACGGAGGATATCCAGGGTATCCAGCAGCTCCACTTCCGGCACCTGCCGAGTAGGATCCTGCACCTCCACTGGTGTAAGTGTTCTGCCCTGCTTGAGTTACAGGCTGAGACGGTGGATAGGGTTGGGCTCCATAATTTCCACCATAGTTGCTGGTTTGAGAGTTCACAGGAGGATACCTGTAAATAAATCCAAAGCAAAAACAGTAAATTATTTTTTTTCTAAAATTCCCGATGGAGATTGTCTATAATCCAGTATAGGCAACAGTACCATTGCATCTATGCACTATATAAGTCTCCTTCTAATTAGTTGGTAAAGCAGAACCTGACGGGATACCAACACCAATAGGAAAGTGAATGAAATAAAACTGTCGACCGTGCACTTGAAGATTTTATGTCAGTTACTACTGCAGGCCTACTTATAACTCACCACCAAATATTGTTCAAATTTCATGGCTTCCTGTACCATTGAATGGTGGTTTTCCAAGGTTAAAATTGTTTCACAGAATGGACTCCCCCAATTCAAAGTACTAGAATTTCTGCCAACAATCTGAAAAGTGTTTGACTACACTAGTGAAGTGTAACTAGTTGAAGTTTTGAAGTTAGGTATCTAATATATTATATATAAAGAAGACAAATATGAATATATTGTTGTGATATTTAGATGTTGTGAGTTTGTGATGTTGCCTTTGATATAAATTCGAAATTAGCGGGCATCAAATGGCGGTAAATGAACCATGGATCATGGCTATGGAGGGATAAACAGTATTTGTTGCCGTTATATCTAATATTAATAGTTATCATATAAATAATATCAAGAGTAAAATATAAATATTTTAATATTGGATTTGTTGACTTTAAAATAAGAAAAGTTAATGATATCTGAGACAACTGGCATTGGAAAATAAGAAAGTTAAAAAATCAAGAGGCAACAGAGGAGGTAAAAACGACGAGAGAGCTGTAAACACTCTATCTTTCATTTTGACCCGCCCACGAGACAGGAAGGATTGAAGAGATGCTAGCAGTGGACATGTGCTGACCTCGTGGCGAAAAGACGACAACGAAGCACAAAGGAAGAACCAAGCAGAGAACAAAGAACCCAGATGAAACGAACAGAAAAGGACGCACAACTTAGTAAATCTGGCCAGTCGCAATTTTTCTTTTGCCAGAATTCTTTTTTATACTAACAGAACCTAAAAAACCTCAGATTAAATTAAAAAAAACAACAAAAATATTGTATTATAAACACTTTCAAAGACATTTTTGTACTAAATTCAACATATAGTTCAGCAACTTTTGCAAAACATAGGTGGGTTGCAACTTCAGCAGTTTACCCCTTCCTACTCAATTTTGACACTACTCTTCCTCTTATTTTTTAAAATGCACAATTCACACCAAATGTAGTACAATTATACGTAGTCCCTCACAGAAAATACTATGGACCCAGAAATTCCCTCCCTTCTTGACAATATCTATTCATTGTCAGAACATTGTTCAGTGCCTTATTGTGAGTATTTACTGAGAGTATTGTCATAATTCAGTACAAATAATTACAAAACAAGAAACATAGAAATCACAAACCCCAACCCCTTCCATTGACTCTATCCTGTTCTATCTGTACTTGTTGGATATGCCTACTCATACTTAAACCTCCCGTTTAGTTCCAATCCTGACCTAGGAACAACTTGCCCTTTTAGAACCAAATGAGGATTAAAAGTAACTGCTGACAAATTCTCTCATGTCACATTTATCCTCTGTTGTTCATTCATGCTATTCAACCAATTTATTCCTGCTAAACCCAGACCACCTACCAAAGAATTATACTGAACAAGTGGCTTACATGACTCCCTATCATGTCCCAACGACAAGAAATCAACAGACAATTCAAAATACTTCTTCCCCTCTTGGACAATCGAAAATAACAATGAAAACAACTGACTGATCTACACAACTATACTCCAACCTGGTCCTACGGAATATAAGTCTGGGGAAGTGTCAAGCCCTCCAATATTCTTTGCATTCCGGAATCCTCCGCAAGATAGCCATAATTCCTTTTATATCAACAACCTTACCCTTCACGCTGATCTCAACATACCATTGAGATCTAGCCACCTCCTACTACCAGAACTTCCATTCCTGCCTCCCTTACCATCTCTATCCAGATGAAAATGCACTGTACTCCTTTCTAATTCACAGCGACCCAGAGCGATGCCTAGGGTGGAGGTGGCCACATGACCTCCTCTAAACTAACTATCAGTTTGTTTGCAGCGAGCTTTCTACAGTGGTGATAACTAAAGAGACAAGTCATGTGGTCAAAGTCTTTTCCAAATACTGGTTCAAGATTTTCATATTGAGTAATATGTAAATTAATTCATTTAGTTTTTTGTGCTTAATATTTTGAAAAAAGAAATAACCTAACTAAATGGATGTTTTTGTCATTTCAATTAATTTTAGTTCTAACATAACTATATAACAGAAGAAAAAAACCGTAAACAATTATAAAACAACTTTATTAATCTCTTTGAATACCCTTGTTGTTGTTGTTGTTGCTGCGCGGGTTGAGGAGTTGGTTGAGTGAAGCCAGGGCCAGGCCCTTGCTGAGGCTGCGGCGCGGTTTGTTGATTAACAGGTGGCGGCTGTTGGCCACCGTAACCAGGGTAACCTGACTGATTGGCACCTGGTGGATAACCACCCTGGTACCCTGCACTTTGTTGAGGGCCGGCTGCACTTCCCCCAGAAGGTGGACCACCAGCATAATTCTAATGAAAAGAAATATCACATAAGAAAGTGTAAGTTATTTTAAATAATAGTAATAATTATTAGGCATCACTGCTAGTTATGCACACTAGTTAACATAACTAAATTATGTTATATTCATTAATGGAGTACAATAATCTAGATAATCTTGGACGCAGAGTTATTGATAAATGGAAGGGTATCAAGACAACCAAGAACAGATCTCTTTTACTTGCATACATTTAATGTTTTATTGATTTATAACAATTGACTAATAATTTATTATTGGTTAATAATAATCTGAATTGCTTTTAATATCCTATTAAATGCCCGTGCATGATCATAAAATGAGGAATGAATACAGGTTGTTTATACCATCAATGGTCGCACCTACATTTCTAGTTAATGTTTGGAACAAATTCAAGGCACATTTTGATCAGTAAATACCCTATTTGAAAACTACATTCTCAATTCCATTAGACAAGTTGGCCATATTTATTTCCTAGAAGACTCCTCAATAACATGTCCTAAACAAAATGTAAAGCAGTGAAATAATTTATAAATGTAATTTATTTAATTTAAGAAAGAACCGAGAGGTGTTACCATTTTTAAGCCGATGCTACCTGACCTGAGTCAAAAGGGCCGCAGCCATGTGGGATGTCGTTGATTTTTTGGGTTAAGAGATAGTTTATGTTATCATAGAATAAGTTTATATCAAGTATTTATTTTGTCTTACGAAAAGGAAGAGTTTAAACAAAAGTTAGCTTATAATGAGGTAATTATAATTTTTGTGGTATATATTGTATATGTGACAGGTTTGGTGGTGTCTTTTTCCCCAGGACATCATAAAAAGTATAAAACAAAACATTGGGAAAGTAAGAACTGAAATCGTATGATTTTTCAAGAATAAATTATGTAAACTTTGTCTTTTGTATGCAGTTGAGGTTTAAAAAAAAACAAAAAAAGCCAGCTGAGCAGTGTTCGTTCCAATAATAATGAGTTTACACCTTGCCTCTATGCGACAGTGAATATACAAGAGAACTTTTTTTTGGTATTTTTAATAATAAAAGATAAATCAATTTTTCAACTAAATATGAGTTTTTGATTTAAAAAATACTACATAAACACAGGGTTTACACAGGAATAGCTTCTTACTGGGTGGCGAAGGAAAGATTCAAAGTAACAGGAGCCCTGCCGGGCTGTCGGACTAAATAAGGTTTATGATCATTACCTGAGTAGAAGACACTTGAGAAGGAGGTTGATTCGGATATTGGTTGTTTGGGTATGGCTGCTGCTGAGGACCAGGGCCGGGATAAACCTGACCAGATCTATATTGCTGAGGGCCAGTTGGCATTGTTGGTCCTAAGATGAAAACAAAAAAGGCTATTAGACTAATATTCAATAACCCTCATATGTTGTAGTAAAAAATAAAATTAAAAACATTGCACCCATTTGAGCTAAAGCAGGCTCCGTATATTACAAGTCGAAAATCAAGATTTTTCCCGTAACGGATGTCAGAGAAGTTTGAAACCAGATTTTAGAACAAAATGCTCAGAATTAGTGGCTTCCCTGATCGGCAATAAACATCCAGATCCGTCAAGAGTAAAAAAAAAACATCAGTAGCTTAATCGAAGCAAGACATTGAACAGTGGTGGAAGAATATCATGAAAACTTTGAGACTAACACTTTTTATATCAATTATGAACTGAATTATTTTTTTTTAAATTAAATATATTGTAGTGTTTATACATCAAATAACTTAAAATAATGAAATTCAAAGATTTAACCTAGTTTAAATAATATTTTTTATCCCTGGAGGGTTGTCTGGTTTAAATAATAAACAAGAAGGCATACATTTGTTTATAGCAGAATGATTGATTAATATAGAATTTACTATATGTATAATATATTATATAGTATTGTTTACTAAATAATCTAAAACAGCTTAAATATTATTAACCCCAACATTATACATTATCTTTGGTGTGGTGAGCGTGGAATTGCTTAGTATGGAGAAGAGGTAGTGGGGCTTAAGTAGAGAGATGGCCTGAATGAACTGATCGAATGCCTGGAAACTGACAAAACTATATCACCACTCTTTCTCGAAGCTTTGTTTTATTTCTTATAATTTTTCCAATTATTTAGTTCGCCAAAGATATGCTATTTCTGGGTTGGTAAAACCTTTTATTGCTGAACCAAATTTGGTTTACAGCCCTGTATTTTTACAAAATTCCTGCAGGGTCTTTGTCTGTCAGCCAGGTCGGAATTTGTCTACAAACGCTATCTGTGATTATTTATTATTATTGCTAGTTACGTCATCAAACAATGTAACAGTACTTACTTTGCTGAGGTTGTTGAGGACCTTGAGGAGGCATAGCTGGTCTATACCCTCCCTGGCCAGGCTGAGGAAAACAAGCGCCTGGAGGGATTTCAGGACCCTGTGGGCCGCCATGCATATGATGAGGGGGTGGTCCCCCACTGGAAGGCGGCACTCCTTGTGGTGGCTAACAACAAACGGATAGCTTAAAAATTTGCACTTGTAAAATAATACTGATACAAATTTCTGCACTTATTAAGAAGTGTATCGACTGCTAAAGGTTATGTTACATAACAGGGACTCGAATCAAGTACCTGCTGATCTCTTGTCAGTTGCTTTAACCAATGAGCCCTAGCTTTGACAATGAAAAGAGCAACCGACCAGAGATCAATAGGTCCCGTCACCACCGTATCTTTGTGCGGAATAATAATTATAAAAACAGTGAGATCGCAAGCCACAACTGACGATTATTAAAACGTATCTTATAGTTTGTTACTAGAAAGCTAAATGCTTAATTTAATTCATCTTACAGGCAGTAGAGCTTGAATATTCTGACTAGCATCCGCTATTGAAGCCAAATAAACAAGATTTCTATGAAGAATTTGTTGATACCTGAAAATTATCACAAATTAGCAAGTGCCTATAAATTAACAAATACAGATCAGAATTGAACCATGCAATTTAAAACAACTTACTGCATACATTCTTGAGCCTTGCCTTTACTCTGATATTCTTGAATAGTTTGAATCAGTTGGCTGTTTTCATCTAACATCTAAAGTAAGGCAATACAATTTTATATATTATCAAACTAATAAGCAATAAAAAGAATGAACAGCAAGTGTTAACAGACACTAAAGATCAAACCTTTTGAATTTGAGCTGGACTGGGAGGCTGCCTGGGCCCTCTAGTCGGCACAAAAGCAACAGACATATTTGTTAGAGGAATAAAGTACAAAAATAAATTCCGATATGACCTGATGAAGACAGAAATTAGACCTTAGACTATGAACTAAACAAACCCGGACGCCTAACCTACCCAATGCCTTCCCAATATAGTATCGACTAGAGATGTGTCGGTCGTGAACGAACGGAGATAGTTCATCCGCTCATCAACACGAACGAGTTCATTCCAGTCCTATAATCTAATTCTTCAACCAATCCATTCCTTATAAAGTAAAGATTCTTTAAAGATTACGGCAAGTTTGGAATGGATAAATTGTTACTTCCTACCCACGCGTCTTCCAAACAAAGGTTTCTTCATTCGCGATACAAGGGCAACTGAAAACAGAAATCGTCACGACGTATATGAGTGCCTAGGCATCGAAGTGTGAAAAAAACCAACCGTCATTGACTAAGTAATGAGACGACTCTTTGCCCTGACCACAGACTGGAAGGTCGCCCTGACCATAAGGCAAATTCGAATGTATAAACAACGACTATGACTGCATCAGTATCCAAAATAAGAACGCCAGAAGCCTGCTTGTTACCACCACAAATGAGGAAAACCTTCCGACACCCACTCCAGAGCCGCACTTGGCAATTTATCTCTAAAAAATACTACACCTTTCTGTACAACTAACCTAATTAATGCCGGGCTAGAACGACAAGACCAGCAAGAGAAACTTGAAAGAAAAGAACCTAAGAATGGAAAGATGCCTCATATGAAGGAATATTATGGTCAAAGCACTGTAAAATCGCGCTATTCCTTATGAAGCTGGGACCATGACACTCTACCCAGCGACAAATACTTTCTCCTGGGTCACCCTGATCTCCTGTGATAGAACTGTTCTTAGATTCATTTCCCTCAAGTTTCTTTTGTCTTGCCTCAAAGATTTGTTCCTTTGGCCTTTTCACATGCTGTGTTTTCTTTGACAACTCCTAGATCTGTGTAATGCTGACAAGTCCCGTCCCAGACGCAGCACCTTTAACACAAGACACACCACCGATAATATCGTCAGCTTGATGCTACTCTCCCAGGAGTGCTGGATGGTGAGACAGGAGGTAGCGTGCTGCAAGGAGGTGTCACACAACCTCATGATGTAATGCTTCACAGCGGTCTTGGAGAAAATGGGAAACAGGTGTAGGGAGGAGGGTACAATCCCACACACGGATAGCTTTTTTAAGATTTCCACCTAACCTCGTAAAAGCCTATTTCGGTGGTACCTGTACTAAAATTGAAACTATTTTTTCCTCTTTTTATCAATTTTTTTTTTTTTTTTGTCACGGAAAGGCCTATAAAACCACGCGAATATCATTACTTTCGGTTCTTTTCTTTTTTTTCCTTTCCTTCCATTTTTCCCTCATTATCTCTGCGTGCTTTTGTTATCTTTCTTCTGTCAACGCGACTCCCTTTTTCGATTTTTTCTTTCCCACAAGAACCTTTTCCTTC
The DNA here is from genome assembly GCA_930367205.1 of Acanthosoma haemorrhoidale. NCBI lineage: Eukaryota > Metazoa > Arthropoda > Insecta > Hemiptera > Acanthosomatidae > Acanthosoma > Acanthosoma haemorrhoidale. Next base: position 4,601,468 of record OV884011.1, read on the forward strand.
TGTCTTTTCCTATATCTTGCTCCGTCCTGACAATCCTGGTCCGTTATTCCTAGTCTTTCAGTTTCTTCCTTCATCTTGAGCTTTTGTATCCTCGGATTTTCTGGAATATTTCCTTGTTTAGTCTTTCCGGGGCCATTCTTACCATATGCCCGTGGAATTTCAATCTCCTGATCCTTATGTCTGTTTCTAGGTCTTTTGTGTCTTTGTAGATTTCTTGGTTGGATCTTAGCCTGTATCCTTCATGTAATGTAATGTAACTTCAACATAACTTGTTCTAATAACTGACACTTTTTCATACACTTGTAAAGCTGTGAACGAAATGGGTGGCGAAGTTTGTTTTTGTCCAATGAGGAGAGTAGCTATATCTATTTTGAAATTCTAATTTAGAACTTTCCAAGGTTGCAAGGATGTGTTTTAAAATGCAAGCGGCAATTGGATGCGTGGGTGGTGACGCAAGGGGCATGCCCAAGATATGTATTGATCAATACTCTCTTTGATCGGACAGACAGTCCAGTGTATCAACATGTCGTCTCATGGACATATCCCTATATTTCTTTCTATCATAGGTGAGTGCAAATCGCTTACAATTTAAGTACAATTTTAATACTGTCAGAGGCGTCTTTGAAGAGTTCACAACCAGAGTGTTTTAACTCCACTTCTTTGGTTCAGAACAGTTAAATAATCTAAGGCGTATTATTTATATTTAAGTTTACGATTTTAAAGTTACTGTCCTGAAAAACGAGGCTATATTCTCTACGAATTCATAAATAAATAATAAAAAAAATATATAACTCCTTATGTGACTGAATTGATAAGTACGTGCAATGATACGCTCCTTCTGGATATTGTATATAGTTAATTTTTCCATGGTTAAAGATTTTTAGCCTAGAAAAAAAATTAAAATTATAGAGGTGAAAAACCAAATTTTATTCTAGGGAATCCTATATTTAATTATTATAATCAATTTTACTAAATAAACAGTTCCTAATCTTGATTTTGTTAAAAATCTGTATTATAAAAAACAATTTATTTACGCCATTTTATATATATATATATATATATATATATATATATATATATATATATAAACAAAATGGATACGAATCATTATTGTCGAGGACGTATTGACAGAAAATCGTTATGCTTTCCTATTAAGGGTTAGTATTGAAACTTGACAAACCAAATTTTATTCTAGGGAGCACTAAGTAATAGCCAACCTGACGACATCGAAGTTATTCAAACACCAACACAGCCCAAGCCACCTGCTATATTTGAAAGGAATATTAGCAATTTCAAATTATTATACTCACAAATGAGCTACAATTTTACTCAAAATACAAAATTGTAGGTACCGGAAAATAAACGTGCCTCAATCGCTCTCGGGATAGGAAAATTTCGCTGGACACTCCCGATATTTATCGAGCGATTGTTAAATACTTGGAAGAAACCAATACCAACTTCCATACCTAGCAACTGAAGCAGGAAAGATCGTTACGAGTAGTGATCAGAAATCTGCACCCGGCCACACCAGCTGATGAAATTGAAGACCTACTATCAACTCTGGGATTCAAAGTTTGCCAAATAACCAACGTTTTACGTGAGGACAGGCAACAAGACGAATCCATCAAAACGGCATTACCGTTATTCTTTGTAGATCTCGAGCGGACATCTGGCGTGGAGTAAATATACGACTTAACACACCTGTATTACACAAGAATACAGGTCGAAAAACCTGACATCGTCCAATGCCATAATTGCCAGGCATATGGGCACACAAAATCGTACTGCCACCACCCTCCCAGGTGTGTAAAGTGCAGTGGGCAGCACAAAAGCGAATTGTGCAAAAAAAACCTGAAATCGCCTGCTGTATGCGTGCTCTGCCAACAAGCCCATCCGGCCAACTACAAGGGCTGTGAGGCCTATAGAATTCTGAAGTCCAGGAGCGAGCAACGTCGTCGGCCAGAAGAAGAGAAGCCAGTCACAGGTAGCTCAAGAAGCGCCTCCACCAGAGGAGGAGGCCTTCAGTCTCTTTTGCTGATGCCGTTCGGAACAGAGAGCAGTCACAGGCACTGCCCACTACTCGTCCGCAAGTTTCTCTTCCCCAGCATTCCGCTCATCCCGTCAACCAGCAAACCCAATCCCATCCTCAACCACACATCTCGCATATTCCTCCACCTTCAAGCTCTTCAGATCTCACTAGCTTATTAACATGAACCCTAATTACCCCTCTCATTTCCCTTCTTACAAATCTTGTCTCCTACCTTATCCCCGTTAAACAAACCCCATAAGTGGATCCTTCTGACTCCCTATCCATTCTCCTTTGGAATGCGAATGGTGTTCGCATCCACACTAACGAACTGACAGCACTACTCCACGACAAAAACATTGACGTAGCTCTTATTACTGAAACAAGACTTACGAGTAAACGACCATTTACCGTTCGACAGTACCAGACTTATCGAACTGATAACCTAGATGGAAGAGCTCATCCAGGTATTGCTGTCATTGTCCATAACTCCATATCCCACCACAAAGTTCCTTTGGCAGCACATGATTTCCTTCAATCCACTGCAGTGTCAATCACCACCTTCACTTTTTCCCTTACTCTAGCACCAGTGTACTCCCCTCCCAATAAATTCATTTCAGACTCCCAACTCATCTCCTTTCTAGACTCCATCGGACATCGTTTCCTTGTGGGTGGGGACTTAAATGCGAAGCACTAACATTGGGGGGTCAAGATCCACAAATACACGAGGACGTGATTTCCTGTCTGCACTCACACGGAAACATTGCTCCACTATCACTCCTTACACAGCCACCTATTGGCCATCTGATCCCAACCGAAATCCTGATCTCCTTGACTTCTTTTTCTACAATAGTTTTGAAATAGTTAACACTAAACTATTCACTCACGCGCCTCGATGACCTCTGATCATAGTCCTTTATTCTTAACCATTTCCCTAAGACCAATTCACAAACCTTTCAAACCGCTTCTTCCAAGTCCGCTGTGGTTTAGAATATTCTAACTACTATCCCATAAATGCAGAAGTTCCACATGGCAGTGTCCTGGGCCCCATCCGCTATAACCTATACACTGCTGATGTCCCCTCTACTCCCAATACCTTCTTGGCCACATTTCCAGATGACACTGCAGTTTTGTCATCCCACCCAGACCCGGACCTAGCATCCCATAACCTTCAAAAACACCTTGACGAGATCGAGTATTGGTGCAACCAATGGCGGATCAAAGTTAATGAAGCAAAATGTTCCCACATTACCTTCACCCTTTGTCGCAGGTCTTGTCCACTAGTTTATTTTAATTCTACTCCTCTCCCTTTATCCGAGACAGTACGGTACTTAGGCTTCCATCTCGACAAACGACTGTCCTGGGACCCACATACGAGACTAAAAAGACAAGAACTAAACAGACGCTTTGGACAACTGTACAGACTACTTCAAAGGACATCCCATCTCTCAATAGAAAATAAACTACTAATCTACAAAGTTATACTTAAGCCAATCCGGACATACGGAATAGAGCTGTGGGGGACAGTCCTTTCAGACAATCCTTTAAATCAAAAGTCCTGAGAACAATAGTAAATGTCCCTTATTACGTCATCAACAAAACCCTTCATAACGATCTTAATATACCCTACATTCTTGAACTCATCCCTTCCAAGTTTATGAAATTCCCCAGTAGCCTTTCCAACCACCCTAATCCTTTAGCACAATCATTGCACTGCACCACTCATCCCTATAATCTTCCTTGGAGACTGAAACGGCAGTGGCCTCGTGACCTGCTACAAATGCGTGACAGTGGGAGTCCTGGCAATGGCCAGTTTCTCCAATCATGTCCTGAGCGTCAGTGGCTCTCGCGCTGTTGGTCAGCCTCCACTGGCTCGTATCCGGTGACGCAGCTGACAGAGGAGCGTGGGGGACTTCCCAAGACTCCGCTTTCTCTTTCGTATACATGCGGATTTGGGAGGCCTCTCGGCTGTCTATAAATATTGTATGAATGAGCGAGTGAATGATGAATTGTAAATATGGTATGAATGAGAGCATTTATCTTAATTACTTATTGCCTAATAAGGCAGGTTGTAATTTTAGCACAATAAAGGATTAATAATAATATTCTAGGGAATCCTATATTTAATTATTATAATCAATTTTACTAAATTTTACTAAATCAACAGTTCCTAATCTTGATTTTTTAAAAATCTGTATTATAAAAAAACAATTTATTTACACCATTATGAAATTCCACATGAAATATATATATATAATTATATGTGTATAATTATTAACAAAATGGATAGGAATCATTATTGTCGAGGACGTATTGACAGGAAATCGTTACGCTTTCCTATTAAGGGTTAGTATTGAAAATTATTTCATTTTTAATGCCTGCCCAAGATTGAAACTTTTATAAATTAAACTAAATTTGGTTGGTCTACTATTATTTTCTAATTACCTCAACAAAGCTACGAGAAAAAAATTTAATAACATATTTATTTATAACCCGAGATATAGAAAATATGAATTTCCGATAGAGAGTAAAATTAATATTTCAAAAAAATTGTACCTCCGAAATTGATCAAGATATTCAGATTAGAAAAAAAAATGTCATGGAAAATTTTGCTTATTACAAAAATCTTTAGGGTATTTTTTTTTATACCATAGTGTTATATTTGTCTTCTATTCCATAAAAAAATACATTGCTGATAATTTTTGATTTCTTAAAATTATTTAAGAATTAATATTCAAAATTCATTTTTAAAAATAGTTTTTCTCCTGGAAACTAGATTGGTGAAGCTAGCAGAAGTGGGCTATGGCAGGCCTATGCAACAGAATTTTGAAATTCCAAAAGTTTTAAGTAAGTCAGCGCCACTGTTAGATGCTTCGGAGATATTCATCAAACAAGTAAGTAGCACGTACTTCAATTATGTTAGTGTGTATATTATTATGTTTTTATTTAATTTGATTATTTTGAAATTTAATCTGTTATCTGAGGTTTTTATAGGTTCCTTTTAATATAAAAAGAAAACTCTGGCTAAAGTAAAATCAGATTTTACAATATTCACACTCCGATAAATACGCTACAATAACTTCAATTTTCAATATATTTTATAATTTACCTTAACATTTAACTCTAGAATGGCCAGATTTACTATTGTATATATTCTTCTTCTTGTTTCTTCACTTTAACTTGGTTTGCCACGCTGTCAGTAATATCCACTTCTATCCATTCAATCCTTCTCTGGATAAAATTATTCTTCCTGATAATGCTCTTCCATGTTACTTTTCGCTATTAAATAAAAATTGTTCATTTTTCTTCAAATTTCCATACTTTGCCTCATGTTTTCACTAAATGAACTCCTTTCATCAGAACAGGACAACCACTCTTGACTTTCTCTCCATCATTTTTTCTCATTTCCCCCACTCTTTCCACAGGTCATTTGCCACTAATTTTTCAAATTCAAATTGAAATGTCTAATATCACAACAATATTTATATATTTTTTAAATGAAGATAAACCTTCTTTTTTTAAAGAAAAGATTGGCAATATCCAGCTTTGAGACTGAAAATAGGAAAGCTGAGATAAATAAACAATTAGTTATCAAATCTAAAACAAGTAAGTTGTTTAAACTAAAAATAAATTGCCTCTAAAACCAATTAACAGTCGCTAATTATCGTCTAACATTGATGTTTTTTTAGTTGATCCGGTGAAAGATTCTTTTGAAACTGTTTTGTACAGAGTGAAAGCTGCCGATGATACAACTTGTATAAAACTGAAAGTTGACGCAATTCTCAGTTTCAAATATATAACAAACTTGGGTGTGATACAGGTATACAAAAATTAAAATATGATTGTATAAATCATACAATGTCTAAATGTACTATTTAAAAGTTTGTTATTTTGAAACTCTACGTTTTTAAACTTTCACATTTTCTTGGCTGACAATAATTTATGTATCTCCAAAGGACAAGGAGACGTTTATCCCAACCGGGGCAACAGTTCAAGGAGACTGCAGCGATGAAGATGAACAAAATCTTGTCCTGAGGTGGCAATCATTTGCTTTAAAGTGGTACTTCTCTAGGGTAAGATTTGTTTAAATAATTCACAAATATATTTCGATATACTAATAATTATTTTAGTTTAAAGGTGGGTTTTATTTTTATCACCTGGAGCAGCAAGTAAAACTTAAAAAAAAAATGAATTGTGAATACACTTTATGCAATTATATTTCAATTATAGCCCCAAAATATTATTAATAATACCATATTAATAAAACCTTTAATCTGATATCCTACTTTATATGACAGAGAAATATTTTATTTTTTCATTACTAATTAATTTATTAATGACCATTCATCCTTTTTTTTATTAGACTGGTCTATTTTTAACATCATTAGGGTTACAGGACAACTATTCAAAAATATTGTGAATATAAAAAAAAACACTGGTTAATTTAAAGTTATTTTAAATTATAAAAGAGGATTAAAAGTTGTAAACACGATGTTAATGACAATTTTAATGAGTTTTTCTAATAAAATAGTTTGAAAAAACAAATTTCTATCTTTCATATCAAACTCAAAATTATATAGTAGAAAGACATTTTTTTTTAATACTAACTGATTTATTAACTTGCTCATGCTTTTACGGAGGTAGTTATATTTTTCTTAACTCCAATATTTCCTCCGTTTAAACATTAAGTGTTTTTCGCACTCCACACAATTTTCATCCAAGTAATGACAGATGGTTTTTATTTTTACCATATTCAATGTAATAGTTATGGATTTTAACACTTTCCACACCTCATATAAATAAAACTATGGGAAGCTGTAGTTAGAGGGCGAGATAAACAAAAACAGGCAAGCCAAACATAAAGATATTAATTTCCTTAACGTGAGTATTTATTTATAATCAATGTGTATTATTTTCAGACACCTGGTGGTGAAAGGTGGTTCGTGCCGAAAATAGAACTAGAATATGACCCATCAGATAGCTTTTTCGAACATATCAAGACAACAGGTAAATCAAGATTGTTATCTGATAAAAGTATTGTGTAATATGATATAATATTTTAATGATAAAGGGTTTATTTATTGAAAACATATAGAGGTTTATTTAAGTATATTACTGTAAGTGCCTAAGTCCGTCTGTGGTACAAGTACTTAACAAATAAATAAATAGCAATTAGATAATTATTAGTTAATTTATTAAATGATGTTTTAGGAAGATATTCTTACACCTTTTCATCAAGTAGCAGTCACCCCAACTACCTATTCCCGACACCTGTGGGAAAATCCTACGAGTGTGATCGAGAAATAGAAGTAGAACTTACCAATCCCGAAATTTATAAAATCGCCAGCCTTTTCTTGAGGGATTTTAAGGTCCAGCCGTTTATATTTAAAACTGATGAGTTCGGACCAGGTAATATAGCTATGTTAATTCATCATTTTTTTTTTTTATATTATTAAAAATTTATGTCTTAGCAAGATTCTAAATTGAGGAACATTTAATAATAGATAAAATCATTTTTTTCTTATCTATTTTTTAGATTAATTGTTGTGACATTTCCCCTTGTTTGGTTAAAGCTAAGTTTCACTAACAACAAGTATCTTTAAACTCAATTTTTTAAAAGTTGAGATAAAATGGTACTTTTTTTTTTAAAGATTGGTTAATAATCTGGTACTTTTGAAAATGATATTTTTGATATCAATTATATTGTTGTAACCCCTGGCTCCTTCCTAGACTCGTCGAGGAACGCTGAAAAGGATGGTTGGCAAGCTAAAGGAACTCCACAAGGATTTAGGAAAATAATAACAGGGAATATGGAGAACACCTGTAAACATATTTTTATTGAAAAAAAATCACTTGTAAATCGATACTTAAATCTAGAATTAACAGCAGGTCGCAAAATGATAGCACATTAATGGAAACCTCAAATAATACAATTATTTCCTAACTAACTGTACAACAACCGTTTGTTCCATTTCAGAACGGTTACAATACCCCCTTCTTTACAAAAGAGGCGACTATCATCGGCTCTTTTCACTAAATATCCTCGGGGGTACGTGGCACTGAACTATTCACTGTCATTTTCACTCACTCCTCCCCGTTATTTGTAGACGGGACAGGCTCTTGTTCCTTCGGGTAACGAATAATCACCTGGGCCGCTGTAGGGGTTGACTCCTCTCGGGGTTGACGTCGGGCGCGCCAGCGGTATCCCAGCCAGGCGAGGCCAATTACTTGCGGTAATCCTATCAATGTTCCTGTCGGGTAATGTCACTAGGGGAGTGCCCAAGCACTCTAGCCCTGGTGACAAGTGCAAATCGTTCAAGTTTGTGACCTGGACAATCGTTCCAGGTCGGCGTTAATATCTGACTCCATTTCTGATATGTATGTGCCCCGACAATGCACTATGTTCAAGGGGTACAGAGGATTCATAAAGAATAAGTCAAAGTTTCAGAGTTCGAACAGAAGCAAGTATCACGGAGGAACGGCGCGAAAAGACTGACTGGTGGGGCTAGCCGCCTCCGTTAAATATGTCTCACGCCTCCTCGGAGGGCTGAACAAAAAAAGGCCTGCGAGATCCTAACATGTGGTGAGGCGCATGCCGACTCTCAGTAATCTGTCAAGCTGCTGACAGGACCACTTAGCTTGTTGTGGTTTACCATGTGACAAGGGTCCCGCAGGCCTGGGCTCTAAGGGTCTCTCTAATTTATGACTGACAGTCGTCGTCCCGTCTCATGTTACTTCTTTATTGCTAAAAGATTTATAATAATTTACTTCTGTTTATAATATATCTGCAATAGTATAGGGTGATTTCCCTAAATACTAAGAACCGCCACAGTTCCTATCCCGCTCCACCACCAGCATCAGTCCTCCTGAAGCCCCATCCGTCATTACTTCCTTGGATTCCGTAGGTTGTACGAACTTTGGTGGGTAGGAAGGGCTGGTAGAGGTTCAGGTTCCCACGTCGAGTCCAGGGGGTTGTCAGAGGGTTCGAGGGTACTCTCTTCAATCTCCTCCGGTATGCTGGCTTCAGGAAGGGGTCTCTCTCGCGCGGTTGGTGGGACCGGTTCTAGACCTCTTGGTATGACACTGGGTCTTCCCGCCGTTTCTACCACTTGCCACGGCATTGGGCCCTTTCCTTTTGGGGAGCTAGTGGCCAATGTATTTGGTGGGGTCATGTGGTCGTCTCCCTCTCCTTCCTCCTCGTCATCATCTGAGCTTGCCATCGGTACGAGTTCTAGGTCGTCTTCTTCATCCGTACTGTCGAGCTCGCTCTCCGCCTGCTCAGGGAAGAGTTCCACTCGTCCCGGTTCCCCTTGACTCGTCACGGGCACTCCTCCATGTAGTCCTCCCGCTCCGTAGTCGAGTAGTTCTGTTCCGCCTGATGTAGTTGGCGGCTGGCATATGCTAACGGTCTCTCTTGTCTGTTTCTCACTTGGGAAAGGATGGCTCCTAGAGCAACTCCAGACGCGTCGGTTGCCAGAATAAAGGGATCTTTGAAATCTGGGTAGATGAGGACCGAGTCGGTACACAAGCCTCTTTCAGCTCTTGGAAAGCCACTCCCTGGTCTTTCTTCCACTGGAAGCGTTTGTCTTTCCCGGTAAGGAGTGTCAACGGCTTGGCTATCTCGGCGAAGCGGGGAATAAACCTCCGGTAATATCCTGCTATCCCCAGGAAGCCTCGTACCTCCCTCGCTGAACCGGGCGTCGGGAATTCTCTTACTGCTTGCATTTACCCGTCATCTGGTTTGACTCCCTCTTCGGTCACTAAATGGCCGAGGTACCGTACTTGCCTAACAGCGAACTTACACTTTTCCCCGTTCAGTTTAAGGTTTGCTTCCTTCAATCGGCCAAACACGTGTTCTAATCGGTTTCTATGTTGTTCCAAGTCTTCACTGAAGATGATGATATCATCTAAATATACGTAACATTCTAGACCCATAATACCTGCGAGGATTTGATCCATGGTCCTTTGGAGGTCGCTGGGGCTCCCGCCAGCCCAAACGGCATCTTCTTATACTCGTAATGGCCGTCTAAAGTGGTAAAGGCTGTCTTTGGCTGATCCTTTTCGGCTACTGGTATTTGGTGGTATCCGCTGCGTAGATCTAAGGTGGAGAAAATTCGACTCTTTCCTAGCATCTCTAGCGTCTCTTGTATTAGAGGCAGCGGGTACGCGTCGACTTGGGTCAGCGCATTCAATCCTCGGAAGTCCGTGCAAAAGCGAAACTTCATGCTCCCGTCTTCGCTCTTCTTGGGAACCAACACCACTGGTGCTGCCCAAGGGCTGGTGGAGTGAGTGATCACTCCATTGTCCAGCATCTCTTTTAAGTGACCTTGTACTATTGGGCGGTGGTGGAACGGTACTCTGTACGGCCGTTTCATTACGGGGCGAGCCTCACCTGTGGGTATTTGGTGTCTAACCCCTACCGAGCAGGCTTCCTTCCCGGGTGGGTTGAACAGGGCCTCATACTCCCGCAGTAGCGGTTCTATCATTTTTCTCTCGTTCTCGCTTAGATGGCTTAAGTCCCAGTCAGGGCCCTTCATTTTTATCGATCTGAATCCAGCTGTCCTTCAGTCCCCTTCGAATTCCTTCCCTCCCCTTTGGGCATTTGTTAGAACGTTGCTTCCCTGGTTCCATTTTGCTGCTACCCCTAGAGTCTGATTTTGACCCAAACAAACTTCCTGGGGGCCCATATTGATCACCTGTACCCACACGCTGCCATCTTCAATCCTAGATAAGCAGCGGGCTGTTCGGGCACCGTTTTGCCTCAGCGTTGCGGGCTCTATTACTATGTCCGATAGTTCCTCTCCGGATACAAGACCTCTTGTTAAGATTTCGCTGTAGGGTGGTATCTTCACCTGCGCAACACTTCTTACAAACTCCCTTCCTTCTCCCTCTCGTGGGGCCCCCTGGTCGGCCGTATCCCTTGTCTGGTAGTCTCTTCTCCGTTCCGAGCGGGTTTCTGCCCTTCTTTTCTTTCTCTTTCTGATGTTTCTTTCTCTCAACTTCTCCTTCCGTGGGTCCGTTTCGTCCCTAGCCTCCAATGGCTCTACCGCCGAGTTCCACTTCTTGTTCAGGTTCTCGACAGCTTGACTCAGCCTCTCTATCTCTGTGCTCAGCCTCTCTATCTCTTCGCTACCTCCGTCTATTCTCCGGACAACTGGGACGGTGCTTCCCTCGATGATCTCTAGCTTCCGTTCCCTGACCAACACTTTCGCTCCCGTCCTAGTGAGCACATCCATGCCGATGATTCCGTCTCCAGGCAGATCCAGTGGGGATATCACGATGGGGTGTGTAAGCTCCTTCCCTTGTAGCTTACATCGCAGCAGCTGAATCCTGTCTATCTGCAGTGGTTGGCCCGTCACTCCCTTAGCCCGTAGACTAGCCGGCCCTAGGTATATTCCGGGGACAGCGGCCCTGATCAACGTTACCTCTGCTCCCGTATCCACCATCATGTCATGTGCCACGCCTTCTATTTCCATCGCCACTGAGATGGTCCCACCCCCTCTTCCTCTTATCCCTGGCACTAGGCAAGTGTATCCCCTTTGTCAGAATGAAAGACATAGGTTGATTGAATATAGTAATAATTTATTAACCATAAAATAAGCACATCTAGGTCACAAGTTATATAGGTTAGATTAATATTGTCAGCCGGCTTTGTTCATTTAATAGAGATAACCCAACCATATGACATCTCCGGTTTTTTTTTTTTTTTTTTTTTTTTTTTTTTTTTTTTTTTGTAATACATAGTTTTCTTTTAGATATGCTGGCTGACGACTGATTCGTCCACTACGAGTTACATATGTGTCATTGTCATTATTGATATCTTCGCTCTGGCTTTGGTTCATTAATTGCTGATCTGCTGGATCGGCTGTATTATTAACCTTACCATTATTATTTGAATTTTCCGAAATTTGTGGTTTAATATTTTCATCAAGTCTATATTCATTACTTTCTATTTCGAATGGTAGGCTAGTATCATTTCTTAAGTGTATTCTATTACGCGTCAATAAGGAGCCTCCCTCTGTCTTATTTTGATAAGCCCTATTGTTTATGTTTCTATCTATTATTACAGCCCGATCCCACATTCCTTGTTTGTTTCTAACTCTAACATTTTCTCCTTTTTCGTATTTTTTCAAATCTTTGGCTCGTTGATCATGAAAATTTTTTTGTTTCCTTTGTCTTTGTAACAATTCACCTTTTATATATGAATTTTCTTCACTTTTAAACTTTGGTATATCATATAGAACACCATTCACATTTTTACCTTGCATTATCACATTTAGAGAAGGTATTGTATTAGATATTGGTGTGTTGTTTAATTCCAGTATTGCTAAGTACACATCTTTTTTATCAAAATGAGCTTTTCTAATTACATTTTTCACAGTTTGTATGTGCCGCTCCACCATTCCGTTACTTTGTGGATATGTTGGACTCTACGTAACATGCTTAAATTTCCATTCTCTTGTAAACGTTTTAAATAGAAAACTTGAAAATTGTGGGCCATTATCTGATCTGAATTCTTCTGGTATACCCCAGTGTACAAAACAAGACTTTAATGCTTTTATAACTGTTACACTAGTTTCATCCTTCAATGGTAAAACATCTACATATTTAGAAAAATAATCCACAACTAACATGTTTGGTTTTCTATCAATGTAAAAAATATCAGCTCCTACTGTTGCCTATGTTTTATCTGGTATTAATGTTGGTATTAGACTTTCTTTCTGATTTGATCGTTGGAACGTTAAGCATGTTTTACAGTTGTTTATTTTGTTTTCTACATCTTTATTAATATTGGGCCAAAATACTATTTCTCTCGCTCTAGCTTTTGTTTTTTCAATGCCTAAATGATTATAATGTAACTTACTCAAAACTTCTTCTCTTAATTTGTTTGGTACTATTACACAATTATTTTTAAACAGTAAGTCATCATATTCATAAATGTCGGCATGGTAAGTATGATAGTATTTAACTATATTTGGTACATCTTTTATTTCTTTTGGCCAACCTTTTTTTATTGTATTTTTCAGTGTCTGCAATTCTATGTCATTTTTTGTTGCTTCTATATATTTTTGTTTCTTTTGATTACTCATCTCGCTTGCTAACGTAAGTTCTAATATATACATTCTGGAATCTCCATCCTCTTTAGTTTCTTTTAAATGAGCTCTCGATAGTAAATCTGCTATTATTAAATTTTTACCACTTGTATAAGTTACTTTAATATCATATGGTTGTAACCGCATTCGCATTTTTTGTAGTCTCATTGGTATATCAGTTATCTTTCGTCTTAAAATAGGGATCAGCGGTTTATGATCTGATTCTACTCCAAAAGGTTTACCGATTACATACTGTCTGAAACGCTCACATCCAAACACTATGGCATATAATTCTTTCTCTATTTGAGCCCACGATTTTTGACATTCAGTGAATGCTTGTGATGCATATGCTACTGGCAAATCATTTTGTAACAGAACTGCCCCTACTCCGGTACTACTAGCGTCCACACTAATTTTGCACTCCTTATTTACATCGTATAATTGTAGAATAGGAGTTTTGCTAAAACATATTTTTGTCTTTTTAAAACAATTTTCATGTTCACTTGTCCAGTTGAAAATTGTACCTTTTTTAATTAGATTACGCAATGGTTCCGTTAACTGAGCTGAGTTTTCTACAAATTTACCCACGTAGGTTATCAATCCTAATAATCGTTCTACTGCTTTAACATCTTTTGGTCTTTCCATTTCACTAATTACTTTGACTTTGTCATCATCAATTTCTATCCCTTTGCTACTGAAGTAATGACCTAAAAATTTAATTCTTTCTTCTTTAAACTTACATTTTTTTTTATTAAATTTAATCCCATGCTCATAAGCTCTTTTCATTACTAATTCTAAAATTTCTAATAATTCTTTTTCATTTTCTGCCCATATCATTATATCATCGATATACACAGCTACGTTTTTTATACCTTCAAAAATCTCTGAATAAGTTTTATGGAACACTTCTGGTGCAATACTAACCCCGAAAGGCATTCTTAAAAATCTAAATGGACCATATGGCGTTTGAAAAGCCGTCATTAACGAACTCCTATGAGTAAGTTCTAAATGTCAAAACCCATTTGATGCGTCTAGCACTGCAAACATTTTTGCCCCCGCCATTTTACTAGATATTTCCTCAAATGTAGGTAAAGGACAATGTTCTCTTAGTAAACAAGTGTTAAGATGCTGTGGGTCTAAGCAAATACGTAATGATTTATCAGGTTTACTAGTGATTACGATTGGGTTCATAAATTCAGTAGGTTCGTTAACCTCTGTAACAATTTTATTGTCTTTCATTCTGTATAATGTTTCTTTGAAAAGATCTAATAATTAAAAAGGTATTCTACGACATGGTTCAATTTTTCCTTCATATCCTTCTTTTAATTTGAAATCATATATTTTTGAGATTTTTCCTATGCCTTCGAATAGTTCTTTATATCTGCTAAGCAATTTCGTGAGATCATTATTTGTATTCATATTTATATTTTCAACTCTGGTAATTAATTTCAGTTTTTTAATTGTATCTAATCCCAACACAGAGCTTGAGCTATTACAGTTTACTAAATAAAATTTTATTGGTTCTATTTTACCCTTGATTACACAATCTAATATAACAGTTCCTATAACCGGTATTTCAGAACCACTGTAATTTGCCAATTTGTTATCAGTTTTATTTATTTTCTCTTTAATTTTCAAATTTTCATAGTCGCTTTTTTTTAAAACATTGCATTCCGCCCCTGTATCGAGCTTGACTGAAAGTGAAGTTTTGCTTTCCAATATATTTATAGATAATTCCCAACCCTTTTGAACATTATTTATTTTTAGAATTCTCCCTAAAGTGTACATTTCAGCATCCTCTCCCTCAATCATACTTACATTATTTATATTTCGAGTTATTCTACACATTTTTGCAAAATGATTTATCCTATTACATTTAATACAAATTTTACCGTAGGCTGGGCAATTTCTATACCCATGGACGTTGCCGCATTTATTGCACCTCAATCGCTGCTGGCTTCCATATTGCTGCTCTTGTTGCAGTGATGTCTTGCTGCTATCGCTGGTACTTGGTTTCGACGTCCACGGCTGCGTACTCACTCTCAGATTACTCGTCGCTGCTTTGGTTCTGCTCCTTTGCTGTACTATATTTATTTCCTCTTCTTCTGTACCTCGCAACGTCTCTATTCTTTGTTTTGCTAACTCCGCCACTTTGCATAAATTAGTACATTTATCTAGTGTTAGATCATCTTCCCGCAACAATCTATCTTTCACTTGTTCATCCTGTATACCACTTACAATTTGATCTTTTATAAGGCTATCCTTCA
This sequence comes from Acanthosoma haemorrhoidale, assembly GCA_930367205.1. Classification (NCBI taxonomy): domain Eukaryota; kingdom Metazoa; phylum Arthropoda; class Insecta; order Hemiptera; family Acanthosomatidae; genus Acanthosoma; species Acanthosoma haemorrhoidale. The sequence goes on from OV884011.1 coordinate 4,616,854, forward strand.
ATGTTTCAAATGCACAATCAACACTTAACTTTTTCAATTCTGTAATGAAATCACCGAATGACTCACCCTTTCTCTGTTTACGTTGAAAAAAATTAAATCTTGCCACCGTCTCGTTTCTTTTAGGTATGCAATAATCTTCAAAAGCTTTAACTACAATTGCGTATTCCTTCTGTTCTTCTGCCGTTAAATTAAAGGTTTCATATTTATCTTGTGCATATTCTCCTAATACGCTCAACAGTATACCAACTTTTACTTCATCTTTTTTATCTTGTGCTTCGATAGCCGACAAGTAATGATTAAACTTTCTATACCACCTTTTCCATGCTTCTGCTATATTTCCTTCGAAAATAAATTGTTCTGGCGGTTTCAAATTCACATGTCCTACCGACTGCGCCATGTCAGAATGAAAGACATAGGTTGATTGAATATAGTAATAATTTATTAACCATAAAATAAGTACATCTAGGTCACAAGTTATATAGGTTAGATTAATATTGTCAGCCGGCTTTGTTCATTTAATAGAGATAACCCAACCATATGACACCCTTTGTCTATCGCACCTGTGGTCGGGGTGTCCTACAGGTCTTGGGCTTTTGGGTCTACGGGGCCGGCAGGAGAGTTGACGTTACTTGGTTGCTCCCCTCTTGGGGTCGGTCGACTCCTACAGTCTCGTGCAAAATGCCCCTCCTTTCCGCATGCGAAGCATTGACGATTCTGCCGGTCACCTGTCCCCCTAGGCGTCGGTGCGGGGCCCTGGAGGCATCCTCTCGTTAAGTGTCCTTCCTGCCCACAGCGGTAACATCTCAACTGGGTTCTCCCTGTTGGCCTTACCAAGTTTACTTCTCTTTGTACCGCGTCGTGCGAGCTATTTCCGTTCTCTGCTGTAATCATAGCATCGGCCCCTACTCCAAACACGTCTCTGTGGCTCCTACTTCCTTTATTGCTACCCTCATTTCCGTCAAACGGTTCCGCCCTCATGATGGCCTCCTCAAGTGTGGTTGGAGCCAAAGCTTGCATTAGCTTCGCCGTTTCAGGCAAGAGTCCTCTCCGGAAAGCCGCTAGCACTCTGCTTTCAATGTGCTTGTTGTATTTGTACTGATAATAAATACATTTAAGACCAGAAATTAGGCTTTTATTTATTATAAACTACAGACAGTAATGACAGAGTTGAAAATATATTTGAACAATTGAACATATGATAAATTAAACATATGGAATATTAAGTATTACATTTCATCACATTCTCCCCCTCTATATTTTGAACTAAAACTTGGTTACATAATCCTTCAGATAAGCAGGAGGCTTGAGAGTTCGTCTAGGTCTTGAGGTTTCAGTGTCAGGTGAAGGTAGGTCGATTTGAACTGTCCGATTGATATTTCGAGGACTGGAGTTATTCAGATCTAGGGTGAACGGTAGACCTGCTTCAGCTCGACCTGTTCCAGCTCCTTCAGGGCTAGGTCGAATTTGAGACATTTCTCTTCGTTCTTCAATAAGTGGAGGGGCTTCAGCTTTTAGCAATAGATCCGTGTTCCCTCTAGGGGCAAGTTGTCGTAGAGAGACAGTTGATTCACTGCCATCTTTCCGCCTAATACATGCATATTGGGGGTTAGCTTCTAGAAGTTCTGCTTCTTCTACCAAGTCGTCATACTTGCTGGACCGTATGTTTCGTTTGATGAGTACTGGCCCAGGTGTGGTAAGCCAAGTAGGTAAAGCTTCTCCGTTTGAGGTTCGGCGAGGAAAACTAAAGAATCGTTCATGAGGAGTACAATTCGTGGCAGTGCATAACAAAGACCTAATGGAGTGAAGAGCTTCCGGGAGAACTTCTTCCCAATCGCGAGTCTGGAGATTTTTCGTCTTGAGAGCTAGATTTATGGTTTTCCACAAGGTACCATTCAAACGCTCCACCTGTCCATTACCTTGAGGATTATAGGGCGTTGAGTTGCTAGTGGCTATTCCGTTGGAATGTAGGAATGATATTAATTCTCGCGAAATAAAGGAGGAACCTCTGTCCGAGTGCACATAAGCTGGAGTCCCAAAAAGCATAAAAAGATCTGTAAAACATTTTATAACAGTGCCAGAGGTTGTGTCTTTACAAGCGTAGGCGAATGGGAATCTAGAATATTCGTCTATGATGGTCAGAATGTAGTAATTCCTTGTCTTGGACCCTTGAAGTCTACATTTATTCGTTCAAAAGGAATAGTTGCTTTGATGAGAGTACCTTGAGATTTGTGAAAACGGGGTTTGACTTCGGCACAAACCGAACAAGTTGAGTTGACCCTTCTAACATCTTCAACTGAAAATGGGAGATTCCTGCACCGCAGCCAGTGAACCATTCTGGTGATACCGGGATGGTTGAGAGATCGATGCAACTCCAACAGTCGATCATTGGAGATGGAGCTACAAACTCTAGATAGGGCATCAGCCTTCGTGTTTTCTCTTCCAGGGCGGTAGGTTATATCGAATTGGAAAGGAGCCAATTCGAGTCGCCAACGTAGAATTTTATCATTTTTTATTTTTCTTGAGTGTTTTTGGTTGAATACGAAAGAGAGTGCTTGTTGATCAGTTAGTAGTTGAAAATGTCTACCCAAAAGAAAAGATCTCCATTTCTTGAGAGATTCCACAATTGCAGCTGCTTCCTTCTCAATCGCAGGGTGTGCACGTTCAGACTTAGTGAGTGTCCGTGAGAAGAACGCCACAGGCCGACCACCCTGACTCAAAGTTGCGGCCAAGGCGACGTCTGAAGCATCTGTCTCTACTGCCATCTGTTCATTGTCATTCATTGTGGTAACTGCAGCTTCGGCAATACTTAGTTTTAGGTTTTCAAAATCTTTAGTAGTTTGATGATCCAGAGGGAAGGTCTTAGAGTCGGTCAGTGATCTAATTTTATCAGAATAATGTGCAATCCATTTCGAGTAGTGAGCAAAGAGCCCTAGAGCACGCTTCAGTGATGCAGCGTTATGAGGAGGTGGCATTTCCAATAGGGGTTTGAGGCGCTCTGGATCCGGTCGGATATCGTTATGAGATACCAAGTGCCCAAGCAAATGTATGGAAGTCAGGTTGGATTTGCTTTTTCTTTCGTTGATTTTGAGATTGTGTTTGTCAAGAGCTGCAAGGAGTCGAGAGAGATTCAGATCATGGTCATTTTTATCGTGCCCACATACAGTTATGTCATCCAAGTACGAAAACACTCCAATTAACTTCTCTTGTGTTATAACCTTGTCAATAACTCGCTGGAAACAGGCGACACCATTTGTCACCCCAAAAGGGATTCGGTTGAATTGGTAAAGTTTTCCCGCAGCCTCGAAAGCCGTAAAAGGTTTTTCTTCTTCCAAAATGGGTACCTGGTGGTATGCTAACTGAAGGTCAATCGTGCTGAATATTTTGTAGGCAGCAACTTTCCTAACCAATTCATCGATGTTTGGGAGCGGATATGCGTCCAGAAACGTGAATTTATTTATTGTCTGCGAGTAGTCTATTACCATGCGTTTTCTGTGGTGTTCACTTTCAGTAACTAGTACCTGAGCCCTCCAAGGAGAGTTGCTTTCCTCAATCACCCCCTCAGACAGAAGTTTGGACGTTTCATCGTGTATGAACATGAGGTCAGCCTCAGTGTATCGCCTGGACTTTTGTGGCAATAGGCTTGCAGTCTGCTGATAGATTACCAAATAAGCGAGGAGGTTCCACAGAGGCACCAGTAGAGGCACATATAGTGAGTGGGGGCTTTGATCCACCAAAAGAGATTGAAACGTCAGAATATTCCACGAGTATATCATGGCCAATCAATACTTCAGCACAAAGGCCTTTCATGACTGTTAATTTGCATGAAGGATACATATGTTCGTTTAGTTTGAGGTCGACCAGAACATGTCCTTCGATTGTAGAGGAAAGCGAAGTTGAGGCCATTGAAATCCTCCCCTCCCCCGGAAAAAGAGGAATCTTGTGTTTGAGAGTGAAATTGTGGTCTATAAAGCTAGAAGATCTTCCAGTGTCAATCAAGCAGCGAGCACGAGTGTCATTGATTTCTACAAGAATGATTGCTCGACTCAGCAGATTTAAATGTTCCTTGTTGACTGTCGCAATGACGGAAGCGGAAACTTTAGTGCTAGCACTTTTTCTACATACTTTAGCATAATGCCCCTTGATACCACATTTTCCACATTCAGCGTCTCGTGCAGGACATTTAGGGCGGGGATGTTTGTCAAAACCGCAAAAATAGCATTTATCACCCGATTTAAAGAACTTGGAGATGGCACATAGAGTAGTGTCCGTTTTCTGTGCAGGAGCAGCTTCCTGAGACGAAATAGGGGTGCAGCTAGCGCTAGAGTAACTGCTTAAGGGTTGCATGTACCCCTCAGCCTGTTTTTGAGCTGCCTCCAACGAGAGGGCCTGGTTGATAGCGTCGTCCAAACCTAAGGTGTCATTTTCTAACAAACGCTGACGAATCTGAGTGGACAGCAGGCCATTGATGAATGCGTCACGGATATATTGATTTTTGTGTTCCATGGCACTTACAGCCTTAAAGTCGCAATCCTTGCTAAGGATTTTCAAGGTTTGAATATATTGGTCGATTGACTCAGTAGGTAGTTGTTTCCGAACTGCTAAAATATGTCGAGCATAAACTTCGCTCTTTCTTTTGACAAATACGGAGTTCAAAGTATCTACAACGTCAGCATAAGAATTACAGTCGCTGACTAGTTCATAAACGTCATAGGATAGGAAATTAGTGATTACCTTAAGCTTATCTTCATCATTAAGATGTTCCGTTGTAGCATCGACGAAGTTTTGAAACGTCTTCAGCCAATGGGTCCACTCTTTAGCGGCAGTCGGAGAGTCGGGTTTCATCAAAGCGGCTTGGCTTGAGAAACTTGTCCATTGTGATTTGATAATTTATAATAAATAAAATTGTTGTATTTGTACTGATAATAAATACATTTAAGACCAGAAATTAGGCTTTTATTTATTACAAACTACAGACAGTAATGACAGAGTTGAAAATAAATTTGAACAATTGAACATATGATAAATTAAACATATGGAATATTAAGCATTCCATTTCATCACAGTGCTTTGAGAGTATGTATCGCTCTTCTACTCCGTCTATATCGGCAATCAGCCGGGCTCCAATTACTCTGACTCTGTCGGTGAAAACCCTGGCTTGCTCGGTTGTTCCTTGTCTCGCTTCACTCAGCTCTCCTTCTAGTTTTTTCTCTCTCTCTGGGATCCTCGAATCTCTTCACCACTTCTTTCTTCAGGATATCGTAAGGCGCTCCCTCTCCTACTAGCTCTGGCTTAGACTCGAGGAACTTCTCAGCCACTCCACCCAGTTTCTGTTCTGCAATCATTATTTTGTCCTGCTCCGTCCAATTCCCTACTGCACTTATCTTCTCTAACTTCTTGAAAAACTGAGTGACCGATCCACTTCCCGGGGTCCCTGTCCAAGGCTTGACCAGGTTCTGCAACCCTAGGTCCCGTTTTCCCCGGCTCCCCAGTTCTCCTTTCTCCAGTTGAGCCGTCATCGCACTGGTCCGTTGGGCTAACGACTCTTTCTCGTACTTCAGAGTTTCATTTTCCTCGGCAAACTTCTGGTTTGCCGCTCGTAGCTGTTTCACCAACTTTTCCAGTTCCGCCATTTTCGAGCGTGGTCACGACTTCTGTGCTATAGGGATGTTCTTGCAACCCTACCCCACACCTGACATCAATTTGTAACCCCTGCCTCCTTCCTAGACTCGTCGAGGAACGCTGAAAAGGATGGTTGGCAAGCTAAAGGAACTTCACACGGATTTAGGAAAATAATATGAGGGAATATGGAGAACACCTCTAAACATTTTTTTATTTAAAAAAAATGACATGTAAATCGATACTTAAATCTAAAATTAACAGCAGGTCGCAAAATGATAGAACATTAATGGAAACCTCAAATAATACAATTATTGTACAACAACCGTTTGTTCCATTTCAGAACGGTTACATTGTTATTAATTGTATTTATGTTATACATATTTAAACAAAGTGAAGGATGAGCAGGGAATGAAAAATATGCAGTGAGCAGGATGGAGGATAGGGCACGATTTTTTAATTAATACTAAAGTACCGATTTAAAGGCACTAAATTGATAAATATTAACTTAACCCATGACTAGCAGCATATGCATCCTAGGATTAATTATAATAGGGGGACCGGAAAGTAATGTCGTTTTTTTTTTTACATTAAGTCAAAAAATAAAGTTTTAACAAGTTTTTGTTTTTAATCAATGATGTAAGCACCCTCGTTATCAGCCATTTGTGCAAATTATTTGGAGATGGCATCTTGGACATCATTCGAATTTTTAGCGATCGAAATTAATGGAAATCCGATGGTGCAATATCAGGCGAGTACGGTGGGTGAGGCTGGAGATGAAAAATGGGTCCTCTATGATAATCCAAAAATCCCTCTCCGCATGAATCGGCACAGCTAAGCCAGGTTTACAATCCAAAAAGGTGCTTTTGTGTGTTCGGTGGAGTATTCACGGGGTCATTCATCGCTGATACCTGGAAAAACTGTGAATGCGAATCTTTACAGTGAACAATTGGATCGAGTACATCAATCTTTAATTGAAAGTTGCCCAGCGATTGTCAATAAAAAAGGCGTTATAATGCAAGACCCCGCTGCGCCTATTTTTTCCGCAAGAACTCTGGAAAAAATTAATGAATTGGGGTGGGAGGTATTGCCTCAACCACCATACTCCCCCGATATCGGATTTCTATTTATTCCGATCGCTACATTTTCTAAGGGGCAAAAAATTTGAAAATTCGGATGATGTCCAAAATGCCATCTCCAGATATTTTGCACAAAAACCAATTGATTTTGATCAATAAGGCATTGAAAATTTGCACACTAGATGGCAAAAGGTTGCTGATAACGAGGGTGATTATTGATTGATCAAATACAGAAACTTGTTAAAAATTTATCTGTTATAATGTAATGTAAAAAAAATGACATTACTTTCGGGTCCCCCTAATATTTGTACAGTACTGTTAAAATAGTCATCTATTAAATCATGTGTGGTATATGTTATATATGAGATTATTTTTCCTTTTTATTTCAGAGTATATGTGCGAAGCTACGGGATCAGGCCGATACAAAAGCGAAACAACCCCCCTGATCGTTGGCATTATGCTAGTTGGAGCCTGTTTATTGACAATTGCGGGATATGCAATCTACCGAAACTTCAACATTGAAAAAGTCCAAAATGACACTGAAATGAATGACAATGAAAAAAATGAATGTAATGAATTTGCAATAAATAGTAAAGCTCAACTTAATTGAGCACTAATTGATTATATTATTTTTAAATAATAATTTTTCAGGATATTACTTAAATTAATACTGTTACAGAGAGATTTCAAGCTATTGGTATTGGTAATAATTTATTCAGTATGGTTTATGCAATTTTTGATTAAAAGAGAAGGAAGTAAAATGAATTTCCCCTTCTTTTTTTTTCTTTTTGATACATCATTAAATTATCATAATTATTAATATTCCATGTTGTAGCAATATTATATTTAAGGTTTAATAATTATTTATGATATAATAAAATGGGGGTTGGGTTAAGAGTTTTGATCATTTTTAAGGGCCCTGTAAAATATATTTTAGATTAGCAATGCAATTTTAATGTTCTACATATCTTAAAGTGGAGGTATGCATCATTTTCAAGTTAATAACCATATTGAAAATTAATTTTTAATGATTGGCAGACATTCAACAATAATTTTTTTAATACTCAGTCCACAAATGTTTCATTATGATAATTAATGTTTAATAATAAAAAAATAATTAATAATAAGATTTAGTTTATAAATCATAATTTTTGTCAAAAGTGACTACCATTTAGTTCACATTTAAAACTGTTATTATTTAGTTCACATTAACTGTTATACAACTAAAATAATGATTTTGTAATTTATACTTTATGTATTTAACTCAAAATAATTTGTCAATTAGAAATAAGAAATGACATTGTTTTTAACGTGTTGTAGACTGATAAATGCCGAATTGTAATTAAATGGCATTTATACTTAACATCTTTGTTAATATTGATGTGTTTTAAATACTTTAATTTTTTTTTTTTATTAAATGTCATAATTATGTAATTTTCTTTAATATAGTTTTCTTGTTTGAAAACTTTAGATTTTACTTGTTAAACAATTATTAAATTATTACTCTGTGAACACCTACTTAAATAGTTTTAGGGCTTAAAAAGTTTCTTGTCAGATAATGACATGTACAGAATTAAAATTGTGATTTGTAAATATTATTGTTTTAAGTTTATGAATACATTTGTTGTAAGTGTGACCATATTTAGCTCCTCTCTTTAAATTAATAGTATTTATTATCTTATTGCGTCAGTTAGTAATAGGCTTTAACTATCATAATTAATAATTATATTTTTTTATTCTATTAGCTTAATGTATAATACATATCTGCATCATAAGCTTTCAAATATAACATAAAACTAAAATATTCCTTATCTAATCTTGTCTTCCATAACAAAAAATAAGGCCTGCTATATGTTTTTGTCAAAAATAATTATTTTTCTTCCCACTTATGAAATTTTATTTTTTGTGATTGACGGAAAGTGAGAGAATCATCGATGGTTTTTGTTTTGACAAATTGATTATTTTAAATAAGTTATATTCGTAAAAACGTTCTTTAGTTGTTCTAATAAAAAAATATTAAAAAAATAATGTCTTACTTTTATTATCTAATTAAGTTTTTAATCAGAAGAGGTTATACATTTAGGTTTAAATGTTACTCCAGCCTCTTCTATGTGGAACATTTTTTATAATATATAATATCTATATTCATTAGGACCTTTAACATTCTTTTTGAAGGAGCAACAGGTATTGGTTGGATTAGTCTTAGTCGAATATATTTGTTAGTATGCAAACAATCAACTTCCAATGTCAAATTTAAAAATAAATGTGGATGAAAAAGGGAATTATAATTTTAAACATATTTATTATTGGACGTTTTGACATAGCCTCATACCTACTCCTGATAACGAGAAAAGAAAAACTAAAAATTAATTATTAGCACTACCAATTATAATCAAATGACGAATGAATTTTAGGATAATTGGAATTTTATTAGGACCTGATATTTAATCCAATTGCTTTTTTTTTTCATCTGGTCAAATTCCTTGCCTAACTGTGAACTGGCATTATTATAATACTGTACAATAAAATTATTAATTATTAACAGCTAAAGAAACAATTACTGATGCGATCAGGACTCGAACCGAGGGGCTCCCCTAACTATATCTAGCACCATACATTACAATGATAGTAATTGCCATAGATCCAATGGAAAATTCCACCATACGTATTATAAATGACACAGAATTGTATCTTTGCATATTTTTGTTCGAGTTTTTTTTTTTGAGTTCACCAAGAGCAAAGATGACATAACTATGAAGTTTTTGGAAATTACATTATCTGTGTATTGTAGGAAATGTGGTTAACCAATGGTTCTACAAAATGGAGATTCAAAGCTGACATTCATATCACCTTAACCATTTTTCACTCACTTTGGGCAGAGTCACGTCCAAACGATGACAAATTAAAAGGCTATTCAAACTAACTTATACGCCAGATGGACAATCGCTTAAAAATTACTGATTACACAAGGATATATTCTAACCTTTACGAAACAGAAGTCTAGGGGAATGACAAGCCCTACAATATCCTTCGCATCCAATCCTTGCAATCCACTATCCTCCAATAAGATTGCATAAGTGTTTGTTTTTTTCTTAACTCCTATTTAATATTATTTTTTAAATAATAAACTTATAAACATCAATATATGTATTTCTTTTTTTTTTCAAAACCTCTTTATTTTTATAAATGCAATGAACAAAAAATTATTGGATTACAAATTTCTCCTTCTACTGCATACGCAGGTGCATTCGAAGAAGTGCATAAATATGATACATTTCAGTTTGTAGTAAAAAAGTAAAAAAAAACACATCTACAACACTAGGTGATGAGGCTCACCTTCAGTTTATAACCATGAAAACACTAAAAAACTAAAACCTAAACCTAGAACCTAAAACTAGAGCGTTCCTGACGCGACGGGGTCTTGCCATCGATGGGGGAACGGAGCGGGGGTTATCGTGTTAAACACCGGGTTTGTCAAATACTGTAGGGAGTCGAAAAATTTGATATGTCTACGTTGAATGAATTCATCCACCGTAGGCAGCTCAAAGATCTCGTGAAGCTCACTGTTGCTCCGCTGCTCGAATGAAGTATGTCTGACCACTTTCATCAGTATACCGTTTTGGAATTGTTGGAGTCACCGAGCTGTCGTATAAGTCAGATGACGAAAAAGCGGTGCACCATACAGCAGAGTAGGCCTGAGTATGCTCTTGTAAATCAGTAGCTTGAGACGCAGTGATAGATTGGGGGAAGTCAATAAATGCGTAAGCCGGTAAGACTTCGTGCGTGTTTGCTTCAACTTCTTCGCAAAATGGTTACTAAAATGGAGATGTCTGTCCATTTTAATTCCCAGATATACTAGGTCGTTGGCTGGTGAATTTTCCTCCGTTCCTACTGTGTAACTAGTAGGTAGCGGGCTTTTTCCTTTTTGGAAAGAGAAAATCACGCAGTCAGTCTTACCCGCGTTAACAGAGATATTGAGTCTCCCCAATCTCTCACTGATCTGGTTACAGGCTGCTTCAGCCTGTCTAAGAGCTACCTTGGCACTCATGCTGCTGCTGTACACCACTGTCATCTGCGAAAGCAGTAACTGTGGTATTTTTGTAGAAAACACAGTTTTTAGTATTTTTGTTATTTTTTTATTGAATTATAAAGTAAATAGGATAGGGTTATTTATGGAATAACACATCGGGCAAATGGCCTCCACGACTATGCTGGCACATACGCACTCTTTTGTCTAAATTTTCCATGACCATTTGGCATAAATGTGGTTGAATTTCCTCTTTTAATGCACGGGTGGATGTGGGCTTGTTGACATACACCTTTGACTTCAAATAACCCCATAAAACGAAATCTAAAGGTGTTAAATCACACGATCTAGGGGACCAATTCTGATCACCGAAACGAGAGAGTACACGACCTGGAAATGTCTCATGCAGTTGAATTGTTTCATGGGCTATATGGCATGTGGCACCATCTTGTTGAAACCACATATTGACCACATCAATATCATCCAATTTCGGCACAAAGAACTGTGTTATGGATTTTCAACAACACTCTCACGCACTGCTTCGATTTGAACGGCTTGTTTTTGGACGACCAGTGTGTTTAGTGTCTCCAACTGATCCAGTCTCCCTAAATTTTTCTCGGAGAGAATGGAATCAGGTGTAGGTACGGGCCTATCCGTGTCTTTTTGAAGATTTCCACCTAACCTCGTAAAAGCCCACTTCGGTGATACCTGTACTAAAATTGAAACGATTTTTTTTTCTTTTTATCAATATTATTTTCAACTAGTGATATTTATTTAGTTGCAATAAATATTTGACGATATAAAAATAATTTGATAAAAAGCTCATATTTATTAATTTCTCTCAATATGTGGCAATGAGCATATACAATTATCGTTCTCAAGAATTGCATTAGGCTTATTATTAAGTTCACTTTAAGAGTATTTTTTTATTTATCCAAAAATTACTCATTTTCATCATATATCCGGTATGGTATTTATAGTTGGCTTAGTTACATATTTATGCTGTAGAAACCATGTGAAGACTTGAAAACGAACATTCATGATGTAACTACAACATAACTTGTTCTAATAACTGACACTTTTTCATACACTTGTAAAGCTGTGGAAGAAATGGGTGGCGAAGTTTGTTTTTGTCCAATGCGGAGAGTAGCTATATCTATTTTGAAGTTCTAATTTAGAACTTTCCAAGGTTGCAAGGATGTATTTTAAAATGCAAGCGGCAATTGGAAGCGTGGGTGGTGACGCAAGGGGCATGCCCAAGATATGTATTGATCAATACTCTCTTTGATCGGACAGACAGTCCAGTGTATCAACATGGTGTCTCATGGACATATCCCTATATTTCTTTCTATCACAGGTGAGTGGAAATCGCTTACAATTTAAGTACAATTTTAATACTATCAGAGGCGTCTTTGAAGAGTTCACAACCAGAGTGTTTTATAACTCCACTTCTTTGGTTCAGAACAGTTAAATAATCTAAGGCGTATTATTTATATTTAAGTTTACGATTTTAAAGTTACTGTCCTGAAAAACGAGGCTATATTCTCTACGAATTCATAAATAAATAATAAAAAAAATATATAACTCCTTGTGTGATTGAATTGATAAGTACGTGCAATGATACGCTCCTTCTGGATATTGTATGTAGTTAATTTTTCCATGGTTAAAGATTTTTAGCCTAGAAAAAAAAAAAAAATTATAGAGGTGAAAAACTAAATTTTATTCTAGGGAATCCTAAATTTAATTATTAAAATAAATTTTACTAAATCAACAGTTCCTAATCTTGATTTTTTTTAAAATCTGTATTATAAAAAAACCATTTACACCATTTTATATATATATTAACAAAATGGATAGGAATCATTATTGTCGAGGACGTATTGACAGGAAATCGTTAGGCTTCCCTATTAAGGGTTAGTATTGAAAATTATTTCATTTTTAATGTCTAAGAAACCATGTGAAGACTTGAAAACGAACATTCATGATGTAACTACAACATAACTTGTTCTAATAACTGACACTTTTTCATACACTTGTAAAGCTGTGGAAGAAATGGGTGGCGAAGTTTGATTGATTGAAACTTTTATAAATTAAACTAAGTTTGGTTGGTGTACTATTATTTTTTAAGTACCTCAACAACGCTAGGAGAAAAAATTTAATAACATATTTATTTATACGCCGAGATATAGAAAATATGAATTTCCAATAGAGAGTAAAATTAATATTTAAAACAAAAACGTACCTCCGAAATTGATCAAGATATTAGGATTAGAAAAAAAAATGTCATGGAAAATTTTGCTTATTACAAAAATCTTTTGGGTATTTTTTTTATACCATAGTGTTATATTTGTCTTCTATTCCATAAAAAAATACATTGTTGATAATTTATGATTTCTTAAAATTATTAAAGAATTAATATTCAAAATTCATTTTTAAAAATAGTTTTTCTCCTGGAAACTAGATTGGGGAAGCTAGCAGAAGTGGGCTATGGCAGGCCTATGCTACAGAATTTCGAAATTCCAAAAGTTTTAAGTAAGTCAGCGCCGCTGTTTGATGATTCGGAGATATTAATCAAACAAGTAAGTAGCACGTACTTCAATTATGTTAGTGTGTATATTATTATGTTTTTATTTAATTTGATTATTTTAAAATTTAATCTTTTATCTGAGGTTTATAGGTTCCTTTTAATATAAAAAGAAAACTCTGGCTTTAGCCACTTCCCACTGAAAAACCAAAATTTTACTTTAGTAAAATCAGATTTTACAATATTCACACTCCGATAAATACGCTACAATAACTTTAATTTTCAATATATTTTATAATTTACCTTAACATTTAACTCTAGAATGGCCAGATTTACTAGTTTGATATATTCTTCTTCTTGTTTCTTCACTTTAACTTGGTTTGCCACGCTGTCAGTAATATCCACTTCTATCTCTTCAATCCTTCTTCTCTGGATAAAATTATTCTTCCTGATAATGTTCTTCCACGTTACTTTTCGCTATTAAATAAAAATTGTTCATTTTTCTTCAAATTTCCATATTTTGCCTCATGCTTTCACTAAATGAACTCCTCCTTTCATCAGAACAGGACAACCACTTTTGTTTTGTTTTTTTTATTTCAAAACCTCAAAAAATAATACAATGAACAAACATTTTATATTGAGTTACAAGTTGCTCCTCGTACTGCGATGCACTGATGCATTCGAAGGAGGGCATAATATAAATACATTCAATCTGTAGTATAAAAAGTCATAACCATATCCACAACACTAGGTGATGAGGCTCACCTTCGGCTTGTTACCGGCACTAAACACAAAAAACAAACAAAACAAAACAAAACAAACTAAAACCTATACCTAGAACCTAAGACTAAAGTGTTCCAGCCGCGACAGCGTCCTGCCATCGATGGGGGAACGGAGCGGGGGTTATCGTGTTAAACACCGGGTTTGTCAAATACTGTAGGGAGTCGAAAAATTTGATATGTCAACGTTGGATGAATTCATCCACCGTAGGCAGCTCAAAGATCTCATGAAGCTCACTGTTGCTCCGCTGCTTGAATGAAGTATTTGTGACCACTTTCATCAGTATACCGTTTTGGAATCGTTGGAGTCGCCGAGCTGTCGTATACGTCAGATGACGAAAAAGCGGTGCAGCATACAGCAGAGTAGGCCTGAGTACACTCTTATAGATCAATAGCTTCAGAGGCAGTGATAGATTGGGGGAAGTCAATAAATGCGTAAGCCGGTAAGACTTCGTGTCAGTTTGCTTCAACTTCCACGCAAAACGGTTACTAAAATGGAGATGTCTGTCCATTTTAATTTCCAGATATACGAGGTCGTTGGCTGGTGAATTTTTCTCCGTTCCTACTATGTAACTAGTATAGGTAGTGGGCTTTTTCCCTTTTGAAAAGAGAAAATTACACAGTCAGTCTTACCCGCGTTTACAGAGATATTGGTCTCCCCAATCTCTCACTGATCTGGTTACAGGCTACTTCAGCCTGTTTTAGAGCTACCTTGGCACTCATGCTGCTGCTGTACACCGCTATGTCATCTGCGAAAGCAGTAACTGTGGTATTTTTGTAGCGGGCTCCGACAATCTCAGACGTGTATACGTTGAATAGTACAGGGGATAAGACTGCTCCTTGGGGTACTCCACAGGTCAGTGGCACAGCTTCAGAGAAGCTATCACCCACCCGCACCCGCAGCGATCTGTTTTTCAGGAAGCTAGCCAGAATTGAATAGAGTTGTTCCAGGCATTCCCGGTCGCAGAGCATTTGACACAGTGTCCCATGAGACACCGAGTAGAATGCTTGGGTGCAATCTAGGGATATCATAGCCGTGGCTATGTTTCTATTCATATTATGGCTAGCCTCTGACTGTACCTTCATAAGGGGGTGCACTGCGCTCATACTGGATTGGAATCCAGTCTGCTCTGGCGGAATGATGTCGTTTTCCGAGCAGTAATCTTTGAGATAATTCAAAAGAATTTTCTCAAAGATTTTCCCCATCTCTGGTAGCAGACTGATCGGGCGGTAATGGGCTGGGTGATCTCCGCTCTTTGCTGGCTTTAATAATGGGAATAAGAAGGCTTGTTTCCATGTGTCAGGAAAGTACCGCAATGTTATACAAGAGTTGTATAAGTTCGCTAGTTGTACTATCCCTCTCCTCGGCATTTGTTTGAGCAGCACTGTTTGTATCCCGTCGTGCCCTGGTGCTCGGTTTCCCTGACACTGGCGAAGAATCGCCTTGAGCTGCTTCGGTGATACAAACATGTACCACTCTTGACTTTCTCTCCATCCTTTTTTCTCATTTCCCCCACTCTTTCCACTGGTCATTTGCCACTAATTTTTCAAATTCAAATTCAAATGCCTAATGTCACAACAATATTTATATATTTTTTAAATGAAGTTAAACGTTCTTTTTTTAAAGAAAAGATTGGCAATATCCATCTTTAAGACTGAAAAATTGATAGCTGAGATAAATAAACAATTAGTTATCAAATCTAATACAAGTAAGTTGTTTAAACTAAAATTAAATTGCCTCTAAAACCAATTAGCAGTCGCTAATTATCGACTAACATTGATGTTTTTTTAGTTGATCCGGTGAAAGATTCTTTTGAAACTGCTTTGTACAGAGTGAAAGCTGGCGATGATACAACTTGTATAAAACTGAATGTTGGCGCCATTCTCGGTTTCAAATATGTAACAAACTTGAATGTGATACAGGTATACAAAAATTAAAATATGATTGTATAAATCATACAATGTCTAAATGTTCTATTTAAAAGTTTGTTATTTTGAAACTCTACATTTTTAAACTTTCACATTTTCTTGGCTGACAATAATTTATGTATCTCCAAAGGACGAGGAGACGTTTATCCCAACCGAGGCAACAGTTCAAACAGACTGCAGCAATGAAGATGAACAAAATCTTGTCCTGAGGTGGCAATCATTTGCTTTAAAGTGGTACTTCTCTAAGGTATGATTTGTTTAAATAATTCACAAATATATTTCGATATACTAATAATTATTTTAGTTTAAAGGTGGGTTTTATTTTTATCACCTGGAGCAGCAAGTAAAACTTAAAAAAAAAAATGAATTGTGAATACACTTTATGCAATTATATTTCAATTATAGCCCCAAAATATTATTAATAATACCATATTAATAAAACCTTTAATCTGATATCCTACTTGATATGACAGAGAAATATTTTATTTTTTCATTACTAATTAATTTATTAATGACCATTCATCCTTTTTTTTTATTAGGTCTATTTTTAACATCATTAGGGTTACAGGACAACTATTCAAAAATATTGTGAATATAAAAAAAAAACACTGGTTAATTTAAAGTTATTTTAAATTATAAAAGGGATTTAAAGTTGCAAACACGATGTTAATGACAATTGGTTTTTATTTTTACCATATTCAAAGTAATAGTTATGGACTTTAACACTTTCCACACCTCATATAAATAAAACTACGGGAAGCTGTAGTTAGAGGGCGAGATAAACAAAAACAGGCAAGCCAAACATAAAAATATTAATTTCCTTAATGTGAGTATTTATTTATAATCAATGTGTATTATTTTCAGACACCTGGTGGTGAAAGGTGGTTCGTGCCGAAAATAGAACTAGAATATGACCCATCAGATAGCTTTTTCGAACATATCAAGACAACAGGTAAATCAAGATTGTTACCTGATAAAAGTATTGTGTAATATGATATAATATTTTAATGATAAAGGGTTTATTTATTGAAAACATATAGAGGTTTATTTAAGTATATTACTGTAAGTGCCTAAGTCCGTCTGTGGTACAAGTACTAAACAAATAAATAAATAGCAATTAGATAATTATTAGTTCATTTATTAAATGATGTTTTAGGAAGATCTTCTTACACCTTGTCATCAAGTAGCAGTCACACCAAATACCTATTCCCGACACCTGTGGGAAAATCTTACAAGTGTGATCGAGAAATAGAAGTAGAACTTACCAATCCCGAAATTTATAAAGTCGCTAGCCTTTTCTTGAGGGATTTTAAGGTCGAGCCGTTTATATTTAAAAATGATGAGTTCGGACCAGGTAATATAGCTATGTTAATTCATCATTTTTTTTTTTTTTTATATTATTACAAATTTATGTCTTAGCAAGATTCTAAATTGAGGAATATTTGATAATAGATAAAATCATTTTTTTCTTATCTATTTTTTAGATTGATTGTTGTGACATTTCCCCTCGTTTGGTTAAAGCTAAGTTTCACTAACAAGTATCTTTAAACTCAATTTTTTAAAAGTTGAGATATAATTGGTACTTTTTTTTTAAAGATTGGTTAATAATCTGGTACTTTTGAAAATGATATTTTTTATATCAATTATATTGTTATTAATTCTATTTATGTTATACATATTTAAACAAAGTGAACGATGAGCAGGGAATGAAAAATATCTAGAGAGCAGGATGGAGGATAGGGCACGATTTTTTAATTAATACTAAAGTACCGATTTAAAGGCAATAAATTGATAAATATTAGCTTAACCCATGACCAGCAGCATATGCGTCCTAGGATTAATTATAATAGGGGGACCAGGAAGTAATGTCGTTTTTTTTTACATTAAAGTCAAAAAATAAATTTTTAACAAGTTTTTGTTTTTAATAAATGATGTAGCACCCTCGTTATCAGCAACCTTTTGCCATCTAGTGCGCAAATTTTCAATGCCGAATCCATAAAAATCAATTGGTTTTTGTGCAAAATATCTGGAGATGGCATTTTGGACATCATCCGAATTTTTAGCGATCAAAATTAATGGAAATCCGATGGTGCAATATCAGGCGAGTATGGTGGGTGAGGCTGGAGATGAAAAATGGGTCCTCTATGATAATCCAAAAATCTCTCTCCGCATGAATCGGCACAGCTAAGCCAGGTTTACAATCCAAAAAGGCGCTTTTGTGTGTTTGGTGGAGTATTCGCGGGGTCGTTCATCGCTGATACCTGGAAAAAGTGTGAATGCAGATCTTCACAGTGAACAATTGGATCGAGTAAATCAATCTTTAATTGAAAATTGCCCAGCAATTGTCAATAAAAAAGGGGTTATTGTGCAACACGATAATACAAGACCCCAGGGGCCCTATTTTTTCTGGAAAAAATTAATGAATTGTGGTGGGAGGTATTGCCTCAACCACCATACTTGCCCGATATCGGATTCCCATTTATTCTGATCGCTACATTTTCTAAGTGGCAAAAAATTTCAAAATTTGGATGATGTCCTAAGTGCCGCCTCCAGATATTTTGCTCAAAAACCAATTGATTTTGATCAATAAGGCATTGAAAATTTGCACACTTGATGGCAAAAGGTTGCTGATAACGAGGGTGATTACTCATTGATCAAAAACTGAAACTTGTTAAAAATTTATCTGTTTGAATTTAATGTAAAAAAAAACGACGGTCCCCCTAATATTTGTACAGTACTGTTAAAATAGTCATCCATTAAATCATGTGTGGTATATGTTATATATGAGATTATTTTTCCTTTTTATTTCAGAGTATATGTGCGCAGCTACAGGATCAGGCCGATATCAAAGCGAAACAAACCCCCTAATCGTCGGCAGTATGCTAGCTGGAGCCTGTTTATTGACAATTGCGGGATATGCAATCTACCGATACTTCAACATTGAAAAAGTCCAATATGACACTATGGAATAAATTTGCAATAAATAGTAATGCTCAACTTAATTGAGCACTAATTGATTATATTATTTTGAAATAATAATTTTTCAGGATATTACTTAAATTAATACTGTTACAGAGAGATTTCAAGCTATTGATATTGGTAATAATTTAGACAGTATTGTTTATGCAATTTTTGATTAAAAGAGAAGAAAGTAAAATGAATTTCCGTTTCTATTTATTTCTTTTTGATACATCATTAAATTATCATAATTATTAATATTTCATGTTGTAGCAATATTATATTTAAGGTTTAATAATTATTTATGATTAATATAATGGGGGTTGGGTTAAGAGTTTTGATCATTTTTAAGGGCCCTGTTTTTTTTTTTATGCTGGAATCTGTTGTATAAATTAATAACTATTAAAATATATGTTAGATTAGCAATGCAATTTTAATGTCCTACATATCTTAAAGTGGAGGTCGGCATCATTTTCAAGTTAATAACCATATTGAAAATTAATTTTTAATGATTGACCAGCATTCAACAATAATTTTTTTCATGCTCAGTCCACAAATGTTTAATTATGATAATTAATGTTTAATAATTAATAATAAGATTTAGTTTATAAATCATAATTTTTGTCAAAAGTGACTACCATTTAGTTCACATTTAACTGTTATTATTTAGTTCACATTAACTGTTATGCAACTAAAATAATGATTTTGTAATTTAAACTTTATGTATTTACCTCAAAATAATATGTTAATTAAAAATAAGAAATGACATTGTTTTTTAACGTGCTGTAGACTGATAAATGCGGAATTGTAATTAAATGGCATTTATACTTAACATCTTTGTTAATATTGATGTGTTTTAAATACTTTAATTTTTTTTTTATTAAATGTCATAATTATGTAATTTTCTTGCTTGAAAACTTTAGATTTTACTTGTTAAACAATTATTAAATTATTGCTCCGTGAACACGTACTTAAAAATAAAAGTTTATGAATACATTTGTTGTAAGTGTGACCATATTTATCTCCTCTCTTTAAATTAATATTATTTATTATCTTACTGCGTCAGTTAGTAATAGGCTTTAACTATCATAATTAATAATTATATTTTTTTATTCTATTAGCTTAATGTATAATACATATCTGCATCATAAGCTTTCAAATATAACATAAAACTAAAATATTCCTTATCTAATCTTGTCTTCCATAACAAAAAATAAGGCCTGCTATATGTTTTTGTCAAAAATAATTATTTTTCTTCCCACTTATGAAATTTTATTTTTTGTGATTGACGGAAAGTGAGAGAATCATCGATGGTTTTTGTTTTGACAAATTGATTATTTTAAATAAGTTATATTCGTAAAAACGTTCTTTAGTTGTTCTAATAAAAAAATATTAAAAAAATAATGTCTTACTTTTATTATCTAATTAAGTTTTTAATCAGAAGAGGTTATATATTTAGGTTTAAATGTTACTCCAGCCTCTTCTATGTGGAACATTTTTTATAATATATAATATCTATATTCATTAGGACCTTTAACATTCTTTTTGAAGGAGCAACAGGTATTGGTTGGATTAGTCTTAGTCGAATATATTTGTTAGTATGCAAACAATCAACTTCCAATATCAAATTTAAAAATAAATGTGGATGAAAAAGGGATTTTTAATTTTAAACATATTTATTATTGGACGTTTTGACATAGCCTCATATGTACTCCTGATAATGAGAAAAGAAAATCTAAAAATTAATTAATAGTACTACCAATTATAATCAAATGACAAATGAATTTTAGGATAATTGGAATTTTATTAGGACCTGATATTTAATCAAATTCCTTTTTTGTTCATATGGTCAAATCCTTGCCTAACTGTGAAGTAACATTATTATAATACCGTACAATAAAATTATTAATTATTGACAGCTAAAGAAACAATTACTGGTGCGATCAGGACTCGAACCGAGGGGCTCCCCTAACTATATCTAGCACCATACATTACAATGATAATAATTGCCACAGATCCAATGGAAGTTTCCACCATACATATTATAAATGACACCGAAGTTTGCATCTTTTTGATCAAGTTCTTTTTTTGAGTTCACAAAGAGAAAAGATGACATAACTATGAAGTTTTTGGAAATTACATTATCTGTGTATTGTAGGAAATGTGGTTAACCAATGGTTCTACAAAATGGAGATTCAAAGCTGACATTCATATCGCCTTAACCATTTTTCACTCACTTTGGGGAGAGATCACGTCCAAACGACGACAAATTAAAAGGCTATTCAAACTAACTTATACGCCAGATGGACAATCGCTTAAAAATTACTGATTACACAAGGATATATTCTAACCTTTACGAAACAGAAGTCTAGGGGAGTGACAAGCCCTACAATATCCTTCGCATCAAATCCTTGCAATCAAAAATCCTCCAATAAGATTGCAAAAGTGTTTTTTTTTTTCTTAACTCCTATTTAATATTATATTTAAAATAATAAAGTTATAAACATCAATATATACGAGGGTGGGCTGAAAAGTTTCGGACCTCAACATAAAGATAGGAGCAGTCGTTGATAAAAAGCTAGTGAATTTCGTTGTTCATCTGTTGACAGTTACTCACCAAAGTTTCGGCCATTGTGGACGCGCAGTTGTTGTGTAACAGTCGTTTGAGTGAGTCGATGTGAGTGTTTTTATGAAAATGGACAAAATCGAGTATCGAGCTGTCATTAAATATTTGTTTTTGAAAGGCAATACGCCTACGCAAATCGAAGATGAGTTGGATTCTGTGTATGGGGACTCTGCACCATCATTTACCTCAGTGAAATTTTTGGCTGCTGAATTTAAACGTGGTCGTAAGAGCTTGGGAGACGATGAACGTTCGGGACGTCCAAAAACTGCAACTACTGACGAAAACATCACCAAAGTTCACCAAATGGTGCTAGACGACCGCCGAATTAAAGTGAGAGAGATAGCAGAGGTTATGAACATGTCAAAAGAACGTGTTTGTCACATATTAAATCAACATTTAGAGATGAGAAAGCTGTCCGCGCGTTGGGTGCCGCGTTTGCTCACGTTAGACCAAAAACGTGTTCGAATAAACATTTCCAACGCTCTGTTGGCGCAGTTTAGGCGCAATAAATCCGAGTTTTGGAGCCGATTAATTACTGTGGATGAAACTTGGATACACCATTATACGCCCGAAACAAAAATACAGTCCAAACAGTGGACTGCAAAGGGGGAACCGGCTCCAAAAAAAAAACAAAGTGATGGTGACTGTTTTTTGGGATAGTCATGGAGTCATTTTAATCGATTATCTTCAAAAAGGAAAAACCATTACGGGAGCATACTACGCATCATTACTTGACAAGCTGAAGGCAGAACTTGCGCAGTCAGTCTTACCCGCGTTTACAGAGATATTGAGTCTCCCCAATCTCTCACTGATCTGGTTACAGGCTACTTCAGCCTGTTTTAGAGCTACCTTGGCACTCATGCTGCTGCTGTACATCGCTATGTCATCTGCGAAAGCAGTAACTTTGGTATTTTTGTACCGGGCTCCAACAATCTCAGACATGTATACGTTGAATAGTACAGGGGATAAGACGGCTCCTTGGGGCACTCCACAGGTCAGTGGCACAGCTTAAACATCAATATAAATTTTCTGTAGGGTGCTCCTTTTACTGCATAATAAAGGGTGTCCCAGAATTAACGCAAGATTTGATTTAAGTAGAAAACACAGTTTTTAGTATTTTTGTTATTTTTTTATTGAATTATAAAGTAAATAGGATAGGGTTATTTATGGAATAACACATCGGGCAAATGGCTTCCACGACTTTGCTGCCACGTACGCACTCTTTTGTTGAAATTTTCCATGACCATTTGGCATAAATGTGGTTGAATTTCGTTGATGCAGCGTTGAATTTCCTCTTTTAATGCACGGGTGGATGTGGGCTTGTTGACACACCTTTGACTTCAAATAACCCCATAAAACGAAATCTAAAGGTGTTAAATCACACGATCTAGGGGGCCAATTCTGATCACCGAAACGAGAGAGAACACGACCTGGAAATGTCTCATGCAGTATTTGAATTGTTTCATGGGCTGTATGTCATGTGGCACCATCTTGATGAAACCACATATTGGCCATATCAATATCATCCAATTTCGGCACAAAGAACTGTGTTATGGATTTTCAACAACACTCTCACGCACTGCTTCGATATTGACATTGGAACGGTTTGTTTTTGGACGACCAGTGTGTTTAGTGTCTCCAACGGATCCAGTCTCCCTAAATTTTTCTCGGAGAGAATGGAAACAGGTGTAGGTACGGGCCTATACGTTTCTTTTTGAAGATTTCCACCTAACCTCGTAAAAGCCCACTTCAGTGGTACCTGTACTAAAATTGAAACGATTTTTTTTTCTTTTTATCAATATTATTTTCGACTAGTGATATTTATTTAGTTGCAATAAATAGTTGACTATATAAAAATAATTTGATAAAAAGCTCATATTTATTAATTTCTCTCAATATGTGGCAATGAGCATATACAATTATCGTTCTCAAGACTTGCATTGTGCTTATTATTAAGTTCACTTATTAAGTACTTATTAAGTATTTTGTTATTTATCCAAAAATTACTCAATTTCATCATATATCCGGTATGGTATTTATAGTTGGTTTAGTTACATATTTATGCTGTAGAAACCATGTGAAGACTTGAAAACGAACATTCATGATGTAACTACAACATAACTTGTTCTAATAACTGACACTTTTTCATACACTTGTAAAGCTGTGGAAGAAATGGGTGGCGAAGTTTGTTTTTGTCCAATGAGGAGAGTAGCTAATTTTGAAGTTCTAATTTAGAACTTTCCAAGGTTGCAAGGATGTATTTTAAAATGCAAGCGGCAATTGGATGCGTGGGTGGTGACGCAAGGGGCATGCCCAAGATATGTATTGATCAATACTCTCTTTGATCGGACAGACAGTCCAGTGTATCAACATGTTGTCTCATGGACATATCCCTATATTTCTTTCTATCACAGGTGAGTGCAAATCGCTTACAATTTAAGTACAATTTTAATACTATCAAAGGCGTCTTTGAAGAGTTCACAATCAGAGTGTTTTATAACTCCACTTCTTTGGTTCAGAACAGTTAAATAATCTAAGGCGTATTATTTATATTTAAGTTTACGATTTTAAAGTTACTGTCCTGAAAAACGAGGCTATATTCTCTACAAATTCATAAATAAATAATAAAAAAAATATATAACTCCTTGTGTGATTGAATTGATAAGTACGTGCAATGATACGCTCCTTCTGGATATTGTATGTAGTTAATTTTTCCATGGTTAAAGATTTTTAGCCAAGAAAAAAATAAATAAATAATAGAGGTGAAAAACTAAATTTTATTCTAGGGAATCCTAAATTTAATTATTAAAATAAATTTTACTAAATCAACAGTTCCTAATCTTGATTTTTTTAAAAATCTGTATTATAAAAAAAACATTTATTTACACCATTTTATATATATATTAACAAAATGGATAGGAATCACTATTGTCGAGGACGTATTGACAGGAAATCGTTATGCTTCCCTATTAAGGGTTAGTATTGAAAATTATTTCATTTTTAATGCCCAAGATTGAAACTTTTATAAATTAAACTAAGTTTGGTTGGTGTACTATTATTTTTTAAGTACCTCAACAACGCTAGGAGAAAAAATTTAATAACATATTTATTTATACGCCGAGATATAGAAAATATGAATTTCCGATAGAGAGTAAAATTAATATTTAAAAAAAAAACGTACCTCCGAAATTGATCAAGATATTAAGATTAGAGAAAAAATGTCATGGAAAATTTCACTTATTACAAAAATCTTTAGTGTATTTTTTTTTTATACCATAGTGTTTTATTTGTCTTCTATTCCATAAAAAAATACATTGCTGATAATTTATGATTTCTTAAAATTATTAAAGAATTAATATTCAAAATTCATTTTTAAAAATAGTTTTTCTCCTTGAAACTGGATTGGTGAAGCTAGCAGAAGTGGGCTATGGCAGGCCTATGCTACAGAATTTTGAAATTCCAAAAGTTTTAAGTAAACCAGCGGCCATAGATGATTCGGATTTTTCTAGCAGACAAGTAAGTAGCACGTACTTCAATTATGTTGGTGTACATATATATTTTTTTAAATTGAAGGTATACCTTCTTTTTTTTTCTTTTTTAAAAGAAAAGATTGGCAATATCCAGCTTTAAGACTGAAAATAGGAAAGCCGACAAAAATAAAGAATTAGTTATCAAATCTAATACCACAAGTAAGTTGTTTAAACTAAAAATAAATTGCCTCTAAAACCAATTTACTGTCGCTAATTATTGACTAACATTGATGTTTTTTTAGTTGATCCGGTGAAAGATTCTTTTGAAACTGCTTTGTACAGAGTGAAAGCTGCCGATGATACAACTTGTATAAAACTGAAAGTTGACGCAATTCTCAGTTTCAAATATATAACAAAATTGAATGTGATACAGGTATACAAAAATTAAAATATGATCGTATAAATCATACAATGTCTAAATGTTCTATTTAAAAGTTTGTTATTTTGAAACTCTACGTTTTTAAACTTTCACATTTTCTTGGCTGACAATAATTTATTTATCTCCAAAGGACAAGGAGACTTTTATCCCAACCGGGGCAACAGTTCAAGGAGACTGCAGCGATGAAGATAAACAAAATCTTGTCCTGAGGTGGCAATCATTTGTTTTGAAGTGGTACTTCTCTAAGGTATGATTTGTTTAAATAATTCACAAGTATATTTCGATATACTAATAATTATTTTAGTTTAAAGGTGGGTTTTATTTTTATCACCTGGAGCAGCAAGTAAAACTTAAAAAAAAGAAATGAAATGTGAATACACTTTATGCAATTATATTTCAATTATAGCCCCGAAATATTATTAATAATACCATATTAATAAAACCTTTAATCTGATATCCTACTTGATATGACAGAGAAATATTTTATTTTTTCATTACTAATTAATTTATTAATGACCATTCATCCTTTTTTTTTATTAGGTCTATTTTTAACATCATTAGGGTTACAGGACAACTATTCAAAAATATTGTGAATATAAAAAAAACACTGGTTAATTTAAAGTTATTTTAAATTATAGAAAAGGATTTAAAGTTGCAAACACGATGTTAATGACAATTTTAATGAGTTTTTTTGATAAAATAGTTTGAAAAAACAAATTTCTATCTTTCATATCAAACTCAAAATTATATAGTAGAAAGACATTTTTTTTTAATACTAACTGATTTATTAATTTGCTCATGCTTTTACGGAGGTAGTTATATTTTTCTTAACTCCAATATTTCCTCCGTTTAAACATTAAGTGTTTTTTGCCCTCCACACAATTTTCATCCAAGTAATGACCATTGGTTTTTATTTGTACCATATTCAATTTAATGGTTATGGACTTTAACACTTTCCACACCTCATATAAATAAAACGGGAGCCAAACAAAAAATTTTAAGTTCTTTAACACGATTTATTTATAATTAATGTATATTACTTTCAGACACCTGGTGGTGAGAGGTGGTTCGTGCCGAAAATAGAACTAAAATATGACCCATCAGATTTCTTTTTCGAACATATCAAGACAACAGGTAAATCAAGATTGTTATCTGATAAAAGTATTGTGTAATATGATATAATATTTTAATGATAAAGGGTTTATTTATTGAAAACAAAGTTACAATTTTATTTACTACTACTGTATATAATTATGTAGCTGACATGTGAACATCTGTTATGAGGTATAGATGACCCCCCCTCTGCCTCTCATTTCCACATATAAACTATAGTTTTCATTAATTCTTATATACAAGTACGTCTGTTACAAATTAAAATGGTTTATTAACTAAACTTTAAATTTACCTTAATATTACTCGCGACTGGCCAGATTTACTATTTTTACGTTATTTTTTATTCATTTGTTGTTGTTGTTCCACGCGATCAGTAAACGTCCCCTGCTATCATCTCAATCCTTCTTCTCTTATTCCATCTACAGTTCTTCCATCTGCTTGTCTCATGGGATGATCAGAGAGAACAAGACTCACCTTGTCACATGGGCTGGTCAAAATGAACTTTTTTTTTTAATTTCAAAACCTCAAAACAAAATAATACAATGTACAAAAATAATAAAATAATTTGGATTACAGATTTCTTCTCTTTCTGCATTTACATGCATTTGGAGGAGTGCATAAATATAATAAAATTTTTATTGTGGTTAAAAGTTCATCGTTCTTATACAACACTAGGTGATGAGGCTCACCTTTGCCTTGTCACCGACACCAAACACTAAACACTAAGACACTAAAACAAAACAAAACAAAAACAAACAAACAAAATCTGTACCTAGAACCTAGGACTACAGTGTTCCAGCCGCGACAATGTCCTGCCATCGTTGGGGGAACGGAGCGGGGGTTATAGTGTTAAACACCGGGTTTGTTAAATATTGTAATGAGTCGAAAAATTTGATATGTCTACGCTGGATGAATTCATCCACCGAAGGCAGCTCAAATATTTCATGCAACTCACTGTTTCTTCGCTGCTCGAATGAAGTACCTCTGACCACTTTCATCAGTATACCGTTTTGGAATTTTTGGAGTTTCTTAGCTGTCGTATACGTCAGATAACGAAATAGCAGTGCACCATACAGCAGAGTAGGCCTTAGTATGCTCTTGTATATCAATAGATTGAGACGCAGTTATAGATTGGAGGAAGTTAATAAGTGCGCAAGCGGGTAAGACTTTGTGCGTGTTAGCTTCAACTTCTTCGTAAAATGGTTACTAAAATGGAGATGTCTGTCCATTTTAATTCCCAGATATACTAGGTCGTTGGCTGGTGAATTTTTCTCCGTTCCTACTATGTAACTAGTAGGGAGCGGGCTTTTTCCCTTTTGGAAAGAGAAAATTATGCAGTCAGTCTTACCCGCATTTACAGAGATATTGAGTCTCCCCAATCTCTTACTGATCTGGTTACAGGCTACTTCAGCCTGTCTTAGAGCAACCTTGGCACTCATGCTGCTACTGTACACCGCTATGTCATCTGCAAAAGCAGTAACTGTGGTATTTTTGTACCGGGCTCCGACAATTTCAGACGTGTATACGTTGAATAGTACAGGGGATAAGACGGCTCCTTGGGGTACTCCACAGGTCAGTGACACAGCTTCGGAGAAGCTATCACCCACCCGCACCCGCAACGATCTGTTTTTCAGGAAGCTAGCCAGAATTGAATAGAGTTGCTCCGGGCATTCCCGGTCGCAGAGCATTTGGCACAGTGTCCCGTGAGACACCGAGTCGAATGCTTGGGTGCAATATAGGGATATCATAGCCGTGGCTATGTTTCTATTATGTTATGGCTAACTTCTGACTGCACCTTCAGAAGGGGGTGCTCTGCGCTCATACTGGATTGGAATCCAGTCTGCCCTGGCCGAATGATGTTGTCAAAATGAACAAGACCACTCGTCCTTTTTATACTCGCCTTTTGCCTTGCCTTCTTGATTTTTTCATCCTTCTTTCTTCCAATGCCAGTTGTCTCATATATTTTAACTTTTCTTATTTTAAATTTAACAAATACAATAATAAAATATTTGACTTTAATCATTGATATTATTTATGACAAATATTATACAACAGCAGCAAATAATATCCATACATTCATAACCATGATCCACGGGTCGTTTACCGCCATTTTATGCCCGCTAATTTCAAATTTATATCAAAGGCAACATGACAAACTCACAACATCTAAATATCACAACAATATATATACAGGTTTATTAAAGTATATTACTGTACGTGCCTAAGTCCGTCCGTGGTACAAGTACTAAACAAATAAATAAATAGGAATTAGATAATTATTAGTTCATTTATTAATTGATGTTTTAGGAAGATCTTCTTACACCTTGTCATCAAGTAGCAGTCACACCAACTACCTATTCCCGACACCTGTGGGAAAATCTTACAAGTGTGATCGAGAAATAGAAGTAGAACTTAGCAGTCCCCAAACTCATACAGTCGCTAGCCTTTTCTTGAGGGATTTTAAGGTCGAGCCGTTTATATTTAAAAATGATGA
This sequence comes from Acanthosoma haemorrhoidale, assembly GCA_930367205.1. Lineage (NCBI taxonomy): Eukaryota > Metazoa > Arthropoda > Insecta > Hemiptera > Acanthosomatidae > Acanthosoma > Acanthosoma haemorrhoidale. Next base: position 4,645,908 of record OV884011.1, read on the forward strand.
GTTCGGAGCAGGTAACAAAGTTATGCTATTTGATCATTTATTTATTTTTTTATATTATTAAATATATATTTCTTAGCAAGATTCTGAATTGAGGAACATTTGATAATAGATAAAATCATTTTTTTCTCATCTATTTTTTAGATTGATTGTTGTGACTTTTTAGATTTATTGTTGTGACATTTCTCCTTGTTTGGTTAAAGCTAAGTTTCACTAACAAGTATCTTTAAACTCAATTTTTTAAAAGTTGAGATAAAATGGTACTTTTTTTTTTTAAAGATTGGTTAATAATCTGGTACTTTTGAAAATGATATTTTTGATATCAATTATATTGTTATTAATTCTATTTATGTTATACATATTTAAACAAAGTGAAGGATGAGCAGGGAATGAAAAATATCTAGAGAGCAGGATGGAGGATAGGGCACGATTTTTTAATTAATACTAAAGTACCGATTTAAAGGCAATAAATTGATAAATATTAGCTTAACCCATGACCAGCAGCATATGCGTCCTAGGATTAATTATAATAGGGGGACCGGAAAGTAATCTCGTTTTTTTTTACATTAAAGTCAAAAAATAAATTTTTAACAAGTTTTTGTTTTTAATCAATGATGTAATCACCCTCGTTATCAGCCACCTTTGGCCATCTAGTGCGCAAATTTTCAATGTCTCGTCGATAAAAATCAATTGGTTTTTGTCCAAATTATCTGGAGATGGCATCTTGGACATCATCCGAATTTTTAGCGATCAAAATTAATGGAAATCCGATGGTGCAATATTGGGCGAGTATGGTGGGTGAGGCTGGAGATGAAAAATGGGTCCTCTATGACAATCCAAAAATCCCTCTCCGCATGAATCAGCACAGCTAAGCCAGGTTTACACTTCAAAAAGGCTCTTTGGTCTGTTTGGTGAAGTATTCGCGGGGTCGTTCATCGTTGATACCTGGAAAAACTGTGAATGCAGATCTTTACAGTGAATAATTGAATCGAGTAAATCAATCTTTAATTGAAAATTGCCTAGCGATTGTCGATAGGGGTTATTATGGTAAAAAAGGGGTTATTGTGCTACACGATAATGCAAGACCCCTTGGCACCTATTTTTTCTGGAAAAAATTAATGAATTGGGGTGGGAGGTATTGCCTCAACCACCTTACTGGCCCGATATCGGATTCCCATTTATTCTGATCGCTACATTTTCTAAGTGGCAAAAAATTTCAAAATTTGGATGATGTCCAAAATGCCATCTCCAGATATTTTGCTCAAAAACCAATTGATTTTGATTGATCAGACATCAAAAATTTGCACACTTGATGGCAAAAGGTTGCTGATAACGAGGGTGATTACTCATTGATCAAAAACTAAAACTTGTTAAAAATTTATCTGTTTGAATTTAATGTAAAAAAAAACGACGGTCCGCCTAATATTTGTAACAGTACGGTTAAAATAGTCATCCATTAAATCATGTGTGATATATGTTATATATGAGATTATTTTTCCTTTTTATTTCAGAGTATATGTGCGCAGCTACGGGATCAGGCCGATACCAAAGCGAAACAACCCCCCTGATTGTTGGCAGTCTGCTAGCTGGAGCCTGTTTATTGACAATTGCAGGATATGCAATCTACCGATACTTCAACATTGAAAAAGTCCAATATGACACTATGGAATAAATTTGCAATAGTAAAGCTCAACTTAATTGGGCATTAATTGATTATATTATTTTTAAATAATAATTTTTCAGGATATTATTTAAATTAAAACTGTTACAGAGAGATTTCTATGGTAATAATTTATTGAGTATTGTTTATGCAATTTTATTTTACATTATTTATTTATTACATTATTTTACTGTATTAACTGTGATTAAAAGAAAAGAAAGTAAAATGAATTTCCCCTTCTTTTTTTTTCTTTTTGATACATCATTAAATTATCATAATTATTAATATTCCATGTTGTAACAATATTATATTTAAGGTTTAATAATTATTTATGATTAATATAATGGGGGTTGGGTAAAGAGTTTTGATCATTTTTAAGGGCCGGCCCTGTTTTTTTTTTTATGCTGGAATCTGTTGTATAAATTAATAACTATTAAAATATATGTTAGATTAGCAATGCAATTTTAATGTCCTACATATCTTAAAGTGGAGGTCGGCATCATTTTCAAGTTAATAACCATATTGAAAATTAATTTTTAATGATTGGCCAGCATTCAACAATATTTTTTTTAATACTCAGTCCACAAATGTTTCATTATGATAATTAATGTTTAATAATAAAAAATAATTAATAATAAGATTTAGTCTGTAAATCATAATTTTTGTCAAAAGTGACTGCCATTTAGTTCACATTTAACTGCATTTGTATTAAAAATATTTAACATACATTAGAAATATATTATTAATTTTTAGTGGTATGTGGTATATAGTCTAACCTGATGATATTGTAATAATTATTGGTTAAAGAGAAAACTTAATGATAGGACTGTGATTCCAATCACTATTATTCTCTTTAATGAAAATTTAATATTTGTATCTATAGGATTACGTAATAAAAATAATAATTATTAAAATTATTTTTAATTTATCAATTATTCAATTAATTCAACATGAGGGTTGCATTTGCACAATTCGTGATGACCTTTTGTAGGCTACAAAAAGTGCTCCTGTGGGTTGCCGGGAGCCGATCCCGGCCTTAAAGCATGTTTTTTTTATTGTTCTTTCATTACGTTATAATTATTGCTTTTATGGCTGTTATTATAAACTGTTGAGTTAAACGAGTGACATATTGTTGTATAATTGATTAACTGGTAGAAACAAGGCTTATTCATTGGACTGTACTGTTTAAGACCTTGCAGCGAAAATAAAGCACTTAAACAAGATCTAAAAATAGTGCCAATGAAATATTTTAAAATTGGTTAACTACTTTTAGGGATCCTGTTTAATGCAGTGGTTAAGGAAGGTTACTACTTTACACTCTGAAACTTCTCGTCTCGGTAAATCCCTAATAAAATTAAATTCTAATTGCTAAAAAGAACAACATTAATTTATTCCATTTGATGAAAAATTTACATATTTTCTTTCATCCTAAAATTAATTGATAATTTTTCATGATTTATGGTATTATTTGAAATGAGATAACGGACAGATAGTCGACTGACACAAATATGCAAACAACAAGTAAATCAATGTTATTGTTATGATGTGTAATTTTTAGAATTTAATTTAAGAAATTATTATTAATTGGTAGAATGATATATAAACTGTTTTAGCAAAGAAATAAAGTGTTAATAAAGGAAGGTCTATAGAATATTTTATGACAAGTCAATTGTTTAAGGTTTATTGAAATGAAAGAGTTGCTAAAATGTTTATTTGTGTTATCATATGTTATACATAAATTCTGTTATTTTATTCATTTGTTTTAAGCATTTATCTTTTAAGGACTATTAGTATAAAACTAATCACAATTACTGTATGTTATGTTGGTAATACATTCAGGGAAAATTAAGGAACAAATTTAGTAGAAATATTTACGTACTATAAGGCAAAATATTCTTTATATTTATCTGACGCTGGCATGCAACAAAACTTTGTTATATCTAATAACGTCTTCCATGAAAACATATCTGGCCATTTTCTTCTTAAAAAAATATTGAAATCGTTTCAATTCAATTGCCCTTACAACTAAAATAATGATTTTGTAATTTATACTTTATGTATTTACCTCAAAATAATTTGTCAATTAAAAATAAGAAATGACATTGTTTTTAACGTGTTGTAAACTGATAAATGCCGAATTGTAATTAAATGGCATTTATACTTAACATCTTTGTTAATATTGATGTGTTTTAAATACTTTAATTTTTTTTTTATTAAATGTCATAATTATGTAATTTTCTTTATTATAGTTTTCTTGTTTGAAAACTTTAGATTTTACTTGTTAAACAATTATTAAATTATTACTCCGTGAACACGTACTTAAATAGTTTTAGGGCTTAAAAAGTTTCTTGTCAGATAATGACATGTACAGAATTAAAATTGTGATTTGTAAATATTATTGTTTTAAGTTTATGAATACATTTGTTGTAAGTGTGACCATATTTAGCTCCTCTCTTTAAATTAATAGTATTTATTATCTTACTGCGTCATAATTAGTAATAGGCTTTAACTATCATAATTAATAATTATATTTTTTTATTCTATTAGCTTAATGTTTAATACATATCTGCATCATAAGCTTTCAAATATAACATAAAACTAAAATATTCCTTATCTAATCTTGTCTTCCATAACAAAAAATAAGGCCTGCTATATGTTTTTGTCAAAAATAATTATTTTTCTTCCCACTTATGAAATTTTATTTTTTGTGATTGACGGAAAGTGAGAGAATTATGTGTATAAATATATATTCTTTTAAGAGCCGTAATTTATAATTCGTATCATTGATGGTTTTTGTTTTGACAAATTGATTATTTTAAATAAGTTATATTCGTAAAAACGTTCTTTAGTTGTTCTAATAAAAAAATATTAAAAAAATAATGTCTTACTTTTATTATCTAATTAAGTTTTTAATCAGAAGAGGTTATACATTTAGGTTTAAATGTTATTCCAGCCTCTTCTATGTTTTTATACAAAACGAGTCCTTTAAAATCCGCTGTATGTCATCTTCATCTTCAGGCACTAAATACCGATTCAATTGGCACTGGATGTACACATATGGATGACTCCACGGGCTACTGTGCAGGGTAGATTTTATTTTTTTAAATTAAGACATGGTACATAATACATACATAATATTTATTCAATTAAAATTAAATAGAGTGCTCTAACCTCTTGAGGATACATTTCAAACAACGCATTTGAGTTTTTTACTAGAAAGTTCATCGTCAGCCTTAGAATTTACTTTATAGAAAGTGTTAGAAGAAAATCCGATATTTTTCAAAAAAAAAAAAATTGTTAATCTGCGTGACTGTCGGCTTTGTCTAGGGATCATTCCCCTTCTCCCAAAATTTTCCTAACAAGAAACAAAAAAAGTATACAAATGATGGATTATAAGATCTACTTGGTTCAAAATATCTAGTATTGTAAATATTTCTAGCTTAGAATACAATAAATTATGATTTACTTTTTTGACAGTCTCTCTCCCACACAAAAATACCCAAGTCCCCCCCTTTATGGTCAAAATATCTCTTTGAAAAAAAAATATGTTACTTAATGTTTGCCTGTAGTTAATGTTTACTAGACTATGAATAAATTGGTCATATAATCGACTTTCATAATTGAACCTCTCAAAAATTTTTAAACGTTTGTGATGTGTTTAATAAATTAAACTCTTGTTCAAAACCTTTAAAGGTCTTGTCAACTGCAGAATCTTCACCCTGACAAGTTTGTTAATCTGCCGAGCCTCGAGGAAAGCAGATCTTTATTCTGTACTGAATGAGGTTTGCAAGTATTGTCGTTTCACTGCTCTTTCGTCTTTCACTATCTTTTCTATATTTGCAAAGAACCGATAATTGGAGTTTGCACTTTTCAGTAGCAATATTCATTTCAAGTACTTCAAATTAGTTTTTGATTTTCCCTTAATAATCATTGAGGATTTCTTAATTTTTCAAGGCTGGACACAATCAATGTGATTTCTAGTCCTTCCATCATAATACATCCAGACTGCTTTATTAATTTTCCTTCTTGGGAACATAATGTTGAAAATAGTCAGTCTTTAGAGGCGGCAATGTCATAGACCAAACGCCATTGTGATTCGAGACGACTTGAAGGTCCTCTAGTTGACTAGTTGGCTGGAAGATAGATTCATGTCTTTTCTTGGCATTCCATTCTTCGACTACTGACTTACATCATATGCAGGCACCTGCTCAAATAGCTAAGTTATAGTAAAAGCCATGATTAAGGATAAATTCTGATTCTTCCGTTGATGTATTTGTACATTTATGATTGTGGTATTGAACCATTTCCCCTGAAATTTTATGATACTGTTTCATTCGTCAAATATAAGCCAAGAACCAAAGCCATCTACAAGCCATGGCCGTTGTTCGCATCATCACAGAAGAAGGATTATTCATCAACTAAGATTTTACTTTTATCTTACCCGAGGGGCATACATACACAATGCTCTGCAATAAAGTTGGATTCCCATAAATGTCTTAAATTTGTTTGATAGATCCGTTCCGAGGCTTGTTTTAGGTTTCTGAACATGGTCAATTTTAATTAAATAATACAGCTTTTGTCTTTAGACAATATGGTATTTATTATCGAAAATAAAGTTTTGGACAGCTCTAAGCAGTTATTTTGGATGCTCTAAGCAGTATCTTTAGTTCGCTATAATGAAAAGTCACATGCTAAATATCTTGGCTAACGCAATAAGAAGGCAAACGAAATTCTATTACCATGAGGACCTAAATTGGTAACAATAAGTAATTAAAATATATTCACATTATTAACAGTGCCGAGTCGCACCCAGTATGAAATGGTCCATCTATTTTACAAAATTTTTTTAAAAAATTTGGCACATAACTTTAAAAAGACAATAGACTAATCTCATGTCTATTCTCGCAATCGTTGGTGTGGAAAATTTAATCGCTTAAAACTTTAAATTATGTTTACTATATCTCGCATCTTCACTTTACCGTCGGCTTTATCGAGGAGGTATGGTGTTGGGGGTAGGGTTCTTAGCATACCATATTGGAAATGTGGACATTTTTGAAAATGTACCTCAGACAGAACTATTAAAAACTAAAGGCATAGCTTTACGGAGGACTTTCATTTCCAATATTTAAATAATGTTATGTTAATATGCAATGCATCTAGTCTGAAAAAATCACTATTGATTATGAATAAATAAAGTGTTGATTGAAGTGGATATAAATTTAAATTTAAGGAGAAATATTGTTGTGATATTAGAGATTGTGGAGTTTGTATATAATATTTAATCCAACTTATCAAGAAGGCAAAATAAAAACAAGTGAGAGTGTATGAAAAAAACAAAGGATAGTATACTGGCTGTTGTGATAGAAACACACAGAGAATTACTCTCTAGTCTTAGCCAGTTATAATTAGTTGTTGTTGTGGTTCTGAGAAAACACACAGAGCATTATATTCACTCTAGTTTTTGGAATCAGCCTGATATATGTATCTGAATTCAGTGATGAAATAAAAAGCCCGTAATACATATTATTAGCTTGAGATTGTGAGTAAGAAAAACTTAAAAACTTTGTTGGTTAGTGGTTATTGACTTGAAGCGGAACGGAAGAGAAATAGCACAAAGAGAAGAATTATAAATTTGATAAAAAGAAGACCATTGAAGAAGAAAAGGAATCGAATTAATAGAAAAGTATTTATAAAATTAATATAAGTTAATTTTTTTATGTTTGTAAAATTAAATTCATCTTTTTGCCAGAATTATTTTTGTTAATAGAACCTAATAGTAAATAGTAAATAAAATAAATTTAAAGTAAAAGAATAAAAAATAAAATTATCATATAAAATATTCAAAGAACGTAATAATATATACTTACAAAAAAAACTTAATGGGAGTCATAATTATAATATTGTATTGAGCTGGAGGTATATATTGAGAAAGGCGGCAGGACTAGTTCCCGCTTTCGCCGCCTGGTACTTCAGTGCTGTCGCTGTTCCCGCCAGTTGTATTCGGGCAGTCTTAAATGTGTGTTCGTAAGTCTGTCGTGTCCTTCGTCTTATGATACGTACCTTCTGTTCAGTGCACTTCGTGTAGGATCTTCTCAGGATTGTCCAGTCATCAGAAGGTAGGCATTAAATCGTAAAAAAAAACAAATTATCGATTTTTTAAATGTACTTCATTTTTTTTTTAAGGCAAATAGTGAACTTTTTTTTTTTTTTTAAACAATTTTCTATATTCTCATAATTTCTCAAAACGCTTATTGCGAATTAACAGACAATTTTCTGTAAATAAATATATAATATCTATATTTGTTAGGACCTTTAACCTTCGTCTTGAAGGAGCAACATGGTTGGATTAGTCTTAGTCTAATATATTTGTTAGTATGCAAACAATCAACTTCCAATGTCAGATTTATAAAAATAAATGTGGATGAAAAAGGGATTTTTAATTTTAAACATATTTATTATTGGACGTTTTGACATAGCCTCATACCTACTCCTGATAACGAGAAAAGAAAATCTAAAAATTAATTATTAGCACTACCAATTATAATCAAATGACGAATGAATTTTAGGATAATTGGAATTTTATTAGGACCTGATATTTAATCAAATTGCTTTTTTTTTTCATCTGGTCAAATTCCTTGCCTAACTGTGAACTGGCTTTATTATAATACCGTACAGTAAAATTATTAATTATTAACAGCTAAAGAAACAATTACTGGTGCGATCAGGACTCGAACCGAGGGGCTCCCCTAACTATATCTAGCACCATACATTACAATGATAATAATTGCCATAGATCCAATGGAAGTTTCCACCATACGTATTATAAATGACACAGAAGTTTGCATCTTTTTGATCAAGTTTTTTTTTTTGAGTTCACAAAGAGCAAAGATGGCAAAACTATGAAGTTTTTGGAAATTACATTATCTGTGTATTGTAGGAAATGTGGTTAACCAATGGTTCTACAAAATGGAGATTCAAAGCTGACATTCATATCGCCTTATCCATTTTTCACTCACTTTGGGCAGAGTCACGTCCAAACGACGACAAATTAAAAGACTATTCAAACTAACTTATACGCCTGATGGACAATCTCTTAAAAATTACTGATTACACAAGAATATACTCTAACCTTTACGAAACAGAAGTCTGGGGGGAGTGATAAGCCCTACAATATCCTTCGCATCCAATCCTTGCAATCCACAATCCTCCAATAAGATTGCAAAAGTGTTTTTTATTTTATTTTTTTTTTCTTAACTCCTATTTAATATTATTTTAAAAAAAATAAACTTATAAACATCAATATAAATTTTCTGTGGGTTGCTCCTTTTACTGCATAATAAAGGGTGTCCCAGAATTAACGCAAGATTTGAATTGGCCGCCATTTGTGCAGTAAAGTGCTGACAACCCTAAAAAAAAAACAATTTGACAGCTGGCAGTTTAGTGTTAGTAAAATGGAGCGTTACAGAGTGAAAAATTGGATCAAGTAAATCAATCTTTAATTGAAAATTGCCCAGCGATTGTCAGTAAAAAAATGGTTATTGTGCAACACAATAATGCAAGACCCCACTGCGCCTATTTTTTCTGGAAAAAATTAATGAATTGGGGTGGGAGGTATTGCCTCAACCACCATACTTGCCCGATATCGGATTCCCATTTATTCTGATCGCTACATTTTCTAAGTGGCAAAAAATTTCAAAATTTGGATGATGTCCAAAATGACATCTCCAGATATTTTGCTCGAAAACCAATTGATTTCGATTGATCAGACATCGAAAATTTGCACACTTGATGGCAAAAGGTTGCTGATAACGAGGGTGATTACTCATTGATCAAAAACTAAAACTTGTTAAAAATTTATCTGTTTGAATTTAATGTAAAAAAAACGACGGTCCCCCTAATATTTGTAACAGTACGGTTAAAATAGATAATTACATTATCTGTGTATTGTAGGAAATGTGGTTAACCAATGGTTCTACAAAATGGAGATTCAAAGCTGACATTCATAAAAAAAAAACAATTTGACAGCTGGCAGTTTAGTGTTAGTAAAATGGAGCGTTACACGATAGAACAACGTGTCAAAATTTATTGTTGAACATTATCTCAAAAAAAATAAAAGTTTGGCGGCAAAATTTCATACAAAATATGGTCGGAACAGTGTTTTGACTTCATCAACTGTGAAGAGATTAATTGAAAAAATTAGGGAGACTGGATCAGTTGGAGACACTAAACACACTGGTCGTCCAAAAACAAGCCGTTCAAATGTCAAGCAGTGACTGTCACTGGTGCTCGATATCGCGACATGATAACACAGTTCTTTGTGCCGAAATTGGATGATATTGATGTGGTCAATATGTGGTTTCAACAAGATGGTGCCATACAGCCCATGAAACAATTCAAATACTGCATGAGACTTTTCCAGGTCGTGTATGTACTCTCTCGTTTCGGTGATCAGAATTGGCCCCCTAGATCGTGTGATTTAACACCTTTAGATTTATGGGGTTGTTTGAAGTCTAAGGTGTATGTCAACAAGCCCACATCCACCCGTGCATCAAAAGAGGAAATTCAACCACATTTATATCAAATGGTTATGGAAAATTTCGACAAAAGAGTGCGTATGTGCCAGCAAAGTCGTGGAGGCCATTTGCCCGATGTGTTATTCCATAAATAACCCTATCCTATTTACTTTATAATTCAATAAAAAAATAACAACAAAAGTACTAAAAACTGTGTTTTCTATTTAAATCAAATCTTGCGTTAATTCTGGGACACCCTTTATATGCATTGTAATGAGTGAATATCTTACAAGCTAACATTATATTTTTATTGTTAAAATTTATATAATGACTAAAACAGGACTAAGTGATGGGCGCTCACCTTCGGGCTAAACCGACACCTTCTGTGTTTTTTTTTCTCAACCCCTGTGAGTTTTTTAAAAAATGAATTATAAACAGAATTATAATGATATCTGTGGCTTTCTGCATAATTATGTATTGTAAGGAGTGCATAATTTGTGTATTGTAAGGAGTGCATAATTTGTGCATTGTAAGGAGTGCATAATTTGTTAATTGCAAGGAGTGCATAACTTAGACAAACATACTTTCGTTTATTCTGTTTATAATTCATTTCTAAAAAATAAATATTACTCACAGGTGTTGAGAAGAAAAAAAACCGTCGTACCCCTCACGCTGATCTCAACATCCCACTCATCCAAGAACTGGACACCTCCCGCTTCCAGAAATTCCCGTTTTCTGGCCATCCTAGTCAATTCCCTGTTCTCCCATATAATCCTCGGGTTCCCAGAGCGACTCTTCAGGTTGAGTTACCATCGCTACTTTCCTCAAACCAACTAGTAGTTTGATATGTTGTGAGCTGAGTGTATAAAAGTGGTCAAGTGAAGTGGTTTCGGCTGAAGAACCTTTCCTCCACAAAAAAACTAAAGTGATAATCACTGCCTAAAATACTGACGTATTCATTGTACGTCAGTATTGTGATAATCACTGCCTAAAATACTGACGTATTCATTGTACGTCAGTATTGTGATAATCACTGCCTAAAATACTGACGTATTCATTGTACGTCAGTATTGTGATAATCACTGCCTAAAATACTGACGTATTCATTGTACGTCAGTATTGTGATAATCACTGCCTAAAATACTGACGAATTCATTGTACGTCAGTATTGTGATAATCACTGCCTAAAATACTGACGAATTCATTGTACGTCAGTATTGTGATACTCACTGCCTAAAATACTGATGTATTCATTGTACGTCAGTATTGTGATAATCACTGCCTAAAATACTGACGAATTCATTGTACGTCAGTATTGTGATAATCACTGCCTAAAATACTGATGTATTCATTGTACGTCAGTATTGTGATAATCACTGCCTAAAATACTGATGTATTCATTGTACGTCAGTATTCTGATAATCACTGCCTAAAATACTGATGTATTCATTGTACGTCAGTATTGTGATAATAAAGATATTTCACAATTAAAAACCATTACAGTTATGAACCGCTTATTTTAAAAATGGTATAAATTCGGCCATATTGTCAATTTTCGTTATGATATAATTACTTACTATTATTAATAAAGACTTTTATTTTTAGCATCTCTAGGGCAACAACTTTCCTTCAAAATATCATTAATTTGATTTGATAAATTATTACTTGGTAGAAAGATATTTATTTATTTGTTAATTATTAATTTATGAATGACTCAATGGGGGACTTTCTCTAAAGTGATTGTTATTAAATTATAATAATAATTTGTTTTAATTAAAAAAAAATCATTCCATTAATAGAGATTCCATAGTAACCTATCCAACCACCCTAAGCCCCTAGCACAGTCATTGCACTGCACCACTCATCCCTATAATCCTCCTCGGAGGCTGAAATGGCAGTGGCCTCGTGACCTGCTATGGAACCCTCGCAATGGCCAGTTTCTCCAATCATGTCCTGAGCGTCTGTGGCTCTCGCGCTCTTCGTCAGACTCTACTGGCTCGGATCCGGTGACGTAGGAGCGTGGGGGTCTTCCCAAGACTCCGCTTCCTCTTTCGCACGCGAGGGAGGTGACAACCATGTGGATTTGGGAGGCCTCTGGGCTGTTTGTAAATACTGTGTGAATGATGAATTGTAAATATGGTATGAATGAGAACATTTATCTCAATTACTTATTGCCTAATAAGGCAGATTGTAATTTCAGCACAATAAAGAAGTTGAAATATAAATATCAATTAATATATTTATAAAAATGATATTACTGATATCATATTCATTAGTATTATAACATGTTTATCAATAAACAATAGTATTACTATTTAATAGATACGAGATATCGTCACTGGTTATTTACATTGTAGGATTGGGCGTGCAGCGGGGCAACACTTCCTTAATTCAATAAACAAAATGTCAAGTGCTTTTCATTTAAATGGTTTAACCTAATAAATAGTGCGTCTCAAAATTAAGTACATTTTTTTCTGAGTTTCCCGATTCCTAATATTGACAGAATGTAATGTAATACATTAATATGTCCGCCATTGGTTTATGGAATCTACGAAGAATTTATGTTCTCATTTGTTATCAGGTTGTAACTGGACTCCTTTAAAAATATCTATTGTTTTATGATTCTATATTTAGACTTGAATTTAATTTCCCACTATTGTCTTCTTATTTATTCTGTATTACTGAACGAGTCACGCTTGATCTAAATTCTAACCTAACAAATTCATATTTTGATTCAGAAATTAAATTAAAAAAAAAAATATATCTTTATTATGGGGCTTAATGTTTCCTTAGGCTAACTGTAAATTTACACAAAAGAATAGCCCAGCCGACATATGCAAAAGTAAGTATCAATGATTGAATGAATTAATTAACTATTACTGATAAGTAAATAAACCAAAATATAAATATAAAAAAAGTTAGTTATTATTTTACTAATTACTCTATCTTTTGGTTAATTTCATTAATTTTATTGAACCACATTATTAACCAGCGCGTCATACCCTACAGTATGAACTAGAAAAGACATTTATTTTTTTCATTGCATAGTAATTAAATGATCATTGACACTTATTGTTAATATTATCGAATAAAACAATCATGTCTAATAAAAATACTTGTTGAGTTTAAATTACGATCATGATTGCAATGGCTGATTGTCTGATTACATTAGAAAAAAAAAAGTACATATTAAATCAGGGATAGAGAAATATTTAGGTTTTTTTTTTTTTATTACAAAGTAATTAATTATGACAAGATGTATTTTACCTACGAGAATTGATACTATTTTATTAGCTCCATAGGGTTATTAAACGAAATTAACACGAAAATTGTCACCTCTTTAAGTAAAACCCAGAATGAGTTAGAATTGTGAATACGATTTTAAACGAAAATTTAAGGGAATTTGCGTAACTAAAATTAAATAATCAAAAAAAAATAGAGATCACTATTCGAGACGTTGAGATGTGAGATGATTTGATAACCTTACTCAATATGACAGGAAAAGAGGTAGATAAAACTATATTCACAATTTAATTTACAATTCAACTTCCGGTAGGTATCCTTCCCATGCTATTTATTTTATTGGTTACAACTTAATGCTATTTTTACAAACGAATTTAAATAGTGAAAAAAAACACTACAAAAACCTTATTTAAAAATTAAATCAAAAATCTTTACAAGTTAAATATATAAGACTATTTACAATATAATAAAAACATTTACATATTAAATTAAAATAATCATTAAAGTACTAAAGATTTTTATTTACACGTAAGACTTTTTTTTTTGGGGGGGGGAGGGTACAGAAAGTATATTTCGTACTCGGATTGTGGAATCCGTATTCTAAATGCAACAGAAAATTTTCACTGTAATTACCAATCTCCCGAATTAGTGGTAATTAGTTAGTGATAATACGTCAAGGGTAGTTTTACGTGATTATAATGATTTTGAACTTACCAATTAATTAATAACGTTTAATTATGTTTTATGGAGATGAAAATTGGAGTTTTATTGTTGTCTGCTTATCAATTGAAATCGGTAAAAAAAAATTTATGTTTTTGATCGAACAGGGGACAGGCAGACCGACTACATGCAGGTGAAATAATTCTGATTTTGAGAAAATAAAATCGACGAAAACTTAAATAATAATTTGATAGTAAATGTAGGGGATTCTTGCTATGGATTTTCTCCGTTCAAAACCCAGTACGGCCAGTGATTGTTCCCCCCCCCCAGTCCTATTGAAGAAGAACTGGAGAAGATTTAAAAGTTGGGAGGAAAGCAGCTCGATCGAGAAATAATGAGCGTTCAAAGGGAGTTAGATTGAATTTAAAATCCTTCAAGCAGTAAAATAGATTTGTTACTCAGCTTTGTTCTGCTGCACGTTATAAATAGGATAAGCCTTTACAATAATAGCATTTCCTAAAGTGTGTATACATTGATAAAATATTCACTCGAAGTCAATTTATAGTTAATAGGTTATTCGACTCACAGTAACTGCCAATCACAGTCAGTGACAAGCAATTTCGTGGTGGAACGATTACTCGTTATATCGATTTCCTCACTTCAAACTAAAAATACGTTCTTCAACGTTCTTCTTTTGTCTCTGAATCATTTTATTTTTTCAGAAAAAAATGACTGTAGCGACCGCTGACTACATAAGATAAAACACCCTATACTCTATGGTATATATATTGTAAATTAATTTAAACAAATGTAAATAACATTACCAAACCGTAAATCATTATAAATATTGTAAACAATAAAAGGCGCAGCTGCAAGTTAATTAGTTAGACACTGGGGACCCTCGCCCTCTACCCAAGAGCAGGTAGCGACCCAGACCAGACCAGTCCTAGGGCTGCCAAGAACAAAGGGCCACCGCATACTGAGCTGTCATCGGGTACAATAAAACCTAATATGATCGGATACTAACGAAGCCACCTGGGTATATAAGACCCGAGGTTTGGCCTGTAAATCATTCTACCGACTACTCTCTAACTGATGACTTGCGGCTGCACTGATGTTCAAGGCTTGGCCTTCTTATTTATGAAAACCTCTGAATCTCTCTTCCTAACCTCGCTATATTTTAGTCCGGCCTTGTCAGATCCCACACTCTCCTAGTGG
The DNA here is from genome assembly GCA_930367205.1 of Acanthosoma haemorrhoidale. Classification (NCBI taxonomy): domain Eukaryota; kingdom Metazoa; phylum Arthropoda; class Insecta; order Hemiptera; family Acanthosomatidae; genus Acanthosoma; species Acanthosoma haemorrhoidale. The sequence goes on from OV884011.1 coordinate 4,661,199, forward strand.
GATTCTCTGCCTTCGCCTCGCTAAAACTAGCAGTTCCTTGGGAGAGACCTCTCCCTCGCGGACAACGGTTGTCGTGTCCCCTACAAATTTACCGAGTAGTGTCCCCCACGCCAATCCAGTCTGCCTTTCTCCGGTTCACACTCGCCTTTGGGATCCGAACGGATTTCGCCTACCCTCAGATACCGAGTGTGAATTTGTGGTCATTCCAAGACCACACAAACTACCTACACTACATACCCTATACCTCTTCTCCTGAACATAGTGCATTGTCGGGACACATGCCTATGAAATATGGAGTCAGATAGTAAGACCGTCATGAAGCAATTGTCCAGCGTCAAAGCCTAATCAACCCTCTCTTCGTCACCAGGGCTAGGGTAACAAGGCACCCCCCTCGTGACGATCCGACAATTACAATCTGCCCTAATCGGGCAATGGACAATCCTGATAAATGAGCTCATTCATATCATACATACAATATTTGCCTTTGCTCGCTCATTCATACTGAATTCACAATATACACAGGTACATTATGATTGTCATATTGTGCCCCCCCTCTCAAAATCATCTTTCACCTCCAAAGAAGAAGAAAGCAGCTTCAATCTCCGAGGGGGATTGTAGGAATGTTGCAATGAGACTAGGACCTGTAGATAATTTTATTTAGAATTTTAAAAATCTAGATAGAATATATTCAAAGGGGGCAGGTTAGTATAGCACATTACACTACGCATTCTTAAAAAAATCTGTACCTTCGTCCTATTAGGTATGTATTAAGAATGTTTTGTTTTATTTTATGTTGTTTGGGTTGGCGAAGACCTAGAATAATCATTATATCCAATCACAAAGTTTAATAAACAAGTGGTTTAAATGGAACGATTTTTGAGTTTTACTTCCAAATAGGCTTCACGAAGAATAAGAACAACCACAGCTGCTGCACCAGTTTCTTGTGAGGGGCTTTCAAGATGTAATTTCCTAATTGGTTATGTACCCTGAACATAAAATCTCCTCGAAAAAAATAAATAAAGACGTTTTCTGATTTTAAGTGGTACTGTTAGTGATATGAATTCATATAAATTAAAAGACATTCTATTACGCGATATAAATTTTGTGTTACTTCACCTAAAAGTCCTAAAGGGTCAAGGAACTCATGAATACATTATTGGATTGTCAGAGATTGATGCTCTGCTTAACTCTCCAATGGCGAATGGATCAATGCTATCAAAGAGTGAAGCAAACTACGCCAAGTCCATTAATGCCACTCATTAACTAGTTATAAATAATCTATTATTAATGAAATTACTTACTAAGTTTTAGTCGTCTTGAATGAGTCCATTTCTCATGTCTCTTTTTTCCCTTTCCATTGTAGGAATCTTGCCAAAGTATACAATTTTTGCCTTTCCGTTGTAGGAATCTTGCCAAAGTATACAATTTTCCCTTTCCGTTGTAGGAATCTTGCCAAAGTATACAATTTTTTCCTTTCCGTTGTAGGAATCTTGCCAAAGTATACAATTTTTGCCTTTCCGTTGTAGGAATCTTGCCAAAGTATACAATTTTTGCCTTTCCGTTGTAGGAATCTTGCCAAAGTATACAATTATTGGTCTAATTAAGTAAATAAAGATAGCCAGATTCCTGTTCGAAATTTCTCATTTTTGAAAAAATATTTATCTAGAGTAAATAATCCTCATCAGAGATCAGAGATCTGAGATGAGAGATCAGAGATCTAATGAGCCTGCAGGAAGGGTCGATTTTTATTCAAGTCTAAGGAGTGGTTTTTATTGCTGGCTTTCAAAACTTATATTTTTTTGGATTGGATTAATAGTTTCTTTTTGTCCTACCATCAATCAAAAATTTAAATCTTAAATAGTTTTTAATGCTCTGAACTTAGCATTAATAGCTACTAAGCTAGAATGACTTGATTTTGGTTTCATTCATCTCATTTATGTATTTTGAGCCAACAAATAAGTTTATTAATTATTAATCCACAGTGGCCTGGAATATACACTTAAAATTTCAGATCAAAGGGATAATTTTATTGCTACTATTATAGTACCTGTTTTTAAGTAAACCCTTTCCTTTTAAGCTCAGCAAAAAAAAAAAAGTATAATAAAATCTTGAGATTATATTACTCTTCACACTTTTGATCTTTAAAAAAATGTATAATAAAACCATCAGATTATGTTACTCTCCATACTTTCGATCTCAAAAAAGTATAATAAATTCTTCAGGTTATATTATTCTCCATACTTTTGATCTCAAAAAAGTATAATAAAATCTTCAGGTTATATTACTCTCGATGCTTTCGATCTCAGAAAAATAGTATAAGATCTTCACATTATATTACTTTCACTATGTATCTATAAAACTTTGTGAAAGCTAAATAAAATAGTGCATTTTTATTTAATTTTTTTTCATACATTATCATTTCTTCTTCTCTGTAGTTTTCCATTATTTTGGACTACCAAGAGGAGAGTCCTAGTTAATGGAATAGTACTTTTATTATTATAATTTTTTCTAGATAGATCATTTCTTTCATCTAACCATGACTAGTCAACAAGTAACAGACTCAAAATTTTTACCTCACATGCAAGTACGTCAAATTTGTATTGTTTTTTTCATTAGCAATTCAAGCTCAAGAGTTTTATTTAGATAATAATATAAGACTACTGGTATTAAGACACTTATCCAAGTATTTTCATAACCTGCATCATAGGTTAAAGGGCTCTTTTACAAATATAATAAAGCTCAACATCCTAAAAATTCTTATTTCTTCCAAGAACTAGGCTAGAAACTTGGCATAATTTTGAATTTGCACCTTTTGGTTTAAATTAAAAGCGACGAATTAATTTGAATTAAAAAAAAGAGTATGTACGAGGTTTGATCAAAAAGTAACGAGAATTCTATAATCACAGTTTTTTCCGGTTTCAATGACGCAGTGCATCATGAGTTAGTGCCAGAAGGTCGTAGGGTCAATAAAGTATATTACTTGGAAGTAATGGGCTGTTTACATGAAGCGATCCGATGAAAACGACCGGAATTGTAAAAAAAAACAATTTGTGGTAGTTGCGTCACGATACCGCTCCCGCCCACACCTCACTGATTGCTCGTAATTTTTTAGCAAAAAACAACACTATTGTGTTACCTCAGCCACCGTATTCGCCGGCTCCCTACGACATCTTTTTGTTCTCGAAGTTGAAAAAAAAAACGTTGAAAGGACAACCTTTTGACACCATTGATGAGATAAAAGAAGAATCGCTGAAGGTGCTAAGAGCTATATCGAAAAATGCTTCGAAGATTGGAAAAAGCGCTGGCAAAAGTGTATTATATCTAAGGGGGATTACTTTGAAGGGGACAAAATTTCTATCGATGAATAAATAATAAAATTTTTAAGATAAACAAAAATACTTTTTGATCAAACCTCGTATAACTCCCAAAGAACTATGTAAGAGTACTTTAAATAAAAATGTTATTCCACTGAAATGTGTATAATGAAATTAAACTGAATTTGCTTGAAATGCATTACAACACGATTGCACATGAATTATTGTGCTCTGGGGAAAATATGTAATTACATAGAAATCCCTTGATTTTCTCTTTTCGGTGTTACTCGTTCGTTATTATTTTTCAGTTCTTTATCGCTTGTGTACTCAGTGTACTTAATTATCAGCTGTCTTTTATTAAAGTCAGTTTAACAATTATTTTCTATATTTGTCAAAACGTACATCTTGTCTGTTGGCCAAGCATCAAATTTCAATATAATCGCTTTTATAAGTTTCCGTCAGTAGTTTTCCTACAAAATCCATTGTATTACGGTCGCTTTGTGGTTTGTTTGATTTGGTCATGGCATATTTACTTGTTATTTTTCTATATTATTTATTTCCTCATATTGCATTTTAACTATTATTATGATATATCTCCTTGATTTTTGGCCCTCTTTAAAAATTCAAAAACTATTTTTATCCTTGCCTCTAGAAGATATGTCTAGTTTCTAGTTGGTTGAAGACGTGTGACCTAAAAAGGAGTGGACATACGTTAGATATTGAAAGCTAACCACTTTATATAATGGGCTCGGGTTATGTTGGTCTGGGCAATGGGCAGTCAATGCCATGGTTACATCTGTCCTCTTCAAGGGAAAGGCTTCACAACCTCCTGAAAACTATACAGTGGAATCCCGATATTCCGTATCCCGATTATTCGTGTTACCGGCTAATTCGTACAAATTTGCCGGTCCCCAGAGAAAATCCCGGTAAGTGGTACAAAAACAATGCATTTCAGTCCCCTCGGTAATTCGTATTATTTTTATGCTCGAGGACACTTAAAACTCCTTATAATAGGTATTTGCAGCTTAAAAACCTCGTTAATTCGAACTGTTTCAAGAAAGGGAAAGAGGACAGTGAGAGACCAGAGAGCAGAATGAGTGAGAGATAATTGTTTTCTATGAAATCCCATATGTAATTCGTACTCTTTTTACTGAAAGGAAATAAGGAGAGGAGAGAGGGAAAGTTTTAGGAGTTGTACTAAGCTTTTCTTTCGTTTCTACAGTTCAGTCTCGTTTTCGTTATCGTTGTGACACGTTAACATGCCTCCGAAAAAAGTTAGCCTCTCTATTAATGAGAAGCAACAAATCATAAACGCCTTGGCCAGTGGCTTTAAGCAAATTGACGTATCCAAGCGTATTAACGTCCCTCGTTCCACGATCACATCAATCCTGAAGAAAAAGGGCAAAATCACTTCCCAGACTTCAAGCGGCAAAGTAAAACGCTTCAAGACTGGTGATTACCCACAACTTCAAGAGAACTTAAAAAAGTGGTTCGCGCAAGCAAGGAATTCAAATGTACCAGTTGGAGGAAATATACAAAGGAATTGACAATACCCGTCTGCAAGGATTGCGTAAAAATTTTTTTCGTACAAATGATTGGTGTTTATTTAATCTAGAACATAAGTATGTACATATTTTTTATTGCATGTATTGTTTATTGTCTAGTTTATTATTAAGCAGTGTTTATTGCATTATTTGTATCCTTACTACATTGTACATACATTACATTCGTATTCCCGATAATTCGTACCAAACTGCAATCCCTTGACAATACGAATGTATATATATATATATATATATATATATATGTTGTGTGTGGTACATTTAACTTTTTTGCAATCTCTCGGACAGTTATATGACTCGATTCAATTATGGCTTTCATTTTGTCATCATCAACTTCAGAAGGTCTACCAGAACGTTGGTCATCTTTCAGTAAAAAATCCTCAGAACGAAATTTTTTAAACCAATTCTGACACGTGAGTTCTGTTAAACAATCAACACCGTCAACTTCACATATCTCTTTGTGAGCCTCAGCCGCTTTCTTGCCCTTATGAAAATAAAAAAGTAAAATTTGTCGAAAATGCTTATTTTTGCACTCCATGTTAAAACTGACCGTAAACTGACAGTTGTGAAAAAAATTACACGGAATTTCTTTCTATAGCAACCTAAAGGTATAGGACAGTTACGAAATGCCAACAAATCACGTCAGCTGCTGGCGCAGTGGTGGCCCCTAACCAGATGAGGCAACCCTCATTTATCAGGCCTTGTTATGGAAACAATAATTCGTCCTTCCCTAAGCAATAGCCCAGATGACGGCCACCGGCTGAGGCAACATCCACCTATTTTCCCACGCCCCGCTGAGGAGGCATGATCCATTTTTACCTATACAAACCGTCCTCACTCAGTCACACTCTCTTTTCCCGCTTAGACGTAAGACAGTATCGACTGACCGTTTACCTTGTTGTACTTTTTAATAAATTATTCTTGAAAAGTCTATCAGTGTAAACTTCTTTAACTAGACTACCAAATCTCAAAAGAGAAAAATTCTAACACTGACAAAATAATAACGAAACAAACATAACGCTATCTACTGATGCAAACCAAATCACTTTCTTGCCTACCGAATACAATTAAACCGCATCAATTGGGAATGAGATGTTTGTAAAGTTTGGAGTTGAATCAAGATAAAGATGTCATACTAGCCTCCGCTCAGGTGAGGTCGATTATATTTCTCAAGTGGTGTAATTATCTTGAGAGAGATGTCTGCGTTCTCTTTGGGCTAGCTGAGTGATTGCGGAAGCAGCGAGACGGATTGACTGGTCCATTTCCAATTTAGGTCATCATAATTAATAACTTTAGGATTAGGTGGAGTCATTAATCTGGGACTTGGGGTTTCGCCCTGTCAAATTTCCATATATCAGGCTCATTCAAGCGTATTAATTTTTTTTTTTTTGCTAAAAGTGTTATGCGAAAGTTGTCATTTTATTGGAGCTACTGTACTTACGTAAGTTAAATAGTCTTTGTAGAGGAGAGTGTTTTTAAAAAAAGCTTTATTATGAATTGCAAAGAAAACACTGGTATATACAAAGTTCAGAGTTACAACATACAGGGTTGAATGTCTATGAGCAAGTGGAGTGTCTGAGGCTCTTCCCCCCCCCCGAAAATCCCCTTGTTACAAATGTATATATGTTACAAAATATAGATTCTACAATCGAATCAATTTACAATTGCTTCATTGTATGTCCTGTAGCTTCGCTAAATTTTGCACAAATTCTAGTATACAAAATAATTGTGCACAAGTATAGTGATGAACATTACACAATAATGGGCTGAATTTATTAAAAGTGATGGGTCTCACCTTATTTATCAGTGTCTGGGGCTAAAGCTGAGACATATATGTAAGAAAAGGATATAAAATTCTGGGAAGGAAATGGACGTTTACTTAAAAATAATAGGGAACTTTTTTTTAATTCTGCACTCATGTCCAGTTTACACCATACGTTGGAGATGAATTTTTGTTAATGCGCGGCCTCATACAGCAAGAATTGTTTCCCGATACCTGGAGAACACTTCGATCTGATGTTTAGAGTGGTCAGGATGAAGTCATGATCTAAACCATATTGAACATCTATCGGACTAGTTGTCAAGCCGAATAAAGAGTCGCTTTGTCACAAATTCACTTCAGGGGTTAAGGGTTGCCCTAACGGAAAAATACGAAAATATACCTGAGGAAATAATTCAAAACCTTATTAGATCAATGCTCCCATCGAATACAAGATGAAATAAACGCAAGAGGCGGAAACACACCCTATTAATTTAAAATGTTGTCAATTTTTTTAAATGTCCTGGCAATGGCCGGTTTCTCCAATCATGTCCTGAGCGTCTGTGGCTCTTGCGCTCTTCGTCAGCCTCCGCTGGCTCGTATCCAGTGACGCGGAAAACGGAGGAGCATGGGGGACTTCCCAAGACTCCGCTTCCTCTCTGGCATGCGAGGGAGGTGACAACCATGTGGACTTGGGAGGCTATTTGTGAATACTGTATGAATGAGCGAGTGAACGAAAAATTGTAAATATGGTATGAATGAGATAATTTATCACAATTACTTTTCGCCCAATGAGGCAGATTGTAATTTTATCATAATAAAGTTGTTATTAATAAAAAAAAAAGTGTTTTTTTAAATTTATTTCACATTTAATTTTTTTCGTGAAAATTTTCAAAACGCTTTGGTCAATTTTTGTCCTCAGCATGGGGCATGAAAGTAACTACATTTCTACTTAAGCTAAATAATGGATTGCCCGATGTATTTCGAACTTCACATGTGATACAGTAGAATCCCGATAATTCGTATTGTCATGGGACTGACAGTTTGGTACGAATTATCGGGAGTACAAAATTAAAAAACGTATTAATGCAAACATGTTTGTACTAAGAAGTATGTACAATGTAGTAAGGATAAAAACTATGCAATAAACACTGCTTAATACTAAACTAAACAATACATGCAATAAAAAATAAGTCCTTCCACTCAGAACAAACGTTATCTGACACACTTGCACTTTCTCCACTAAGCTTCTTAAATTTAATTTTGTATCTTTTTTTGAATCTATCGAACCATCCATCACTTGCACGAAAGTCTTCAATTCCCATTTGTTTTGCAGAAACTCGCGCTTTTTCCCTTAAAATATTTCCTCCAACTGGTACATTTGAATCCTTGCTTGCGCGAACCACTTTTTTAAGTTCTCTTCAAGTTGTTGGTAATCACCTGTCTGAAAGCGTTTTACTTTGCTGCTTGATGTCTGGGAAGTGATTTTGTCCTTGTTCTTCAGGATTGATGTGATCGTGGAACGAGAGACGTTAAAACGCTTGGATACGTCAATTTGCTTAAAGCCACTGGCCACGGCATTTATGATTTGTTGTTTCTCTATTAAAGAGAGGCTAACTTTTTTGGAGGCATGGTAACGCGTCACAACGATAACGAAAACGAGACTGAACTGTAGAAACGAAAGAAAAGCTTAGTAAAATTCCTAAAACTTTCCCTCTCTCCTCTCCTTATTTCCTTTCAGTAAAAAGAGTATGAATTACGTATGGGATTTCATAGAAAACATTTATCTCGCACTCATTCTGCTCTCTGGTCTCTCACTGTCCTCTTTCCCTTTCTTGAAGCAGTACGAATTAACGAGGTTTTTAAGCTGGAAATACGTATTATAAGACGTTTTAAGTGTCCTCGAGCATAAAAATAATACGAATTACCGAGTGGACTGAAATGCATTGTTTTTATACCACTTACCGGGATTTTCTCTAAGGACCGGCAAATTTGTACGAATTAGCCGGAAATACGAATAATCGGGATACGAAATATCGGGATTCAGCTGTAGTTTAAACCTTCTTTCTAAGAATTCGAATAGAAAAATGTTTAGAATCAGTTGCTATTGTATTTTATCTCTTTTGTTACTAGCGGCAGATCATTACGGAGTCTAGGTTTGTCCCGTGTAGCTAACCGTGTTTCTGCACTGACAACATGGTTGTCTGTACAGTTCTGACAATGGAGTTTTTTATCCGACTGTCATCAGCATAAGTAAATAATTCACAGTCACGTAGAGTGTTCAATGACATCTTTTTATGCGCAGGTGGGAGGTTTTTTTTTGTTTTTTTTATTCTTTACCGATATAACTCATGTATAGAGATTCCGTTTTCGGCCTGTTCTTTTCGGAATTGTAGGCAATCCATGTGGTTGTCAGTTTGAATAGCTTTGCCCATGGTTTGTTTGAGTTTAACCAGGTTATCTACTCCAACTGTTTGTTACTAGTCACCCCTCCTGACTAAGTGACTAGCTGACTTTGACTGGTTTAGTTGATTGGTAGAATCGAATAAAGCACTCAGTCAGTGAAAAAACGTTATTTTCGGCAACGAAACTTCACTAACAAAAAAAAACAGATATGTATGATATAATTCCCCCCCCCATAACCCCTTTATTTATCAATATTTTTACAATTTACAACATTCTCCTCTTGCTGCATGCGCAGATGCGTTCGAAGGAGGGTAGAATTACAACAAAAATTTCTTTTTGAAGTTAAAAGGTCAAAATACATATACACAAGACTACGTCTCACCTTTGGTTTACAGTGTGCGAAACTAAAAACTAAAACCTAAAACTAGAACCTAAGACTAAAGCGTTCCTGCCTCGACTGCGTCTTGACATCGATGGGGGAACGGAGTGGGGGTTATCGTGTTAAACACTGGGTTTGTTAAGTAATGTATTGAGTCGAAAAATTTGATATGTCTACGTCGAATGAATTCATCCACCATAGGCAGCTCAAAGATCTCGTGAAGCTCACTGTTGCTCCGCTGCTCGAATGAAGTACCTCTGACCACTTTCATCAGTATACCGTTTTGGAATTGTTGGAGTCGCCGAGCTGTCGTATACGTCAGCCAAATTTCCTTTGAAATGCCTTTCATTATAAAAGTGATGAGAGTGTATTGTTTAATTGTTCATTAATTAAATAAAAAGGCTTAAGAAAAAAGGGGCACCTCATTTAGATTTAGAGTTCACAAATCCTTCCCATTGGCTACACATACATATTGAAATGCTGTATACTTTTTATTGAAATGTTTGTTTTTAATGATTTCCAACTCTTATCCGATAAATTCAGAGCCGGTCATCGACGTCACGTTACGGTACAGATAAAAGCTTAAAAAAAAACCACATTATTAAGCATAGATGTGACTACTACTTACACAGTAGGAACGCAACCAAACCCACCAGCCAACAACCTAGTATATCTGGACATTAAAATGGTCCGTCACTTCCGTTTTAGTGACCATTTTGCGAGGAAGCTGAAGCAAACTCGCACCGGCTTACACATTTATTGACTTCCCCCAATCTATCACTGCGCCTAAAGCATATAATCTATAAGAGTGTACTCAGGCCTGCTCTGCTGTATGGTGCACCGCTTTTTATGGTATAACGCTTTTTCGTTATCAGACGTATACGACAGCTCGGTTACTCCAGCAATTCCAAAACGGGATACTGATGAAAGTGGTCATAAATACTACATTCCAGCAGCGGAGAAACAGCGAGCGTCACGAGGTTTTTGAGCTGCCTACGGTGGATGAATTCAATCAACGTAGACATATCAAATTCTTTGATTCGGTGGAATACATAGCAAACCCCGTATTTAGCACGATAACCCCCGCACCGTTCCCCTGTCGATAGCTGAAGGCAGTCGAGGCAGAAACGCTATAGTTTTTAAGTTTAGTTTGTAAGTTTTATTTGTATTCCGTGTTTGTAACCCTAAGGTTAGCCCCATTACATAGTCTCGTTTTCGTTTATATAATTTTAACCGTATTTTCCCGATACCTGGAGAACACTTCGATCCGATGTTTAGAGTGCCCAGGATGTAGTCATGATCTAAACCATATTGAACATCTATCGGACGAGTTGTCAAGCCGAATAAAGAGTTGCTTTGTCACGAATTCGCTTCAGGAGTTAAGGGTTGCCCTAATGGAAAAATACGAAAATATACCTAAGGAAATAATTCAAAACCTTATTAGATCAATGCTCCCATCGAATACAAGATGAAATAAACGCAAGAGGCGGAAACACACCCTATTAATTTAAAATGTTGTCAATTTTTTTAAATGTCCTGGCAATGGCCGGTTTCTCCAATCATGTCCTGAGCGTCTGTGGCTCTTGCGCTCTTCGTCAGCCTCCACTGGCTCGTATCCGGTGACTCGGCAAACGGAGGAGCATGGGGGACTTCCCAAGACTCCGTTTCCTCTCTGGCATGCGAGGGAGGTGACAACCATGTGGACTTGGGAGGCTGTTTGTGAATACTCTATGAATAAGGGAGTGAACGAAAAATTGTAAATATGGTATGAATGAGATCATTGATCACAATTATTTATCGCCCAATGAGGCAGATTGGTATTTTATCATAATAAAGTTTTTGTTAATAAAAAATAAAAAAAAAATAAAACCAATGATATTGTGACCGATAGACTTTTATAGCCAATGTAAATTAGCGATTGTTTACGCCTGTAATTCGTTTATTTTATTTATTGAAGGGAAAAAATTATCATTCATTGTTTAAGCCCGAATAAGGGGTCTTGCGCTGACAAGTAATTATCTAACAAAGTACCCTCGTAAAATTTATTATAAATTTTAAAGTGTAAATTAGAGATAAATATTTTTTTTTGTTTAGTTTATATAACGAATTAATAATTATTGATAATATTATAAATGTTCTAAGAATATCTTTGTGTTTCGAATGTGAGTGTATTGATTTTGTTTAAGTGAAATATGTTGGAAGGTAAACGAAACGAATACCGATCCGAGGCCCCGTAATCGGATTAAGAACACTATATCCTTTATAGAGGATTAAAAGGACGGAGCACCGGTTGATAAGTCGCTCGCAGAGTCAGAGTGGATCCAGATCTGAGTGGGCTAACACACACGCGAGTGCCCTCCATCATCTCACCGCCTTATCGGCCTATGGTTTACTTATCACCGCCTTGTCGGCCGATCGTTTATGTGGGGCACCTCTGGGGGAGAGTTCGACTGGGAATTCGTAGCAGTGAGGACCGCGCTCAACTCTCCACTAATCGATGCCATCGATAATTAGCAACGATGACAGATTGGGTACCCAATGAAGCCGTCAAAAGTACTGTACTTTATTTATTATTAGCAATTTAAGTATTTTTTTTTATAAGACGATTTAAGTATTTTCTGTATCAGATAGTTTAAGTATTTTTTTTATTAAATAGTTTAAGGAGTTTTTCTCTATCAGATAGTTTAAGTATTTTTTTTTATCAAATAGTTTAAGGAGTTTTTATCAAATAGCTTAAGTATTTTTTTTTGGGTTTTTAATCAAATGCTATTTGTTTATTATCATCTAATAAATATCGGTGATCTAAATCTGTCTTCCCCTAGATATGTCAATTCCCTGTAATATTTCAGGTTCCCCTGTCCTTGGGTAATGCCCTCTCCTGGCATTAATATTTTCCCCAAATTCCTGTAAAACATTTAGGGGGAGGAGGAAGAGAGAGAAAGTCGGGGGTTTACAATATGGTTTGTATTTAATTTATACTTTTAATATTCCTAATATGTTGGATATGTTCTGTTATTTATTATAAAAGTATGTGTAGACGCTAATAAAAAATTGATTGGAAATCAATGTAAATAACTGCAGTTGGTCGTTCCCCTACTAGGTACCTAGGTACAAGGACCTTACTGCCATCTCCTAAACTTACTAAACGGAAATAGTGGATAGGAACATTTCTAGATTAAATTTTGTGTATACTTTAATTTTGTATGTAAAGTACCTTTTGCTAGCACAACTAATTTGCTGAATATTTACCAACAAACGAAAAAAATTGTTCTTTTAACCCTTCCCGCCTCCCGCTCATCTCTACCCTCGTGTACTTGTAGGGATGTTTGTACAGGTCAGTCCAGCCAATAACTGTACTGAATTTTAGAACTAGGTCGTTGTAATCATGATATTTTGGCTTTTGGTTGCCTAGACTACTGTACTGCCTGCTGAGAATTACAGTGACCAAACTCCGGAATCGTTGATAATTCGTCACTGCAAATTGATATCGGTGTAATGTTACGTATCTTTTTTGTCAGCTAGGCATTCATATTTCGTTATCATTAGGGGACAATGTTCGAGATAAAGTTTTTTTTTTTATTTATTTCACATTTACTTTTTTCCGTGAAAATTTTCAAAACGCTTTGGTCAATTTTTGTCCTCAGGATGGGGCACGAAAGTAACTAGATATCTCCTTAAACTAAATAGTGGATTGCCCGATGTATTTCCAACTTCACATGTGATACAGTAGAATCCCGATAATTCGTATTGTCAAGGGACTGGCAGTTTGGTACGAATTATCAGGAATACGAATTATCGGGAGTACAAAATTAAAAAAACGTATTAATGCAAACATGTATGTATTAAGAAGTATGTACAATGTAGTAAGGATAAAAACTATGCAATAAACACTGCTTAATACTAAACAATAAACAATAAATGCAATAAAAAATAAGTCGTTCCACTCAGAACAAACGTTATCTGACACACTTGCACTTTCCCCACTAAGCTTCTTAAATTTAATTTTGTATCTTTTTTTTGAATCTATCGAACCATCCATCACTTGCACGAAAGTCTTCAATTCCCATTTGTTTTGCAGAAAGTCGCGCTTTTTCCCTTAAAATATTTCCTCCAACTGGTACATTTGAATTCCTTGCTTGCGCGAACCACTTTTTTAAGTTCTCTTCAAGTTGTTGGTAATCACCTGTCTGAAAGCGTTTTACTTTGCTGCTTGATGTCTGGGAAGTGAGTTTGTCCTTGTTCTTCAGGATTGATGTGATCGTGGAACGAGAGACATTAAAACGCTTGGATACGTCAATTTGCTTAAAGCCACTGGCCACGGCATTTATGATTTGTTGTTTCTCTATTAAAGAGAGGCTAACTTTTTTGGAGGCATGGTAACGCGTCACAACGATAACGAAAACGAGACTGAACTGTAGAAACGAAAGAAAAGCTTAGTAAAATTCCTAAAACTTTCCCTCTCTCCTCTCCTTATTTCCTTTCAGTAAAAAGAGTATGAATTACGTATGGGATTTCATAGAAAACATTTATCTCGCACTCATTCTGCTCTCTGGTCTCTCACTGTCCTCTTTCCCTTTCTTGAAACAGTACGAATTAACGAGGTTTTTAAGCTGGAAATACGTATTATAAGACGTTTTAAGTGTCCTCGAGCATAAAAATAATACGAATTACCGAGTGGACTGAAATGCATTGTTTTTATACCACTTACCGGGATTTTCTCTAAGGACCGGCAAATTTGTACGAATTAGCCGGAAATACGAATAATCGGGATTCCACTGTAGTTTAAACCTTCTTTCTAAGAATTGGAAATAGAAAAATGTTTACAATCAGTTGCTATTGTATTTCTTCTCTTTTGTTACTAGCGGCAGATCATTACGGAGTCTAGGTTTGTCCCGTGTAGCTAACCGTGTTTCTGCACTGACAACATGGTTGTCTGTACAGTTCTGACAATGGAGTTTTTTATCCGACTGTCATCAGCATAAGTAAATAATTCACAGTCACGTAGAGTGTTCAATGACATCTTTTTATGCGCAGGTGGGAGTTTTTTTTTTTGTTTTTTTTATTCTTTACCGATATAACTCATGTATAGAGACTCCGTTTTCGGCCTGTTCTTTTCGGAATTGTAGGCGATCCAATGTGGTTGTCAGTTTGAATAGCTTTGTCCATGGTTTGTTTGAGTTAAACCAGCTTATCTACTCCAACTGTTCGTTACTAGTCACCCCTGCTGACTAAGTGACTAGCTGACTTAGGTTTTGTTGATTGGTAGAATCGAATAAAGCACTCAGTCAGTGAAAAAACGTTATTTTCGGCAACGAAACTTCACTAACAAAAAAAACCAGATATGTATGATATAAATTCCCCCCCCCCATAACCCCTTTATTTATCAATATTTTTACAATTTACAACTTTCTCCTCTTACTGCATGCGCAGATGCGTTCGAAGGAGGGTAGAATTACAACAACAATTTCTTTTTGAAGTTAAAAGGTCAAAATACATATACACAAGACTACGTCTCACCTTTGGTTTACAGTGTGGGAAACTAAAAACTAAAACCTAAAACTAGAACCTAAGACTAAAGCGTTCCTGCCTCGACTGCGTCTTGACATCGATGGGGGAACGGAGCGGGGGTTATTGTGTTAAACACCGGGTTTGTCAAATATTGTAGGGAGTCGAAAAATTTGATGAATTAATCCACCGTAGGCAGCTCAAAGGCCTCGTGAAGCTCACTGTTGCTCCGCTGCTCGAATGAAGTATGTCTGACCACTTTCATCAGTATACCGTTTTGGAATTGTTGGATTCGCCGAGCTGTCGTATACATCAGCCAAATTTCCTTTGAAATGCCTTTCATTATAAAAGTGATGAGAGTGTATTGTTTAATTGTTCATTAATACAATAAAAAGGCTTAAGAAAAAAGGGGCACCCCATTTAGATTTAGAGTTCACAAATCCTTCCCATTGGCTATACATACGTATTGAAATGCTGTACACTTTTTATTGAAATGCTTTGTTTTTAATGATTTCCAACTCTTATCCAATAAATTCAGAGCCGGTCATCGACGTCACGTTACGGTACAGATAAAATCTTAAAAAAAACACATTATTAAGCATAGATGTGCCTACTACTTAGTAGGAACGCAACCAAACTCACCAGCCTACAACCTAGTATATCTGGACATTAAAATGGTCCGTCACTTCCGTTTTAGTGGCCATTTTGCGAGGAAGCTGAAGCAAACTCGCACCGGCTTACACATTTATTGACTTCCCCCAATCTATCACTGCGCATAAAGCATATAATCTATAAGAGTGTACTCAGGCCTGCTCTGCTGTACGGTGCACCGCTTTTTATGGTATAACGCTTTTTCGTTATCAGACGTATACGACAGCTCGGTTACTCCAGCAATTCCAAAACGGGATACTGATGAAAGTGGTCATAAATACTACATTCCAGCAGCGGAGAAACAGCGAGCGTCACGAGGTTTTTGAGCTGCCTACGGTGGATGAATTCAATCAACGTAGACATATCAAATTCGATTCGTTGCAATACATAACAAACCCCGTATTTAGCACGATAACCCCCGCACCGTTCCCCTGTCGATGGCTGAAGGCAGTCGAGGCAGGAACGCTATAGTTTTTAAGTTTAGTTTGTAAGTTTTATTTGTATTCCGTGTTTGTAACCCGAAGGTTAGCCCCATTACATAGTCTCGTTTTTGTTTATATAATTTTAACCGTAAAAAGTTATGCACTCCTTACAATGCATATGTTATACAGTAAAATGAGCCACCCACAACCAATTTGTAATATTTACGTATAAGTTACCTCCTGACTGTGCTATATGCAGACGTGTGAATCGCAGGACCGTGCAACTAGCAAAAGTCGATGTCACTTTCATGTGAAGGGCACCAAGGTGTTCTAAGACCGCCCAACAGAATAGCTGATCGCCACAAATCGCTAGGCGATTCGGATGGCGTAGAAACTAAAATGGAATGCAAATTGAACGAGAAGCGAATGTGTAAATATGACGAGTACCGCAGTCAAGCTGTCGGCTTTACAAAATCCTGAGGTCCTTATTTGGTAAAGGACACCTCAGCTGCGTGGGTAGCTAAAGCCAGGTTCATATTCATTTTGTCTGAGCTAAAATGCACCTAGAATCTCTTATAATTTTGCAATTTATTTTAAGGATTCTCTTAAATGTGGTCATTCAATTTTATATCTACAGCGAAAAAAATTTAATTTTTCAAGCTAGTTATAAAGAGATGTTTATACGGTTTTGGCACTTTGGCTTTTTCAATTTTTAGTCCCTACAAAATATTATTTTTACTAACAATCATTTAACAGTCAACGTTTTACCTGTTTAGACTTCATCTGGACTTTTGCTAACTTTAATTCGTTAGTAAAAAAGTTCCGTTTAAATTATTCACATTCAAGAACATCATCGACAAAATACACACAGATTTTATTTACGAATTAAAGTTAGTAACTTGCTGAAAAAGCGAAACGTTTAGTGTTAGATGATATGATACATTGACATTTAAAAGAACATTTTGGAGAGATTAAATATTGAATAACGCTGAGTTGAATAACACATAAACATTTATTTATATATATAAAAACAACTTTATTATGATAAAATTATAATCTGCGTTTTTGGACAATAAGTAATGTTCTCATTCGTACCATATTTACAGCCCAGAGTCCATATGGTTATCACCTCTCTTGCATGCGAAAGAGAAAGCGGAGTCTTGGGAGTCTCCCAGGCTCCTCCGTCACCGGATACGAGCCAGCGGAGGCTGACGAAGAGCGCGAGAGCCACAGACGCTCAGGACATGATTGGTGAAACTGGCCAATGCCAGGACTTCCACTGTCACGTATTTATAGCAGATCACGAGGCCACTGCCGTTTTAGTCTCCGAGGAGGATTATAGGGATGAGTTGCGCGGGGCACTGTGCTAGGGGATTAGGTTGGTTGGATAGGTTACTATGGAGTTTCATGAACTTGGAAGGGATGTGTTCATGAATATAGGGTATATTAAGATCGCTATGAAGGGTTTTGTTGCTGACGTAATAAGGGGCATTTATTATTGTTCTCAGGACTTTTGATTGAAAGGATTGGATGCGCTGATAAATATTTAAATCAGCTGTGATGAATCACCCAATTAAACATTTCTTCTCCTGTATGTTCACCAATCTAAACATAACAAATATTTGCTAGTTTAGGATATATTTAGTTTTGATATCGCATGCAACTATTTGGTAAGAGATGACTGCTGGTAAATCGCATAAGATTACATTTACTTCAGAACAGTGAGTTAGGATAATTAACTGTAAAATCAGCTGAGATCAACATACTGCTTATGTATTATTATATAATATATACACATTAATAATCTTTCATAAGAATTTGTTGGTTCCGTTCATATACATAGTTGTGTTGCACTTGGGGTACAGTGATCAGTGAGTGAGTGGTACTACGATAGATTGATTGTACTTCGTCATCAATCATACAGACGTAACCACGCAAATATCAAAGATTAAATCGCCACAGAACGAGTTAGCAATAACGGATTAATCAAAGACTGACACTCTAAACGCCATGTAAAATAAAATATGGAAACCATCAACGTCGACTGCACCCCAGATGGTTCAGACAAATTTACCCGTAAGTAAATTGAGCACCCCAAGCACGTACAGTTTGGTAGTAATCACCGTAGCAATGGTGTTATTTGTAATAAATAAAATGATAGGCACGGATTCAAATGTTATAAGTAGCCCAAATACCGTATAGTGATACTGGTCCAAACATGACTGGGTAAGTACCTACCCTCTGTTAGGGCTAGTAAGGTATTCCTGACAGAGTGTAGTAGCCTACTGTTTAATATGCTAACCGTGTTCCCACTCGCCTCAGGCAAGTACACAACCTCTTCCTGCCATTGTACTACCCCACAGTAAACTGTTTTTCTTTTACTATAGAAATATATCACTCTCACATGACTTTAAGATTATAGTAAATCCGTTTTCTTTCAACCATAATGTTCAATACAATTTTATGATTGCCCCAAGCCCGAAGGATCAATAAAAAATACATGGATATCCCAGTAATATAATTTTGAGTGTCAAAACTAGAATTTAGTTCGCTGATCTTCATCTTAATCTGGGCGAATTGAAATGTTCGTTGGCAATAGGTAGTGCTGACGACGGAGTAAAACAACCTGGCTTGTCTCCAGCTGGGACCATAGTGCCGACCAAATCTTTGAAAGTTAGTTAATATTTTCTCTATTTCATTTTTTTTTTTTTTTTGTCCAAACAGTGATTTTCAGCGATATTTAGTTATTTTTGGATAGACATACCGTGCAGTTTTTCCCATTTAATAAATATTTGAGGAAACCACTTCGACGAACTACGTCCTTTAATAATTTATATTTAGAACAATGAACTTTATACAACAAACTTTTGGGGCTGTGTCAGGAGCACCCACCGGAGGAGATATCGCCACCTTGATTTATTAATACGTAATTTTGTTGTGTGTTTGATCTGTAGCTACATAGTCATTAAATTCCTTTTTGGAAGTTTGACTCGTTCTTATTCTTAGGATGTCGAGAAACGTACCCAAGGAGGGAGGACGCCCGCCGCGGGCTAGGGTCACTACAACCCAGCCATCGCCTGGCGGGTGTCAAAAATAGATAAATAAACCTGTGGTCTTTGACCTTTGCTGGCGGCCTAGTCGGCGGGCAGGTTTATTCGTATTGATCTGACTCCAAAAGATCTTAGAAGGTGTGCCCTGAGAAAGCACCATGTTCACGCTACTAGATACATTTTGTAGGGCCCCAGAGAAGTGATCCCTGAGTGAAAGTGATACATGGAAGTGATCCCTTCCAAAGATATATTAGTTTAGTGGGGCAAGGCCAAAGACATCCATTGTGGCGGCTGATAGTGCCGGACTTAAGCCAGCAAGGTTAGGAAAGAGAGGTGCAGAAGTAATTAAATAAGAGATCTGTGGTTTGAGCTGAGCAACAAGCTTTCACTTCAAGTGTCTGATGCCAACTGCTGGAAAATGCTCAGAATTTCTGCATTATATAGGCAGGTAATTCCTGCCTACAGCGAATGAGAGAGCTATTTATTTTGGCCAATCAGGGGCTGCTATACCCGCGCTCCAGGTGAGCTCTGTGGTTCCCTCTCTCTATACTGACGCGGAAGATTTATTGATAAAATATATATATAGGTAGGCAGGTGCTTTCTGGTTCGTGAAGGGAGTAACTTATATTTGTGTGTGGTGAATAATTTGGCACAACATCTGGGAAACATAAAATTAATTCTTGTGATGAAAAATTTTTTTTTTTATTTTTACATTTGTATATAATACATACCCCCCTGTGACGAGTGGAATGGCAACCATCGTCTAGAAATTTCTAATTGAGTATACCAAAATTATTTTTCATCGATTAATACAAATTATTATACTCTCCAGTTATTAAACAGTTCATGGCTGGGCTGAGTGTTGTCTAGAACGAGGGGGCCAGTTCAAAAAACTTGTTTTTCTCGTCGTTGCTATTGTGATGGATCCTCGCCCGTAACGAACTTGCTGATTGCGGTATAAATCAAACCCCGTGTAACTATGGGGTCGCTCAAAAAAACAGGGTGATCCGTTATGAATGAAACAGTAGACCAAATTGTCTACTACGCCATTTACATTTGCCTTACTTTAATTCGTCATTTTTTTTTTTAATGAAATATTTTATACCTTATTTTAATACCTTGATAACTGGTTTTTATCAATCACGTTCTACGATAGAGGTAGTCAAATTTAAAAGCAAAGCTCCACTACACTTAGAAATAACATTATTGCCCGTAAATTAAAATTTAAAAAACCAAATTAACAGAAAAAATTAAAAAAAAACAATAAGCATGAAAAATGCCTTTGAAGAATTTATAATACTGAAAGTTAACGTCTTTAAATTTCACATTGCGCAAAAATAATTTCAAGGAATTTTAAATTAAATCGGGAGTTTAATGTCGTTTGTAAACGGTTTTTTGGTTAAAAATGTTATTTTCAATAGAAAAGGTGGTCGAAATGAAGTAGGAATTCATATGTTACAATTTTAGTTCAATATTAAATAGAATTACTTTTTAACTAAAAATAAAAATACTTTCATTCATATGTAACTGACTGATCCAGCAATGCGAACAAGTTAATATTTCACATAATTATAGTGAATATGACTCGCAGGAGTCTATGAAGACTGTGACACCTATCGATAGGCTGGTAGTCGGGTCGTCACGAGGGGGGTGCCTAGTTACCCCAGCCCTGGTGGCGAAGTGAGGGTTGATTAAGCTATGACCTGGACAATTGCTTCATGACGGGTCTTACTATCTGACTCCATATTTGATAGGTATGTGCCCCTAGGTAGGGTAGGTATTGTAGGTAGTTTGTGTGGTCTAGGAATGACCACGATTTCACGCTCGGTATCTGAGGGTAGGCGAAATCCGTCCGGATCCCAAAGGCGAGTGTTAATCGGAGAGAGGCAGTCTGGATTGCCGGGATAGACATTGCTAGGTAAAGTTCGTAGGCCCCCAGGTGACCGGCGTCCGTGAGGGTCTCTCCCAAAGAGCTGCTAGTTTTAGCGACGCGAATGCCGAAATTCCCACTAGGAGAGTGTGGGGTCTGACAGGGGCGGACTAAAACATAGCGAGGTTAGGAAGAGAGGTCCAGAGGTTTTCATAAATGAGAAGGCCAAGTCTTGAAACATCAGTGCAGCTGCAAGTCCACCAATTAGAGAGCCGTTGTGAGAATGATTTACAGGCAAAACCCGGGTCTATTTATACTCGGTGTGCCTTGTTAGTACCCAATCATGTGAGATCTTATTGTACCCAATGATATCACGCTTTGTTCTTGTAGTGACCCAGGCCTAGGCGTGGGTCGCCTGCTACCGGCTCTACCCTTCCAGCCTCTAACTAGTTTTTTTACAGCTGTGTCTTTTATTGTTAACAACATTAGCAATGACTTATGGTTTGGTAATGTTATTTACATTCGTTTAAATTAATTTACAACATATTATAACCAATTTACAATAGAGTATAGGGTGATTTATCTTATGTAGTTAGCGGTTGCTACACATGTATTTTGAAATGATTGGGGATCTATTGACTATAGAAGGGTATCTATAGTAACAAAAGAGTGGGGGCAACAAGGGAAGTGAGATAGGACCCGAAGTTGTCTTCACAGCGAGGTCCGCTCTGCTTTTCCAGCCATGGCCTTTTGTCGGCCTGTCGATTTGAAGGGTTGATATATCCGCCATGTTTTCTAAGGCCTAGTGAAACACTTGTGATAAATTCATTATGATTCCATTTCACGTAAAATGTTGTCTGGATGTACACTGCACCAAGGTAAACCAACAAATTAAAATGTATAAATTAAGAAGAAAGGAAGTGAACTGAATATTGCGAGGACAGCCAACTTATTAATTGGCTATCGAAAGAACCTTTCGCTCACTCGTAAATCATAAGGTGTACTTTTAGTATAACGAGTCAAATATACCCCAGTGAACTCTATAACTTTATAACGAGTCAAATATACCCCAGTGAACTCTATAACTTTATAACGAGTCAAATATACCCCAGTGAACTCTATAACGTTATAACGAGTCAAATATACCCCAGTGAACTCTATAACTTTATAACGAGTCAAATATACCCCAGTGAACTCTATAACTTTATAACGAGTCAAATATACCCCAGTGAACTCTATAACTTTATAACGAGTCAAATATACCCCAGTGAACTCTATAACGTTATAACGAGTCAAATATACCCCGGTGAACTCTATAACTTTATAACGAGTCAAATATACCCCAGTGAACTCATAATACAAGTCGAAATAATAATAATTGAACTTGATTCCGGGACAATCCATAACTATAAAAACATTAATAAAATAGAAGGAACAAAATAGAAACACTTAAAATGAGTGTAATTATATAAACAAACTCTTTATCACAACGAAAAATGGAAAAGATATACTTATACCATATATTAGATATTCCAGTATATTATATTATTATATACTGCAAGTTCCAGACTACCATTACGCTATTTATTCTGCTTAACCTAATATGTTAAATCTTACCCAAACGTATTTAATTGTGGCCTGGTCTATGCAGTTGCATAGAACCCTCGCTCCGAATGGGCGTTATGACGCTAGCTGACCGATTCCTAGTCACTAGCATCATAACACATACAGCACTTTTAATATTTTTATTACTGTGCAAGTGAATATGTTTATAATAATAATATAATATGAAAAAGAAAATATGTTTGAGAGGAGGATCGATAATTTTGCCCACCTTTTGATCGCCAAAGGTATATCGTGGCAGATAGATAAGAAAAGGATTTATTCGATATAATTAATTAATAATTAAAAACTCTGATCATACATTTCATTAGGTCCAGCTACTGGTTAATTAATGATTGAACATTTATATGAATAAATGTGCTTGAGAAACAAAAATCACGCTATGTGAAGGACCATGGTCAACAAGATTTTATTAAATAAAAACAAAAGTTATAGATTTGGAAAATGAACACAACACAATGAAAATATTCTTATTACACTAAAAAAAATATTAGTCGTTTATGGTATACATAAAAACCCTTAGAACCAGTTATTCTTAAATATTGAATTTCCTTCAGACGTTTATTTAACAGAACTAGGATATTGAAGTTATTATGCTTTAAATATGGCATGGTATCAACATTAATGGGCAATGGGATATTAGGCACATTACTAATTAATGACTCCTTCCTTATCAATAGCCCAGCGCCATTCACATTAGTTCAAGAGGTGTCATCTCATCCGGCTTCAAGCCAGTAGGTGCCGCATTGTTTTTCAGCTTAGGATGAAGTCGTGAAAGTGGGGGAACCATAGTCCCTATTTATTTGCCCTCTTAAGTGTCAGACTTAATTATGTATATAAATGAATAAATATATCTATATGTATAAAGACAAATGAACTACATGAAGGAAATTCGATGTTTATATTTTCAGATTTCATTCAGAGTAATAGCAATGCCTACAGATACCATTTAACCATTCGTGTAAGTTTCAACGTGACTCGTTTAATGAATAGATCAATTTCCAAAATGGACTGCCTGGAAGTCATCAGTTGGTTATCATTCCAGTGGTCTAACATGGAATAATTTCAGCTCCCCTTGGCGAGAATGGAATCTCTCCAATTTATCCTCACTAATCGTGCTGACATTCCATTTGCCCAAATTATCCAATAATCCATTTAGCTATCAAACATAACGAAAACAGTTAGTTGTATCTTTTAATTGAACGTTTTTTAGTTATATTTTCAATAACCGTTATGAGCTAGTTTTTAATTATTTTGCATTTTAGGGACTATTCAATAAAACTGAAGGGAACTTTTCCACGTTCAGCACAAAAAAAAAAAGAAAAGTTTTTTAAAATCCAATCTTTATCGTCTCCTCCATTATACTCGTAACTCAGGGGAAGATTCAACGTATATAACTATCTTGCAATCTTCGCAAAGTCACATTATATTTAAATATTTAATGCATAACATAAGAATGTGAAGATTATGTCTACTTTTTAAATGACTTGAGTCCCAGGTAACGTACATAACCTAATAATTGCTTTGACGTTTATCTATTCCACATTTTTCTAGATTGTTGAGAAATTGTTGTTTGTATAGAAAAATGATCATAAAATACTAACTGAGTTTACTGTTGTAGCGACCGCTAACTACATAAGTTAAATCACCCTATACTCTATTGTATATATATTGTAAACAAATGTAAATAACATGAAATAAATGTATTATAGACAAATGTAAATAACATGAACAAAATATAAATCATTATAAATGTGTTAAGCAATAAAAAATGCGGGGGCCAAGTAGTTACATTAGATGGGTCAGCAGTTGTCAGTCACAGGTACCTCACCAGATGAGGGAACCGACCGCAGACCCTAAGCAACCCTTGCCAGCCTCCCAGAGTACAAAGAGGTCGAATGGTATTGGTTACACCAATTTTATTGGTGTATAATAGCCAATGGTTATTGGCTAAGGGCAATAATTGCCGGGTACTTAAGACGGCCCCCTAGGCCCTGTAAATCATTCTCTCCTGGCATCTACTCACTGGCTCGTGGCTCCTGCTGGAACTCTGAAAACCTGACTGATTCTTTATGAAAAACCTATACATCTCTCTCACCTAACCTCGCTAAGTTTTAACCCGGCTTTGGCAGACCTCACACCTTCCTAGTGGGAATCTCTGCCTTCGTCTCGCTAAAATTAGCACCTCCTTGGGAGAGACCTCTCCCTCGCGGACGACGGTTGCCGTAGCCCTGTAAATTTTACCAGCAGTGTCTCCCATTGCAATCCAGTCTGCTTCTCTCCGGTTCACACTCGCCTTTTGGATCCGGACGGTTTTCGCCTACCCTCAGATAACCGAGTCTGGTAGTACTGGTATTCCCAGCATTGAAACGCTTAAACTAAAATTTTGAGACTGGGAATGGCCAGAGCAGCTATACCAAGCAAGGTGGGTGATTGCCTCTCTAACCCATTCCTTCTGAATTGTGTAGTTCCTCAAGGGGCGGTTCTGTCTCCGGTTCTTTTCAGTATGTACACATCTGAAATTGTTGGGACAAACTATCAGAAAGCTACTGTAATCGCTTTCGCCGACGACATTGTGGTTTACAGCAGCAGCATAAGTGCGCAAAGAGCTCTAACACAGGCCGAGTCAGTTTGTAACGTTATCAGTGACAGACTGGGCAGGTTAAACATCAGCGTAAACGCCGGGAAGACCGACTGCGTAATCTGCTCCCTCCAAAAGGAGAAAAAATCCTTGCCAAGATCGTATAGCATAGGAGGGCAAGAGAACTCACCAGCTTTCTCAATGCACTATTTGGGTATAAAAATGGATAGGCATCTCCATCTCATGGTAATAAAATAGAAAAAATACGACAAAAGTCTTACCGGCTATCGCACTTGCTAACTTCACCTAACCTGTCAAATTGATGATATATAAATGTGTCCTCCGGCCAGCTCTGCTGTACGGTGCCTCGCTATTTACCCACTTCACTGACAATACAGTCAAATGTACACACTTCCATAATGGAATCATGCGAAAAGTGGTCCGACATACTTCTCTCGAGAGGTTAAAGAACGCTGACCTGCTCCCGTTGCTTGGTGTGCCGTCGGTGGGTGAGTTCATCCACCGGAGACTCATCAAGATTTTTGACTCATTGCTGCACCTGACAAACCCAGTGTTTAACACTATGACCCAGCCACCCTTCCCACATCAATGACAACAGACTGTCGGGGAAAATTTGGTTCAGATTTAGTTAAAGCTTTTATTGTTAGATGTAAAGTAGTTTTAAGTGTATGATAAATGAGGTGAGCCTTAACTCTTTTAATAAATTCAGTCCATTAATGTATAATGTACATCATTATACTTTTGTACAATGCAGATCACTATTAGTAGAAAACAGAATTTGTATAAAATGTAGCCAAGCTACAGGAAATATAATGAAGCAATTGTAAATAGATTCGTTTGGAGAATATTTCGTAACATAAATTAATTTTGTAACAATGGGATGTGGGGGGGGGGAAATAAACATTATAATGTTTTTTCGGACATATTCCTGGGAGTATTTAACCGTAAATGACAATACCGTAAAGTAAATAATTTTATTTATAGCTTATTCTAATATTTGTCTTGTAGCAACTCAAATAATTTTTTAGTTTGTGAGTAACTTTTTTTTTATAATACTTTGTTAGAAATGGGAAATAATTAATGTTGAGGGACTGAACATAAATGATTTAATTTTTATTAATTCTCAACGGAAATCGGTCGAAACATTAAACTCATGGTAACGTAAAGCACTAGGACTTTATGAGATTTTTAATTGAATATATTATTTCTGAAGTCCCCCGAAGTCCAACCAGTAAATAATTAAGTGCCTGAAGTAAGCTGGTTACTCATTATATATAATTTGTATCCACATTGAGCAAAATGATTTAAAACGCTTTTATTCTAAAGCAAAATTTATATCTAGGTGTCATGATTGACGTCTGAAATGATATTTTAAATTTATACAAAACAAACAGTCCCAAGTGCTCTGATTCAAATTAGTGGTTTGGTCGAATGACGCAAACTGCCCAAGTCAAGTAGGTGTCTCGTACGTCAATAAACTTGTTTTTGAATGACTACCGTTAGGTGAAAAGTTTTTTCAATAGGTCAATCACTTTCAACATTAGACGCAATCTCATAAAAAAAAATTTTTTTAATGAAGCCATATGACCGTAACATACGATATCAAAGAAAAAACAATTATTTTTATAGAAACAATTAGATGTTACAAGTTAACTTCAGATCAAACATAAAATAACAAACAAACGTTTATGTCCCCTACATAAGACACGGGTTGAGTTGCGAAGTTACAAAACACAAATTACTTTAATTTAAGAGATCTTTGATTGAATTCACTGATCAAAAATATTTTAATAGTTATTAATTAATGAGTGTTATGTTTCATGGAAAAGCTATATTTTTCATGTCGTCCTGATATTAAATTACTTATAGAATTTCATGTCTCTCACTTGATTAGATATACTTGTGAAACATTTCATGGCCGCTTATATGACAGAACATATTCATTATTTAAATAGCAGATAAATAAAAATAAAATTGTTCTTTTTACAATTTAAATAAAGTGTTGGACCACTTTTTTTAGCGATTATATGAACAGTTGAAAGAAAATCTATCTAATTCAATATTTTTTTGTTGTTTATTACGCATCCTCAAACAGGTTATAGGTTATAACATTAGAGGGACTGAACAGTAATGTCGTTTTTTTTACTTTAAATTCAAACAGATAAATTTTTAATAAGTTTTTGTTTTTGATCAATGAGTAATCACCCTCGTTATCAGCAACCTTTTGCCATCTAGTGTGCAAATTTTCATTGCCTTATCGATCAAAATCAATTGGTTTTTGAGCAAAATAGCTGGAGATGGCATTAGAAAATGTAGCTTTGGTATAAATGGAAATCCGATATTGGGCGAGTATGGTGGTTGAGTCAATACCTCCCACCCCAATTCATTATTTTTTTCCAGGGTTCTTGCGGAAAAAATAGGCGCAGTGGATGTCTTGCATTATCGTGTTGCACAATAACGCCTTTTTTTATTGACAATCGCTGGGGAATTTTCAATTAAAGATTGATTTACTCGATCCAAATGTTCACTGTAAAGATCTGCTTTCACAGTTTTTCCAGGTATCAGCGATGAACGACCCCGCGAATACTCCACCAAACACACAAAAGCGCCTTTTTGGAGTGTAAACCTGGCTTAGCTGTGCCGATTCATGCGGGGAGAGATTTTTGGATTATCATAGAGGACCCATTTTTCATCACCATACTCGCTCGATACTGCGCCATCGCATTTCCATTAATTCGGATCGCTAAAAATTTGAAAATTCGGAAGATGTCCAAAATACCATCTCCACATATTTTGCTCAAAAACCAATTGATTTTTATCGATTCGGCATTGAAAATTGTCACACTAGATGGCAAAAGGTTGCTGATAACATTATTGATTAAAAACAAAAACTTGTTAAAAATTTATCTGTTTGAATTACTTTCCGGTCCCCCTAATATATAAACCAAAAGTAGACATAAAAAATAAAATAAAATATATTATTTCTATTACATTTTTATTTAAAAACATATTTTGTTATAACATAGATGGCTGTAATTAAGGGGGGGGGCATCAAAATCACTAGGGCAATGGCCCATTTTATTATACCCAGCCTAATATTTAACAACATTTATTGTTTATAATAAATAAATTTAAATATTAGAAAATGGTTGTAGATTCACTTCACTACTCACTCCGAGAAATATTCCTTCGAGAATGTACTCTGAAATCAATTACTTAATGGCGGACTTGTTTTTGAGTAGTAGGAATGTATTTATTTAAATTAACCGGAAAATTTTATCTTGTCCATTACGTGGCGAGTGTTCTTTATAGTGAATCAACTTGAAGGAAGTTTAAATTAACATTGCCCCACGGCGTTCAAAACAGAAAGTTAATTTAAACTTTCAGCTTTGGAGTTATATAAGTAATTGTAATAGCATTATTTCTAAAAACAAATTATTTTGTCGAGAATTGGTGTTCTTCCTTAGTCTGTCAAGATGGACGTCAATATTGTACATATACACATATATAACCCCTTATATAATGAAATTATATTACCTAAAAATATTAAACTGTAATAATCAATAAGATATTATCTTCTGATCCGAACATATTAAGAAGAAGATAAAAAGAGGGTGAACCTTCTAACAAATGCTTGACGTGTAAGGCCATAACTACCAGCTTCGGGAGATACCCGTGTACTTAGTATGAAAAAAAAGGACTTTACCCAGAGTTTTTTTTTGATTTAGACAAAGAAAAGATCAATAATACAATTTTTGATATAATTAATACGCAGCCTTAACAGGTTTTTCCCCCTTAGCTCTCTAATTGTAAGATTAATGATGAGGGAAAATAAAGGAATATTTGGGTTGAGTGGATCCTTGTACTAGGAGTACCTGCTTGAAGGTGGATTGAGGGAATTAAGGAGTGTGGGAAGCCTCAGTAGAGGTTGATTGTTGCGGTACAGTGGTGAGAGTCCATTGGTGGCTGGGGCCTTAATAGGAAAACCTAGGCAGCAATTTATAGCCGGGACAACCCTCACCCTTCTGGATGTGGTTTAGTGGAGGATTTAAATTTCTATCTAGTCCACCAAGCCTTAAGGGTCTTAGTCACCGAATCTATAATGAAAATTTTTAATTTACTGATTAAGGAAAGTTTTGTGCACTCTAAAAATTTATTTCTGTAACTCTTGCGTTAGAGTTAAAAAAAAAAAAAGTAGGTTGTCACTGTTTCTTCAAAAAATTAGTTTTGTTTCATCATGTCAGCTGGTCAATCCCATTTGAGATCTAAAATAACTAAAGGGTGTCCCAGAATTAACGCAAGATTTGAATTTGCCGCCATTTGTGCAGTAAAGTGGCAACCCTAAAAAAAAAAAAACAATTTGACAGCTGACAGTTTAGGGTTAATAAAAATGGAACGTTACACGATAGAACATCGTGTCTTTATTGTTGAACATTAACTCAAAAATAATGAAAGTTTGGCGGCGGAAGTTCGAAAATTTAATACAAAATATGGTCGGAATAGTGTTTTGACTTCATCAACTGTGAAGAGATTAATTGAAAAATTTAGGGAGACTGGATCAGTTGGAGACACTAAACACACTAATGCCAATATCGAAGCAGTAAGTGAGAGTGTTGTTGAAAATCCATAACAGTTCTTTGTGCCGAAATTGGATGATATTGATGTGGCCAATATGTGGTTTCAACAAGATGGTGCCACATGCCATACAGCCCATGAAACAATTCAAATACTGCATGAGACATTTCCAGGTCGTGTACTCTCTCGTTTCGGTGATCACAATTGGTCCCCTAGATCGTGTGATTTAACACCTTTAGATTTCGTTTTATGGGGTTATTTGAAGTCAAAGGTGTATGTCAACAAGCCCACATCCACCCGTGCATTAAAAGAGGAAATTCAACCACATTTATGCCAAATGGTCATGGAAAATTTCGACAAAAGAGTGCGTATGTGCCAGCAAAGTCGTGGCCGATGTGTTATTCCATAAATAACCCTATCCTATTTACTTTATAATTCAATAAAAAAATAACAAGAAAATACTAAAAGCTTTGTTTTCTATTTAAATCAAATCTTAGGTTAATTCTGGGACACACTTTATGATTGAAATGACATGATAGGAACAAATGATTTTTCTTGGTATTAATACTTTATACCATGTCCTTTTCAAAGTTTCAAATACGTAGACATTTGGTGTGATTATCAAGAGCTGTTTAGTTTATATTTCTAGTGTTGTATATTAAGCTATTCCGTTTTATATAAATGTTGCAAGGTTTTACCTTATCATATGTATAATTAATATTTATTAGAGGTGGATCTTGTCAGGGTCTCATAAATAATGTTTTTAAAAACCCAGTAAATTTCCTATTTTACTATTTATAGGAGTAGTTCAGTTTATTAAAAATTACTTTGTTCATTGTATAATATGTCTGAAATTAATATTTATATAAAAGATGTTTTTAGAGAGAAATAATTGCGATCAGTTTATTTTATTCTTTCCTAATTTTGATTTACCTTTTCAAACTAAAAAATTTTTTCATTATTATATAGGATCATTTATTTTTATTTTTTGATCATATAACCCTTTTCTTAGTCAGGAATTTATTATCTATTTTCTAAAAATTATTTTAAAATAGTTAAATTAAGAAAGGCTGGGCCTGGTATTTATAATATTTAAGAACCTGCTCATACATAAATTAAAGATGGTGCTCTTTAAAATTAAAAAGAATTCAGTCATCTTTTGCCTTTAATCAGCGATCACCGTTGAAGATTCATACAAATTTGGGGTGAATAAGATTTATCTGTTGATTTACACTGGAGTTAAACAATTGTATGTATTTACTCTTAATTATTCTTCTATGAAAATTTATTTTATCTATTAATAAAAGATTTCACTATTCAGATGTATGTTTTAGTGGATATTATTTAATTAGGCAACCCTCCAATTGTATAATGTATTATTAAGCTTTTGAAATTAGGTTTGGTGTAAGCATCTAACTTGAAATGTGGCTTTTTGATGAGCGACTATTTCATTAGATAAATCCTTGAAAATCTTTTTGAAACAGAAATGTCATTGTGTGTAGATTAGTTAGAGGAAATTGATTGACCGGAAGCTGACTATTAACGTTGTAGCAACCGCTAACTACATAAGATAAATCACCCTATACTCTATTGTATATATACGAGTATTGTAAATTAATTTAAACAAATGTAAATAACATAACCAAACCATAAGTCATTGTAAATGTTTTAAACAATAAAAAAAGACGCAGCTGCAAGTTAATTAGTTAGGGGCTGGAGACCCTTACCCAGGGCAGTTATCGGTGACCCAACCCAGGCCTGGGGCTGCCGAGAACAAAGCCCCACCACATACTGGGATCTCATTGGGTACAATAACGAGGCAGATGACTGGGTCTAACGAGCCACCGCTGACTATAAGTAGGGCCAGATCTCGGCCTGTAAATCATTCTCCCGACGACTCGCTAACTGTTGTCTTGCGGCTGCTCTGATGTTCAAGACTTGGCCTTCTCATTTATGAAAACCTCTCTTCCTAACCTCGCTATGTTTTAGTCCGGCCTTGTCAGACCCCACACTTTCCTAGTGGGATTACCTGCCTTCGTCTCGCTAAATCTAGCACCTCCTTGGGAGAGACCTCTCCCTCGCGGACAACGGTTGCCGTGGCCCTCCAAATTTACCAAGTAGTGTCTCCCACGACAATCCAGTCTGCCTCTCTCCGGTTCACACTCGCCTTTGGGATCCGGACGGATTTCGCCTACCCTCAGATACCGAGTGTGAATTCGTGGTCATTCCAAGACCATATAAACTACCTACACTACCTAACCTGTACCTCTTCTCCTGAACATAGTGTATTGTTGGGGCACATACCTATCAAATATGGAGTCAGATAGTAAGACCGTCATGAAACGATTGTCCAGGTCATAGCCTAATCAACCCTCACTTCGTCACCAGGGCTAGGGTAACTAGGCACCCCCCTTGTGACGACCCGACAAAAGTTTTTAGATTTTCGCTCTCTTGACAACGAAAAACGATAGTTACAAAATAAGTGGATCCTCGCATCGATTCATGACATTGTTGTATTTAATTTTGAAAAAGTGTTGAAGAAAAGGAATATTGAGATCTTTGGACACTGTTCAATTCGAGACATAAAACGGTACGTTGATTAAAAGGATTTTAGACTGCAAGGATTGGAATTTTGACAGAGGCTTATATTAAGGATGTGTCAGAGAATACTTTCTACAATAAAGAAACTTACTAGTGCTACGGCTACGTCCGGTCCGATGAGAAAATATATTTTAAAATAGATATATAAATAAAAATACATAAAACGTCTGAAAATATCTATCTATCTATTGATTCATATATATATATATGTTCACCTAGCTTATCCGGAGAACCACGTCTCTTAGTTCAAGTCGGATAAATAAAATAATTAATTTAATTTAATTTATTTTGAATTCCGTTTAATTATTCCAACTAATAGACTTGATTACTCTATCAAACGCTGAGCGTAAAGTTATAATCAAATAAAAATTATCAATATTGGTTTTATTTGATCTTGTCCCAAGTAATTATAGCCCAAACCTAAATGTGGTGTTGATCTATGGCAGGAATTCAGGCTGTAAAGTAGAATTTACAATAAGGTAAGTTTACATGTATTTAAAGTACATGAGTGAAAAATTAAATGAATTAAAAATAAAGTGTGTGATTACATTAAACTTATTAACTAAATATTATTATGTATTGTCTCACAATGCATCGCTGTCTTCATTGCGGGAGGTATATGGAGCCAGCTGCCCTCAATATGTTCCCTATATGTCCTGCTACTTCTAAAAAAGAGGACTTCACTCTCTCCCTTCAACCTTCTTCTCCAGAAGGGTGTTTTATCTTTTATCTCGCATTCCGGTACCGAAAAGGGGGTTTATGATGCCCCATTATGTATTACGTGCCCTCTGTCTTGGCCTATTTTCACCTCTGTGTTAAAACGGTGTTTTTCGTGCCTCCTTTGACGGAGCGAGTTTGTGAAACCCCCGCTGAGTGTATCCTCTCCCATGTGCATGTGTACTGTCCTGCATTGCTGGTCGGATAACTCGTCTCTCCAAACCCCTTTTGGTGCCCGCTGACAAATACTGTGGCTAATTATGTGTCAAGTAATACATATAACGGTAGACATGAGAAGTAAGGTTAGGTTAAAGTGAGAAATAAGGGTTAGTTATTTTGGAGGGGGGGGAGAAGAACGAGATAAATGCATGCATGAGGAATAAGAGGAAGTAGGAACATTTTTGCCTGGAAGTTTTGACATTTCTTCGTCCCTTCTTATTCTTATTCTTAAAGTATTTTTCATCATAACGTTTTTTAGAAACTGACACTTTTTACATATTTAAGTATTTCTATTAAGCATAATACTTTAATATCA
The DNA here is from genome assembly GCA_930367205.1 of Acanthosoma haemorrhoidale. Lineage (NCBI taxonomy): Eukaryota > Metazoa > Arthropoda > Insecta > Hemiptera > Acanthosomatidae > Acanthosoma > Acanthosoma haemorrhoidale. Next base: position 4,694,770 of record OV884011.1, read on the forward strand.
GAATTACATTCTGTTTCTTTACCCCCACTCCTAGTGGGAGCTGGGAGCTATGTGACCCCTAGTCAGCGTCACTTAATAATGTACCGCTTGGCATGAAAACTTGATAGTACTTAAAATCATCAAAACGTCAATCGTGTTTATTACATTGAAAAAGTTTAACAATTTATACAAAAATTCCAAAAATGGAAAAAATTACTGCCGGATTGTGGAATATTATTATTATAAAACAGTTTTATTGTCTACTTGACAACTGATAATTTCTTCTCTATGGAAACTGTGCTTTGGACAGCTCAGTTGTGGAAAGACGATCAAGCTGTTACATAATTTATGTCTTTTATTTTCGGAGGTTAATTGTTAGAAAACCCTGGTTGAACTCTCCGCCATCTTTCGGGTTGACACCAGGACCAGGGCACGTCTAGAACATTGTTTGATGACCTATGTGCTCGGAGTTAGTTACTGTCAGGTCTGGTAGGAAGTGAGTCGATTTATTTCTTTTCTCTAGTTCCTACCTCGTTGTTTACAACCTACTGCGGTGTGGCCGATCTCAGTATTTGGTTTCGATTGTACAGTTAATGAAGAACTTTTTGTCATGAAGATTCATCTGTGAGAAGATTCGACGAGTACAAGGAAACCCTTGTCAACCAATATCAGCATAACACTGGTCCCGTTCTTGTGTCACAGTCGTCTTTCCTGTCTGCAATCACAAAGTACTGATTTATTATTGTTTATGTTCACCATTGCCTCTAAATATTTTCTACTTCTATATTTAATTTATTTCTATGCTATATGTTATTCTTCATAAGCCGTGAGCGTCTGGGTTAAATGTGGTATGGCATTTTAATCTTGCCTGTTTCAATTTCGTCGCTCAGACACACAATTAACTTATCCTCGGTTCAAATAGTTATTTTGTGTTTGAACAATTATTGTAGAAAGTAGAAAAGATAGATGGAGATATATTCGGCGAAAAGAAAACAAAAAATACTGAGAGAGTCTTTCTTCTTGTTTTTTTTCTTCAAATCCCCTGACAAATGCAATCTCCAACGAGGTTGATCACTTGAGAGGAAGAAGGCTTAGTTGGCTATCTCATCACCGCTCCGGAAGGAAAACTCCCCTCCAAGATATATTTTTTACCCTTCCTGTCTGTCCACTTCCTCAATGTTCTAAATTATAGTTCTCTTCCGTATAACCCTTCAATATATAAAGGGTGTCTCAGAATTAACGCAAGATTTGATTTAAATAGAAAACACAGTTTTTAGTATTTTTGTTGTTATTTTTTGATTGAATTATAAAGTAAATAGGATAGGGTTATTTATGGAATAACACATCGGGCAAATGGCCTCCACGACTTTGCTGGCACATACGCATTCTTTTGTCTAAATTTTCCATGACCATTTGGCAGAAATGTGGTTGAATTTCCTCTTTTAATGCACGGGTGGATGTGGGCTTGTTGACATAAACCTTTGACTTCAAATAACCCCATAAAAAGAAATCTAAAGGTGTTAAATCACACGATCTAGGGTGCCAATTCTGATCACTCTTGAAAACTCTTCCCTGTGTATGGTCATTAGGCTTCAATTGTGTAAACTGAATTTCGTAGGCATGGAGACCCAGATCTTTAGTGAGTATACACTGTATGAGAGCTTCTTGCAATTCTTGTCTACGACGCCGAATTGATGTTCCTGGATTTTCAACAACACTCCCACGCACTGCTTCAATATTGACATTTGACATTGTTTTTGGACGACCAGTGTGTTTAGTGTCTCCAACTGATCCAGTCTCCCTAAATTTTTCAATTAATCTCTTCGCAATTGATGAAGTCAAAACACTATTCCGACCATATTTTGTATGAAATTTTCGAACTGCGGCCGCTTTTCATTATTTTTGAGATAATGTTCAACGATAAAGACAGGTTGTTCTATCGTGTAACTCTCCATTTTTAGTAACCCTAAACTGTCAGCTGTCAAATTTTTTTTTTTTTTTTTTTAGGGTTGCCAGCACTTTACTGCGCAAATGGCGGCAAATTCAAATCTTGCGCTAATTCTGGGACACCCTTTATTTTATATTTATAAATTACTATTCTCTCTTGTTATTAATATTATTGATGAGCTCTAAGCGTGACGATCTACATTAATTCAAGGTTTTTCGTCAATCGAAACAGCGAATCACGCTGATAAACGTTTGGTTCTAAATAAAATAACGGGAACTATGAAAATAAATTAAACGTAAATACATACTTCTTGAGATATCCAAGATGGAAGTCTATCAAAGAAGACTGGGATGTAGCCCTTTTAAATATTTTACGAGAGTCTTGCGAATGAGTTTCGTTTCCGATGTGCATACTCTTGATTTGAGTCTCAGTCCTGTCTCTATCATTTTTCTTGAGCTAATAGTTAATGATATAGTGCGGTCACAGACAACGACTAATCTACATTAACGATAAATATGCAATTTATTATAGTTTTGTTGACCTAACATTTGAACCCATGCCAATTGTGAATTGGGCGGAAGTCGATACCAAGCCGTTTCCGTTTTTTCGGCGGAAGATCCCCCCCCCCCCCAGTTGATCCCAGCTAAGCCGGGTCGTTAGGGTCGACCCAACCAGAGCTACACGTTCCAAGGCTCCAATGGAAAGGTTCGGCAATAATCCTCCGAACCAGATATTGCGTTCGTCTGGGTCTGGAGGATTTAAAGGATCCTAGGTAGGCATTCCAAAAACTACATTTCGTGGGGGGGGGGTATCTTTCAATATGTATTTTTGATTTTTCACGCGTACATTTATAGTTTATATGTGCACCTCATCCATTATTTAAATATCGTGCATTCTACATTGTTCGGGCTCATGTTCTGTACAAATCTATTAATTAATAAATTTTAAGGTAGTGAAGTTTTAAAATTTAGAAATGAAAAGGCTTATCACTTGCGAAAGTTATTATATTATCATAATAGCTTTTATAGGCAATTTATGTGATATTTAAATTTTTTATTAATAGTTTATTAATATTTTAAGATTTGTTTGTTTTCTTAATTGTTAAACATAATGTACCAACACTAATCATTTTAATTAAAGAAACAAAAGGCTTACGCGGAGACAATCAGTTTAGTTTATTTTAGATGAATTTTGAATGAAAAACTGATTTAAAATTTCTATGTGATTGATAAAAATAAATGCGATATAGACAGCAGTGTATTGTGAGTGAGCCCTGGGTAGTTCGTACGCAAGACTTAATTAAACGTGTCATAAATCGTAAGTCTCCATTGACAATCCCGTTTATTCGACAAAAAAAATGTCTCCTTACTATTCTTCAGTTCTCTTAACCAGGTGATAATGATTCAATATACTTTATTTTTACTTCAATTCAGTGTGGTTTCACCATGAGTTTAAAGCGTACCCATAAGTGTCTGTCCATTTGTGGAAAAAAATAAGATTATAAAAGCCGTGTGTCCAAGCCCTTTAATATTCCTCCATTTACACTCAGGTCAGTTTTAAAGAAGATCATTGCTTGAGTAACTTCAAGCAGTAAAATGAAACGGCGAAAAACCGGCGACTTCTCTGAACTTGAGCGATCACTTTGGTGGTTTTCTCTCTACCAATTGGGAGAGTGATGAGGGAAAAAATTGTGTAAAAAAAGACACAACATAAACAAAAAAAATAACAAGAACTTAGTTATTCTACATACATTTAGTTTGTTGTTTTGTATAATATTTATAGAACTTTAATAAAAACCGATAATTCCGTTAATTTGTGAATAACTTACCTTTATTTTAGAAACCAAATTGCAATCCGCCATTACAGAGAAGTAATTGTGATAAAATGTCTCACTCGTACTGTATTTATAATATCACCTATACTCTATTTAAAGTACTCAATCACGTGTATATGTAACAAAAAAGGAAACAGGGTTGAGTGGGAAATTCTGGATTGTAGGGACGCCTCGATTACGAGGTGTATAAACATATACGAGTACAAGCTTACAAGAATCCCCATAGTTCCCTGAAGAGGAAATGATGCATGCCATTTCCAGTTGACAGTTAGTAGACATTTTAAAAAAATAATTAAACAAGGAGAATATCAGTATTGGAACCTTAATAAAAAACATAATATAATGAAGAGATAGATTGTTAGAGGTGCGAAGGAACGGATAAAACTGGCCAGATACATAACTATAAGGTAACGGTTTAATTCCAGAACGCCACAATCTCCAAGGGGCATTGTAAGGATAGGTGACAATACGGATAGACAGAATTTATCCTTTTTCTAAGCTTCAATAATTCACCTGCTTGTCGGGTCGTCACGAGGGGGGTGCCTGGTTACCGTAGCCCTGGTGACGAAGTGAGGTTTGTTTGAGTTTATAACCTGGACAATTGCTTCATGACGGTCTTACTATCTGACTCCATATTTCTTTGATTATTTGAACAGCTGCTCATTTGCATAGCTGTTCGTCGATATATTCAATTAATCAACGATCTGGCAATAGTAAAGACTTGAAAAATCTTTATTAATAAAAACATCTGGCTCTGGGTAAGGCAGTTATAGTTACAGAGTATGGTATGGACTGTAGGCGAGAGCTTGAGGAAATCGGCTCAAAATCACTGTTCTACAGAGTTTAAATAGGACTGCTTGATTTTACTTCGAGTACAAATGGGGGGGGGGGTGAAGTTGTTCTGTTATATCGGTCGGCTGTAGGCTGCTACCTGGACACGGAGGTGCTTGGGTAAATACCTGAGGCAATGTTCGGGTCGGCATTGTCGTCAATTGTTTTATGATTACTTGTTTTCTTTACATCAAGCCGACTATTATTTGAGCCGTTTATTTTGAAAGTTATTGTTGGGTCGTCACGAGGGGGGTGCCTAGTTACCCTAGCCCTGGTGACGAAGTGAGCGTTGATTAGGCTATAACCTGGACAATCGTTTCATGACGGTCTTACTATCTGACTCCATATTTGATAGGTATGTCCCCTGACAATGCACTATGTTCAGGAAAAGAGGTATAGGGTAGGTAGTATAGCTAGTTTGTGTGGTCTTGGAATGACCACGAATTCACACTTGGTATCTGAGGGTAGGCGAAAACCGTCCGGATCCCAAAGGCGAGTGTGAACCGGAGAGAGGCAGACTGGATTGCCGTTACTAATAGCCGTTACTAATAACGGTTACTTAATAGTTTTAACGAATCACGTTCCTTTGCGACTCTAACATTGCGCAATATTCCTATTCTCCCTTTTTTAATTATATTTTTAAAATGTCTACTCTCTGTCAACTGGAAACGGGAGTATTTGTCACGGATCATTTCCTATGGAGGGAACTGTGGGGATTCTTGTAAGCTTATACTCGTATATGTTTCTATTGTAAATGGAGTATTGCAAATGGAGTAATTTTTCTAGTTCCTACCTCGTTGTTTACAACCTACTGCGGTATGGCCGATCTCAGTATTTGGTTTCGATTGTACAGTTAATGAAGAACTTTTTGTCATGAAGATTCATATGTGAGAAGATTCGATGAGTAACAAACCCTTGTCAACCAATATCAGCATAACACTGTTCCCGTTCTTGTGTCTCATATTTCTTTGTTGTCTGCAATTACGAAGTAATGACTTATTATTTGTTTATTTTTACCATTGCCTTCTTGAATCTTTCTTCTTGTTTTTTTTCTTTAAATCACCTGACAAATGCAAATTTTCAACGCCGAATCGATCAAAATCAATTGGTTTCTGTGCAAAATATCTGGAGATGGCATTTTGGACATCGTCCGAATTTTCAAATTTTTAGCGATCGGAAATAATGGGTATCGATGGCGCAATATCAAACGAGTATGGTGGGTGAGGCTGGAGATGAAAAATGGGTCCTTTATGATAATCCAAAAATCTCTCTCCGCATGAATCAGCACAGCTAAGCCAGGTTTACACTCCAAAAAGGTGCTTTTGTGTGTTTGGTGGAGTATTCGCGGGGTCGTTCATCGCTGATACCTGGAAAAACTGTGAATGCAGATCTTTACAGTGAACAATATGATCGAGTAAATCAATCTTTAATTGAAAAATGCCTAGGGATTGTCAATAAAAAAAAAGGTGTTATTCTTCAACACGATAATGCAAGACCCCACTGCGCCACACGAACCCTGGAAAAAATTAATGAATTGGGGTGGAAGGTATTGCCTCAGCCACCATACTCGCCTGATATCGGATTTCCGTTTATTCCGATCGCTACATTTTCTAAGTGGCAAAATATTTCAAAATTTGGATGATGTCCAAATCCAGATATTTTGCTCAGTAACCAATTGATTTTGATCGATTCGGCTTTGAAAATTTGCACACTAGATAGAAGGCAAAAGGTTACTGATCCCTTGAGAGGAAGAAGGCTTAGTTGCCCCCCCCCCCCAACATAAATTTATACTTAGGCGATATTATAAATGCAGTACGGATGAGACATTTTAACACAGTTTATTACCTCTCTGTAATGGCGGATTGCAATTATGATTATAAACGAAAAACAAATCGATTCACATCTATTGTATCATTTTCCTCTTCCTCCAGCAACCTAAGCGAATTGTATTTAATTAAAAATCTATAAAAGAAGGATTTAAAGTGAGAACAGCCATCTCTGAAATGATGCTATTTGTGAGAATCGACTAGTGCGTAGGAATAAGAACTTGGACGCAGAAGGTGCCACATAAGACACTTGTTAATACGTGTTTACGAGAATATAAATACCAGCCTAAGGGAATCTAATGGCATCCATTAATGGCTAATCAGTCATTTAATAACGATTAAATTAGAGGCCGCTACGGCATTGAGCAAGGTTATCATCTACGGGCTTCAGGCGTTCGATCTTTCATTCCGTTCCGATCTTTGAACACCACAATCCTATTTGAATCTAAGTCATTCCCACATCTTTAGATTGATGAAAAACTATCAGGGGCTGCTAAAAAGTTCAGTTAGTTACATTCACGAAAGTCCCGTATTATCTCTTCAGATAGATAAACAAATTTATTATGATAAAATTACAACCTGCCTTATTATGAAATAAGTGATTGTGATATCATTCATATCATATTTACAATTTTTCATTCACTCGCTCATTCATACAGTATTTACAAACAGCCCAGAGTCACACCCCTCGCATGCGAAAGAGGAAGTGGAGTCTTGGGAAGGCCCCCACCGTCAGCCGTGTCACCGGATACGAGCCAGTGGAGGCTGAACAAGAGCGTGAGAGCCACATACGCTCAGGACATGATTGGAGAAACTGGCCATTGCCAGGACTCCCCCCGTCACGTATTTATATAGCAGGTCACGAGGTAAATTATCACTTCAAGATATTTAATTTGATAAGGCTCGTTAATAGCCCGTATTGACATATAGACAGCTGATCAAGTGATTGAAATGTATACTTTTTTTAAGATTTACTTATCAGAGAATCAACGTCACGATGACAAGAGGCCGAGGAAAAAAACAAAACAAATATTCTCGATTGCCAACGGACGGAAGTGGCTTCTCGTCTTCTGAGGTTGAGTCATTGTGTGCTTGAATAATGGCACTACCCTGTCATCTTAAGTGCGGTTTTGTTTTTGCTTTTGTGAAATTTTTACTCGCAAATATTTCATGGACATCAAAGATCTTTGTTGTTCATTTCAAGGGTTTAGTTCTACGCTCTTCAGTTTGTCCTCTTGCTGCAATTTTATACCTCTTAGCAGTCTTTAGGATTTTTCTATATGAAACATCTGATACTCTGTTACCTATCCTGCAATACGGTCACTATATCAACAAATCGCAAATGGAAAATTAAAGACATTCAGGTTTCTGGTAATGATAAACAGTATTAATCAGCGTACGTGAATTAAAATATACACACGGTTGTGGTTGTTATCACAATGAACACATTGTGACTTTGATGCTTACGAACACGAGATGCAACTAACCTAAAAGCATTTAACAGATCCCATAACAAGGCCAAAATTAATGTATAAATGGCGATTTTGGTTAGTGTGGTAAAGCTGAAGTGGACTGTATAAATAAAACGACTCTTTCTTTTATAACTGCAGACATCAAACGCGTATATGTAACAAAAAAAGAAACAGGGTTGAGTGGGTAATGCTGGCTTGTATACATTTATTCCTAACACTTGTAGGGACGCCTCGATCACGAAGTGTATAAACAACCAATCGATGCCAATCCTTAGCGTATCTTCTTATATAAGGCTTCATAACAAATACTACCGCAAACAAAGTATGTGAGTGCCTTTGAGTTCCGAATTCAAATTTAGATTCGTACAAGAAGGTAGGGTCGCGTAAGCATCCGGCCTCCAAAGAGGTGACCTCAAAAGCGGACATTACATGATTAGTGTTAATGTCATTACCTTCATAAGTCTACTGATGTAAAATAATGTCATTCCAAATGATCCTGTAAGGTTACATATCTGAGCTGAAAATCTACTAACAGGCGACTAATAAGAGGCATTGTGTTTGTGAGGTTCAACGAATCGAAGAGTTTTTTATCCTTCACTGGTGAGTTTATTACTGATTTTATTTAGCACCGGTTAATTTCATTTAACGCGATATTTACCTTTCTCGTATTTATAGTTTTATTGTTTTTTTTTGGGTTGGAAGAATGCTTTTGATTTATTTAAAAAAAACAAAAAAACATGCTGGAAAATGGAGGATTGTATTTTTGTCATTAGTGAAAAATAATTTAGCTTATTTAATCTTAGTCCGTAAAATTTGTGTCTTTTTCTTGAGGCGTCCTTCAAACCCACTTTATGAATCGATAAATAAACTTGTTAATGCCCTGTGAACTTTCAGATGTTGCAACGTTGCGTTTGATCGGCTCATCTGGCTAATGAACCTATCGTTTCTCTTATCGTTTTTGAAAATTATACCCTGGCACATTTTCGTGCCTTCGCTTAAACGATAGCTTCCAGGCAGATGGCAAGATTTGAATTTCACCGCCATCGTTTAGACTACGCCTGAGGGTCTGAGTGAGCTCACATATGTGTGTGCCTATGGCAACTCTTATAAAGATCAATTTTCGAACATTCTAACGCTTTAAGGCCAGACGAACAGTACTTAACATGGAAGCACCCTGCGTGCAAAATAGACTTGACTTATGAAAACAAAAAATCGAGTATGATGCATCGTACAATCATAAGGTGAGCCCCCAAGGAGAAAGCATGTTTCAAAACATTGTAATAACTCAACCTCAATGATAATTAATTGTCCAAAGATCAACAGCTATGGCATTTTTTTGTTTTTAAATTTTTTTATATTATTTTTTTTTTTTCAAACAGGGAATTTTTTGAAGAATGGATAGACGTAGAAAGTCAAAGATCAATATCAAAAGATACACGATTTCACGTGAATTTTTATTAATACTTATTAAATTATTGTAAAAATCTCAGACACAAAACATAACCATTTCAAAAAATTTAAATAGCTATACTCCAAGATTTATTTGAAAAATTACAATTTGCTTGTAGCATTGTTAATTTGGATTTAATTATCCATCTATAGTTATGTGCAAATTACTAGCTATTAACAATGACCCATCACTTTTAAAGAAGTTAATAAATGAATGTAATGTATAATATAGATCATTATACCTTTGTACGAGCGCAAATCGCAATATAGGATAATCATAAATTGTATAAAATGTAGCCAAGCTACAGGAAATACATATAATGAGCTATTGTAAATAGATTCATTTGTAGAAACTATATTGAATTCTGTAATAATTTTGTAACAAGGGGATATGAAAAAAGTATGTATTCACGGTTTTAATAACGGTCCAATAATGGCCAACACATTACACGTATTATCAATTAGGTCGTCGAGTTCGCCAATTTCGTTCTATCCTTAATGTTTCCTTTTTAATTATAACCAATCGACCCTGCATTACTTTTTTATTAGTTTGTTTTAATTGTTAGTATATATGATGGATTGGTAAACTTTCTTTATATATAGAAATAAATAAATAATATATATTACAACGTACCTTTTTTATTAACTTGATTAAATCACTTAACCATTTCAACCTTCGTAAAATATTTATTAATATTAATCTTATCTATTGATTAGTTAAAACCTGGACCAAACACTACGCAGACTTTGATAACTACAAAATCTCTTACAAAAAAATGAAACAAACATTATTTACATATACAGACATCCACAAATATTCAGCAGAACACGCAGCACCACCTCTTCCTTCCTCCCGGCGTCTTCATCTCGAGTCCTCTCTCCCCTCTCAACTCTTCCACTCTTACGACGCCTGCTCACTATCAGCGCTCCTGTTGGCAGCCTTCCGAAACTCTATCCAACAAAACTTCCAGTGGTTCATCCCGTTTTAATCATGTGAGATAATGAGACCTCGATACATCTCGATATATATAATTATTAGCAATTAAAATAAACTTAATAACCATAGTTTTTTAATAATATGTTTTTATTTAATAAACCAAACAGAAATAGCTGCATTATATGATTATTTAAATACGTCATCTGGTTTTTAGCAAAAAAAAAATTGACCGAGGGGTTCAACTATAATTTATGAGATTTAGTTAATTTTGTTTTCTTTCTTCTTATGTACAAATAATCACAATCTAAGATGGCTTACAGAACATAGTTAATATGTTGTTTTATTTGATTGTAAACAGTTAACAATAAATTAAATTATAATTTATAAACAAACGTTATTATATAAACAGAATCTACCTACTGCTATCAAAGCAAGCATACCTAATAAGATAATACAATAATTATTTTTGGTCATTCGTCAACCTGTGACTAGATATAACTGCTACTTAATTGTATTAAGGAGTGTTACAATGCATTTGCGTAAATGCATGAAGTTATAATTGCTCTCTCAGTGAACATAATCATATGAGTCAACAGTTCACCTCTTATGAGAATTCGTGGATATGCTGACTAACTTTAGAGTGTTCATATTTAATTAAGTGAGTCCTGGCAATGCCCAGTTTCTCCAATCATGTCTTGAGCGTCTGTGGCTCTCGCCAGCCTCCACTGGCTCGTGACGGAGGAGCGTTGGGGACTTACCAACAAGACTCCTCTTCCTCTTTCGCATGACATGGGAGGTCTCTGGGCTGTTGTAAATGATAAATTGTAAATATGGCATGAATGAGAAAATTTATCTCAATTACTTATTGTCCAATAAGGCAGATTGTAATTTATCAGAAAAAAGATTTGATTATTTTTGTATTATGTAGTTATTATAGTAAGAGTGTTATGCTAGTAGCTATATTTATGTGTGAATGTTGATGAATATATGTTTCATTTTTATTTATTAAGCAGGTCATTTTGCTGGTTTGATTTACATTTACGTCATTTTCTGTTTTTAATTATTTATAAATATCTATCATTTTTTTAAATATTTTATTTCACTGCACTAAAAAATATATGTAGCTTGAGTCAAATTTCTGTAAAATAAATGCTTGTTGTTAAGAAACATAGTCCGAGGACAATAAAGGTATTATTACTATACAGGCTAAAGATTCATTGGGTTACTCCTGTTCGTTCTGGCTATAATTCTGTTTCTTTGATGGATTGTTTAATTTATTCTGAACAATATCGCTCCCACGAGCAAGCGTCGTATTATATGTCTTGTAAATACAATCACAATTTATCAAATCATGTTTTATTTATTTATTTTTTTTCTGCTAAAGTACCTTTGGAAGCTCTATTCTGAAGATATTCATACGCGATGGATTAGACTCCGTTATTCGGGGAAGTTATCTTCGTGCTCGTTGTTGGACTGGTCGTTGGTGGTGGCAGCATTAGGAGGTCCGATAAGGCGAGTGATAAATAAACGGGGAGACTTAAGCCCTAATGGACTTCTAGGGTCTAGGGACCATTATAGCAACTATACCATCTTACCCTCGCCTCTCTTCTAAAACTTATTCAATTCTTTTTAAATTTAATTCACTTTACTTCAGCTAATCAAAATAGTTTTCGCGGGACTGTTCCGAGTAACGATTACTTTCGACCTTCACCAATAATTTCACCTTCCTCTTCAATACTATAATCACTAAAGAACCTCTTGCTTTTCATATCCCACAAACCTGCCTACCTAGACCGGTTATATTTTTATGAACATGTAATTCATTTGAATGATGTTGAAAGTGAATAAATAGATATGTACATAAGCCGGAAGGAATGGCTTGTCATTGTCCGCGTAATTTTCTCGAACATGAATCAAATGGCAGTAGAAAAACTACTCGGTGTTTCCTACCAAAAATATTTGGCTTAATCAGTAATTAAATGTAAATAGCTAAAATATTAAACCTTAAAAAATTTTAACCTCGCAGCTTATACGAGTTAAGTAAATAATTTTAATGAAGATTCATATGAAATATGAAGATATTTTGTTCAGGGTTAACAATACGTAATATATATTATGCACATTGAATAATTAAGTAATTATGATAAATGACGTCTCTGAAGAGCAAAACTGTTTATTTTTTTATTAGTAATTACTACTTAGTAATTTCCCTCCACAAATTTTCCATCCCACAAATCAGCTTCCTGTTCTTTTCTTAGCCATGCCCAAAAATTTTTGCGACTCAAATCCTGTCAATTTTCGTGTCTTGCCAACTATTCCCATCTTTCCAGGTTTACCTGTTCCCTTATTCCCCTTCAATCTAACAATTCATTGTCCATCGCTTAATTATATTATTCAAAGAACTATGGGGACAGCTAAGATGTCTAACATCAAGCGTATCCAATCCTTTCAAGCATAGTAAATGCCCCTAATTACGCCAGCAATTAAACCCTTCATAACGATCTTAATATACCTTACATTCTTGAACTCATCCCTTCCAAGTTCATGAAATTCCATAGTAACCTATCCAACCATCCTAATCCCCTAGTACAGTCATTGCACTGCACCACTCATCCCTATAATCCTCCTCGGAGACTGAAACGGCAGTGGCCTCGTGACGGTGGGAGTCCTCCTGGCAATGGCTAGTTTCTTCAATCATGCCCTGAGCGTCTGTGGCTCTCGCGCTCTTCGTCAGTTTCCATTGGCTCGTATCCGAAGACACGGATGACGGAGGATCGCGGGGGACTTCCCAAGACTCTACTTCCTCTTTTGCATGCGAGTGAGGTGACAATCATGTGGATTTGGGAGGCCTCTGGGCTGTTTGTAAACATTGTATGAATGAGAATCACAATTATTTATTCCCTAATAAGTCTGATTGTAATTTGATCAAAATAAAGAAGTTTCAATATATAATAAACTTTATTCATTCTATATTTTAACATACTTCCTGCAACCTTTCTCGCTAATTTCTTTCCGGTAATAATTATTCGCATTGAATATTCTGCTGATTGTTCACTACAATCACACCTGCGCCACACAGGCCTGATATTATTTCACATCATAATAATTTATGCTATATGTTAATTTATTCATTTGTACCTTATCGTTATTCCAAGAATGTTTTGTCAATGAGCCATTCATTTGAGATATTCACTTCCGGAGAGTTCCGTAAAGCATCTCGGTATTTCTTCCACTATTTAGTGTAGTTTAGTTTTTGTTATTTTAAAACATAAACAAATAGTCAGGCTCCTAAATGCCGGACCCACTAACTTACGTTCTAACCTCCTCTCGTCCAATGTGGTTGAATACGTCGCCCTGAAACGTTTGAATGTATAACTTGGGATTTGGCTTACTGCTCGGTGGCAGTAGGTGTCACTTTGAAGGGGATAGCCGTGTCGATTTTCTACCTGCATGGAGGTTCGGCCTTGGTATGCCAACCATGAACCATTTACAGCCGCTGTTTGATAGTCAATTATTTATACCATCTTCAGGCTAACTCACATTGTAAATTACAGATATATATCTAGCTCAATGGGAATAATGAAGTAAGTACGTTTTAAATGAGGATTTGTTTACTTGTGAATATATCTATTTTACTGCATCAAGAAGAATTAAATTTGTTTTAAACTGTACATTGACATTTTTTTTAAACATTAGGGGGACCGGAAAGTAATGTCGTTTTTTTATTAAAAATAAATTTTGAACAAGTTTTTATTTTTAATCAATGATGTAATCACCCTCGTTATCAGCAACCTTTTGCCATCTAGTGTGACAATTTTCAATGCCTGATCGATTAAAATCAATTGGTTTCTGTGCAAAATATCTGGAGATGGCATTTTGGACATCGTCCAAATTTTCAAATTTTTAGCGATCGGAAATAATGGATATTGATGGCGCAATATCAAGCGAGTATGGTGGGTGAGGCTGGAGATGAAAAATGGGTCCTCTATGATAATCCAAAAATCTCTCTCCGCATGAATCGGCAAAGCTAAGCCAGGCTTGCACTCCAAAAAGGCGCTTTTGTGTGTTTGGTGGAGTATTCGCGGGGTCGTTCATCGCTGATACTTGGAAAAACTGTGAATGCAGATCTTTACAGTGAACAATATGATCGAGTAGGGATTGTCAATAAAAAAAAGGTGTTATTCTGCAACACGATAATGCAAGACCCCACTGCGCCACAAGAACCCTGGAAAAAATTAATGAATTGGGGTGGAAGGCATTGCCTCAGCCACCATACTCGCCAGATATCGGATTTTCATTTATTCCGATCGCTACATTTTCTAAGTGGCAAAATATTTCAAAATTTGGATGATGTCCAAATCCAGATATTTTGCTCGGTAACCAATTGATTTTGATCGATTCGGCATAGGAAATTTTCACACTAGATGGCAAAAGGTTGCTGATAACGAGGGTGATTACATCATTGATCAAAAACAAAAACTTGTTAAAAATTTATCTGTTTGAATTTAATGTAATGTAAAAACGACATTACTTTCCGGTCCCCCTAATATCTACTTATGTATGTATATTTTTTAATTTTCATTATTGGTTTCTATAGACATATAAAACAGCACAAATTTTTTATGTGTAAACTACAATTTTTGACAGTCCCCATAGCTTGGTGTAGTCAGCATACAGATTTCCAACGGCGGATACCCGGGTTCGCCCATGGATTTTTTTCATTGGGGCTAGGTTCAGTCGTGGTTAGCTCTGCTTCGTAAGGGAAAATGAGGAGTTGTTTGAATAAAAAGAGTAGCGAACCCCCTATTTCGAAAAGATAATTTAAACCTGAGAGGCTACAACGCCTCAGTGCCACCTCTGATTGCGGCAACAACCTTCGGTTGATTCCTACCTCTTCATTAGGTGTACGCCAGGGTTTTTTTTTTTGGTTTTTTATCACAATGTACAATTTTGTATATATATATGTAAGGCAATTATTGAAGGTGGGGTGAATAAACTGAAATCAGTTTCTCTGTAAACAAAGTAAGCAATTTTATTCACTATATATTATATTATAACAATTATTCATATTACTTACACAATCTTACCTTCAAACAAAGAAACGACAATTACAGCTTATAACTATCACCTCTCTATTTACATGCTCTGTTGCCTAACATAACCTTCTCTATATGCTGGCTGCTCCATCTGGTGGCAGCCAGTGGAAGCAGCGCGGCAAATTCAAATTAAAGAGAGAACACTTTCATTACATCTCCCCTCTCGAAGGTGAAAAATTTTTGTAAATTTTCAGTCTGGTGATATCGGAAGTAATTTTGCTATGTAAAAGAATCCAGTTTCTTGCTTTCCTCTTCCGGTTTTTATTTTATATATTGAATTTGATATCTTCTCTGTCATTTCAAAGGGGCCAATTTTTAATTTGTCTAGTTTTTTCCTGTTTAATTTGTTGCCATTTTCTGTATATACTGTATCTCCTGTGTTAAATTCCAAATGTTTTCTTGTTTTATCAAATATTTTCTTGTTATATTCATGAGACTTTTCTGTTCTTTCTAAGGCTAATTTACTGTCATTCATCCAGTTTTCTTTATTGTTTCCTTTTTTTAATTCTTCAGGTAAAATGCTTGTATCTGGGCCATCTAATAAATACTTGGGTGGTGGAGAACAGGTCGTCCCTTGTATTGTGAGGTCTGGAGACA
This sequence comes from Acanthosoma haemorrhoidale, assembly GCA_930367205.1. Taxonomy (NCBI): domain Eukaryota; kingdom Metazoa; phylum Arthropoda; class Insecta; order Hemiptera; family Acanthosomatidae; genus Acanthosoma; species Acanthosoma haemorrhoidale. Next base: position 4,710,739 of record OV884011.1, read on the forward strand.
AGATCAGGAATTGAATAGTTACCCTGATACCCTCCCTAGATACCCTGATGTCCTCCATAGGCTATGTCATAGCTTGGCAGTGTCCTCGTGTCCTACCCATCAGCAATAGTTCGATTGTTCCACGCCGTTCACAGATTGGATTGTTTTGGGTTATTCACCAGAGCGTGATGCGTCAGACAAGCGTGAATGGGAGTCAGCATGAAGAAACCCTACCCACCCACCAACCACGAAGAATGTATCCGTGTTATTATAAATAAATATATTCGTATTAGGCAAATATTATTTAAATATATAAATTTGTACAGTCGGTCTTAATTTTAAATTTTGAAAATAAACAAATTTATGCACTGGAACCACACGGAACCCTGAGATCATATTAAATGAAACGTTTACGATATAAACTATTATTCTATATTATTTGTACTTTTTATAAATGCCCTTATAAGTAAGAAAGTAAAATTATAGGAAATCTCGTCTTTCCTACATACATACAAATACTGCGGCAATTCCAAAACGGTATACTAATTAGGTCAAGAATTAGTATGTAAGTCAGTTTTAAGTTTAATCCAAAAGGTGAGCCCATAACCTTTATTAGTCAGTTCAGTCCAGTCATGTATAATGTATATCATTATACTTGTTTATTCATTATATAATTTTTATAAAATAACAAAACCTGTATACAATGTAGCGATGCTACCGTAAATACAAAAATAATTTGTAAATAGATTCACCTGAGGATCTATAATTTTATATAATTATCTGTAAATTTAGCCCCTTTGAATTGAATGAAAATATATGAAAGAAAAAAAAACAAAAACAAAAAACGGTATACTGATGAAAGTGGTCAGACACTTCATTCGAGCAGCGGAGTAACAGTGAGCTTCACGAGATCTTTGAGCTGCCTACGGTGGATGAATTCATTCAACGTAGACATATCAAATTTTTCGACTCACTACAGTACTATTGATTTTGATAGGTACTACAGTACTTGACAAACCCGGTGTTTAACACGATAACTCCTGCTCCGTTCCCCCATCGGTAGCAGGACGCTGTCGAGGCAGGAACGCTTTAGTCTTAGGTTTTAGTTTGTAGTTCCCTCATTGTAATCTGAAGGTGAGCCCCATCCCTCTTTTAATAAACAATATAAACAATTAATAATGATATACGATATGATGATAATGATATACCCAGCCACCAGTGGACTCTCACCACTATACCGCAACTATCAACCTCTACCGAGGCTTCCCACACTCCTTGATTCCCTCACACCACCTTCAAGCAGGTACTCCTAGTACAAGGATCCGCTCAACCCAAATATCCCTTTATTTTTCCCTCATCCTTAATCTTATAATTAGAGAGCTAAGGAAAAACAAAACAAAAAATGATAATGATATATGAATAAACAAGTTTAATGATGCACACTATACGTGACTGGACTGAACTGACTAATAAAGGTGACGGGGCTCACCTTTTTGATCAAATAAAAAACCTTAAAACTAACTTACGTACTAATTCTTAACCTAATTAGTTAATCGTTTTTGAATTGCCGCAGTATTTGTATATTAAACTAATATCTATTATCACGGGTCCTGTACAAATTGCATTGTAATTTTAACATTAAATAGAATATTGTTATTGTAATTCTACCCTCCTTCGAATGCATCTGCGCATGCAGCAATAGGAGAAATTTGTAATTATTTGTTCACTGAATTTTGTTCACATATTGTAAAAAATGATAAATAAAAGGGGTTATAAAATAAATAAATATTTTTTTTTTAAATTATAACTTAACTGTTATTTTAAAATTGAGACATTAGTACACTGGTATGTTTTAGCAATATCTTGTAATTGAGCAGCTCCACCTATCTTTTGAGTAAATGTTTCAGAACTCGTAGAAAATGACTTGACTAATATCAAACCCCCCCCCCCCCTCCCGTGGAAGAAAAATACTTTTCTTTTTTTTTTCCTAAGCTCTCTAGTTAGAATTTTAGGATGAGGGAGAAATATAAAATATTTAGGGTGATCGGGTCCTTGTACTAGGAGCACCTGCTTGAAGGTGGTGTGAGAGGAGTAAGGGGCGTGGGAAGCCACGGTGGAGGTTGATTGTTACGGTACAGTAGTGAGAGTCCACTGGTGGCTGAGCCTTGAGTCTTCTCTAGGCATGTAGTGCAGTCATAGTTAGTCTAATATCAGTGAGGGTGCCCGTTAGAGGCTAGTTGTTGGTGGGCCAAGCGCCGTGATGTCCACCATTCATGTCATGTCTCGGAAGAGAGGGTTTAGACTGTGCTTCATCGAGTCGAAGAACTTGATGTGACGTCGTCTGATGGCTTCGGTGATGGTGGGGAGCTCGAACTAGAGAAATAATTATTATTTGCATAATCTTTATTGTTTATAATTATCTCTTATCGAAGTATTTGAACCATTAGTCAATGAAATATTTTTGATAACGAATTAATTTAAAAAAAAAAAAATGACAATCCTGTGTGGATAAACTTTTCTAAAAAGGAGATGATCCAATGCGAATAATGACACATTCATCGGCGATGATATATGCAGTAGTATCTTGCACTTGCGTACTTTGGACCTGTTCAAATTGTTACCTATTTTAAACCTTAATTAGCCCTTTGGGTATTGGGATTTAAAAGGGAAAGCATTCCCTTCGTTGGCTTACAAAGCCTCTAATTAACACAGAATATTCTCCTGTCTTTTTCAATTTTCTCTCTCGACTCGGATTTACCAGTGGTAAATAAACTGGTGTTAGCATCGCTGGTTTTGCCATCGGCCTGTGCCGTGATGTGGATAACTAACTCACTATCATTGTAAGCCAGAAACATTAACACAAAGCACTCGAAGGTCATTAAATGATGTTTTACATGATGTTAATTTTGTCCAGTTTTCGTGGGAGTACTGATACCATCAAACAATGGGATTCGTGATCAAATTGCCACGTGGTTTATAATTCCTCAGGCGTGTTTTTATTTGTTATTATTTCGCGGGATTTTTACAATAGCTCCATCCGTTAATCGATTTTTTATTAATGAAAAAATAAATTATTTTTTTATTTGAAGCTTATACCTTTTATATTTTATTCAACATTCCATTGAAATGAAATCCCTCGTATGAATACAATACGAAGTATCATAAAGTATCACATCTGATACTTCTGATATCAATAATCGTATTCCAAAGCGTACATATTACTAATCAGAACGCCATATTTGATAATTTGATTATGATGTAATTGATTTGTTCATAATTATTCATCTGGCTGGCTTTTATTTTTAGTGCGTTTGGGAGGAAAAGTAGATCACACGCAAAATATCCCTACGTCGTATATTTCATGTCATATTTTTTTCTGCTCCTCTGCGTAATCCGCACTGTAACAATTCAATTTCGAAGTCATCTTGCGTGCGCAATACACAATATAAATGTACACAGACGAAGTAAATTCATTTGTATAATAATAACCATATGTTGTGCACAATGAAAACAAATGCAGGTAGAAACGAAATACTAAGAGAAGAAATTAACTAAAGTAAAGATGTAAGTTAGCGGGTCATTGCATTGCTTCTTTTTTTGTATAAATAATTGATTACAGTATAATCCCGAAATATACACCAATCATTTGTACGAAAAAATCCGTTATTTTTTTTTGACCCCTTGCAGACGGCTATTGTCAATTCCTTTGTATATTTCCTCCAACTGGTACATTTGAATTCCTTGCTTGCGCGAACCACTTTTTTAAGTTCTCTTCAAGTTGTGGGTAATCACCAGTCTTGGAGCGTTTTACTTTGCTGCTTGATGTCTGGGAAGTGATTTTGCCCTTGTTCTTCAGGATTGATGTGATCGTGGAACGAGGGACGTTTAAACGCTTGGATACGTCAATTTGCTTAAAGCCACTGGTCACGGCCTTTATGATTTGTCGTTTCTTTTTGATAGAGAGGCTAACTTTTTTCGGAGGCATGGTAACGTGTCACAACGATAATTAAAACGAGACTGAACTGTAGTAACGAAATAAAAGCTTAGTACAATTCCTAAAAATTTCCCTCTCTCCTCTCCTTATTTCCTTTCAGTAAAAAGAGTACGAATTACCTATGGGATTTCATAGAAAACATTTATCTCGCACTCATTCTGCTCTCTGGTCTCTCACTGTCCTCTTTCCCTTTCTTGAAACAGAACGAATTAACGAGGTTTTCAAGCTGGAAATACGTATTATAAGACGTGTAAAGTGACCTCGAGCATAAAAATAATACGAATTACCGAGGGTACTGAAATGCATTGTTTTTGTACCACTAACCTGGAAATACGAATAATCGGGACACGAAATATCGGGATTCCACTGCATTTAGATTTTAAATATTGTATATAATGAGCTGGTGTTATGTTATTTAATCTTATCATTAGTATGGTGAAGGCTAAACTGTAATAATATTTTTATATGAAGCTGTTTAAACCAATTTTAATTTCCAGAAACGAATGTGTTTCGCGAATATTTCATTCTTAAAGCCTTTTTTTTGTTTGGGCATTTATTTCTTAGTCTTATTTCAGAGTATAATTAGCAGACCTTGTGGAGGCTGTGGTTTTTCAGTTAGACAATTTCATTATTAATAAAAACCGCTGTGTAAATTTAGAAAATAAAAGATATTTAAAGCACCATATGCTGTCAAGCGGTGACATATCGCGTATGAATATTTATTTATTTCCGTCAGCTGTTTTTTTATAAATTTGTAAATACTTGGTTATTTGTTAGATTTACCGATCTGTCCGAATGCAAATTATCTCACAACTGGCTCAACTATAACTCAACTTATAAAAATAGGTCAACTACCAAGCGAAGGATTTGTGTTGAGTCACCCTTAATTGACTCCTTGATAAATCGTTTTAAATAAATGGTGGAAATTAGATCGACTTATAATCGCTTTGGTACATTTTCTTGGGTTTACTTTTCCAGAAAAAGAGCAACTGACTATTGCCAGTTTGTGAATTATCCGAAATTTGCAAACGCTGGAATTAATGTTACACCAGGACCGGCTGAATACTAACCTAATGAAATTTCGCTTTAGATTACCCTTGTAGCATTTCAACATTTACATGTTTCAATATGCATGAGCCGGAGAGAACAATGTCACAGCTGTAGTGTCGACATACATGCTACCAATTAAAGTGTTTTTGAGTTCTAGAATAAAAAATATAATATTTTATTTTCATACCATATTATAAAATATAAGCCTGGTGATGACTACACGACTGCGGAAAAAAAAAGATCAACGTGTTTGGGATGAAATTTACTCGATAAGAATAAGTGGTCTCGCCATTTTGTTTTTATTATTTGCGCGTATTAACTTTTTTTTTTTACATATAAATTGTCATTGTGATTTTTTTTTTAATGTATACTTATCCCGTTGTGGGTTTTGATTAATAAAATAAAAATGTGTTTTATTTCTCAAGATATTTCACTAAGTAGGCAATCACTTTCGATTTTTACCCATGAATGTTTGTTAATGATATTAGTTTTGCAAAAACGCTTGTTCTTGTACTAAAATATTATACTTTGAGTAGAGATTAAATTTATATATAATATAATATGTAAGCTTTTTTTTTTTTAAATTAATTATATCATTTTCCCCGACATACTCAGTTATTTAATGTTAAATACGTATGAGCGAGTGAATAAGTGGTAAGTAAATGAACAGTATACGAAAATAGTAGTGTATAGCTACATGACTATGTAAGGTTAATAAAAATTATAGCGTCTTTTATAAATTGTTTGATCTTAGAACATATATTTGCATTACCCTTTACAAAGTGTCCTCAAGCATAGGGTAAAAAGACAAAGTTAAATCTTAAATAGATTTTTAAGCTGCCAGAGTCAAGTGAAGTATTTTTTTATCAGACCAAAGCAGCAGAACGAAAGTAAAGTCGTTTACAAAGCGATTTCTTTCAAAATAAAAATTTTTCGAGATTGTAAAAAAACAAAAAGAAAAAAAACTCTATTTCAAAAATACAATAAAAGGTTATCCGTGTTTGAATCGGTGTGCTTAGAAACTTTCCCCTTGCTTCGAGGCTTGGAAAGGAAAAGTTTTCAGGACAAATGTTGCAAGGATTCTCTGAATACATTATTGGATAAAGAAAGGACTCAGGACCAAAAAGGAGGAAAGAGAGAGCCGAGAAACAATTCCTTTTTGAATCTACCGCGTAAGGGAGAGGCTCTACTTTTAATCACTGCCGTAATCCATCTGAAATTTGATTTGTTCTATCCTACATTTTTTTTTTTTTTCATTTTCCCTTGTTACAAAATTATTATATGTTACAATATAGATTCTACAAACGAATCTATTTACAATAGCTCATTATATTTCCTGTAGCTTGGCTACATTTTATACAATTTATGATTATCCTCCATTGGGATTTGCGCTTGTACAAAAGTATAATGATGTATATTATACATTCATTTATTGAACATCTTTAAAATTGTTGGGACACACCTTATGCATCATAGACTCAAAACTAATTTACATCTAACAATAAAAACTTAAACTATACCTTAAACTAATTTTTTCCGACAGTCTGTTGCCATCGATGTGGGAAGGGTGGTGTTAAACACTGGGTTTGCGAGGTGCTGCAACGAGTCTATTATACAATAACTCCAAGTTCGCTGATATGACTTTTCAGTTAAAATGTAATAACGGGAAGTGTGAGGGAAAATAAATAAATGTGGAAAAGTGTTGATATTTTGAGATCTCTCGTGTCCCAACCAAGACACTATTTACCATTTGAAATTGGGCATTTAATAAGTAATTGTTAATTGCTGTTAATTAGCACATAATTACGGATGAATTATTATATTAAAATTAACAATGCTACAAGCAAATTGTAATTTTTCAAATAAGTCTTGTAATATAGCTATCTCGCATCTTTAGTTATTGTTCTTTGACTTTCTACGTCTATCCATTCTTCAGAAAATTGCCTGTATAAAAAAAAATATAAACAATTTTAAAAACCAAAAAAAAAATAGCATTTATGTTGATCTTATAAATTAATTATAAGTTGAGTTATTACAATGTTTAGAAATATGTTTTCTCCTAACCTTTTTGCAAGAATCCATTTGGCATTATCTCCTTGGAGTTTCATGGCTTACTCTTCACAAAATATAGCCACGCTTCTTCTATCCCACCTAATCCTTGTTTATGACTAAATCCAAGGGGGAAATATCACGGGTTCGGACCACAGAAAAGCAAGCAGTGGAACCACACACTAAAACTTTCGTTGTTGTTCAGTGAACCACTTGTCAAAATACATATGTAGCTATTTTATGAGATAATCAATAAATCATTTGATGCGTAGCATTCATTGTGCATAATATAATATTATTAACACAGAGGTGAAGGGGAAGTTTGACGAAATATATTTCCATTTTAATTTATATTTTTTTAAATCATTTTTATTTTTTAATATTGTTCCAAAAATATTGTGTTGTTAATATTGTAACTACTTTTGCAACTATTAGCCAGCTAAAAAACATCGTGCCAGGGCCTTTAAGAAACTCTTTATTTAATCTTGGCCTGCATCTTAACCATTCCTTGGCATTGTTACTTAACCTTCTTCGTCATTCATTCCGTTATAGAATAAGTATACATACATATAGACGGGGTGCTATACATAGTTGTATACATATTGTAGCAAGAAGTCACTAAATGAAGATTGGAACTAGTGTCCAAAGATGCGACCAAAGACAATAGAATATGATGAGGTCAAGACCATACAACAGTCAGCGGTGGCCAGTTACCAACCTAACGGCGAAGAATTATCACGTCAGTGTAAGGGAGTATTTTGTATATTATTGAAATATATTGTTTATTTCCTTTCTGCAATAACCCTGCTGGAAAGTTATTTATTATGCTATGATTGGATTGAAATGTTAACATGCTAAAAAAGTTAAAAAAAAGTAAAATGTTAACAGTTGAATTAAATCAAAAAATATTTCGTTCCTTGGGACCTTATGTAGTCTTTGGAATGAACGTTAGTAATTGTGTCCTGTGAGGGTGGCGTTGTCCAAGCTGTTTTTCCATCGCGAACTTGTATTTTTGGGTTTTTTTTGATTGATGCGAAAATTATCCAGCTGCCTTCCAGCCACACCTAAATACGCTTTGTCCCGATGTTTACGTGTGACGATGTGCCGTGTCTGATCAATAAGCGGTTCGAGTACGTTTCTGCGTGCTTCAACCTCCAGTGATTATTTGAACAGCTGCTCATTTGCATAGCTGTTCGTCGATATATTCAATTAATCAACGATCTGGCAATAGTAAAGACTTGAAAAATCTTTATTTATAAAAACATCTGACTCTGCGTAAGGCAGTTATAGTTACAGAGTATGGTATGGACTGTAGGCGAGAGATTGAGGAAATCGGCTCAAAATCACTTCGAGTACAAATGGGGGGGGGGGGGTAAAGTTGTTCTGTTATATCGGTCGGCTGTAGCTACCTGGACACGGAGGTGCTTCGGTAAATACCTGAGGCAATGTTCGGGTCGGCATTGTCGTCAATTGTTTTATGATTAATTGTTTTCTTTACATCAAGCCGACTATCATTTGAGCCGTTTATTTTGAAAGTGACTGTCGGGTCGTCACGAGGGGGGTGCCTAGTTACCCTAGCCCTGGTGACGAAGTGGGGGTTGATTAGGCTATGACCTAGACAATTGTTTCATGACGGGTCTTACTATCTGACTCCATATTTGATAGGCATGTGCCCCGACAATGCACTATGTTCAGGAGAAGAGGTATAGGGTAGGTAGTTTGTATGGTCTTGGAATGAACACGAATTCACACTCGTTATCTGAGGGTAGGCGAAATCCGTCCGGATCCCTTATACATAACTATACGTAGACATGCAAATATTAAAACAGTTCGCATGATTTTTTTGTGCTTTAAAAATCCCTGCTTGATCGGATTGGTTGTTAATGACTTCGTGTCCGAGCAGTGTATATCCTATGTGTATTTATGTAAACAAAAAATTATAGTTATTTCATGTTTGAGCAGAAGTGCCATATCCTTGGATGTTTTGATGAGTAGATAAGATGTAATTTTACTGTGGGATTATAATTATATATCTATACTCCTTTATTGTGCTATAATTACAATCTGCCTTTTATAAGGCAATACGTATTAAGATAAATTCTCTCATACATACCATATTTACAGACAGCCCAGAGACCTCCCAAATCCACATGCGAAGAGAAAGCGGAGTCTTGGGAAGTCCCCCACGCTCCTCTGTCAGCCGCGTCACCGGATACTAGCCAGTGGAGGCTGACCAAGACCGCGAGAGCCACAGACGCTCAGGACATGATTGAAAAAACTGGCCATTGCCAGGACTCCCACTGTCACGCGCTTACAGCAGGTCACGAGGCCACTGCCGTTTCAGTCTCCGAGGAGGATTATAGGGATGAGTGGTGCAGTGCAATGACTGTGCTATTACAGTCATTAATTATAATTATATCCTTATTAATACAGGATTAGGGTGGTTGGAAAGGCTACTGTGGAGTTTCATAAACTTGGAAGGGATGAGTTCTAGAATGTAGGGTATATTAAGATCGTTATGAAGGGTTTTGTTGCTGACATAATAAGGGGCATTTACTATTGTTCTCAGGACTTTTGATTGAAAGGATTGGATACGCTTGATGTTCGACTTTTTCGCTGTCCCCCATAGCTCTATTCCGTATGTCCAGATTGGTTTAAGTATAACTTTGTACATTAGTAATTTATTTTCTATTGAGAGATGGGATGTCCTTTGAAGTAGTCTGTACAGTTGTCCAAAGCGTCTGTTTAGTTCTTGTCTTTTTAGTCTCGTATGTGGGTTCCAGGTCAGTCGTTTGTCAAGATGGAAGCCTAAGTACCGTACTGTCTCGGATACAGGGAGAGGAATAGAATTAAAATAAACTAGTGGACAAGTCTTGCGACAAAGGGTGAAGGTAATGTGGGAGCATTTTGCTTCATTAACTTTGATCCGCCATTGATTGCACCAATACTCGATCTCGTCAAGGTGTTTTTGAAGGTTATGGGATGCTATGTCGGGGTCTGGGTGGGATGACAAGACTGCAGTGTCATCTGCAAATGTGGCCAAGGAGGTATTAGGAGTAGAGGGGACATCAGCGGTATATAGGTTATAGAGGATGGGGCCCAGGACGCTGCCCTGTTGAACTCCTGCATTTATGGGATAGTAGTTAGAGTATTCTAAACCACAGCGGACTTGGAAGAAGGGGATTATAATAGAGGTCCAGACCATACAGCAGTCAGCGGTGGTCAGTTACCGACCTAACGGCGATCAAAGAATTATCACGTCAGTGGAAGGGAGTAAATGTTTCTGAAATACTACTCACGATTACCAACCGAAACGAAGAGTCGCAGAAAAAAAACTAAGTAAAACACAGACATCCGATGTGTGAAGACCACGACGCCACATATTATAATACCTTTTATACCCAATTCGAAAAACTCCAGACTTGCTGGTGCACATCATGAGTAGCTATTGGGGTAAATTTAACCTTAGGAACACTTGGGCTTTATATTTTGAAAATATCTCCTTAGGTGACATAAACAATATTATGCATAATAATAAACGGGTCGGGAGGTAGACGTTAAGGTTAATTGAGGTTTCTAATTAGTGCCGTGATAGATAAGAGAAGCTACAGGGCCTAAGGTCTGGAAGTGAAGCGAGAACTTACGTAACGGGGAGCGGTAACGGACGGGGCAACACGACTCACGCCTCAGGGCGACAACACTAAAGACCTCCCAGCCTATTGACGCTCTTCTCTGCTTATTTATTGTCATAATTTGATAACAACACAACCTCTGGCTCCAACCATTCCCCGGCCTCTGCAAACTCATTACTCATGTTTAACGTATTCAAGCACCGGTGTATCTGTGGCAACGAAAATCCTATTGTAGTTCAAACCGTTGGAGCTATCTACAATATAAATAGCTTCAAACATAATTTTCATAATATCATAATGTTACAGAATGTATTTTAAATGAGTCATTGCATTTATAAGTATTACCTTTGAAGCATATATTGCGATAAAATTACAATCTGCCTTATTGGGCAATAAGTAATTGCGATAGCTGATCATTCATGCCATATTTACAATTTGCATTCGCTAGCTCATTTATACAGTATTTACAAACAGCCCAGAGAGCTCGCAAAAGAGGAAGAGGAGTCTTGGGAAATCCTCCACGCTCCACCGTTAATCGCGTCACCGGATACGAACCAGTGGAGGCCGACCAAGAGCGCGAGAGCCACATTCGCTCAGGACATGATTGGAGAAACTGGCCATTGCCAGGACTCCCACTGTCACGCATTTATAGCAGGTCACGAGGCCACTGCCGTTTTAGTCTCCGAGGAGGATTATAGGGATGAGTGGTGCAGTGCAATGACTGTGCTACGGGATTAGGGTGGTTGGATAGGTTACTATGGCATTTCATGAACTTGGCGTGGGAGAAAACTTTTGGCAGAAGTGAGACACTAGCCATTTCACTTTTTCATTATGTCTGGTGTTTAAGCCATTAATGGCTCAAATTTTATTTCCTTGAATCCATTTGTAATTCAGAATGTGATTAGTACACATATTGGAATTCCTTAATAAGTTTTTGGTCACAAATAAAAACTAACGTGGGAAGTAGCTATTCTTTACAAAAATAGAAATTTATTTACAAAAAAAAACATTTGCTGTCAAACGAAGACGTATTGTATATGAATATTCATTTTCTCGATAGCGTGCTCAGAAATGTGAAAGTTTTTTTGTTTTTTTTGGAACGTTTTTAGCCGATTGCATTAATAAATAAATTACTCAATGCTCCTGGTGAACCTCTTAATAGATAAATATGAGTTAAATACAGCAGTCGTTTATTGGATATCAGGGAAAGGAAAACATTCCCCCCCCCTAAACCCATTTAATTATAAAATGGTTAACAATTTGCAAATTACAAATTTCTCCTCTTTCTGCGATGCGTTGATGCATTCGAAGGAGGTTGGGTTACATAACAATAAACAGATAGTCGTTAAAATTTCAATGCAATAAAAAATGCAATGTATAGATACTGGGTGATGGGGCTCACCTTCTGTTTACAATTTGGGAGAAACTTACAAACTAAAACCTACAACTATAACCTAAGACTAAAGCTTTCCTGCCGCGACAGCGTCCTGCCATCGATGGGGGAACGGAGCGGGGGTTATCGTGTTAAACACCGGGTTTGTCAAGTACTGTAGGAAGTCGAAAAATTTGATATGTCTACGTTGAATTAATTCATCCACCGTAGGCAGCTCAAAGATCTCGTGAAGCTCACTGTTGCTCCGCTGCTCGAATGAAGTACTTTTACTCTGACCACTTTCATCAGGATACCGTTTTGGAATTTCTGGAGTAACCGAGCTGTCGTATACGTCAGATAACGACAAAGCGGTGCAGCATACAGCAGAGAAGGTCTGAGTACACTCTTATAGATCAGTAGCTTGAGACGCAGTGATAGATTGGGGGGAGCCAATAAATGCGTAAGCCGGTGCGAGTTTGCTTCAACTTCCTCGCAAAATGGCCACTAAAACGAAGGTGACGGTCCATTTTAATGCCTAGATATACTAGACTGTTATCTGCTGTTAAAAACGAATAAAGGCAGCTTGATAATTTATAGAATCAACTCAATCCTCTGGACTAAATAGAGAAGTAAAAACAAAGATCTAACACGCCTTTGTGGGAAGTGGTCAGTGGTACGCACTCGTCGTATAAAAGAAGCTGATTGCCAAGAAAATAGATTTTCGGAGGAGCACTTTTGGGATAATCCCAAACACAGGTGTCAGAACCAAAGCAGGTACCATCAAAATATTGTGAATCCTAACGATTGAAATGGAATGGACACCTAATGGAGTTGGGAAGAGAATTCTGACCCAAGAAAATACGCAATTTCACTCCAAAAGGAAGAAAAAAGCGGAACAGACGAAGAAAATTATTGGTAGAAGACATGGAAGAATGGATTGGCTGTTTAAATGAAGTGGTTGCTGGTTTGAGCAGATGGACATATTTATCAAGCCAATAAGTATGCCGCCTGGCCACCTAATTTTCTTAAATGCTAATATTGATATACTACTCCGCGTTTTCTACCAAAAGTATTCCGTTTAATTTAGTAAACCACCTCAAGTTTGCTTTTGTAAATATTACAAAAAAATCTTAAATAAATAAACCTCGTAATATGTAGTTATATTTCTCTGATTTTAGAAGTTTTATATAGAAATTTTATTCAGGGTTAAAAGAGTTTCTTTATCAGTGATTCAAAAAAAAAAAAATTAGTTACCTTAGCGAGTTTCTGGCTTATTCTCCCATTTCTCAAAATAATATTTAATAGGTTATATAAATAATCCACTTAAATTAATTCTGTAATTATGATAAATGAGAAACAATACATACATGCCTTATTGCTATTATTAAATATTTATTTATTTTTTATTAATTGCATACATTGCCTATTTTAGTATAACCTGCAACCACTCATGCTTGGTAATAATTCCTTTATTTTCCTTACAATTGTCAAATTTGTGCTTACATTCCCAACTTTTTATTATTATTGTTAGTTCTTTCGTAAAGAAATTTCATTTGACCAACTCTTTAACTCACTAAATCATCTCAGCAATCATGGTGCTGCTACCTATTGAGAAATACCAGCCACTACCTCAAGTCCTAAGGTTATCTGTACCTTACCCTTTGGACAGGCAACTGAGAGACTAGCCAAGGGGCTTAGCACGAGGTCGGAGTAAGCAGACTCCTTTGGTTCTACTTGATCCTCCATGATTTAACCAACCACCAAATATTACCATGTAATGTATCCTTATAAACCTTATTGAACCAGGATCTAGATTCACCCCACCACTTTAGGGGGAAGGCCCTTAAGTCATCAGCCTACAGCTTCATAGTTTGCACCACCGCCCAACATTCCTTCTGCACTATGTATTTTTTTTTAAATTTGTTTAATACCAATAGGCGAAATTTTCTTTACTGACATACTAAACTAATATTGTGCCATGCTTTTATCTATTATCCCCCGTCTACCAGAACCATGTTTATGTTATACCTCTGTTCATTATGTTTTTTTGTTTAAATTGCTAAATATGTTAGTTTATTGCAGTCACCTCATGAACGCAGGTCCATTATTATTTATCATTAGCGTAATTTTTGTATTATATTTTGATCTTTATTGTCATCTACAATACTACACCTTTGTATATTTTTGGTATTGTTAAGGGACAATCTTTCGGAGTGAATTTTTTTTTTTTTTACCCGTTTCAAATTGTAGCACCGGTGAAAATTATAATTTCGTTTCCTTCTTCACTTTATTTTGTAATTCAAGGCTTAGATTCGTTTGTAGAATCTATATTTTGCAACTAGGGTATATGGGGGGAAAAAAATCAATATAATTTCGGGGTGTATGTAATCTAAGTTATAAGGTCCCTTTTAGAAGAAACCTCTATAAGCTGACAACCCACATCTGAGCAGGCCTCAGCTACTCATCCAATTCGACGGGACAATTACTGACCACTAAATCTCGACGGAGGCCACATATGGCCGCTGCTTACCAAACCGCCAAGAGGTGATTCACTCCCGGTGGATTACCAAATTTGGAAATATATAATGTAGGCAATTTTATTAGAAAGAGGTCAATTGGAAGTTATGTTCTTTTTTTCTCATCGTGAGGTTCGTTTCAAAACCTTGTACGAGTCTGTGACTTTAACATCTGTCTTATTGAATAAATCAACGGTTTATTATCGTTAATAAATCTTATAAAAACTCCGTGTTTAAAGTCGTTTTTAGAGTAAATTTTTTTATACTCAGTACTTATTTATAATAAGCCGACCTCGTTTGGACATATGGACTTAACACTGACCTCATAATGCCTTAAACGGTCTAGGAAACGTTGGATTGACGTCTAAAATAATTAAAATAAAATATCTTCACATTTAGCTTGAACAATATGTGTGAGTACTCGCTGGATGTCCTTTGCGTTCATGTCAAGCATGCCGTTTCATCGTATTTATAGCACATGCCCTGCAAAAAAAATCAAAGTAAGAGTCTTTTATCAGAAAATTGAAAAAAAATTATTGGGATGTCTGGAGGCCATTTTCTTCTCTCCTTTGCCATTGGTAATATAATCTTAGCAAGGTTATTCCTAGTCCTTGAATCGATTAGTAACTAAAATATCCGGCTGATCTGATATGACGCCCAGCTGATTGCTCAAATCAGTTTATTAAAGAGACCACGCCCCGAAATGTGCCTTCGCGATCGTCAGGTTATTAATAATTAATTAGCATTCTCTGCGGTGGAACTTTCATATCTGAGTATCCGAGTGGCATGATAATAGCGAAGGCTGTGCCAATCACTGCAATATTCATGAGCCGCTTTCATTCATACGAATGGGGCGTCTGATCAAGTAGCTCTTTGCTGGCCGCCTCAATCTCTACTGCCCTCATTTCAAGATTTTCTCTGCCAATTTGGATTCCGTTGTTTTTAAAAACCTAAAAAAAACTTTTAAAGGATACCGGTTTAAAACAAATACATAACTAGTGACTAGGAGCTTGATTCAAACCCGGGACCATCGGATTTCCGCTTAAGTACCCGTTCTTTCTAAGCCTATCCCGTATGTGGTCACATAACCTAAAAATATCAAAACACATTAAAAAAAACTGTGGATTATACAATTTTAAACTTAGCGCGCCCATGAGTCATGCTGGAATTTCCACTTAAACTGACGACGTTAAAATCTAATACCTTAAAATGGTTCAAGAAATAGTTTGTAATACTGTGTTACAGAAGCCTTTTGATAGAAAACCACCTACGAGGCAAGTTTTAAAATATCCACAACTTTTCACTCATAGGGGAAAGTTGGAAGCAAGTGATTCCGTAACGGTGGAAAAACAATTTATATTTATAAACCAAATGTAAGATGAAATATGTATAATCTTTAAACAATAAAGCAAGGACTGGAAAATACATCTAAGCATTATCATGGAATCTATGTGAGCGAGGTTGACTCAACTATACTGAGTAAAGTTTTTACCAAGCAAGGTTTGGTAAAAAACATCTAGAAACTAACCCCAGCGCTTCCGGCAGCTTCGCAAGGTCTTCATCAAGTGAGCGCTTAGGTGTCTGATTTGCGACACACCGACATTTGTGGGTCTTGCCAACCCTTACCTTATCGATGGGCAACTGATCCCAACTTCTATTTTCATAAATAGTAGTGACGTGAAGCGGCTCCAGTTAAGATTCAGTCCTAAATGGCAAGAACATAGGGGCGTCAAAAACTAAACAAATAATAGGTTGTAACAAAAGTCCTTGCGCATATAACTATAGTTTATGTCAAAAATTAATATACGTACGGTGGGATTTGAAGCCCTTAATGTACGTATGTTCCCTTCGGGTGGTCATATTCGAACCCTGGGTTCGCAAAAATGTTACAGTCTTCATCGAACACAGTCAGGACATAAACTATAATGCTATTACGATATAATTTACTATTACAGAAACTCTCGAATCATGTCCTGAGCGTATGTGGCTCTCGCGCTGTTGGTCAGCCTCCACTGCCTCGTATCCGGTGACGCTGCTGACGGAGGAGCGTGGTGGAATTCCCAAGACTCCGCTTCCTCTTTCGCATGCAAGGAAGGTGACAACCATGTGGATTTGGGAGGCCTCTGGGCTGTTTGTAAATACACTATGAATGAGCTAGTGAATGAACAATTGTAAATATGGTATGAATGAGAACATTTATCACAATTACTTATATCTTAATAAGGCAGATTGTAATTTTAGCACAATAAAGAAGTTTCAATAATTAAAAAAAAAATTACAATACCTAATTTTTTTGGAGTTAAAATTCAAAATTACGACGGGCAGACTACGATAGTAAAAAGAAAATAAGTGTGGTTACCTTGGAATTGTGTTTCGAACTTGACAGTAATTCATCATCATCGACGATTGAAGGGTGACCTGTTCGAGAAGAGCATTGAAATATTTGAACCCAAGCGCTCCCTTTACTTTCCACATAACAAATTTATTTTGTCAGTATCGTATTAAAAGAAGGCATAATCATTAATTTTATCTTCAGGCATTCTCGTTTTATTGTAGTGAGGTTAGCAAGAAATCAATTTCGGTTTTCTACTTCAGTCAAATATCTTCCATTCTGTTCGATGACCTTTTGCCATCTGTCTGGTAACTGCATGATCCCGCGCTCATAGAACTTCTGGTCCTTATCAGCAAAAAACTCAACCAAGTGCGATTTGAGATCATAGTTATTACTCAACTTTTTACCATTTAAGAAGTTTTGTAAACTTCGAAATAAATGATAATCCGATGGTGCGAGGTCGGGGCATGTATGGGGGATGCGATATCACTTCCCAACCAAGCTCCAATAGTTTTGTACGTGTTGCTAAAGATGTGTGAGGCCTCGCATTGTCGTGGCGGAACCCAAATATCGAGCTTCTTAACAAGTCCAAGACGTCTTACATGATTTTCAAATGTTGTGTGTGATGCATTGAACTGTTTTGCGTTGTCATCATCAACTTTAGAAGGTTGACCAGAACGTTGGTCATCTTTCAGTGAAAAATCTGAAAATAAAAAAGTAAAATGTGTCGAAAATGTTTATTTTTGCACTCCATGTTAAAACTGACAGTTGTAAACAAAATTACATGGAATGCCTTTCTATAGCAACCTAAAGGTATCGACTACCAAATCTCAAAAGAGAAAAAATCTAACATTGACAAAAGAATTACGAAACAAACATAACGCTAACTGCTGCTACAAACCGAAATCACTTTCTTGCCAACCCAATATAATCATAAATGATAATATAATTATAAATTATATTGACGGTTAGGTTGCAATGGTATACAAAGAAAAGAGTTTTCATGTTATTCTAAAGGCAGTGGTGTTTTCATTTTCCTTCGGTAACGACTTAGTACTTCGAAAATGTACTGTTTATTCGTCGGTCTCCTTCCGTTAGATAATGGCTAATTTATTAACACGGGGGAAACTCTCCTTAAGTTTCATTTATAAATATTATAAGTGATTTCATAAGAGAACGTTCTTGCTTAGAAAGTACAAATTACCTCATTGGCAAAGGCTATATAGATTTTAAATATATAAATTGTATATATTATTTTAGTTATACTAGAGTTTATGTTTAATATAATAAGATAGTTTATTTATTAAGATAGGTTTTTTTTTTAATAAATTGCCTAACTATACACAAGGTTTTATTAGGCTATGTACAACCAAATTTGTTTGCAATTTTATATAATTTGCACGTAAAATACATTTTTATCTATCTATTTTGGAATGTATTACAGTAACGAAAATGTTCTTTCAAAGGCTGAAAATACTTTTGGAAAGTGAGCCATGCTTGGAATATACACTTTTTCATCAGGTTTTCTTTTTTATAATTATGCACCACCCACTCTCCCTAACCTGTCCCGGAGTACTACGTGTTGGACCAGTCTGGATTCTGTGAGGTCGGTCGTCGCAATATTTATCCCCTTCGATTTCGGCCACTTTTACCGACCCAATTTTATTTTCGGGCATTAAGCATGTTATATTTTCTCATACATATTCGTAGCTCTACTGTCAGTCGTGAGCGTTAATTATTATTGAAAAAAAACTACGATTCGTTCCATGTACGTGCCCGTAGAACGCAGTGGTCGCTTCCCATCGGTGCTTATCCAGCTGGAGAGTTTTCGTTGTCACGAACTTTGATCCTCGTTGGATAATAAGAACGGCGTAGCAACACGAGCACGTACATTCACGAGCGACATGCACGAGCGCCAATCCTGGAGAAACCTGGCGGAATTTGATTTAAGCAATTAAGCAAGTGGCACTTTCCCCATTCAATTCAAAATTATTACTTTTACATTTCTTATTAATAATAATTATCAATGTGTATTATATATATATATATCACGGAGATAATTATACTTTTTTAAACTCAACTTACTTGATATAAATGTAATATTTATGGTATATTCGATATTAATCTTATTATTTTTTTTATCAGATTCTCCCTCAGGACTGAATGAAAAAAGACTCATTCACGAAACCAGATGCTTTCCAATGATAAATCCAATCTGATGTGAGTAATTAGAAATTTCAATACTTTTTATTATTTTGATAATCTTTTGAGAAAAAAAACTGTTTGGGATCTATTAATGTGTACTTAGTTCAACTTAAAAATGTTAAAGGTGTGATTTAATTTATAATTTGGTAATATTCTACACTTACACACAACTTTATATTTATGCGACATTTCACTCAGTCTGACTTAATATTTTTTTAACGGCAGTGGCCTCGTGACCTGCTATAAACGCGTGACAGCGGTGGTCCTGGCAATGGCCAATTACTCCAATCATGTCCTGAGCATCTGTGGCTCTCGCGTTCTTGGTCAGCCTCCACTGGCTAGTATCCGGTGACGCGACTGTCGGAGAAGCGTGGGGGACTTCCCAAGACCACGTTTTCTCTTCGCATGTGGATTTGGGAGGTCTCTGGGCTGTTTGTAAATATTGTATGAATGAACGAGTGAATGATGAATTGTAAATATGGTATGGATGAGAGCGTTCATCTTAATTATTTATTGCCTTATAAAAGGCAGATTGTAATTATAGCCCAATAAAGAGTAAAAGATAATAAAAAAAAAAAAAAAATTGGTTTTAAATTTACAAATAGGTAGTTTATAAAATAGTATTCAATGATTATATTTGGGGATGCACTTAATATTTCGGCCTTAGGACGAAGGAATTTGTGTTTTTGTTTGGAATATTAAAGTAGGTTCGGTCTTTTTAGTTTTAAGAGATCAACAGTAATGTTGAATGAACTGAACAACTTTTCATTATGATAAAATTACAATCTGCCTTATTGGGCAATAAGTAATTGTGATAAATGTTCTCATTCATACCATATTTACAAACACCCCAGGGACCTTCCAAAAATCCACATGGGTGTCTATGCTATGCGAAATAGGGAGCGGAGTCTTGGGAAGTCCCCCACGCTCCTTTGTAAGCCGCGTCGCCGGATACGAGCCAGTGGAGGCTGACCAACAGCGCGAGAGTCACATACGCTCAGGACATCATTGGAGAAACTGGCCATTGCCAGGACTCCCACTGTCACGCGATTATAGCAGGTCACGAGGCCACTGCCGTTTCAGTCTCCGAGGAGGATTATAGGGATGAGTGGTGCAGTGCAATGACTGTGCTACGGGGTTAGGGTGTTTGGGTAGGTTACTATGGAATTTCATGAGCTTGGAACGGATGAGTTCGAGAATGTAAGGTATATTAAGACCGTTATGAAGGGTTTTGTTGCTGACGTAATAAGGGGCATTTACTATTGTTCTCAGGACTTTTGATTGAATGGATTGGATACGCTTGATAGTCGAATTTTTTGCTGTCCCCCATAACTCTATTCCGTATGTCCAGATTGGTATAAGTATAACTTTGTAGATTAGTAATTTATTTTCTATTGAGAGATGGTTGTCCTTCGAAGTAGTCTGTACAGTTGTCCAAAGCGTCTGTTTAGTTCTTGTCTTCTTAGCCTCGTATGTGGGTTCCAGGTCAGCCGTTTGTCGAGATGGAAGCCTAAGTACCGCAACATTATTGTTGTAAAATAAAACAACTTCCGAAAACGTTCCGGTTGAAAAAAATAACAAAATTTGTGGAAAGTGAGAAGGTGTTTTCTTGCTTAATATAAATTATTAATAGGCACCACAGCATTAATAATATGAAATGTGGGTAGGTAGTCATTTCAATATGTTTTATCGGATACCACTATTTATTTTAGAAAATTGAAAATTATTTCTTGTAGAAGAAAACAATAAATGCTATAAAATTTGCCAAACTTGGAAAAGCTCACTTTGGAAAACTGTTGAATTGAGAAAACGTTTTGCTTAAACAGTTGAAAATTTGGTTGTTCGCGTTTATCATATTGGTCTTAGGCTGAAAAATCACTCCTTCACGGTTGCTTTAGACGAAAACAGAAATAATTTCGACCTTATTTCGCGTTTTTTTGCGAAGTCACTTCTGACACTGGTCAGAGGTCGAAAATTTCGATTCATCATTAGGCGTCAACCATATAAAACATCGATTTGATACTGACTTGAATATTACGGTAGTAGATTGACGGGACTAGTAATCTAATGCAGTTTTTAAAAGTATTTTTTTTGTTTTCATTTAATTTATTATGAAATTAATTAATGTATGTCTCCCTTTTTCGTTGAGGCTGTAGGATGAATTGATTTTTTTGGCACTTGTTGGTTTTTGTACCCCCCCCCCCCTTCCCGGGTGGAACTAACCAAACTATTCTAATAAACGTGATACCAAATGAACAGATGTGCTCACTTAATACACTCGAGCGTTTGATCATTGTTTACATCCGGTGATGTTGATTAAATCATGGGATATTGGAGATAAAACCCATCGATAAAACTTAACACTTGTGCCTTTTGGTTAAAAGATCATAATTATGTTCGAGATGCTGCATAATTTAGGGATAGTACATAAAGTGAGAGGGTGCTCCAATGGAGACGATATTTCATCGGTAGGCTTAGATGGAGGTGTTTTAACACATCATTTAAAAACGAGGAAATGAACAATCCCAACCTTAGAAGGTTAGAAATTAAGCCTTTTTTTTTTTTTAATACTTAGATTATAAATTAATATGGACAAATACATGATTAAACTGAGGGTTCCTCCTTCTACTTCATAATATATGCATTTAAAGGAGTTCTTACCCTAAAAACTAATATGATCTTTTTATTGTTAAAACTTATATAAATGCAAACAGGACGGAGTGATGGGGTTCACCTTCGGATTACAATAAGGGACTGTGTAATCCTTAATATGCGTTTTATTAATAACTTTAGAATGTTTTAAGAATGAAATTATGATAATAATTGTTTTTATTTTACAGACATTTAATTTGTGTTTACTATTAAAAAAATATATATATATTTTTTAAATATGTTCTAAAGTGTGACAGTTGGTAACACTGGATGAGAGAGCTAGATAGTATTTATATGGCAGTATTAATTCGACTCTGTGATAAAATAGTAATTTTTATTTTCCTTGTCAATGACGATAAATAACCTTAGAAGTTATCGTACTTCCGTTAAATGACAATTTTAATCGCATCGAAATGATAATAACCATTAATAACATTAGCCATAATTTATTTCTTGGTCTAGGCAAGAGTTTTGCTTGAATCCCTGTAGCGTACTAAATGGATTGTTACGGACTTGCTATCGTCATGGGTTCCGTTATCTCTGTCGTAAAACCCTCGCTGTGCCCGTTCTTGTCCCTCAGGTGGAAACGGTGAAGTACGATGCGGTAATAATTCACGCCCTGCCTGGCTTTTGTGCTTTCTAGATCCGACCCCGGTCGGTGTAGTTAAGGGAAATTTCAGCCACTCAGTAAAGTTTTAAACGAGTTAACAAGTCTACGAGGAGAGCATTTCGTCTTGTCACCCTTGAAAGAGGACGTCTTAGACCGTTGTTTCTGTAGGGGATTGTAGGTGATTACGGTCCACTTCGAGCCAAAAAATGAAACGAAAATGTAACTTAATATGTAAGAAAAGGCTAAAAAATTGTGGACTGTATAATAGGGTGGTTCATGAATTGAATACATACACTGCCACTAACCCACAATGAAATAATAAAGGGGGACCGGAAAGTAATGTCGTTTTTTTTGTTACATTAAATTCAAAAAATAAATTTTTAACAAGTATTTGTTTTTAATCAATGATGTAATGTAATGTAAAAAGCAACCTTTTTCCATCTAGTTTGATAATTTTCAATGCCTAACCGATAAAAATCAATTGGTTTTTGTGAAAAATATCTGGAGATGGCATTTTGGACATCATCCGAATTTTCAAAGTTTTAGCGATCGGAATTAATTGAAATCCGATGGCACAATATCGGACGAGTATGGTGGATGAGGCTGGAGATGACAAATAGTTCCTCTATGATAATCCAAAAATCTCTCTCCGCATGAATCGGCACAGCTAAGCCAGGTTCACACTTCAAAAAGGCGCTTTTGTGTGTTTGGTGGAGTATTCGCGGGGTCGTTCATCGCTGATACCTGGAAAAACTGTGAATGCAGATCTTTACAGTGAACAGTCGGATCAAGGCGTTATGCTGCAACACGATAATGCAAGACCCCACTAAGCCTATTTTTTCCGCAAGAACCCTGGAAAAAATTAATGAATTTTGGGTGGGAGGTATTGCCTCAACCATACTCGCCCGATATCGGACACTTTCTAAGGGGCATTTACTATTCCTCTCAGGACTTTTGATTGAAAGGATTGGATACGCTTGATGTTCGACTTTTTTGGTGTCCCCCATAGCTGTATTCTGCATGTCTATTAATTTCATTTTTCCAGATGTTTGTAGTGGATGGTACAACTGCTCGACCACTCGTAAAAGTTAGACCAACTAGAAACAGGACTAAATGAAGAATAAACTAGTACAGGAAAAAATGACGAGTCTTGCTCGGTCTCGAGTTAAGGCTGGCCCATCTTACCTTGAGGTGGATAATGTTATGGATTATTCAGGATGAAAAGAAAGCGAAGTGTCTCCTCTTAGAACGCTTTAGAAGCCCGCTAGTGACTGAGCCTTCGTACTTGGAAATACGTTATTTCGTAGGGGGGGGGGTGACAATTCGTGTTTATTGTGTTTATTATTCAAATATGTAAAAAATATCTTCATTCGAAGTATAGTACAAGATTTTTAAGAGTAAATAACAACGCTTGAAGGTGAATAATTATAACAACATAAGGTGTAATTAATAATAATAATATTTAATATTTATTAATTATATGAGTGCAGAGAGTCTGAATGGTAGTAGGACAATAACATTATGAAGCTGTGATCCACAGAAGAATGGATTTTCCCTCGACAGCTGAAGAAATATTGGAGCATTAGTTGGCTGGGAGAATTCGGTGTCAAATACAGGAAAGGCAATTTCGTTTTTTTTGTCTTCGTCCGTTCTTTCTGATCCTTATAACCTGGAACGGGGACAAGGGGCCTTTTTAGACTTACGGCCTCTTTTAACAACGGAGAGTATTTTTAATTTAAAGAGGATAGTAAAAGAAAAACTATTTTAGAGAATGCCGTCTCAAAAAAGAACTGATAGTCCTGAAAAGGTTGTGGATTTTTTTTTACTATAGATATCTTAAGCAGTTTTGTGAAATTCTTTTTCATCTGCAGTTTTTCCTAGCTCACGTGTAGGCATTTTCTCAACGTGACTTTGCCGTTTGTTTTCTACGAGCAAGATTAGGTCACCTTTATAATTGTATATTGTATTGTAAGGTACTCTCTACAATTATGTACACTTGGCTTGCGATGAAATCGTGCTTCGCCTGATTGCTACGACTTTAAATATCACTTAGGATTTATTGTGGCAGTTAGTTGACTGATACGGGTTCGTTGACGGCACCCTGCTTCCTACCGCTGTACGATATGGAATGTGGAACAGCGATAACCGGTCACAAGAAGTAAAATACTCGTACAATTGTATTTCTGAGGATACTGCGCTAATTACGGGCCATTTTTCAGTAGAGTGAATGAAGCAATCCATTTTCCATGTGATTATATAAAATTATGTTATATATAATGAAAGAGAACTTTGGGAAGTTCACCTGCGATCCGTTCTCGAGGAGTATGAACACTTGAAAATAATAATCAGTCAAATATCTTCCATTCAGTTCGATGACCTTTTGCCATATTTCTGGTAATTTCATGATCCCGCGCTCATAGAACTTGTGGTCCTTATCAGCAAAAAACTCGACCAAATGCGATTTGAGGTCATCGTTATTAATGAAAATTTTACCATTTAACGAGTTTGGTAAACTTCGAAATAAATGATAATCCGATGGTGCAAGGTCGGGGGTTTATGGGGGATGCGACATCACTTCCCAACCAAGCTCCAATAGTTTCGTACGTGTTGCTAAAGATGTGTGAGGCCTCGCATTGTCGTCCAACATTGACAAAAGAAGAACGAAACAAACATAACGCTATCTACTGGTGCAGACGGAAATCACTTTCTTGCCAACCCATTATGGTGGGGATCGCGTTGGATATACTCACAAAGAATCATTAAAATGAGATTGACGACATGAATGAGATCAACTGGTTGTGAATGCGAATAATACCAAGTGAAATTTGAGGTCATCGTTATTACTGAAATTTTGTACCATTTAAGAAGTTTTGCAAACTTCGAAATAAATGATAATCCGATGGTGCAAGGTCGGGGCTGTATGGGGGATGCGACATCACTTCCCAACCAAGCTCCAATAGTTTCGTACGTGTTGCTAAAGATGTGTGAGGCCTCGCATTGTCGTCCAATATGTCTTGTATGATTTTCAATTGTTGTGTTTGATACATTTAACTGTTTTGCAGTCTCTCGCACAGTTATATGATGATTCGATTCAATTATGGCTTTCATTTTGTCATCGTCAACTTCAGAAGGTCGACCATAACGTTGGTCGTCTTTCAGTGAAAAATCCCCAGATCGAAATTTTTTAAGACAATTTTTGATACGTGCGTTCTGTTAAACAATCAACAACTGTTTCTTTATGAAAATAAAAAAGTAAAATGTGTCGAAAATGCTAATTTTTGCACTCCATGTTAAAACTGACAGTTGAAAAGAATTTTACACGGAATTATACCGAAATCAGTAGTGTTAGCTGACTAAAGAGCTTGTGTGAAAAAAACACGTTATAATTGTTGGTTGGTGGAACTTGGAAAATTCAATTTTTCATTTGCTCTTATAATTTATAATTTATCTTATTTTAATGATTGTTTGTGAGTATATCCAACGCGAGGCCTCACACATCTTTAGGAACACCTATGAAACTATTGGAGCTTGGTTGGGAAGTGATCTCCCATCCCCCATACAGCCCCGACCTTGCACCATCGGATTATCATTTATTTCGAAGTTTACAAAACTTCTTAAATGGTACAAAATTTCAGTAATAACGATGACCTCAAATCGTACTTGGTTGAGTTTTTTGCTGATAAGGACCAGAATTTCTATGCGCGCGGATTCATAAAGTTGCCAGAAAAATGGTAAAATGTCATCGAACAGAATGGAAGATATTTGACTGACTAAAGTTCATTTTTTGTAAAGAAAAAATGAAGTTTTATTTCACACTAAAAAAAACGGAAATTACTTTCTTGCCAAGCTCAATATAATGCACAGCTATTATAAATCAGACTGCAGCTGTTATTATTGTATACTTAAGGTGGCGCCAACAGCAGTGTTTAATGGCGATGACTCTCCGGGTTTACAAATCGCCTGATAATCTTCATCTTTTTTGTGATGCTGGTTGTTCCTCTATGTATTCCTCGCTTTATGTACTGCATGGGATGTGAGCAAATATGTGGCATGTGAGAAGGGGGGTCGTTCACGTGCAGGCCGGCGGTACCCTTCAAAGAGATGTAGAAAGTCTCGTTGACATGCAGCTGTAGCTGCAGTGAAGATGAAGGTATGGTTTGTCGCGTTCTTCAAAGTTACGCAAATGATTCTAGCTCCGTTCTTTCCATTCCTCGTTCTTCTGTCTTTCTGTTGACTTCTGTAGTACGAAGTTTGGGCAAGTTAGTTTTTCGTCAATGGCGAGTTTGTTACTGCTTTATTACTCTTTGTAGTCCCTCTTGTATCATTTTTTTACGTTATCTATGCTTTTCTTTTGTATTGATTACACTTGAAGTACACACGGTACACTTGAAGTACTTTCGGTTAAGTTTTAATATCCATCTATTATCAATAACTTTCTTCTGTTCATAACTGTTAATAATATATCTGTTCGGGCCCTTAGGCAGTAAATAGGTTTTTATTAAACTTAATTTTTTGTTTTAGATCGTAATTATTTTAAAATTATAAATTTATTTTCTTTCCTTTTCTGATTGTTTCGGCTGGAGACAATTAGTATGTAAATATTGTATACATCAACAGACAGAGGAAATAGTTCGAAGGATTATACAGCTCGAGGAAGTAAATAAACACGCTGTCTTTGCGTATTAGAGGACAAGGCTTTAGGCCTGAGCCTGTTTTTAGTCAGTGATGAAGATAACTCCATACCGGCCTGTTCCCCTGCGAACACGAAGTCGCTGTTTCTACAACTGAACTTCTCGGCCTATCTGCCTTTATCTCTCCGTGCAGATCGCCACCCTGCGGTTAACTATCCGAAGATCACCGTCCTGCGGCTGCTATCCGAACATCCAGCGTATCGTGACTATAAACTTTTTCGTAATTTTTATACGTTAATTATACTAACATATATTTATACTAATATTCAGGCCTGGTTAAGTTGCTGATCAGTAATTTTTTTTTTTGTTTTTTTTTTTTTTAATAAAATGAATTGTTATTTCTTTAATATTTTTGACTTTGTTTATTGTATATGCCTTATTTTCGGCAAGTTTGTGAGCTAGCCGACACAATCAAACCTCTAGCTTCTCAAGACGTGACCGGCGCAATTTTCTGGCGTTTGGGGACTTCTTAATTTTTAAGAGCCCTAACGCAAACAATATCTTTATATTTTTTATGAAGCAAGACGAATGTCTTTATAAGAATATACCCTTTTTGACGCCCCTCATTGTCTGATAAAAACTTTTTTCTTTCTTGATAAAAAGTTTTCCAGCTTCTATCTTCATCTCTTTCAAGAGCTGATTGATGGTGAATCAATAACCGTTCTTCCTAAAGGCCCTTTGTATTCGGCTTAGTAACCAATATATTTATAATTAAATAATACACCTTACGTATTTACCATAATTTATTCTCGAAATAAAGTTTTAGGCAGCTCTGAGCTGTCATCTTCAGCTTGCTAAAATGAAAAGTGACATGATAAAAATGTTAACTGCGCAGTAAATACGGAGACACCTAAATTCTATCACCACAAGCAACACTGGTAACAATTAATAAATAAAACATATTCAAAATATTAACAGTGCTAAATTGCAACTATTCAGAAATGGGCCATACGTTTTACTAAAATTAAAATTTAAAAAAAATCGACAAGTTAATAATTATAATAATAATTAAAAAACTATTAAAAACAAAATACACTAATCTTATAGCTACCCGCCCTAGTGTGAAAAAAACTTATATAATTTAAAATAATTGATCACTATTAACTAAAACTTTAAACTGTATTTGTCATCTCCTCCGTCTTCACTCTACGACTGGCTTTGTCTAGGAGATAAGACTGACATGGAACACGAGGTTAAAAAGACAAGAACTAAACAGAGGCTTTGGACAACTGTACGGACTACTTCGAAGGACAAGCCAATCTGGACGTACGGAATAGACCTATGGAGGACAAGCGTATCCAATCCTTTCAATCAAAAGTCCTGAGAACAATAGTAAATGCCCCTTATTACGCCAGCAACAAAACCATTCATAACGATCTTATTATACCTTACATTCTCTAACTCATCCCTTCCAAGCTTATGAAATTCCATAGTAACCTATCCAACCACCCTGATCCCCTAGCACAGCCAATGCACTGGACCACTCATCCCTATAATCCTCCTCGGAGACTAAGGTGGCAGTGGCCTCGTGTCCTGCTATAAATGCGTGACAGTGGGAGTTCTGGCAATGGCCAGTTTCTCCAATCATGCCCTGAGCGTCTGTGGAGGTCTAGGAGATATGTAGGGCGTGGAATGTTTATTATTTCTTCTTTTTTATTAATATTAACCGATATTTAGGAGTCTAATTTTATTTCAATGCTTTCCAGACTATTAATTATTTTGTTGTCGTTTGTGCGGTGTAGCAATGCAACTCTACGTGGTGCATCATGATGCCCTACCTCCTGTAGATGTTGGTAGAATTGGCTTGTATTTAGTTTAAGATTGTTCTTTGCATCTAATTGCTATACTGTGGTGTAATAATGCTATATTGTGTATTTAATTATACCTGTCCACAACTGACATTAATCATTTAATAAATTTATAATCTACAAATAATACTTCAAAAAAAGTAGACAGATGTTTCATAGAAATGGTCGTGGGTATGAATAGATAGAAAATTACAGTCAGTGAATTGACCAAAATTTCTTTAACATCTATCTCATTCTTACTATATTTAGCATATACACACATAAGTGAAGTATCATGCTTCACATAATTAATACATTTTACATAATCTATCTAATATATTTTGGGACTTGAGTAGGCTACAATTACATAAAGTTTTGTATTATGTTGTATTCACAATTTTTTCAGCCCATTTTCCATTAATGTTTTCTTTACGAAAAATCATTAAAGTTTAATTATTATTCTTAATTTCATTACTTTTATAAATATATACGTTTTCATCATTGTATGGAGTACGACATCAAGTTAGAGACTTTCATGTTCTGTTTAATAATATGTATTATTTGTTGGGACTTTGGTCATTAAACAACCGTTAAAAAAACCATTAATTGTTCGAAGCATCAGACTTGACTTAAATTTATTTTATAGTTAGCATACGCTAAAGCGTATTCTAGTAAATCAGAACGTCTGGACTTACAATCTCGCACTCTCCCATCACAATTAGAATACTTATCGCTATAATAATTACTTGTTGTTAAATTTAACAACTGTGATCGGGGAGACTCAATATCTGTGTAAACGCGGGTAAGACTGACTGCGTAATTTTCTCTTTCCAAAAGGGAAAAAGCCCGCTCCCTACTAGTTACACAGTAGGAACGGAGGAAAACTATCCAGCAAACAACCTCGCATATCTGGGGATTAAAATGGATAGACACCTTCATTTTAGTAACCATTTTGCGTGGAAGTTGAAGCAATCTCGCACGAAGTCTTACCGGCTTACGCATTCATTGACTTCCCCCAATCTATCACTGCGTCTAAAGCTATCGATTTACAAGAGTGTACTCAGACCTGCTCTGCTGTATGGTGCACCGCTTTTTCGTCATCTGACGTTTACGACAGCTCGGCAACTCCAAAACGGTATACTGATGAAAGTGGTCAGACACTTCATTCGAGCAGCGGAGCAACAGTGAGCTTCACGAGATCTTTGAGCTGCCTACGGTGGATGAATTCATTCAACGTAGACAAATTTTTTGACTCCCTACAGTACCTGACAAACCCGGTGTTTAACACGATAACCCCCGCTCCGTTCCCCCATCGATGGCAAGACGCAGTCGAGGTAGGAACGCTATTTAGTTTTAGGTTCTAGTTTCAGGTTTTAGTTTTTAGTTTCCCACATTGTAAACAGAAGGTGAGCCCCATCATCTAGTCTTGTATATATGTTATTTGACCTTTTAAAAGATATTGTGTTGTATTTCTACCCTCCTTCTAATGCATCTGCGCATGCAGTAAGAGGAGAAATCTATAGAATTTCGTTCATCTATTTGTAAATATGTTAATAAATAAAGGGTTATGTTGTAATATAAATGTGTTAAGTTGTAAATATGTTAATAAAATACAACACTTGAGATTCCCAGTGGACTCCTGAGAAATCATAAAGATCTTTTCAAGTTTAGAAAACCCCCCAAAAAAATGACGTACATGAAAAATGGTGATATGAAATGTTTGATCAAAAGAAAACAATCTATCCATTGATTAATGGTCCTTAAAGATAATTATACTTCACCGCACTGAGAATTGAACAGCAGTTGTCTAAATAATAAACAAACATTATCGCACTAACGTGAAAAAATAATTAGTAGTAGTAGCCTAGATTGCTGGTTCATGTTTTGATGCTAGTTTATTCTATTAAAAGTAAGCAAAAATACTATTTTTTTAAAGAGTATATAGACGAAACTAGCAAATTTTTAAAAACTACAAATGTTTATTATTTATTTTACAAAAATTATAAACTTTTATTTTTTTGAGCAATAGACAAAAACATTGTGTGTGGCACACTCAACATGTTATGTACAAATTTTCCCTGATACTTGAGTATGATCCTCAGCTACAATCCGTTCTTATTAGTTCATTATTTTTGATTAAATCTAAATATATTTTTTATTTGAAAAGAAAATTTTTTAAATATTTTATTTATACTGAGTAAATCTCTTATGTGGTCATAATAATGAACGAATTACTTTACAAACTTTACTCTTTTTTTTTAAATAATCGTATAAAAATAATTATTTTATGTATTATAATACAATAGGGTTTCATTATTAGTTATGATAGATGCCATTAGACTATTTTGGTATTCAAATAGAAGAAGCGCATTGAGGATCAGTTGGCGAATATGGAAGTAAATAAGTTCAAAATTAATATAGCAAGTGACTAAGTTTTGCGGGGCAGAATTAATCCCGGTAGAATATATTAATCCTCGCTTGGGCCAAAGCCTTTGCAAACGGATCAGAAATGCTTTCCAATAATTGTTCACGCTTATCTTTCAAAAAGATTCGTTTGAGCTTTTTACTTTTAAGGAAATAATAATTTTATTTCTAGTCCAACTTATTTATATTAAAAATAAAACAATTAAAATTCCAATAAGCGACTTTTTATATTTGTAATATTTCCTAGCTGACAAAAAAAAAACCTTACAGACTCACAATAGAACTATTGACAAAAGAAAAAAAATTAGCAATGGCCCCCTGTAGTAATATAGATATAAAGGGTGTCCCAGAATTAACGCAAGATTTGATTTAAATAGAAAACACAGTTTTTAGTATTTTTGTTGTTATTTTTTTATTGAATTATAAAGTAAATAGGATAGGGTTATTTATGGAATAACCCATCGGGCAAATGGCCTCCACGACTTTGCTGGCACATAATCACTCTTTTGTAGAAATTTTCCACGGCCATTTGCCATAAATGTGGTTGAATTTCGTTGATGCAGCGTTGAATTTCCTCTTTTAATGAACGGGTTAGTTTGGGCTTGTTGAAATACACCTTTGACTCCAAATAACCCCATAAAAAGAAATCTAAAGGTGTTAAATCACACGATCTAGGGGGCCAATTCTGATCACCGAAACGAGAGAGTACACGACCTGGAAATGTCTCATGCAGTATTTGAATTGTTTCATGAGCTGTATGGCATGTGGCACCATCTTGTTGAAACCACATATTGCCCACATCAATATCATCCAATTTTGGCACGGTCTACGACGCCGAATTGATCTTCATGGATTTTCAACAACACTCTCACGCACTGCTTCGATCTTGACATTTGAACGGCTTGTTTTTGGACGACCAGTGTGTTTAGTGTCTCCAACTGATCCAGTCTCCCTAAATATTTCAATTAATCTCTTCACAGTTGATGAAGTCAAAACACTATTCCGACCATATTTTGTATGAAATTTTTGAACTGCGGCCGCCAAACTTTCATTATTTTTGAGATGATAATCAGCAATAAAGACACGTTGTTCTATCGTGTAACGCTCCATTTTTACTAACCCCAAACTGTCAGCTGTCAAATTGTTTTTTTTTAGGGTTGCCAGCACTTTACTGCACAAATGGCGGCAAATTCAAATCTTGCGTTAATTCTGGGACACCCTTTATATATACATATATAGAGTGAGAAATAATTATAGTCCTATTAAACTACAACTAATATGATATATTATTTACCAGTAGGTGAAAAATTTAATTTAATTATCCCCGGGGCATCAAATGGTTCGTCATCGTCCGTCAAATGATGCCTCTAAAGAAACACGAGTAGAGTTAAAGTTGCCAACAAGATGTTAGTTGCTGTTTTATGATTTATTGTAATAATTATTGTTTAAAAAAAATAACCAAATAACCTTTTGTTAATAAGGACAACAAGATATTCAATTTTGTCCCGCTACTAAAAATTATGGAGATATATGTACAGACATGAAAAAGCAGTTTTTGTAATGATTTCCAATCGATTTGTTAATAACGTTTCGGCATACTTTTAGAATAAATAACAGGTCATATCAAACATATTAGGAATATTAAAAGTATTTATTAAATAAAAACTAGTGGAATTAAAAAAATTAAAATTGTATTAAGTAATTTTAAATTATCAAAATCGGGTTGTTATTCAATTGAACTAATGTTTTGAATTAATTCCTCAGGTATATTTTTCCGTTAGGACAACCCTTAACTCCTGAAGGGAATGTGTGACAAAGCCTCTCTCTATTCGACTTGACGAACCACAGATGCTCAATATGGTTTAGATCATGACTACATCTTGGCCACTCTAAACATCGGATTGAAGTGTTCTCCAGGTATCGGGAAACAATTCTTGCTGTATGAGGCAGCGCATTAAACAAAATTCATCTCCAACGTATGGTGTAAATTGGACAACAGCCTCCGAAAGAATGTCCTCTATCAGAGATATAGACATCAGCTGTTAGAGACTCTTCTATAAAAATTGATTCAGTCCAAGCTTACAAATTAATCCCAGACCAAATCACAAATCCTACTCCACCATAGTTCCAGTATCCAGCAGTAATAATGCTCATCAATTCAACTCTCTGGTTGAAGTCTGGTGAAATGGATATGCATATGAGGGTGCTCCGAAAAGTTTCCGACCTCAACATGAAGATAGCAGCAGTCGTAAATAAAAGCTAGTGAATTTCGTTGTTCATCTGTTGACAGTTACTCACCAAAGTTTCAGCCATTTTGGACGCGCAGTTGTTGTGTAACAGTAGTTTGAGTGTTTTTATGAAAATGGACAAAATCGAGCTGTCATTAAATATTTGTTTTTGAAAGGCAATACGCCTACGCAAATCAAAGATGTGTTGGATTCTGTGTATGGGGACTCTGCACCATCATTTACCACAGTGAAATTTTGGGCAGCTGAATTTAAACGTGGTCGTAAGAGCTTGGGAGACGATGAACGTTCGGAACGTCCAAAAACTGCAACTACCGACGAAAACATCGCCAAAGTTCATCAAATGGTGCTAGACGACCGCCGAATTAAAGTGAGAGAGATAGCAGAGGTTATGAAAATGTCAAAAGAACGTGTTTGCCACATATTAAATCAACATTTAAAGATGAGAAAGCTGTCCGCGCGTTGGGTGTCGTGCTTCCCAAAAACGTGTTCGAATGAACATTTCCAACGCTCTGTTGGCGCAGTTTAGGCGCAATAAATCCGAGTTTTGGCGCCGATTAATTACTGTGGATGAAACTTGGATACACCATTATACGCCCGAAACAAAAATACAGTCCAAACAGTGGACTGCAAAGGGGGAACCGGCTCCAAAAAAAGCAAAAACTGTTTTTTCGGCTGGGAAAGTGATGGCGATTGTTTTTTGGGATAGTCATGGAGTTATTTTAATCGATTATCTTCAAAAAGGAAAAACCATTACAGGAGCATACTACGCATCATTACTTGACAAGCTAAAGGCAGAACTTGCGGGAAAACGGCCACATTTGCAGAAAAAGAAAATCCTGTTTCATCAAGACAACGCATCGTCTCACACGTCAGCTGTTGCCATGGCGAAAATCCATGAATTACGGTTTGAACTGCTTTAGCATCCGCCTTACTCACCAGATCTAGCCCCAAGCGACTTCTTTTTGTTCCCTCATCTAAAAATTGCGCTCGGAGGACAGAGATTCTCGTCAAATGAAGAGGCAATCACCTTCGTGAACGATTATTTTGCAGAGAAAAACGCCGAGTACTATTTGGACGGGTTACAGAGATGGGAGCATCGCTGGGAGAAGTGTGTAGAGTTACAAGGAGACTATGTTGAAAAATAAAAAATAAATTTCTAAAAAAAGTCTTGTATCTTTGTTAGGTCGGAAACTTTTCAGACCTCCCTCGTACACATACTGCAGGTTGGTCACTTGCCTCCAAGTGTGTATATTTATGATAACAACCTCTTAATTAATTAATAAGACTAGATCGTCTACACACCATGAACAGAATACTCACAAATATGGATGAACTCGCCTAAACCCTAAGAATGACATCTCTGGGTAAGAAATGAGAACCATAAGACATATTGAAGAAGAAATTCAAGAAATGTCAAAAGCCGTTTATGAAATACATATAGAATTATTATTATTATCAAACAAGGTATTTTTTAACTCCAATCGCTTGATGATTTTTTTTACAAATCTCAGTAGGACTAAAACTTTAATAAGATTAGATACTCCTACTTAACAAGGGATTAGAACGGTCCAGTTTATCATCATCATACCGATTCATCATGCTCATCATTGATTGATGATAATCGCCTTACGACCAGTTCCGATCTCAACAGGAATTTTTTCTAGTGACCGATGAATCTAAAAAAAAGGTTTTCTTTTGCGACTGCGACTTCATTCCTTTTGACTGGGTTATTGATGACTTCGCTTATTATGACATTTTTCTCCTTGTAGAATAATAGCCAATTTATTGAATGTGGAGAATTTACTAACCATTAATATAGAAACATGCAAATCTGTTCAGAGCGTGCCCTTAAACAGGACAGTCTGATTAAAACCATTCGCTCTTTTTCTAGATTAAAACCGGCGCCTAGAAAATTAGCCGAGATCGACATCTCGACTACAGGTCCTTAAAGCCCTTCTTTATAAATTATATATTTAATAAAAAATGAACAAAGTTTTTTGATAATAACACAGTACGAGTAGGTTTCAGACTCCTAGACCGTCATTTTCAAGCACAAAAAAACAAATTAAATTAAATAAATAATAATTAAAATACAAACAGACTTCTAATATTAAAATACCCTATAGAGCATTAAAAATGTTTAAATATATACAACATAGGATATAACCTCATAGCCCATTGCCTGGATCTTTGGAGTCACAGCTGGCTTGACACAAGGCGAACAAACACAAGAAGTAAACTTTGAAGAACAAGTTCCCCGAAGTCAATAATGTGCTTGTTGAGTTTAGGGGTAGGTGAGTTACCTTCTATGTTTGAAGAATTACAGAAACAAGAGGGAGGTGTCTATTGGGAGAAGCCTTGACTCTACTACAAGCAGAGTAGCCTAGCAGTCAAGTTGTAAGTTTGTCTTAGGTCCCCTTTTTTTCTAACCCGAAAGTGAGCCACAATACCTGGTCCTGTTTACTTAATATAATAATTATTTTTACTGTAGCCCGATTTGTTTGATGGATATAGACACTCGTTCAAATGCAGCACAAAGAGCTTGCCCCAACCAATGTACATGCATGTGTATATTTTATCAAGAACCAAATAACCAGAGGTTGAAAAAAAATCATTGCACAAACCCTCAACTACCGTCCATACCTGTCTCAACCCTTCTTAACCAGTCACCGCACCTGTATTAATGGTTTTAAAAGTAAATTATGCCATTATTGTGAGTTTTTTTTATTAATAAAATGAATTTTAAGTCTGTACTTTTTAAATTCATTTGCCTATTTAATTTCTCACAATTATATGAACTGTCACGTCTGGACCATCGTTCTCTGTGACTCATCTTAAGCTTCATGTAGGTCCTACCTGTATTTGTGGTTCCACTCTTAGTCAGTGTTGGGCCAACTTCTTCACCACGAATAAATAGAAGTTCCCCTCTTCTCGGCCCAGAAAATACCCACCTACGTTTCCATGTTTTAATAATAATTTACCTTTAAAAGGGGTCAATTAAGAGAGGGGGAAACTAGTGCACGAACAGGTGAAGCCTCTAGGGACGTGGCGGAGCTACCTCCTCCTCTGACCTGCCTATACAAGGGGCCAGATTTGGGGCTTTTTCCCAGACTCTCGAAACCGGGCACCTGAAGAACGCTGCTCTCTCTCTCTCTCTCCCTCTCTCCCTCCCTCCCTCCCTCTCCACTGGTGCTTGCTGCTCTACTCGAACCATGGCTTTCTTATTCAACTGCCTCTGCATGTATCTTTCCTAACCTCACTATGTTTTAGTCCGGCATTGTCAGACCCCACTCCTTCCTAGTGGGAATATCTGCCTTCGTCTCGCTAAAACTAACACCTCCTTAAAGAGACTTCTTCCTTGCTGACGACAGTATCTGGGGCCCTACAAACTTTGCCTGGTAGCGTCTCCCCCAGTGATTCAGTCTGCCTCTCGCCGGTTCACCGAGTGTGAACTCGTGGTCATTCCAAGACCACATAAACTACCTATAATACCTACCCTATACCTCTTCTCCTTAACATAGTGCTTTGTCGGGGCACACCTTCTAAGATCTTTTGGAGTCAGATCAGTACGAATAAAGCTGTCCACCGACTAGGCCGCCAGCAAAGGTTGACGACCACATGTCCACCCATTTTATCTCTTTCTTGACGCTCGCCGGACAGCGGCCCGCGGCAGGCGTCCTCCCCCCACGGGGCGATTGATTCTAGCTATCAAACTTTTCAGATATGCTTTTTTTTTTAATAAGACATTTTCAAGACTTCCTGAATATACTTGCCAGGTTCTCCTGATACCTACCCTACTTACGGAAGTGTAAACCTCCATATATAGTTATATTCATTATCCCTTATCACCTATATTTAATTTGTTAGTGCCTAATGAAGACGTTCTTGGCGTTGAAGAAAACTTTTGTACTGTATTACAATGATCTTTGGCGTTGTACATTCATGCTTTATTATGGAATAGGTGAAAGGTTGGCGTTGACAATTATTTTTCAATGCTTTTAACTATGCGCCATAACTGCCCATATAAATACTTTTGTCAAATAAAAGTACTACAATGGGAAAACAACCTTAAATAAAGTAACTGAATATACGCATTTCCTTGCCTATCATTATACGGATTTTTTAAAATAAAATAAAGACTCTGTATAAATGTAATTGTCAGGTCGCCCCAAGGGGGGGGGGAGCACGCCCGCCGCTGGCTTACCTGCTGTCCAGCGATAAAATGGGTGGACATGTGGTCTTTGACCTTTGCTGGTGGCCTAGTCGGCGGGCAGCTTTATTCGTATTGATCTGACTCCATAAGATCTTAGAAGGTGTGCCCCGACAGTGCACTATGTTCAGAAGAAGAGGTACAGGGTAGGTATTATAGGTAGTTTATGTGGGCTTGGAATGACCACAAATCCACACTCGGTATCACACCCGCACCCCTAGTGGGCTTAAGCTGTGTCATGCACTAGTTTCCCCCTCTCTTAACTGACGCTTAACGTTTTTATTATTAAAATATGGAAACGTAGGTGGGTATTTCATGGTCCAAGAAGAGGGGAACTTCTATTTATTCGTGGTGAAGAAGTTGGCACAGCAGTAATGTAAATTGAAACTATTTATTACATTTAAACCAGAAACAGTTTAAAAAATTGGATTCAAAACTGTAGGAAATTGAGACCAGATGCTCTGATAGTGATTAAAGAACCACCATTGCCTCTCAAAGCTAATTTTGAGAGCTGAGATATAAATTCACCGGAAAAATCATACATGCCTACCTAAAACATTTTCAAAACTTTTTTTAAATTATTTTTGAATATTTGCTATTTTGGATACATCTAGGATTGAGGATGGTTGGAGACTTGAAAAATGTTTATATATATATATATATATGTAAGTCTAGTTGGTCTAAAATATCTTATATATAGCATTATAAATATATTGACGTCAGTATGAATGTTAAATTATGATATATTTATTTTGGTTACAATATTTTCCGTTTCTGGTGAATTAAAGTATATATTAGTACTCAGAACGTTAACATTGTTACTTATAATGAGACACTTTGTTGACCATTTCATAAGTTCGAACTGTTAAATAAATAAAACAATTATGATTTGTTAGATCAGTAGTCTTTGAAAAAAATACAATTAAATGTATCGACTCTCCATAAAAACTAATGCTCAAATAATATTGTTATTCGTTATTAAACAATCTTTTTGTACTTTGATTTGAATAAAAAAAAAATATACTGAACTAAGATCATGCTAATCATTTCTGTAGAAATTATAATTATTATTGAATGTACATAACAATATAAATAAAGAACGGATCAAAACAGCCTAATTCCTGTCTGGTTTATAGATGGAATAATCTTAAAATAAAACAACAGCTCCATTGACAAAGTTATTTTGAAAGATACAATTTCATTTTACTATTTTGAATGGAAGGGCGAGAGAACTACTCTCCTAGCTAAGTCATTTTAAGATGAACTCATGATCATTATGCATTTCACCATCGGCTTCATACTATGGATTATGTGCATATGGTTATATGGTTTTCCATATTTTTAGGCTCGTTGACATTTAAATCGATTGTAAAACCAAAAAGAAGGAGAATAATAATATTAAATATATAATAATATATTATAATAGATACCAATAATATAATATATAGATACCGTTATTACACTAAACTATAATAAAGTACAAACTAGTTACTATTAATTTATGGTTTAGTTGACATAATGTAAAAATGATTGATGGTTCCGATTCTGGTTAGTGCAGGATGATAACACATAGATAAGCCTGTCTGTTCTATTTTATATTAGCCGGAGCAAACAAAATTGAACTTTGTAAATTCTATTAGGAAATCTTTAACAAATGTTTTAGCTAGTTCATCACTTTGATGTTGTGTCCTGAACTTTCTAATTGGTTTATTTTTTTACTAACCTTTATGAATTCTTTTTGCAGTGGTCGGGAACCTTTTTTTTTTTACCTTAAATTATTGGCAATTGATCACATTATTTATTATGTGCTTGCTATCTTAAATAAAGTGAATTTTGAAATTGTATGTATTTGAATTATGAACTGCTTTAAAAAAAAAGATTGATTCAATAGCCCCAGCATTGAGGTTGGTTTATTTTCTAAGTATTTATTTTTGACAAAATTATTTTAAAGAACAGAAATATACATTAATAAAAGTTTATAAATTTTTTAATTAATTGTCTTTTTATATATTTATTTCTGCAAAGTTTGAATTCATCCAAAAGATTTTTTTTTATATTTAATATCTTCAAAAGTAGCCGTTTTTTGGGAAGAAAACATTATTAGCCCTAAATAAGAAGTGAAAGAGACGCGAAAAATTTGATGAAGAAATCAGCAAAGAAGAGCTAAAGCTGAAGCTGAAGATTGTATTACAGACTTACGAACCATTGCCCCAAACAATGAAGCTGTTGAAACGAATCAATTCTTTCTTTTTTTTGTACTTTCATGAATTTCCACGTGAATTATTAAATTAATATATAGTGAATATATTGAACTTTTAAAATTGATATACTTGTATGTTTTCGACTTAATTAATTAATGCATTAAATTTCTCAAAACTCTCCTGTTTCCCAGGAAAGATGATTAAGTCAGTAATTAGTGAATTAGTTGGCATAAAAAAAATTTCTATAAATTTTAGTATAGTATCAAATTAAATAATACTAAGTCCTGATTATAAATATAAAAAAATTTTGTATTTAAAAATACAATTACAAGAAGTATAAATATAATTGGAAGAAACTATCGTTAACATTGTGTTCTCTTTAACTCAAACAGTATGCTTGCTAGATGCATGAATTGTTACTTGAGAATTTAATTGATTCCCTGTTGAACCTAAAAAGAAAACCAACCCCATGGAAAATACTATTGTAACATTAATAAATTAGTTAGTAGTAATAAAATAAAAAATAAATATTATCCTACCAGGTTGTCAAATTAAAGGCTTTTTTAATGCACCACACTTGATTAGAATTTATTTATTATACATTCTAAACTAGGATTGCTATTTTAAGTCTTAGGTAACTACCGTACATCTCTGTCCAATTCTCTATTTAAAATCCTTGATCGACCTTGTCCACGATTGACCTCTTTTCTTACTTACTTTCCATGATATGAAACTCACCTGAGGAATGAAAATACGTTTCTCTTTAGTTTTCAACTTTTTTGTTAAATTAATTTATTCAATCCTACGTTGATTTTGAATTTTTAGTGGATACATTGTGATGTCAATTGACTGAATAAATTATAAAACAACTGAACAAACAGATGCAGGCAGAGATTAACAAATGTCTGAGCTGAATTGATAAAATGTTTCATGATCAGTCAAATATTACTGACTAATATGAAAACTACCCGCCGCCATCATCAGTCACTTAGCAAAGCGACATCAATCAATTAGTCTGCAGAGGTCTTGCCGTCCCACTTCCATGGCCTTTACAAAAGTACTTCTGGGCCGCATTTTGATCAATTTACAGTTTGAGCTGTAATCGCAACTTTGATAAGGAATAATGAATTAATGTGAAATAACATATTGATGATAATGAATATTTTTGTCAGTTCCTTAGTAAGATTTTTAAAGGAATAGGAAGAAAAAATGATAATTCTTGTCAGAGATTATTTAGCAAAAGGTCTGAGGATGTCAAGAAATATATTGATAGATGATGACGTTTTGCTCATGGATCACTTAAAATATATGTTTTCTGTGAAGTTATAATTACTATACCAAGAACACAAATATCAACTAATGTTAGATTTTGTTATTCTAAAGTACAACAGAATAACAGGTTTAACTTATAATTTTTTTTTTGTGTTAACCCTTTATGGAATGGGAACAGAGTTGCATTCTGTGCATGCAGGGAAGTTAAATTGGTCGAATTTATACAATGGTAATAAAATGTTATATTTTATAGCATGAAATTTTGTAGAATCTCACGAGAGGAGTTACAATATAATGAAATAATTAAAATAACAATACATACAACTATCTAAAGGAAGAAATGGAATTTGTTAAATCAGCGTTGAGGCAACGATTTATTCAACGTGTAGGGTTAAGTAGGATATCGATTTAAAGAAAAGGAAAGTTTCAACAAGAATGATTAGATCATTGATACTTGAATCTAGCATACAATAATTAATTCGTATAAATTGTTACGCTGTATTGTTGTGATATTTGATATTGTGGAGTTTTTATATAATATTTAATCCAACTTATCAAGAAGGCAAAATAAAAACAAGTGAGAGTGTATGAAAAAAACAAAAGATAGTATAGTTGTTGTATCATAATGAACACACACAAAATTACTCTCTAGTTTTAGCCAGTTATAATTAGTTGTTGTTGCGGTTCTGAGAGAACACACACAGTTAGACTCTGGTTTTGGGATCGGCCCGTGATACATGTTAGCTGTAAATTGTGAGTCAGAAAGAATTTAAAATTTCTTTTAGCTAGTGGTATTGGACTTGGCAGAACCAAGAAGAGCCATTGCAAGAAAAGAAAAAGAATTGATTGGTATGGAAATAATTGATGAGGATAAAAGAAGAAGAAGAAGCAAAATTGTAAACAAGTATTTATAAATAATTAATTTAAGTATTTTTTTGTAATTAAATTCATCTTTTTGCCAGATTTTTTTTTTTTAATAGAACCTAATAGTAAATAGCAAATAAAATAAATTTAAAGTTAACAATAAAACTAATTTATTTGAAGAACATAATAATATTTAGTATCAATTAAATTTATTTATTAGAAAAGTTAAAGTAAATGGCCTCACGATATAAAACCAAGAGTTACTTGCCTGTAAAAACAAATAGTTATGATGGGGGGTGGCAGTGCGATGGCCAATAAATAGCAGCTGGTGCAATAGAGGAAGGGTTCCACCATCATACTCGCATTGACGGCAACAGCCTGTCCGGGAAACTTAGGTTAAGTTAGTTTTAGTACCTGTCATCATCATGAAGGTTAGCTCCTATACCTTTAAATTAAAAAAAAAAAAATTCCTGTATTAAATAAATAAATTATAATTAATTATACAATATCGAATACCCTCATAAACTATATAAAATGTAGAACAGCCCAAATAAATACAAGGAGCACTAAGTGCAATTTTAGTTTATGCAGATTCATCAAAGATTCCAATTAGGTTGCAAATCTTAACAAATATATCAAAATTAGGGGTTACGACAAACAAAATAAGTCATCGCCCATTTCCCAGCAATAAAGCATTTACATTTTATTATAAATTATTGTTTTCATTAGGTAACTAGTATACATAAAATTTCTATAGCCTTTTATGTTATTATTTAAATAGAAAAAATGATGTACTAGAACCATTAATACCCTGAGATCTTATTAAATGGAAAGTTAAAAATTAACTATTATTCTTGATGGACTTTTATAAATGTCCTTTTCATTTCTTAATAATGATAATAATAAATAAATAAATAAGGAAGTGCACATTTTAGAAAGACAGATTATTGTTATAAAATATGTGAGATTTTTATTGACAGTCTTTTGATATGTTGTTTTTAGCGAAGCGGAAGGTGAGTAGGAGATGCAGACAGAAAGGAGGGCAGAATGACAGAGCGGAAAGGCAGCATAACCACCTTCTCCTTGCACCCGCCTCCACCGCCACACCGCCGCTTCTCCCACACTGTCTCCAGGAAGTTATCCCACTCCCTGGGATGGGGGTCCAGCTCGGAGGTAACCTAGTCGTAGCCTATTTAATGATAGCAATGGTCATGTATTAGGATTGACTGCGTGGAAAACAAAATAGTAATTGAACAACAGTAAAGACTTTATAGAGAAGATGTGACGGGGTAAAATTGACAGAGACACTTGACTGTACTATTGACACAGCACTAGGTGGTCAGGTACACTGCATTGCTGGTGGGGCGCC
The DNA here is from genome assembly GCA_930367205.1 of Acanthosoma haemorrhoidale. Classification (NCBI taxonomy): domain Eukaryota; kingdom Metazoa; phylum Arthropoda; class Insecta; order Hemiptera; family Acanthosomatidae; genus Acanthosoma; species Acanthosoma haemorrhoidale. Next base: position 4,754,197 of record OV884011.1, read on the forward strand.
AATTGCCCAATGTTAACTTCTTTCTTTGTAAGCTTTATGCCAAGCCTACATTTGTTGGGCTACATACCCTTGTCCTGTAACTGTACGATGTCTGGAGATAGTTGAGGAAATTGGCGTGAGCTTTAACTTCAAATTAAACGCTTGTGAAAAAATCACGAGAGATTTTAAATTAATTTGTTTAATTGGCCAAACCATATAGGTGACTGGAATAAACTTTTAAACAAATAAATAAAAAATGTGAAGAAATACAATAATGAAATTTAAAAAAAAAACCTTTAAACCCGGCTTGAAACAAATTAAATACGCCATTTTTTAGTTCTCAAAACTATTTTTTTTTTTTTAGGTTCCAACTTTAAAGTGTCCTCAACCACTCTGAATAAAATTATAATTTTAAATCTTAATAAGTTTTGAGCTTGGACCTGAGAATTTTTTTAAGTTGATGAACTGGGACTTTTTTCATAGTTAGTATATTTATTTTCCATACTAGTCATAATTTTACTTTAATGAGAAACTAAATCTGCATACTTTGAGACGTTGTCGAGTATGCATTAAAAATCTCAGCTCGAATCAAATTTTAGTTAACGTACCTAAATAAAAGTAGAGCTTCTACCTTTTGCGTTTGGCAATGATATGAAAATTATAGTTAATAATTTATTTTCTATAAAATATATGCATTCTATATGTGTCGTGTAGAACATACATTCTATCATATTTTACATATACTTTTATTTATTCATCGAAAGAAATAAAGAAAACTATTGAAACATTAAATTATTCTACAGTACTAAAAATTTGCTACAATGGGACAAAAACTACTAAAAATAGCCTACTAATAAAAGAATGCCATAATAACGAGTTGTATGCTGAAAACATCGCCTTTAATACAATTGAAAATGGTGAGAAGCTTATTCTATTGTTGCAAACATGCTAAAACTTTCGTGAGTATTATTTTTGTGTCAGAACCCATTTATTACAAGTAACATTTAATGTTTAGGATCTACGACGAATCTTGTTGGGGAGAGGAGCGTTAATTGTAAATAAAACCTGAAATTTTATTAAAACCAGAAAAAAATAAATCGATTACTATTGAAATAATAAATTGTAATGCTGAAAATTAAAACTAAGAAAAAATACGACCTTTCCAGATTACGATTTTATTTTGAATAATGAGAAAGAAAAAAACTCAAACTGACCTATAAACGTATAATAATAGATTATATTAAATACAGATTATATTAAAAGAAAAATGAAAAAAGTTAAAGAAACGGTGACTTTTGAAAGAACAACGAAACAAATATAAACAATTATAACTACTTAAATTAATTACAAAACGGTTCAGTGATATGGTGACATCATGATCTATCCCCAGAAGACGCTAAAATAGACAAATTACAAAACCCTGTTGTGGGTAATTAAACCTACGTCCAACGAGGTTACCGTGAGTCCATGATCGATATTCGCATATCGAGTTTTCTTCCGAGTCGGATGTGAAGACGCCAGCTGTGCTCAACATGAACAGTACGGCGATGAGCCGGTGAGAATCTTAGTGAGGTCCCAACTCATCTCGGCGTGATGTGAAATAAAATTAATATATCCAACCAATTAATTAAAAAAGAACTCAAATAAAAAATCAATCTAAAATTAGATAGTTTTTTTTTTTCATATCTCTCAAAATAATAAAAATAGGATTAATAATACAATTACTAAAGCAATTGTAAATAGATTCATTTGTAGATTCTATATTTTGTAACATATATTAATGCTGTGACAAGGGGATGTGAAACAAAAAAAAAAAAATAGTGGGACACCTATATATAGCACAACTAAAGTCTCTAATTTGACTTAAATGATGATATGTAAGATTTATTTATTCCTTCCCAGAAGTCTATAGGAATTGAATTAATGAACCCTTAAAGCGAGAGGATAGAAACTTTTGCTTGTAGCCATCATGTCAACAGCCACTAATGCTGTCATGTCCAAATTGAAATAGCTCCTGCTTGCCTCGCATGAATCTGCCTAAGTGCGCTGGCTTGTAACTGAATCAATTTCTCCCTAGTCGTCTCAAAGCTAGGCTCTCTGTCCCACTTTAGAAATCAGTTGAGATTGGTATCTGTGGAAATTGGAAATGTAATCTTATATATTCACAGCCTTCTATTGGCTTGGTAATTGACCATTGATGAATTATAGTAGGTCTTTAGAATTCTGAATGCTACACTTATTTTTTTATGTAGAATCAATAGAGTTCATAACCGGGATTTTTTCCCTCCCCACCTACTATATTTCTTGGTAGACCAATTGTAGTAATAATTCATGTTTACTTAAAGGCATTGTAGCGACCGCTAACTACATAAGATAAATCACCCTATACTCTATTGTATATATATTGCAAGCAAACGTAAATAGCATGAACTAAATGTATTATAGACTAATGTAAATAACATGAACAAATATAAATCATTGTAAATGTGGTAAGCAATAAAAAAGGCGGGTGCCAAATAGTCACACCACATGAGTGAGGGAACCCGCAGGTCCTAAGCAACCCTTTGCAGCCTCTCCCACGGGACAGGGCTGGCCGGGTAATTAGGCGTCTGTCGCGGGTACCTCACCACATGTGTGGGAACCAACCGCAGGCCTAAGCGACCCTTGCCAGCCCTCCCTACTGACGAGGCTGGATAGGGTACTTAAAGCGGGCTCCTAGGCCTGTAAATTAGTCTCTCGTGACCTCTACTCGTTGACACGTAGCTTCCGCTCGAACTCTGAAAACTTGACTAATTCTTTATATAAAAGCCTCTGTTCTCTTGAACATAGTGCATTGTCGGGGCACATCCCTATCAAAAATGGAGTCAGATAGTAACGCCGTCATGAAACGATTATCCAGGTTATAAACTCAAGCAAACCCTCACTTGTCACCAGGGGCTAGGGTAAACCGGCACCCCCCTCGTGACGACCCAAAAGGCATAATAACCATTTCTTCGACATTTTTCGATTGGGTGGTGTTTACACGCCAAAACACCCCAGGGTATTTAGACCGTACAAATGTACTGTATAATATGAATTGCCACATCGGGTAGATAGAGAAAGAAATTTTGCTTGCCTCGGTCTATCACCTCTGCCAACAATGTTCCTCTCACTTCTCGTTGATACAGCTCAGTCACGACCGCTTGACACCACATTCATAACGTTAATACAACGGGAAAACAACACCTCGCGAATAAGGTTCCCGATGTGTATCACGTCGGTCATCATCATCTCTTTTGTCATCTTCACTCTACACCCCACCAGCTGACATATGACCTCGAACCAAAATACGTCGCATTGGCGTGAACATTTTTTTCCGAATCGTTCTAAGGCCCATTGGAAGAAACCTTCGGACCTGTGGCGAATACGTTTCAGATGTGACCCCGTGGGACCTCCCTCTAAGCATTATAAAGTAACGTTTATATTTCCCATTGTAGTTCTGTTTTAATGCGCCAATGATACAAAAATAAATTCAACCAAGTGAAAAGTAATGAAGGTTCGCGAGTAATTAAAAAGTTATTTGTGATTACAAAATAAATATTTGCCTATTATATTGTGTAGGCTACCAGTTTAAAGCTGACTGATAATATGCAACATATTTTGTAAGTTAGTGTGTAAGTTAGTTTTAAGTTTGATCAAAAAGGTGAGCCCCATCACCTTTATTAGTCAGTTTAGTCCAGTCACGTAAAATGTGTATCATTATACTTGTTTATTCATTATATAGTTTTTATAAAATAACAAAACCTGTATATAATGTAGCGATGGTACAGGAAATGCAAAAATAATTTGTAAATAGATTCGCCTGAGGATCTTTAATTGTATGTAGTTATCTGTAAATTTAAAGGGGCTATGAAATAAACAATAACAAAAAAAACGTATTTTGACTTAAGTGGACTATAATACAAAAAGTCATTAAACTGATTTTAAATAAAATCCTTTTCAGGTCAGTCAGGGTACAGTAAATTGTGATGCGGCACATTTGACTTAATTGTTTTTAATCAAAATAAAAAATTAAATGATTCAAAATTTGAGGAAATCATTTCAAGCTCACTCAACCAGCACGTTATCATTTTCGAAAAGTACACGTTTATTGTCTCAAGTATGTCTTTTCCTGAAAACACAATGAAACTGTGTTTTAACGTTTAAACTGATGGTAGCCGTTGTTCCTGGTTAAAATGTAATTAAATAGAGAGTAAAAACTCTCTCTTAAAAGTCCCCGGTTTTATTTATGTCTCTTTGCGAACTTTAGCAAGAGTTCATTTTTTTTTCTTGTAAAAGAATAAGTAATTTGCTAAATCAAATCAATTTGTCAAGTTAACCAGCTAGCTTTTTGGTTTTTCTCTTCTGGTAGACAGTTCTGAATAGACAACTATGATGTTCATTATTTTACGAAGAGAGGGACTTTTTATTCAAATACACAGTCGTCAGTCTGTCAACACGTCCTGCTAAATTTTATATATGTGAAAATTATTCAATCCAGCTGAGATTTCAAAGGTGTATGCTTACAAGATTCGGATTAAGTAAATTGCAATACAGTAACGTATGAAAAAACAAATGTGATATCTGTCAAATTCAGGGTGAGGAGCTATTTGAGATTTATAGTATTTGAATTTCCCCGCGTTCATTAAAGAGCGAGAATGACGCAAAATGATTTTTATATATATTCCAAGGAATGTAGCTTTGAGAGGCAGCGATAGAAACCAATTGTTCAGATACTTTGATCTGAAGGCTACACCACTTGCTGAACAACAAACCATTACAAAGAGCTACCTCAGAGCCAAAAAAAAAACTTGAATAATTACACTTATCTACTAAAATCCATTTGAGCACATGGAACGAAACTACTTCGACTTCGCACATTTACAGAAAATTCCATAAAAAATATGAACAAAAGACTTACTTACCTTACATGGCACCACGACTCCCTATGAATTTATAGGGATTTATTTAATTTAAATTAACTACCATCAACACAATCCTTCATATGTCATTCGTTCCTATTTGTCAATATTATTCGCTGGTTGAATTATTTATTGTTTTTATTGTGCATAAAAAAAATATGACAAATAATTAATTTTATTCAATAAAATGGGGTATTTTGATGAAAAATGACAAATAGTTTTTCAAAATCAGTTTTTAAGAAACCCTATCTAAGTATCTCTTTGTTTGTTAACTTCGTTTATTCATGTTTAAAAAGTTGAATTTAGTTTATGATCGATCTAGAATTTTTTTTAAGCAGTCAAAATAATATTTCGAGGTTACTGGTCCACGGGTGCTGTGTTATATTAATCATATGTGATCATATGTGATGCTCCTTTTTTTTTTCACAGCCTTCTCGATTGATGCACCTACGCAGGTATATACTTCGACACAACTTGCTTTCATTATTTAAACTGCTGTTCAATTAAAAACCGTTAAATTAGTCACATTTACTCAGCTGAAAACTTGGCATTTTAAGTTTTGCTACATCCATCGTGTATTGTGTGCACTGATCTAAACACTCTCATTCCAAGGCACATCTGCCATGTAGTTTCAACACAGCCCTTCCGATAAAAAAAAGACCTCACACTTAACCTCTAAGATTTCGAAAGGTGGTTACTTAACTCAACACTCTTTCGGGATTGAGCCTTATAAGGCGAAATTTCAACCTTTCCCATGTTTAAAAATTATTATGGGGACCGGAAAGTAATGTCGTTTTTTTTACATTAAATTCAAACAGATAAATTTTTAACAAGTTTTTGTTTTTGATCAATTATGTAATCACCCTCGTTATCAGCAACCTTTTGCCATCTAGTGTGCAAATTTTCAATGCCGAATCGATCAAAATCAATTGGTTACTGAGCAAAATATCTGGAGATGCCATTTTGGACATCATCCAAATTTTGAAATTTTTTTGCTACTTAGAAAATGCAGCGTTCGGAATAAATGGAAATCCGATATCGGGCGAGTATGGTGGTTGAGGCAATACCTCCCACCCCAATTCATTCATTTTTTCCATTGTGCTTGCGGAAAAAATAGGCGCAGTGGGGTCTTGCATTATCGTGATGCACAATAACGCCTTTTTTTATTGACTATTGCTGGGCAATTTTCACAGTTTTTCCAGGTATCAGCGATGAACACACAAAAGTAGCTGTACTTCGTGCCGATTCATGCGGAGAGAGATTTTTGGATTATCATAGAGGACCCATTTTTGATCTCAAGCCTCACCCACCATACTCGCCCGATATTGCGCCATCGGATTTCCATTAATTCCGATCGCAAAAAAATTTGCAAATTTGGATGATGACCAAAATGGCATTTGCAGATATTTTGCTCCAAACCAATTGATTTTAATTGATCAGGCATTGAAAATTTGCACACTAGATGGCAAAAGATTGCTGGTAACGAGGATGATTACATCATTGATTAAAAATAAAAACTTGTTAAAAATTTATTTTTTGACTTTAATGTAAAAAAAAAAATGTCATTACTTTCCGGTCCCCTTATTATTTCAATAACGCTCCCATTGAAGTAATATACTCATATTTACTCAAAAAGCACCATAAAACGAGAAAACTCTCACTACCTTCCCGAACCCACCCGCCTCCTTTGGGCATCCCACACCCCATATCCTTCTAATAAAGGCACCCATCAATCTAATATAATTTTCCTTTTATTTTTCCTACATCCTATTTTTATAAGTTTGAGAGCTATGGGGGGAAAAAAACAAAAAAAAAATAAAACATTACATCGAAATAATTGAAAAAAGATGTGATTTTCTCGTTTTATGGTGCTTTTTGAGTAAATATTTTGTCGGGGAAAAATTAGGTTAAGAATTAGTATGTAAGTTAGTTTTAAGTTTGATCAAAAAGGTGAGCCCCATCACCTTTATTAGTCAGTTTAGTCCAGTCACGTATAATGTATATCATTATACTTGTTTATTCATTATATAATTTTTATAAAATAACAAAACCTGTATATAATGTAGCGATGCTATAGGAAATACAAAAATAATATGTAAATATATTCGCCTAAGAATCTACAATTATATATAATTATCTGTAAATTTAAAGGGGCTATGAAAGAAAAAAAAAAAAAAAAATCACATCTTAATTACAAGAATATCACTAATACTATAATTTTATAATAAAGAATTTTATATACTATATAGACTTTTTATATTATATTTGTCTCTTAAATTTTACAATGTTTATTGTTTTTATTCTTCTTCTTTATCGGCTCAATTAATCAAAAAAAAAAAAGATAAAAATTGTTTACTTTTTTTGTTTGTGTGTGTGTATGGAGATAATACGAGATAACGTTGCACACTCCAGTTTCTAATTTTGTGAAAATGCGCCAGTAAGTCTACGGCTGACGAGAATTATTTGTGCCGCCTAAAGTCAAACAATTATGCAATGATGATTTTGATTTCGAATATATCGGGGGTTTAAATGAACCGTACCTCGCATAATTATGAAGTAGCGTGTGTCTGATGAGACTGCCTGCTCGCTCTATACCTAATGGACGTATCTTCCAGGTACAATTTTTTTTAATTTCTCATAGAAAATACTTATTTAAGAAAATATTATATCATTTGCATCGTATGGGAATAGGTAATCACTGAACCAGAGGGAGAGGCTCGACTTTTATTTGAATCGGACGGATGTATGCACTTTACAATAACGGTTGTTCAAAATGATTCCAGAATACCTCAAAAGAAAATTATTAGCTTTTGATTATATATAATTTGCCTCGTTTCTCGATTCCTAGGCTGAGATATTCTCGTTTTGTCGTGGTTGAGGAGACATTAAAGACTAACGCGAATATGATAACCCTAGAAATGGGGTATGTAATGGCGCCCCAGTGGAATCCAATAGTAATTGCTACGATCAATGTTCAGTTTGAGAGCTAAGGGGAACATAAAAAAAATTCAATAGTTTTTTTTTTCATATTAATAGTTGAGTTATGTTATATTTGCTCAATTTTAGTGTGTCAGTTGGCTGTTGGTAGGGTTATAGAAATAGGATCCCGAAATAGGAATCTGAATAGAATAAGAAATACGAATCCCCTTAAAAATGACAATATTATTATTTACTCTCATGATTATTATTTTATTTTATTTTTTTTTTTTTCAAAACCCCTTTTATTAACATTTTTTTACAAACATATGATAAAAATACAATGAAACAAGATTAACAATATTATAGCTCCTCGTGCTGCATACGCAGATCCATTTGAAGGAGGGTAGATTTACAAATACAATTTCTTGGTGAAGTTAAAAAGTCAATACAATATAAACAGGACTAGGTGATGGGGCTCACCTTCGGATTACAAAAAAAGGGAAACTTACAAACTAAAAACCTAAAACTAGAACCTAATACTAAAGCGTTCCTGCCTCGACAGCGTCCTGCCATCGATAGGGGAACGGAGCGGGGGTTATCGTGTTAAACACTGGGTTTGCCAGGTATTGCAAGGAGTCGAAAAATTTGATATGTCTACGTTGGATGAATTCATCCACCGTAGGCAGATCAAAGACCTCGTGAAGCTCACTGTTGCTCCGCTGCTCGAATGAAGTACCTCTGACCACTTTCATCAGTATACCGTTTTGGAATTGTTGGAGTCGCCGAGCTGTCGTATACGTCAGATAACGTAAAAGCGATGCAGCATACAGCAGAGCAGGCCTGAGTGTACTCTTGTAGATCAGTAGCTTCAGACGCAGTGATAGATTGGGAGAAGTCAATAAATGCGTAAGTCGGTAAGACTTCATGCGTGATTGTTTGAACTTATTGAACCTCGCAAAATGGTTACTAAAATGGAGGTGTCTGTCCATTTTAATGCCCAGATATACTAGTTTGTTGGCTGGTGAGTTTTGCTGCGTTCCTACTGTGTAAGTAGTAGGTAGCGGACTTTTTCCTTTTTGCAAAGAGAAAATTACGAAGTCAGTTCAGGATTCTGATTTTTGATTCTATTTATATCCATATTTCTATATGTTTACCCCATTCCTTTCATAACAGGACACAACTATATCAGTTGCAAACAAATGATTGTAGACAATAAAATGTTATAGAGTAACTAGTTACACAACTTCAAATAAATACTATTATATATTGTGAATTTCCTTAGCAAAATGGCGTTTTCTTAATGTAATAAAATCAGTTATTTAAACGCTAGTAAAAATTCGAAACCGACTCTGGCAAGAGTGAAGTTTGCACAAGCACTACCTAGCGGGGAATCCTTGAAGCTAGTAAGATAGCAGTTTAGCCGCCAGATGGCTCTGAGTACAAACTGTCACTTAGCACAAATGGAAAATATATGTAAATGTAAATATGTAAACCAAACGGTAATATGCCTTCATTAATCCCATCAATAAACGCCATATGGTTCTAAATTTATCTAACTCAGCCTTGAATTTTTAATTATTATTTTAATGCAGACGGTAGCAAACATGGGTATTTGATAAAGAGCTCATTTTTTTTTCCTTATGGAGACTACTGCCAATTGAACTACCTCCTACTCTTCTGCTTTGTTTTAAAATATTAAACTACAAAGGCACATTATGACCTAAACTACTTTATGATTCACCACTTCTATAATACCTTAACTGCTCAGTTTACCTTGAATTTAAAATAATCCATTACCGATGCCTAATAAACTTCATGGAATAAAATAATAATAGCCGAATTCTGTCAAACATATCTACCATAGTTTCCACTAGCTTATAATTTCTTTCCTTCTTCTTCAATTAAAAAAAAAACTTAAAAAAAAAAGATGATTTAGAAATTGAATTACAGGGACTGTGGATTTTGTCTGATGTGAATAGGTCTGGTTCGGATTCATTCAGAACCCACTGATAAATAATTAATACCTCATTGAGTAAGGAAGTAGCGAGCCAAGTCGAGAGTGATAGCCTTGTAGTGTACTAAAGCTTATTAAAGATAAATATGTCTCAGAGGTAAACGTTGCAGTGCTAGCTGTCAGTTGGAAAATTATTGCTGGAAAATAAAAATAGTGTGGGAACAAAAACTTCTGTCTCCATAATTGAAGATGATTAAATGATTCTGTATTTATCAGCAACTATTATTTCGTGCTTGCCTCATCCCTCTCATGATCTGGCTACAAATAAAGTTAGTTGCTTTAAAATACCTTAAATCAGTAAAAAATTCTTCTTGTTACCAAATGTATCAAATAACTTCACAGTATTTCAAAACATAAAAAGGGCTGTAACTATAAAGGATTATTGTAAATTTGCTTTCGCATAGTAAGTGTTTTTTAAAAGAAAGTATTGCATAATACTTATAAAGCGATAAGTAGATAATAGCAATTTTGAATTACCTTACTTAATTGGAGCAGTACTCAGTTGCATCTTATATATGAGCCGTTTATTTTGGAAGTGGCCTAAGTCCATTTGTCAATTATTTCCGGGTGCTAGTGGTTACTTGTACAACTTCAAGTTATTTATCAATATAGTATTTGAGAATACTTATAATCTGAGTAGATACGATAATTCTGGACACATAAGTTTTCAGAGTTAGTTCAATAAGTGAGCCGTTTACTTTGAAAGCGGCCTAATGCTTAAATATCTCAATTTAATATAAATGATCTTAAGTCACTTTCAAAATAAACTTAAAATGCCATAAATATTAATTTAAACAAAATCGAGCTCTCATTTGGTGTAGTTTTTTTCACTGTGAGCCAGGGGATTGGCTTAGATTGATAAAAAATAGATGTCAAGTTTTCATAAAGTTCATTTGTGGACAACATTTTGGCATAATTTTTCTGCCTAACATCTGAACCTGAAGCATACATACATTGTAGAAGGAAACTCTTTCGAATTTGATGAAGATATAAAGTCCCTTTTTCATCAAGCTAAACCGTTATTCGAACAAACGCTTCAACTCATGAATTTATTTCAATTACGTAAAACAAATATGTAGGTAGTAGGTGGATTATAGCCTGCCTTTCAGCCTTGAATGAATAATTAAAGAAACAAAGTTTAAAACAGAAACAGATTGTGACATGAGTAAAGTTTGCAAGAGCGTTACCTAGCGGGGTGTTCTCCAAGCTGAAGATAGTTCGAGATTTAGCCGCTAGGTGGTAGTGCAGGCTTTGGATGGTCAATTAATTCATTGTTTACTTTCAATTCCTATCTATTGTTGTTTTTTTACTGTCATAACTTTTTTATAAACGTATTTTAATAGAAAAAAAATTTATGAACTCTATACTGGAATATACTTTTAAAAGGCAATTGCTCCCTACCTGATAGAAAGTAGTCCCTCCATCTTCACGCTCTGCAATCATACCAAAATGATATACTTAATTTATTTCCTTCCTTCCAGTAATTATAGTTATAATAGTTACAAGACTATAATAGCTGATTATAGGAATTATAGTCTTGTAGTAGTTAAACAAGGAGAGCTTTTCTTTCTGTCTGCCTCGTGGAAATACATAATTGAGTTGCAAATAAACGATTGTTGACACAAAGAATGATACACAATTATCAGATATAAATGGCTGTGTCGGGCGCAGATATGTGAGTCCCCAAGGTGAGGAGGAGGCGCCCGCCGCGGGCTAGTGTCGCTACATCCTTTAGCCGCCGTCCGGCGAGTGTCAAGAAAGAGATAAGGCGGGTCTTTAAGAACCCGTGGTCTTTCACCCTGGCTGTCGGCCTAGTCGCCGGGCAGCCTAATTCATTTCGATCTGACTCCATAAGACGGTATGTGCCCCGACAAAGCACTATGTTCCGGAGAAGAAGTACTGGGTAGGTTTATACGTAGTTTATGTGGTCTTGGAATGACCATGAATTCACAATAGGTATCTAAGGGTAGGCGAAAACCGTCCGGATCCCAAAGGCGAGTGTGAACCGGAGAGAAGCAGACTGGATTGCCGTGGGAGACGCTACTGGTAAGTTTGTAGGGTCACGGCAACCACCGTCCGAGAGGGAGAGTTCTCTCCCAGGGAGGTGCTAGTTTTAGCGAGACCAAGGCAGAGATTCCCACTAGGAAGGTGTGGGGCCTGACAACGCCGGACTAAAACATAGCGAGGTTAGGAGAGAGAGAGATGCAGAGGTAGTTGAATGAGAAGACCATGGCTTCAGTAGAGCAGCAAGCGCCAGTGCAGAGAGAGAGGAGAGAGTAGTGTTCCAAGTGACGGTCCGGTTCGTTATGCTAATTCGTTTAAAAAAAAAAACCCCAATTAGCGAATTCGTTCTGATGCCGCTGCTTATATAGGCAGCCAGCCGTGGTGGGGATGGGTTCCCACCTGCGGCTGTTTCCCCAACTAGTTCCTCCCCCCACTCTCACTGATGTCATTTTTTTCTTTTCTTTTTTCTTAGCTCTCTAATTATAAGAATAATTTACAGATAATTATAATATCCTCAGGTGAATCTATTGACAAATTATTTTTGTCTCTCAAAAAAAGAGAGTTCACTGGACTGCCGTCATTTTTTTTTTTTTTTTTTTTTTTTTTTAAGCTCTCTAGTTAGAATTTTAGGATGAGGGAGAATATAAAATATTTAGGGTGATCGGATCCTTGTACTAGGAGGACCAGCTTGAAGGTGGTGTGAGAGGAGTAAGGAGTGTGGGAATCCTCGGTGGAGGTTGATTATTACGGTACAGTGGTGAGAGTCCACTGGAGGCTGGGCCTAGAGTCTTCTCTAGGCATGTAGTGCAGTCGTAGTTAGTCTGATATCAGTGAGGGTACCCCTTAGAGGCTTGTTGTTGGTGGGTCTGACGTCATTTTTTTTTTTTTTTTTTTTCTTAGCTCTCAAACTTATAAAATAGGATGTGGGAAAATTATTTTGGGCTAATGAGTGCCTTTCACTAAGAGGAGTCCCCCATCGTCATTTTTTTTTTTTTTTTTTTTTTTTCTAAGCTCTCAAACTTATAAAAATAGGAATGTGGGAAAAATAAGGAAAATTATTTTTGGCTGGAAAGTGCCTTTCACTAAGGGGAGACCCCTATTTGAAGGATGTATGAGAAGGATATGGGGTGTGGAATGCCTAGAAAGGCGGATGGAGTCAGGAAGGTAGTGAGAGTCTACCCCCATCGTCATAAGCTTTATTAAACATAATGAAACATAGATACATATTTTCTGATACGAGAAGAGGGGAACTTATAATTATTTGTAATTAAGAGGTGGCCACAACAGGCTGCATCATAATAAAACGTTGAATTATTTATTTAAATCTTTATCTAAAAAGCATATAAATTAAACAGAACAAGAACAGCATAGCCATATTATATTTGTGTGTTTGAAAGTAGTCCAGGACTCGTTTAGTCTTCTGTTATAAAACTCAAGCGGTATTGAAGTTGAAGATTTTGTTTTTTTTCTTCAGAGAAGAATAATCTGTTTGAAGAATCCGGTTCCAGCTCAGTCATGAATAATGACGTGTAATGACAGTGCAATTAGGTCAGTCCTGGTGAGTGGCCGTATCACTCAATCTCGTCCCGCACTCGAGAATTCACTTTCCTTAATGAAATTTCTCATTTTGGAACTCTCGAAAAATGACGTAATTTAACAGTAAAGTGGTTTATTGCTAATTAAACAAAGGAAAGCGTGATCAATAACAGACAAATGATTGTTCAATTGTTAACATTTTTTTCACAACCTTCACAACACCGATTTATCTGCAAGTTATTAGTGTAGACAGTTAGCTCAGGGACATCTGGTAAATGTAGGCGGAACACTTTAAATCGAATCAAATATATTTATTTCCAATTTTTACATAATAGAAATAATCTTATGCTAATAAGCAATGCTTATAGTCTAAAAATAAAATACTAACATCATCGTTTTTGATTGTGAATAAATTATTCATCGAAGTACTCATAAAGTTTATGGTTATCACTTTTAAATTATCAATAATATAATGAGGATTTGATACTTCGTGCAACTTAAAATGTAGAAGTTTACCTTGGTTTGTCAAGAATTATTCTAAGAAACTTATTTTGGATTATTTGAAATTCTAACTAGGTGGTGCGTAAGTTAGTTATGGGCTTTGCTAACAAATCGCCAATGAGTAGTTTAGCCTGGCCATTAACCTTATAATTTCTATTGAAAAATGACAAAAGGATACATATACCTGATTATTCTGTAGTGCATATATGATTTATGTGTAGTGTGAAAAGAGGGGAAAATTGCTTTTAATTTATTGACAGCATAGTGCCCTACAATTAGAATTAGTGCTGGTATACTCATTTAAAATTGAAAAAGCATCTCTTAAAAATATTTTAAAGAGCACCTGTATTACTTCTGATAGATTGTAAACAATTGTCTGTGCGTTGTATTGATTCTTATTTTGTCTTTCTCTTCCTGTATCAGAGACAGTACGGTGTTTAGGCTTCCATCTCGACAAAAGGCTGACCTGGAAACCACATACGAGGCTAAAAAGACAAGAAATTAACAGACACTTTGGACAACTGCACAGACTACTTCAAAGGATATCCCATCTCTCAATAGGAAATAAATTACTAATGTACAAAGTTATACATAAACCAATCCGGTCATACGGAATAGTGCTATGGGGGACAGCAAAAAAGTGGAACATCAAGCGTATCCAATCCTTTCAATCATAGTAAATGCCCCTTATTACGTCAGCAACAAAACCATTCATAACGATCTTAACATACCTTACATTCTTGAACTCATCCTTTCCAAGTTTATGAAATTCCATAGTAACCTATCCAAGCACCCTAATCCACTAGCACAGTAATTGCACTGCACCACTCATCCCTATAATCCTCCTCGGAGACTGAAACGGCAGTGGCGTCGTGACCTGCTATAAATGCGTGACATTGGGAGCCCTGGCAATGGCCAGTTTCTCCAATCATGAGCGTATCATCAAGCTCTAGCGCTCTTGGTCAGCCTCCACTGGCTCGTATCCGGTGACGCGGATGACGTAGGAGCGTGGGGGACTTCCCAAGACTCCGCTTCCTCTTTCGCTTGCGAGGGAGGTGACAACCATGTCGATTTGGGAGGTCTGTAAATACTATATGAATGAGCGAGTGAATGAAAACTGTAAATATGGTACGAATGAGAACATTTATCACAATTACTTATTGTCCAATGAGGCAGATTGTAATTTTATCATAATATAGTTTTTTATTGCTCTTACAACATAAAATCAGATTAATGACGATTGTTAAAAGATATTTAAATAAATAACAGCTGTACTGGATACAAATTCTTAAGTGCAGTATAACTCAGTGGTTTGTGTTGGAGAAACTGTGCTTTTGAATATAAATAATTAAGGAAATAAATCAAGAAAAAGTAATTAGTAAGATTGTCTAAACCACACAATTTAAGTGTTCCACAATTACTTACGTTTTTTTGTTCGAGGCTAATAGCGGCGAGATGGCCTCTTACTAGCCTACAGTTCTTTCTAAGCAAAGTAAAGTGGTTATTAATGAAGTTGAATGAAGCGCTTTTATGAATTTAATTGTTTTATCAAAATAAAAATGAACAAATAAGCAAACATTGCGAATATAATATTATCTTTTTGCCTGAGTTATTCATCCTACGACTTCTGTACGTGCTAACTGCTGTTCACATGCAGGCATTGTTCTAGTCACCAAAAATAGCAATGAATCATTGATTCCAGATTACCTGACGCTAAGGTACATTTTACCATAATATCAGTTCAATTTATTTATAAAATGTGCGCAATATTGGACGAGTTTAACTTGTAGCTACGATAACAGATATTGAAAATTAGTTTTGGGCCATTGGAAAGAAGTGGAAAATGATGTTAGGAATTAGTGACAAACATATGTTGTGCTGTGGAGTTGTCAGTCAAGTATTTCCGGTAGAGACTTTCTCCCTAATGACTTGCGAAGAATGTGCTAGCAAATTAATATGTTTTTTCACTATGCCATTTTACTGTACTGTGAAAACGCAAAGTATTATCTTCCTTTTTTAAAATGTTTTTTTTTCACTTCGCGATGGTAATACAGTATAATTCGTATTGTCAAGGGACTGAAAGTTTGGTACGAATTATCGGGTGTAGAAAATTAAAAAACGAATTAATGCAAACATGTATGTATTAAGAAGTATGTACAATGTAGTAAGGATAAAAACTATGCAATAAACACTGCTTAATACTAAACTAAACAATAAAGAATACATGCAATACATAAAAAATATGTACATACTTATATTCTAGATTAAATAAACACCAATCATTTGTACGAAAAAAAATCCGTAGTTTTTTTTTGACGCAATCCTTGCAGACGGGTATTGTCAATTCCTTTGTATATTTCCTCCAACTGGTACATTTGAATTCCTTGCTTGCGCGAACCACTTTTTTAAGTTCTCTTCAAGTTGTGGGTAATCACCAGTCTTGAAGCGTTTGGCTCTGCTACTTATTGTCTGGGAAGAGATTTTGTCCTTGTTCTTCAGGATTGATGTGATCGTGGAACGAGGGACGTTAAAACGCTTGGATACGTAAATTTGCTTAAAGCTACTAGCAACGGCGTTAATGATTTGTTGTTTCCTTTAATAGAGAGGCTAACTTTTTTCGGAGGCATGGTAACATGTCACAACGATAACGAAAACAAGACTGAACTGTTTAAACGAAAAAAAAGCTTAGTACAATTCCTAAAACTTTCCCTCTCTCCTCTCCTTATTTCCTTTCAGTAAAAAGAGTACGAATTACATATGGGATTTCATAGAAAACATTTATCTCGCGCTCATTCTGCTCTCTGGTCTATCACTGTCCTCTTTCCCTTTCTTGAAAAAGTACGAATCAACGAGGTTTTTAAGCTGGAAGTACGTATTATAAGGCGTTTTAAGTGTCCTCGAGCATAAAAATAATACGAATTACCGAGGGGACTGAAATGCATTGTTTTTATACCACTTACTGGGATTTTCTCTAGGGACCGGCAAATTTGTACGAATTAGCAGGAAATAGGAATAATCGGGATACGAAATATCGGGATTCCACCGTAATAATAAAATATGTAACGTGCGTACAAAAACATTCACTTAAGATTATTTATGTCTTATTCTGCATCTTTTTATTTTTATTTGCCATAGGCCGGGTCATAATTCGCCTGATAACGTGTAACCATTTAAAAACATTTTTTTTTTTTTAAATTGTATTATCTTCTTGTCATTAGATAAAAACAAATCTGTGGCAAATATCTTGACAGAGATCAGGCGTACATATTGATCAGTTTTCAATCAAAGTGATTGGATAGAATTTTTAGTTAATAGTTTTGTTGGGATGTGTTGAGGAATGTTTATCTCAAATCGGACTCTTCGATTAAACTCCCGATCCAATCAAAATCTCATGAGCGTGTATGATTCATTTATTTATAGTTAAAAAACATTCTTCTGCGATCGAACAATTTTGTAAAAATAGCTTTTGTAAAAATAGACATGAATAAATTTTATATCTGCCCACTAGAAATCTATTTCATTGTAAACGTTTTAGTTAGACTGTCATCATCAGGTGGCCATTAAAAACACAACATAAAAATTAAGTGATTTGTTTTTAAAAACACTTTTTCAAAAAAATAATATTAATTAGTTAAAACTATGGTATGAATGAGATCATTTATCACAATGACTTATTGCCCAATGAGGCAGATTGTAATTTTATCACAATGAAGTTGTTGTCAATATCGAATTAGCTAAAAGATAAAATCCATATTGTTAAAACTGTATTAATAAAATAAAATTCTGAAATCGATTCGTTGTCGATTATCACTTTGATTAGATTGAAATTTTAACCTTTAGATAACTTTTTTATAATTCCTAAATCAACGATTGTCCGACCGCAGTTGTAACCATACTGCCCTGTCTGATCAGTAAAGCAAATGAGTTGTTTTTCATTACGATCAATCATCAATCGTTTGAAAATAAAACGATCTCTGCGCAAGATTGACAGGTGACTTGACAGTTGTCACTCACGAATGACACCTTCAACTGAGATTGTAGCCGTCCTACTGCGCTGGTTGATTGCAGCGAGGTAGATCATCCGATATTTTATGGAATGTGCCTACAATATTCCAGATTGATTGGATAATTTTTATTTTCAAAGATGATTTCAACTGCATTCGCATTTGGTTTTGGCTTTGTAAACAAATGTAACGTTTTAATTTATTTTTTAATCGATATTAGTTAGAACTAAAATTTCTTTAGTGACGCAAACCTTTGGAACCCCCTTATTTAATAAATTCCGTTTATATTTCACGCTCCTTTTCCCCTGTTAATAATTTTATTTTTTTTATGTTCTTAGTTTATATTCATTTTGTTTCAATCCTACAATTTGACATATGCACACAGGATCTTTATTGTTTAAACTAATCACGTTCAAGTAATGGTTTATTTATTTTGTCAGCTAGACATACCGATATGTTATTTATTAAGAGACAATGTCCGAGAATAAAGGTTTGCAGAGAATAGACAGATTGGCATAAAGCTGAAAACACACCGGAGGTAGGAGATAAGGTATATAAAGGCACCTGATCCGTGGATCTACTGGTTTTATGGTTCAATTATCCGCGAGATGAGCGAGTTCAGGTTTTCCCCTCCTAAGCTCAGGTTTTCCCCTCCCCGAACCAGGTTTTCCCCTCCCCGAACCAGGTTTTCCCGCTCCTGTCGTCCATTTGATTCACATCTGTACACTCGATTGGGACCCGCTCACCCGAACACACTTTCATCTCTCGCGTTCCTCCGCTCTGACGATGCTTTCGTGTGTGTAGGGCCTCTGTTCTCGGCTGTATTCCCTCCAGTCCGCCCTGTGATCCTCTTCGACACATATCGCCCCTGAGGAAATGTCCTGTGAGTGAGTGGGTACGGCATGTTGAAGAAACTATGGGATTCGATGGAGGACGAGGGAGTTTCCAGTATTTTCTACGGGAAGGGCAACAAGCAGCAGACGGCCTACCAGGCATTACGTGCTTTCCACAGCCACGAAAATGAGGTGAGGTTAAACTACTTTTAAAAAAAAACAACTGCAATTTATCTTTTTTTTTTTTTGGTTTCATAAATATCTCAGCCAATAATAAACAAATTTACAAACAACAAATTATTTTGAAACATGTTTTTTACATTTGTTTCCTTTTGTATCATTTAAACTGAGAAAAAAAATGTAAAAACATAATAACTGACACGAATGCACATAGTATTTATAAATAAACCAATTAGGCTTGTATCACAATATCGTGTGTTTGAATTCGTAACTAAGGTCATGTCTAAATTTCCTGCAAATATCACTAAACCTTTTTTTTTTTTAATTATTATCAAACAAAGTTATAATCAACTGTTTGTTTCGTCACATTTCAACATTTGAAGAGCCCAAAGACGAAACTACATTTGATAGTGAGGATTTTTCAAAAAAAAATAGCAGATTCAAGGATCAGTGCACTCACTGGCCATTTTTCCTCCTTATAAGAAAAACTTTTTTAAAAATAAAATATCTATCGAATGATTAAAAAATTTCTAGGAATTTTTGATTGAAAATATTTCATTTTATTTGTTGAACTTATCTCGGTCATTGACTATAAGTATTGAAATACAATTTCTGTTTTTTAGCTGCCAAAAGTTTATTTTTATGACATCTTCGAGTCTTTTCGCATTAGCGTCACTAATCTATACCTCAATCATGACAGTTCTTTGTGCCGAAATTGGATGATATTGATGTGGGAAATATGTGGTGTCAACAAGATGGTGCCATATGTCATACAGCCCGTGAAACAATTCAAATACTGCATGAGACATTTCCAGGTCGTGTACTCTCTCGTTTCGGTGATCAGAATTGGTCCCCTAGATCGTGTGATTTAACACCTTTAGATTTCTTTTTATGGGGTTATTTGAAGTCAAAGGTGTATGTCAACAAGCCCACATCCAGCCGTGCATTAAAAGAAGAAATTCAACCACATTTATGCCAAATGGTCATGGAAAATTTCGACAAAAGAGTGCGTATGTGCCATGTAAGTTGTGGAGGCCATTTGCCCGATGTGTTATTACATAAATAACCCTATCCTATTTACTTTATAATTCAATAAATAAATAAAAATACTAAAAACTGTGTTTTCTATTTAAATCAAATCTTGCGTTAATTCTGGGACACCCTTTATATTTATGTTTCTCGCAATTAAAGACAGGCTGTACAAATCATTATTATTCAGAAATATTAACTAATCTATTTTATAGATACAGACTTTCATGTCTAAATCTGTCCATATTGGTTCGAAGATACAGAATCAACATTACTCTTTGATTATACAGATAACCACAACCGGTTTCGGCCAGAAGTCATCCGCCTGTCTCCACATTTGAATTTTAATCCAAATTCAAGTGGTTTTTTTTCTCCCCTCCCCCCACAACCACTCAGTGGCCTTACTAAAATCCTCAATTTGATTCACATTTGGCTCGATATTTCAATTTGTTTGGAGTTAATTCCAGAAAATGAAGCTGGCTCGACGATGTATCGTTAGAAAACTCGTTATTTGTTCATTTCATCTTTCTTTCATAGTCCCTATACATTTTCAGATAATTATATACAATTATAGATCCTCAGGCGAATCTATTTACAAATTATTTTTGTATTTCCTGTAGCGTCGCTACATTATATACAGGTTTTGTTATTTTATAAAAATTATACAATGAATAAACAAGTATAATGATACACATTATACGTGACTGGACTAAACTGACTCTAATAAAGGTGATGGGGCTCACATTTTTGATCAAACTTAAAACTAACTTACATACTAATTCTTAACCTAATTTTTCCCCGACAGTCTGTTGCCATCGATTATCCTATGTGAAATTTTAAGTAATCTTCGAAAACAATAATCAAGTTAGTGCGTTGGGAGGGAGAGTGTATAACTTATTAAAATTAAGTTTGAAATATTGAAGCGATGAACCATGCTAAAGGTTTCGTTATGACCGTGAAAAATATTTCAATACTTACTCTCATTTTAGTGTAGATTTTTTGGAAGTGACAAAGCTCTCAGATTTTTGTACATCTTACTTCGAAACACATTGTCTACGAATAAATTCGACGGAGGTTTAACATCTTTACTTGGTCAACTTAAACCGAGATCTCAAAAGATACATCCAATGGAAAATGCCCCCTGACATAAAATGACTTTAAACTTAATTTTTTTTATTTTTTTTTCCTTTCAAAACCTCTTTATTGATAATATATATACAATGACAAAAATAAATAAATAAATTTGGAATTACAGCTCTCTCCTCATGCTGCATTTTCAGATGCATTCGAAGGAGTGCATAGAATAATACTTTCAGATTGTTGTTAATAAGTCCAATACACATACACTCACTAGGTGATGAGGCTCACCTTCAGCTTGCGACCGTGGAAAACACTAAAACCTAAACCTAGAACCTAAAACTAAAGCGTTCCAGCCGCGACAGCGTCCTGCCATCGATGGGGGAACGGAGCGGGGGTTATCGTGTTAAACACCCGGTTTGTCAAGTATTGCAGGGAGTCGAAAAATTTGATATGTCTACGTTGAATGAATTCATCCACCGTAGCCAAATCAAAGATCTCGTGAAGCTCACTGTTGCTCCGCAGCTCGAATGAAGTATGTCTGACCACTTTCATCAGTATACCGTTTTGGAATTGTTGGAGTCGCCGAGCTGTCGTATACGTCAGATAACGAAAAAGCGGTGCACCATACAGCAATTTAGGCCTGAGTATACTCTTGTAGATCAGTAGCTTCAGACGCAGTGATATATTGGGGGGAAGTCAATAAGTGCGTTAGACTTCGTGCGTGTTTGCTTCAACTTCTTCGTAAAATGGTTACTAAAATGGAGGTTAAACTTAATACTGCGTCATGGGCTACTTTATAGTAGCAAGCCACCACGAAACAGAATTTCAGTTAACTTACGATGTAGGTAGTTACAATTTGAAAACTGAATTTAAAATTTTGGGTTGAAAGCACTGCAACGATTAAACTTATGACAGAAAATGGTCTTGTTCTCATGATTTAACGATTTTATGTCGCAACCTGACAAATTGACCGCATAAGTAATTAAAAAATTAAACTATAAAAGCTACGTTGATGATTTATGCGCCGTTTAAAAACTTTGGCTTTGCGTTGCACTTCAGAACTTCAAAACTATGTAAACACCAAAGGACTGTGCTCATGTCTGTATTAATGGTAGGCATCGTGGTTGCTATCTACACACTCCCATCAGTCCTCGCGTCCTTAAAATAAGAATACATGTCCAGCCTACCAGGCAGGTGGGACTGGGGTGACTCAGACATTCTTCTAGCTATCGGGCTCCTCGGATCTGTAAGGAATATAGTTGCTGTTTTTAATAGTAAAAAAAACAAACCAAAAGAACTTTTTCCAACTAACTTACAATAAAAGTTAAATAATAATAAAAAAAAAATTTTGAATAAGAAAATGATCGCGTTCACAGGGTCAATATGGCCTTAATGGTATGGTGAAAATGGCGCTCTGAGCACTGTACCACAATAATTACTTCAGTTAGAAAATAGACCAGTACTTCGTTCGTACCGTAACTATAACTTTAGTGGTTACAAATACCATTTAATTATTAGTTTTAGTACGAACGTTATGAGGCCGAATTTTCGAAAGTAGCAGAGTACATTTGAAACATCCAAGATTCGTTTTTTATTTATATAGATTCCAGAAGAATAACATTCAAAATAAATTAAGCTTACCACGCCACAGGTGACCTGGGAGTTGTGAGTGATCTCAAATCGAACACGAAGTAGTGTCGTTTTAGCGATGTGTACCATACATCAAAACCACCATCTAGTGTAGACAAATACGAATAAACAAGAATCATAAACTTTAATTAAATATAACTCTAGTTTTCAGAAGAACTTTAATAATTTTAATAAAGGAAACATTGAAAATGTAACTAAATTTCATACCTGCACAAATCATGAAACCCTTTTAACTATGTGTTCGTCTGTCTGGTAGGTAACCTACTTTCGGCCATTAGCGGTGACATAATTTGTTTTAAAAGCTCAAGTAATCGAGATATTTTGTTTCCAGAAACAATTTTGGTTAGTTAACAAATTCAGAAACTGTGTGTGGATAAATTAAGCATCTGAGAAATCGTAAAAATTAACAGACCCGATTTTGGGGAATTTTTTTTTATTCTTTCTGTTATTTTGACGAACAATTAAACAATACATTTTATTTATTGTGTAATTCCTTTTGAAAAAAAGTGTAATATAGAAAGTAGAGCCACTCCCTTTGGTCTTGGAAATTAATATTTTCAATTATGTATTACATAATAAATATTCATTTTTGCGAAATATTATCACCTGTAATTAAGAAATGTATATGTATGTATCCATGTATAAATGGTTTTATTATTCTTTTTAAATCCTTCTCACATCCGCTCGTCTGGAGGAGATTCGACAGTAACTTTCACTCGAGAAACAGGCGATGGTCTGAAGCCGGTCGGTGATGTAACGCCACTTCAAATTTTGTCTTCATGGCAACCCCGGATCTCGGAGATTTGATACAGTTCTATTTAAATTTTGCCTGTTTCTCCAAAAAAATATATCCTAATACAAACCAATCAGTAAAATAAACAAATTGATTCATAAATATCCCTGATACAACAGTTCATGAATAATTATTTATTATTTTTGTTTAAATTTTTTTTTCATTATCTTACATGTTGTTTTTTTTGTATTATTTAATTATAGTTCACGACCAAACAAAAAAAATACTACCGGGAGAAATATTGGGAATCGAAGCCGGGTCGCCCCAATATCTGGAACTATTCAAAGACTACCATGCCTCGAGTACATCGATTACATTCCCAATTTGAATTATCTTTGGTCAAATTGTCGCAAAGAAAGTCAAATTTTGTTACTTTCATTGTGTGCTGGGAGGGCAATATAAAATACACCAGCCACCAGTGGACTCTCACCACTGTACCGAAACAACCAACCTCCACCGAGGCTTCCCAGACCCCTTAATCCTCTCACACCACCTTCAAGCAGGTACTCCTAGTACAAGGATCCGATTAACCTAAATATTCTATATTTTTCCCTCATCCCTAATCTTCTAACTAGAGAGCTTAGTAAAAAAAAAAAGAAAAAAAAATATAAAATACGAGCATTATAAATTGGTTGACATTGTAATAATATCTTTTTGAAAATAATTGCTTCAGTTTCATATTATTAATTAAGAACATTTTTAACTTTTCAAAATTTATATAGAGGGTTGGTTATATTTAAATTAAAGTGTTCCTGTTCACCTTTGGTACGACTCTTGTGACTGCGACTGTTTCTGCAGAAGAGTTGGTAATTTGTAATTTACCAGCAATTTTAAAAGTTTATTCCACATTGGGTTTTGGATAAAATAGAACGAAATATAGTACGGAAAATTAAACTTGAAAAAATCTGCCCCGTTTGGCAATCTCTTGACATTTAATTCTCCCAGCTCAGATGATTTTCTTCACTTTGCCTGGAGACACATTAAACGAAATCAAGCGTTGGAAAAATATTCCAAAAAAAAAAAAAAATAGTTCTGAAAGCCAACAATAGAATTCGAGTACCTAATGTTTCACATTTATTTTTTATTTCCACAAAAATGCAATTTTTAGTGACCAAGATGGTCCAACGAATAAAGTGAACTACTTTATATCAAAAATTTTGAGTAATTTTTTTAACAATCGTTTAATAACCGTAAACAAACAGCCCGCGAGTATTTTGGGATATTGTTTACGGGTCATTCCATAAAGAATAATCAATAGACTGGAACTTGAAGTCTAAGAAATGGATGATTTAATCTACAAAAACTGAAACTTTATTTTTCAAAAACTTTGAACTATTAAAAAATAAATCCTGTGTTTTTATGAAAAGTTTTTTCCCCCAACTGAAGTGGAGATACACAGATAAAAGTTACTTTGCTGAACGTACATACTGGAGTTTTAAGTTATTTACAAAAGCAGATGGGATTCGTGATCCATTAATAATTATGGTATTTATGTTCTATGCATAAATATATTTAAAAATACGAAGTTTCAATTTTTTTGTGCTCCTGGTTTTTGAATTACACATGTCTTTTAAAAACACACAAAAAAAGTCGTTTTTCGTTTTGTTTTAAAATATTTAAAAGCACGTAACTCAAAAACTATTTGTCCTATAAAGCTAACACTTTCAGCATACTCTTCAGAATTACAAGGGCTTTAATTCATATATACTAGTTTAAAATCGTAATTTCGAATTTTTTTTTAAAAAAATATATGATGCATTTTGGACAAATTTTGGAAACCCTTGACTCTAAAATTATTTTTAGTTAATTCTTATAAATTTATGTATATATTAAAATACAATATATACACATATATATGCAGTAAATAATAGATATAAAATATAAATAAATTTTTTTTTTTTCCTTAGCTCTCTAATTATAAGATTAAGGATGAGGAAAAAAAAAGGTATATTTGGGTTGAGCGGATCCTTGTACTAGGAGTACCTGCTTGAAGGTGGTGTGAGGGAATTAAGGAGTGTGGGAAGCCTCGGTAGAGGTTGTTGCGGTACAGTGGTGAGAGTCCACTGGTGGCTGGGTAAATATAAATAAGTTGTCGGTGAAAATAATTATGAGCCTAATAATTCCTTGGTTCAACGAGATTCCCCACCGACTTAACGGTTCACAATTTGCCGTTTTCGAGAATGTAACCCAACATGGAGAGAACTTGTAAATGAATTGAGCAGATGGCAATGGCAGACATTATAACATGTTAGAAAATCATTTTAGGTACCTTTCTAACTGACCTCAAAATCCCTTATTAGAACATTTTTGACAAAATGTCAAAAAAAACAACACGGACACACCGATGATACAAGGACTGGCTACAAATAGTAAAGTTTGAGAGTGTGGTATTTATAACCTCCTTGTAAAAAAAAAGAGAATATTACAGGAACTAGTTTGACCAAATGTCACTTGGTGGGTTTAGCAACACGTTTCGCCTGCTGGCCATCAGAGCTAAACTATAACGGTAAATTCTCTTCGGCTAAATATCTCAATTTTAGTCGAATTTAAATTGTAGATCATGTTCGTCGTTCGCATGTTTGCATATTAAGGATTGATTCATAACATTTTCGTTTTATTTATACATGTCTCAATTAAATTTATATAAATTATAAACAATATCATAGCTATCTAAAACCAAATCTATTAGCAGGCGGCATGTGACCAAATATAAAATGGCATGAACAATTCCCAAAATTATTAATTGAATGATTATAAAAAAATCTTTTGGCTATCCTCAGTCAAAAATGCTTCATTGCATTTATTAAACCTCGTTGGTTTTAAAATGTATTGATTCTCGTATTTATTTTATCTTTATTTTGTTTCTGCGTCTAATTTTCAAAATTGAAATTATTACCATGCCTGGAGGGAGACAATAAAAATTTTGTCCCTATTTGGCTAATTTTTCTCAAATAATTACCTAAGGTTCTGATTTTCCCCCTTCTACGCCAATCAGGTAGCAACAGCAACGACCAAACACAATTTTAAGAATTTTTTTTATATATTTTAGCTGTTTAATATCACAGAATAAGACCAGCACTGCTAAGAAGCCGCATTAACCGGCGATGAAACAAATAATTCTTGCTTTATTGGATAATATCAGGTTGGCAAGAGAGTGATTTCGGTTTGCAGCAGTAGATAGCGTATGTTTGTTTCATTTTTCTTTTGTCTATGTTACAATTTTTTTCTTTTGAGATTTGTTAGTCGATACTTTTAGGTTGCTATAGAAACAAATTCCGTGTAATTTTCTTTACAACTGTCAGTTTACGGTCAGTTTTAACAGGGAGTGTAAAAATAAACATTTTCGACACATTTTACTTTTTATTTTCATAAAGGCAAGAAAGCGGCTGAGGCTCACAAAGAGATATGTGAAGTTTATGGTGTTGATTGTTTAACAGAACGCACGTGTCAGAATTAGGTTAAAAACTGACAGATGACCAACGTTATGGTTGACCTTCTGAAGTTGATGATGACAAAATGAAAGCCATAATTGAATCGAATCGTCATATAAATGTGCGAGAGATTGCAAAACAGTTAAATGTATCACACACAACAATTGAAAATCATATAAGACGTCTTGGACTTGTTAAGAAGCTTGATATTTGGGTTCCGCCACGACAATGCGAGGCCTCACACATCTTTACCACCACGTACGAAACTATTGGAGCTTGGTTGAGAAGTGATGTCGCATCCCCCATACACCCCCGACCTTGCACCATCGGATTATCATTTATTCCGAAGCTTACAAAACTTCTTAAATGGTAAAAAGATCAGTAATAACCTCAAATCGCACTTGGTTGAGTTTTTTGCTGATAAGGAGCAGAGGTTATATGAGCGCGGGATCATGAAGTTACCATATCGAACAGAATGGAAGATATTTGACTGATTAAAGTTCATTTTTTGTGTAGAAAAAATTGATTGTTATTTCACACTAAAAAACCGAAATTATTTTCTTCCCGACCTCAATATATAGGGTGTCCCAGAATTAACGCAAGATTTGAATTTGCCGCCATTTGTGCAGTAAAGTGCTGGCAACCCTAAAAAAAAAAAAACAATTTGACAGCTGACAGTTTAGGGTTAGTAAAAATGGAGCGTTACACGATAGAACAACGCGTCTTTATTGTTGAACATTATCTCAAAAATAATAAAAGTTTGGCGGCCGCAGTTCAACATTTCATACAAAATATGGTCGGAATAGTGTTTTGACTTCATCAACTGTGAAGAGATTAATTGAAAAATTTAGGGAGACTGGATCAGTTGGAGACACTAAACACACTAGTCGTCGAAACAAGCCGTCAATATCAAAGCGCAGTGCGTGACAGTGTTGTTGAAAATCGATAACACAGTTCTTTGTGCCAAAATTGGATGATATTGATGTGGTCAATATGTGGTTTCAACAAGATGGTGCCACATGCCATACAGTCCATGAAACAATTCAACTGCATGAGACATTTCCAGGTCGTGTACTCTCTCGTTTCGGTGATCAGAATTGGCCCCCTAGATCGTGTGATTTAACACCTTTAGATTTCTTTTTATGGAGTTATTTGAAGTCAAGGGTGTATGCCAACAAGCCCACATCCACCTGTGCATTAAAAGAGGAAATTCAACCACATTTATGCCAAATGGTCATGGAAAATTTCGACAAAAGAGTGCGTATGTGCCATCAAAATCGTGGAGGCCATTTGCCCGATGTGTTATTCCATAAATAACCCTATCCTATGTACTTTATAAAAAAATTCTAAAAACTGTGTTTTCTATTTAAATCAAATCTTGCGTTAATACTGGGACACCCTTATAACACTACATACTATTGATACTGTCGGTGGAGTCGGATAAAGACGTTATTTTATTATACTTACTTGTTTCGGTGACAAATACAGTCTCTTTTATTTTCTATCATTTAGTTATTGTTT
Source organism: Acanthosoma haemorrhoidale (assembly GCA_930367205.1). Classification (NCBI taxonomy): domain Eukaryota; kingdom Metazoa; phylum Arthropoda; class Insecta; order Hemiptera; family Acanthosomatidae; genus Acanthosoma; species Acanthosoma haemorrhoidale. The sequence continues at coordinate 4,782,611 of OV884011.1, forward strand.
GAGAAAATCTTGAGGACGCATCTATGTCATCACTTCGAGTCTATAAAGCTTATGAACAAGGAAAGCGAACACTGCTTATTCCTTCTTCAGATTCCCTTCCTCATAGTTTCTGGTATCGAGCCTGAGACCAACAGCTAATATATTATGAGCCAAAGAAAAATATTTTGTGACAGGGATTTGAAACCGACAGCTCATCCTACATTGAGGACAATATATTCAAAATATTCAAGTCTACTCCAGTCGTACCATGACAGACGCACCCAAGTACTTTTCAGACAGAACTGTACACAATGCCCTTCGTACCATGAAGGTACAGTCAACAGAGTTTAAGAAGAAAAATCAATTTTTCTAACGCACCAATAAATAAATACAAAAAAAAAAAATACTTATTTCAAACTACTTATAGTTGTACATTGTTACAAAACTTTTTTGAAAATATTCCTCTTCAAGGCTTGACATTTGCAAACGCGAAGGCATGCGCAGAGCTCTTGTCGTTTTATTAATAATTCAACATTTCGTTGCGCATTTCGCATTGGCCATAATTAAAATTTCGCATACAATGGGCTCCATTGTTTCATTTTATAAATCTGTCTCAGGGTAATTGGAAATATTAATATTTCATATTTTGCGAACAAAGGAAATGCGTTTAATTGGGTCCTCTGTGTCCTGTTTAGCGATCTTTCGGTGGAACTTTCTCAAGAATAGAAAGCACCCAAACCAAACTTTGCCTATTGCGTTCAGTCCATCTGTAATCTTAACGGTATATTCCATGATAATTCGAAAAATTTCGATTAGTTTTTGGTTAAAATACTATAAGCTGAACTATGGAAAAAGAAATTAAACGGAAAATAAAAACAAATCGGGCCCGATTTATAATTTCTCAAGTCCGAGCTCAGAAGCTTTTAATATTTAAACTTGTGATTTTGTCCATCATGAACGACACATTAAAGAAACTAATACAAAAATAATAAAGTTTTGATACGTCTACGATTGTAGTTACAATTTTTTTTTGTTGGAGATTTTTTGGCAGAGGAAGTTGAAAAAAACTTCTTTATAACTCCCAATGAGGTTTCTTAGCCGGGCGTCAACACAACACCAGATGATAAAATTTTACTCTGCCGCCCAAAAATGTCGTGCATTTTTCATTTGACCTGGAAGAAGCTTCTGGCAAAAGCCACCATAACCAAATCCTAATCAGCTTAATCCCTTGGCAATTTAAACTAAAAATATTGCATTAATTATTAAGAATTTGTTTGAAAAATGAAAAGTTTACAGTCCCAAATCCCAGACCTTCCCCATTAAGACGGCAAAACGGAAAAGAAAGTAATTTCAGTTTTTTTTTAATCAGTCAACTTCATGATCCCGCGCTCGTAGAACTTCTGGTCCTTATCAGCAAAAAACTCAGCCAAGTGCGTTTTGAGGTCATCGTTATTACTGAAATTTTTACCATTTAAGAAGTTTTGTAAACTTCGAAATAAATGATAATCCGATGGTGCAAGGTCCGGGCTGTATGGAGGATGCGACATCACTTCCCAACCAAGCTCCAATAGTTTTGTATGTGTTGCTAAAGATGTGTGAGGCCTCGCATTGTCTCGGCGGAACCCAAACATCGATCTTCTTAACAAGTCCAAGACGTCTTATATGATTTTCAAATGTTGTGTGTGATACATTGAACTGTTTAGCAATCTCTCGCACAGTTATATGACGATTCGATGCAATTATGGCTTTCATTTTGTCATCAACTTTAGAAGGTCGACCATAACGTTAGTCATCTGTCAGTTTTTAACCTAATTCTGACATGTGCGTTCTGTTAAACAATCAACACCATAAACTTCACATATCTCTTTGTGAGCCTCAGCCGCTTTCTTGCCTTTATGAAAATAAAAAAGTAAAATGTGTCGAAAATGATTATTTTTGCACTCCATGTTAAATCTGAGCGTAAAGTGACAGTTGTAAAGAAAATTACACGGAATTTGTTTCTATAGCAACCAAAAGGTATTGACTACCGAATCTCAAAAGAAAAAAAATCCTAACACTGACAAAAGAATAACGAAACAAACATAACGCTATCTTATCTACTGGTGACTTGATCGGAGACATGCAACTCTGAACCCATGGAGTTTGACTTGACAGTGAGCTGACCTAACTATGACTGTGAACTTAAATCGCCTAACCTATCATCCGTTTCTGGACTAGCGGTTGAGATGACTGTATAATCAAGGTTAAGATGTCATCATCATGTGACACGTATGAATAAAATGAATTTAGCAAAGGAAATTGTGTTAAGAAGCCGTATGAAAATATCTTGGGTTCCGGAATTGGAAGAGAAGGTCAAGGACGTTTGTAGGTTGTTTTTTTCCCCCCTTCCCCCTTTCATAGCCCCTTTAAATTTATAGATAATTATATACAATTGTAGATCTTCAGGCGAATCTATTTACAAATTATTTCTGTATTTCCTGTAGCATCGCTACATTATATTCAGGTTTTTTTATTTTATAAAAATTATATAATGAATAAACAAGTAAAATGATATACATTATACGTGTCTGGACTGAACTGACTCTAATAAAGGTGATGGGGCTCACCTTTTTGATCAATCTTAAAACTAACTTACATACTAATTCTTAACCTAATTTTTCCCCGACGACTGTCGCCATCGATGCGGGAGGGGTGGTGGGTCATAGTGTTAAACACTGGGTTTGTCAGGTGCTGCAACGAGTCAAAAAACTTGATGTGTCTCCGGCGGATGAACTCACTCACCGACGGCACACCAAGCAACAGGTCAGCGTTATTCAACCTCTCCAGAGAGGTATGTCGGACCACTTTTCGCATGATCCTATTCTGGAAATGTTGGAGACATTTGGCTGTATTGTCAGTCAAGTGGGTAAATAGCGGGAGGACACATTTATATATCATCAATTTGAGACGAAGCGACAGGGTTTTTTCTTCTTAGCTCTCTAATTATAAGATTAAGGAAAAATAAAGAGATATTTGGGTTGAGCGGATCCTTGTACTAGGAGTACCTGCTTAAAGGTGGAGTGATAGAATTAAGGAGTGTGGGAAGCCTCGGTAGAGGTTGATAGTTGCGGTACAGTGGTGAGAGTCCACTGGTGGCTGGGCTTAGAGTCCCTCTAGGCACGTAGTGGAGTCTTATTTAGTTGGATAGCAGTGTTGGGTTCCCTTTAGAGGCTTGTTGTTGGTGGGCCAAGCTCCGTGATGTCCACCATTTGGTCTGCTTCACTCGATCTTGTGAGTTGCCATCGTGCCGGTAGCGGTGGTGGTGTCATGTCTCGGAATAGAGGGGTTTGGCTATGTTTCATCGAGTCAAAGAACTTGATGTGTCTTTTTTGGATGGCTTCGGTGATGGTGGGGACTTCGAACTTTTCGTGGATGTCGGGAGCCTTCATATCACGAAAAGGGGTATGCCATAGTGCCGTGCGCAGGATTTTCTTCTGGAGAAGTGACAAGGGGTTTGTAGTTGCAAAGAAGAAGGTTTAGAACAAATTCAAGTCCTTGGGAGTATGGAGATTTTAGAACTTGAAACCTAATACGAACCATGTATGAAGCATTTGAACTTGATTCAATGAGTGAGGTCGTAAGCTATATACATTAGTAAATAATAGATTGTCTTTGATTTGTTCAAAAGAAGAAAGAAAAATAAATTCTCATTGATTATTGATCATTTAAATTTTTTTTTTTTTTCCTTAGCTCTCTAATTATAAGCTTAAGAATGAGGGGGAAAAATAAAGGAATATTTGGGTTGATTGGATCCTTGTACTAGGAGTACCTGCTTGAAGATGGTGTGAGGGAATTAAGGAGTGTGGGCAGCCTCGGTAGAGGTTGATAGTTGAGGTACATTGGTGAGAGTCCACTGGTGGCTGGGCCTAGAGTCTCTCTAGGCATGTAGTGCAGTCTTATTTAGTTGGATAGCAGTGTTGGGTGCCCTTAAGAGGCTTGTTGTTTGTGGGCCAAGTGCCGTGATGATAATCGATCGAGAATGTAAACATATAAGTAAACATATATTTTTTGGAAACGGGTATAAATCAGTATTTTTTTTTTTTTTCAAACTGTGAAAAAATACTATTTCGGAAAGATAATATTTAGTTACTTTATCGACGTTCGATTAGTCTCCAATGTCTAGGACAGTCAATAAAGTGCCATATGTTTTAAATAGACTATTCATGTTGAGACTTTAAATGTCAGCCTGATTTTTCTATTTCCCATCAGTTAATTTTCTATAGCTCATTAAAATATGTTGCCTCCCGGCACTATCTCTTAAATGGAAATAATGTCACAATTATTCTTCAATTAAACCCTTAAGGATGGTAAAATGTCTATGTAATGAAGAAGAAGAAATAAATGAAATGACCACATTCGGGAGATTAGCCTCCCATAATTGAAGACATATACTGTAAAGAGTCAATTATTAGGTGTACCTAGGCATCTCGATGCTAGCATAAAAGATTTGATGTCCAACCTTTGATGCGAGCATATATTATTGAGTTATGTCCTTTTATCCAATGCTCTCTCGTCTCGAGTAAGGCACCACTTTTCGAAAATCCACCAACTATTAACACCTTTTATTTGGTCTAAATACCATGCCCTTATGCTTGTGATATTATGTACAAACATTCCATAACAGGTTTCTCCCACCTCTTTTGACGTCGTATCCCACTTACAAATATAAGCCCTGTCCCAAGCGAAATAAGAAATCTTTCTGTCGGTATGTAAGATTTTTAGTTATCATTTATATTCCTTCATTGTTAACGTGATGTATATATTCTTGTAATTCTTTGACAATAAAGTACTTTCGAAGTATTGGTGCCATCCGATACAATATTATGAACAAAATTGTTGTTTTAGGATAACAAAGAGATGTTTTGACTACTTTGTGTAATTGAAATGCTACTAAGCTCCTTAAAAAAATATATATATATATTGTTGTGATATTTAATATTATAGACTTTGAATATCAAGAAATTGAAATATAAATATGTTATTCAAAGCATGTATCAAGAAGGCGAAAATAAAAACAAAGGAGAGTAGAGGAACAAACAAAAGATAGTATAGTTGTTGTGATGATGAAAACACACACAGAATTTTTCTCTCGCTAGTTTTTGGGATCAGCCCGTAATACATATTATCAGCTTGAGATTGTGAGTAAGAAAAACTTAAAAACTTTGTTGGTTAGTGGTTATTGACTTAAAGCAGAACGGAAGAAAAAAAGCACGAAGAGAAGAAGTATTAATTTTGTTTAAAGAATGAAGAGAATTAAAGAAGAAAAGGAATCGAATCTATAGACAAGTATTTATAAAATTAATATAAGTTTATTTTTTTATGTTTGTAAAATTAAATTCATCTTTTTGCCAGAATTATTTTTGTTAACAGAACCTAATAATAGTAAATAAAAAAAATTTAAAGTTAAGGAATAAAAAATAAAATCACCATATCTTTTCAAATAACGTAATAATATATTGATCTAGAGAACATAATTACATTTGATAGGGAAATATTTTGTTGTAATCATCACGGCATTGCTTAACTCCTCTAGACTTTCTCTTTTTTTAGATTTCTAACTGATCCTTTGGTATAATTTTGTTGCTTGAAAACTTTTAGGTTGTTTCCAAATACATTATTAAAACTCTGTAGCGATCTGATCTGAGAAACTGCAAGAATTGCAACTTCAGCGATATTGTTAACATAATTGTGCTAAAATTAGAATCTGCCTCATTGGGCAATAAGTAATTGTGATAAATGTTTTCATTCATAGCATATTTACAATTTTCATTCACTCGCTCATCCATACAGTATTTACAAACAGCTCAGAGACCTCCCAAGTCCACATGGTTGTCACCTCCCTCGCATGCGAAAGAGGTCTTGGGAAGTCCCCTACGCTCATCCGTTTTTGTTTTTTTTATTTTCAACACTTCTTTATTTTATATATACAATGAACAAACAATTTTTTGGATTACAATTTTCTCCTCGTACTGCATTCGAAGGAGTGCATAAATATGATACATTTCAGTTTGTAGTAAAAAAGTCAAAAAACACATCTACAACACTAGGTGATGAGGCTCACCTTCTGCTTACAACCGTGAAAACACGAAAAAACTAAAACCTAAACCTAGAACCTCAGACTAGAGCGTTCCTGCCGCGACGGCGTCCTGCCATCGATGGGGGAACGGAGCGGGGGTTATCGTGTTAAACACCCGGTTTGTCAAGTATTGCAGGGAGTCGAAAAATTTGATATGTCTACGTTGGATGAATTCATCCACCGTAGGCAGCTCAAAGATCTCGTGAAGCTCACTGTTGCTCCGCTGCTCGAATGAAGTACCTCTGACCACTTTCATCAGTATACCGTTTTGGAGTTGCCGAGCTGTCGTATACGTCAGATGACGAAAAAGCGGTGCACCATACAGCAGAGTAGGCCTGAGTACACTCTTGTAAATCAATAGCTTGAAACCCAGTGATAGATTGGGGGAAGTCAATAAATGTGTAAGCCGGTGCAAGTTTGCTTCAACTTCCTCGCAAAAAACGCTCATCCGTCAGTGGAGGCTGACCAAGAGCGCGAGAGCCACATACGCTCAGGATTATTGAAGAAACTGGCCATTGCCAGGACTCCCACTGTCACGCGTTTATAGCAGGTCATGAGGCCACTGCCGTTTCAGTCTCCGAGGAGGATTATAGGGATGAGTGGTGCAGTGCAATGACTGTGCTAGGGGATTATGGTGGTTGGATAGGTTACTATGGAATTTCATGAACGTGGAAGGGATGAGTTCAAGCATGTATATTAAGATCGTTATGAAGGATTTGTTATTTTTTATGGCTTGTTTATATCGAAATCCGTCGTCCAATTTCATCGAAATAATACAGAAATCCTTTAAAATGACGTTTGAAAATTGCACTTCTTTGTAAAAAGGTACTAAGTATTCCAAAACACATTTCATTCCAATAAAACAAATCAAAGGCCCTGTAAAATTTCTCAAAATTGATTTAGTACCTTTTGGAAATCAGAGTCTCGATTGTGTTGTATCAAACAATTAACGTTTCCGGAGTTAATATTTTTTTGAAATATTTTAATTTTTTTTGTATGTTTTACAGCGTTACGTTAAAAACTCAAGGCCTTATTAATCTACATCTGCATTGAAACCTTTTTCTATTCTTCATGCCGTGGGTGAAGGAATATCATTTCGATATAAAACCAATAGATAATAAAAGCGTCCATTTTTAATTATCACAGCCTAGATAAGATGTGCTGTAACTTTCTCATCAATTAATCACAGTTCGCTGAAAACCTATTGACCTAATTTTCTCATTGATACCTTGCTCCTTGATAAGGTGTTGTTTTGGCAACGGCGTACTCTTATATCGCGACCCTCTGTCCATATTTCCTTTAGCCTTTGTGTGCTGTTATTTATAGTACGCGATCAGTGATTTCTAAAAATTAAATTTAACCAGACGAGGACAATCACTGCACATCAATTCCAACAAATAATTTGGCTAATGAATACATTTTTACCATTAAAAAAAAACTTACTATTCTTCTGGTTCTGTGGAAATAATAATAGTTTAGACTCTTAAACTAACAAATAAATGCTTCTTATATCAACGTTTCCAAAAAAAAAAAAACCGCCAGAGACCATAGGAAGCTTTCTTTGAAATATCAACTTCAAAATCGAATTCAAATTATTTCCAAACATTTTTTATAAGTAAAAACGAAACAAGAAAGAGCCTGCTAAGACATCACGCACACTGGTGATTTAATTTATTTATACTTATTCGTTTTTCAGTTACGATTTTCAAGAATTCCACAGACAAATATTTTTCTCAAAGAAAAATACACTTGGACAGCCACGGAAAACGTGAGGATATAAGGAAAAACCAGCATACACATAATATCATGGTTTTTCCACCTCTCCCACAATGTGCCCCAATAGGAATAATCAGAACTGCCCCTGCGAAATTATTTTTTCGAAAATGATTAATTAGTTTTGACAATCATATGCAAGAATAATTCACCAAACGAAAACATTTCATAACATAGCGGTTTAAACTTAAAAAAAATCTAATATCCACATTATTTTCTAATAATAGTGTTATTACTGTAAATTTAAATATAATTACTTATTTAACATTAATTATATTGCATTGTATTATAGAGTAAATATTTGATCAACCATAGGCAGAAACTGACTTCAGTAAATTCGTGATTTTTTTTTTCTTAAGAAATAATTTGTCAATTCTAGTTGTACTTATGACGTGACTTAAAAAAAATATATTTGCATCGACTCTACCTTGTATACACCAAAAATGGTGTTAGTGGAAATTCATATTTATATGAACCCATACTGGTTTAGAGGTATTCTTGTATAAAGAATACGGGTTATTTGAGATCACTGCAAGTGCTAATTGTTAGAAAATAGACTATGTCAATTGACTCAAATAAATGCATTAATTGGAGTATTCATCACAATCACCCATACTGTTCATTTAGCTGAGAACTAACTTGTTCGGCAAAAATGTGTTGATTTAGGCAATTCCAATGTTAGGTCCACGATTAAATTTAGATCATTATATTTAAGGTAAGTCAATGTGTTTTTGCCTAAAACAGAGATCTCATTTGATATACAATAGACAAGATAGTTACAGCCAATTTTCATAGCATAATTTTGAATTAGTGATCAAATGAAATAGCTTGAGGTACTGATTAAAAGTATTTAATTTGTGTTTTGTTCTGTAAACTCATTAGAACAGTTACTAAGATCAACTTTAGCTCATCAAGGCATTATATTTTGCATGGTTGTTCCGTTTGATGCCTCTATGATGCTAAAAATCAGAACAGCCTGTATTAATTACTTCTCATCTGAGTACACAACATCCGCTTGTGAGGGTGCAGACGGACCCCACCCTCGGTAACAACAGGAGCACAGCAACTGATCTCATTCGACTGCACGCAGGCTTTCGACTCCCCCACGCTGTGCCGACAGTTTTGCGACTGGGAATGGCCAGAGCAGTTATATACCATGTTGGTTTCCTTCCTGAAGGACAGAACGGTGAGGCTACGGGTGGGTGATTGCCTCTCTAACCCATTCCTCTGACTTGTGGAGTTCCTCAAGTAGCAGTTTTGCCTCCGGTGTTTTTGGCATGTATATGTCGGGGAAAATTAGGTTAAGATTTAGTTACTTTTAAGTGTATGATAAATAAGGTAAGCTCAATGTACATCATTATACTTTTGTACAAGCGCAGATCACAATGTATAATACTCAGAAATTGTATAAAATGTAGCTAAGCTACAAAAAATATATTGTCCTATTGTAAATGAATTCATTTGTAGAATTTTTATCGAATCCTGGAATGATTTTGTAACAAGGGGATATGAAAAAAAAAATCACTAAGTCAAAATACATAAATATTTTTCAATCATATTAAAAAGGATATCAAACTAAAGATTTTGATGCCCTGATTAAAAATATGTAATACATTTAGGACTTTATTGGACTGGAATTTACTGAAACTGTCATAAAAGAAATTTGCAGCTTTTTTTTATTTTGTATTTTCAACTCATTCGAATCTTTGTAGATTGTGTACGAGTATGTTACCTTTTTACGGGTTTAGTTTAATTTAAATAGTCATTAATGAGAATTGATTTGACCCAAAGTGATCAGTACTGACTAGCTTAAAGACAACAAACACAAATTCTATCAATTTTAATTAGATTTTCATATTAAGGATAAAAAGTAAAAATGTGATATATCATATATATTTTTTTGGTACTGCTTAATTCAGCATTATTTTTTATTTTATATAATAAACAATAACTGAAAACTTGCGACAAGGGTAAGATGTACGTGGCCTGTCGGTGAGCTAGAAGCCACTTATCAGAGTATTGTAACCCACTCCAAGTCAAAATGAGTCACACATTTACTACTCAAAAAGTCCAAAGGTGAAATGCTGAAATGAAGAAAAGGGGGGGGGACTCATGACAATTTCATAAAAAAGAAAACCATACTTAATTTCACTAACTAAGCCAAATTAATTAACATTTGCGTGTTCTGAAGATCATTCTCAGTTTTGGATTGTTCTACAAAAATAGCCCTTCCTACGAAACCTTATCATTATTTTTTAGGAGATTGCCAATATTTTCCCACAATTCGGCACACAATTAAATTGCTTCTCTCGCTCAACCAAGGGTTGCCTCATTGTTGAGAAAATTATATTTTAAGTAACAAACAATGTATAAATTGATAATTTATTATTTGCAATTTAAATATTTGTTTATTCGACCAACGACTAGTTTATTTGACAAATACACCTTACTTTATTATTCAAAAAACATTCAAAATGAATATATTCAATTTTGACATTGATGGCTCAAATAAGACTAAAAACAAATTAAACCAAATATTTGCTGAAATATTATTATATACAGGTGAGGTCACTGATTTTTGGACCTAGTGCTGTTGTTGTTCTTAGTAGGTTTATTATTTAAATACCAAATTTAATTTTTTGTTTTATATTAGTCTTTAGCAAGAATTTACTATTTTTTGCGCCTGTTTGCAGGAAAGGGGAGAGATGGTCTCTGTGGGGAGGAGCCTGTGCTGGCAGTACATGCGGTCAAGGCTAAAGCGAAGCGGTTTGTTCTCGAAGAAACGAGGACTGCAACGACTTAGGAGCAGCCTGTCGCTTGGCCATGGCTCAGTCGTCCCTAGAGTCCTCCCTGCCCTACTCGCACTTGGCATAGAGCTTGAGAGACTACGCCCAGATGTGAGTTAGCCATTTGTTTATCCAACTCATACATGTATCGAACTGATTTTGACTAATTCAATTTAATAATGAAAGGAAAAAATTATTGTTCAGCTAAATACATTGATCATTGACATGGTCAATATGTTTATATTGCTCTATGGAGGCTACAAGATATAATAAATGATATTGTGATGCAGGTTTACACAGGAGTAAGCAGACAGGTCGGTAACGAGCCCGGAATGGCCCTGCGAGCAGTCGGTAAGCAGCTGTTCATGGTAGGCATGTCTTGGCCTCGGCTGGTCTCGCTGTTTGCAGTAGCCGGTGGCCTTGCTTGCGACACAGTGAGAGCTGGGCATCCTGAACAGATGACCCAGATAGCAGACGCAATGGCAGATCTAGTCGATGAAGAGCTAGCCTCTTGGATAGCAGACAACGGAGGATGGGTAATTTTATATTAAAACATAGGTTATGAAACATAAAATACTCCAATTTGGCTAACGAACAAAAACTGTGGGCCCTGGTGCCAAGAAATTTGAAGTTTATTGTTCTTGACAAAGATGGACAGTTAGTGTAATTTTCAGTACGCTAAGTGCCTGACCCACGATCCCATGAGTTCCTGTTTATTGTCCAAATTATATAAAATTTGGCTAATGTTTAGCAAGGGTATGGAGAGAGATTGCTCGGGCCCACGGAAAAAAATATTAATTGTCACACAGAAAACAACAATGGATAGGTGTCCAGTCCTAAGGAATGTTACCCCATAATTACTTTACGCAAAACCCCCGGATATTTGGTTATTTATTGTCATTTTGGCAACAAACTTGGAACAAACAGTGCTTATTATCTGACAAAAAATACTCCTAAAATATGAACAATCATTTTGAACAAATTTGAAAATTGTGAATCATAAAATCATGACGTTTTCATCAAAGTAATTAAAAATAAAATTTTTGTCTTTCCATAGTTTTGAGATTTTACAGTTCAAGCATTTAAAAAACTTACTGTCATGTTTGGGTGGAATAAATATGGCAAGTAATATTAATATTTGCTTTATTATCCAATATAACCAATCAGCTGGTATCTTATACATTTTACATACATGAAAAATAAACGATGTTTTTAACTCTATTGTTTTCAGATATACATTGGTCATATTAATCAGAAATGGTGGGTTTGAATGTCTCGTCATAACAGTGTTTATTATTTCCTACCTACGTTTAAATCCTTGGGGTTGAGAAGAATCAATTTTTATCTTAATGAATTCCAGTGTTTTGGTCAGAGATACTCTGTTACAATAATTTAAAAGGGTAACTTGGTGGGTGGCGTCTTGTTGATTTGTTAAAATGACTTTATTTTTGTAAAATACGCCATTGGCAACCTTTTTTAGTTTTTTTCTCCGGGGAGTATTATTATATTTACTCAAGAATAGTCTGTTATTTGTAAAAGACTCTTTAGAATAAAAAATTTATCAAATTATTGAGATTTCGCATGAAATAAATAACGGCAGGAAGACAATTTTACTTCTACTAACCGTGCATAATACAATAATATAGTATAATCATAAATAATTATATCCTAATTTGACAATTATATTTTAATTATAAAAAATAATGAATTGATGATTTATTTTGCTTAGATGGGACTCTGCCAATACTGGAAGCCTGTTAACGAAGAACCTCCTTTGGGCCATTACGTTGGACTTTTAGCAGGATTACTCTTGGGTTTGTTTCTCATCGCGGTAGCTGTAAGGGTAGCTACATCGCTGTAGTGCCTCGTTTTGAAAATTCTACATTCGAGGAGAAATTTACTTTTTACATACAATGTGGTATTTATTAGATTTGTGTTCAATGGAGAAGATTATTTCCTTTTTTCAAAAGAATCTCATTAAATGATAAAATTCATAATAATTTAAAAGTGTCATAGCTAACTAAAGTTAATTGATTATTTCAGTTAAATATTATTTCAATGAGAATAATGGGTACGTTTAATAATAAGATCAAAGAAAATTTATATCACATCTTCAAAGTTTTTATTCCAGTAATTTATTATTTGATGTACATTTAAGATATCAAGAATAGGATTAGACAAGTGCGTTTACATGTGTAAATTAGCTATAAAAAAGAATGTTTTATATTTTATTAATTGTTAGAGAAAAAAAAATGCTAAGTTTTAAATGTAAACTTAGCTAACAAAAAAAAAAAATATTGTGTAATGAATTAAAAATTGTACTTATATAAACAATTTATCGATCCACTGTTTTTTTTTATTATTGGATATTTAAGTTTTATGTTATATAATAATATTCGGAAAACATACCTCTTCTGTAAATAATTATTGAGAAATCTGTGATAGAATAATAATTATATCTTAATGCTTGTTAAAAAAAAAAATAAAGGTCAAATGCTGTGCCATTTATATTAGCAGTTCATTAAATTTCTTTTACTAACGATGATTATCCCTATTACTTAAACCATTATAAAGTAATGTTTATGGTATATTGCTTTAAATATAGTCAAAAATATTGATATGTCTGTGAGGTGATGCAATTATGAAATGAATATATGAATTATAAGTTAAATATATTTATGCTAATAATATACATAATTTATTCATGAACAATAACAGTTCTCAAAAATGGGTAATAGTAAGAAATGAATTAATTCATATTTACTGACACACAAAATTGTATTTATAAAAGGCTAAAGAAACGTGAATAGCGATAATGAACTATTGGTCATCTTAAATCATTGCAGTGCCCAAAAAAGAGACAATTCCACATTTTAAAAATGAGATATGCCATTTACATGATAGTTAAACAGTTCTGCCAATAAAACAAATACCTTAAAGAGTGGATAATAAACATAATAATAATAAACATATCAGGAAATGAATAGTTATTGGCAAAATAGGTAAAACTTGACACAGCTGGGATTCGAACCTGAGATCTTTTGGATTTCGTAAATCTGAGCTATTCATGTCGCCAACAGGCTGACTCTTGATCTTAGTGGGCCACATTAACTATGAAAACATCCCACGCAATTTTGGATATAATAACGAAAAATGTGAGGAAAAAATAAAATATGAAAAAACTCTTTCTAATTAATAGTTATTAATCAACTTACCCCCTTCTATTGGACTCTTAGCTCAAGAAGCTATTAAGATTTTAAATACTGATTTATGTTGTTGTCAGGGACACATTAAAGATAATAATTTAGTGGTGGTAATTTTAACTAATCTTAGAGGATCATTGAAACGTAATTGGACAGTAAAATGACTTCAAATTATTCTAATAAAATAAATTGCAGATTTTAGCAAAAATAATCTCTAATTAGCCATTTTTATAAATTTAGGGTCGTAATAATTAAGCTAAAATAGCAATGTCAATCATAAAGTCATTTCCAAAATAAGTTCCCTGAAAAAGTAATATCTATTTGAATAAAATACATAGGGCAGGCCTATTAGTTTATTGCAAAAAATGGACGGTATAAGCTTCATGTTGGGTAAAATATGGAACTAAGTAAAAACAAAAAAGTGAGATATTTTCTACTAGCGGAACTGACTAGTACCGCAAGCTGACAGAGAGATAGAAAAAGTGAGAGGGGGGATTTTATGAATGACATGTGGTGCCATCTATTTATTATTAAGTAAGAAACAAACTAATAACTAGCGGTTGGATCCCAGAGATCAATCAGCCAGCCCATCTCCTGTCAGAAATTAATTTTTAGTACCAGGCCTTCATGATTTGGTAGGAGCTCCATACTGCCGTCACTCAGGCCAAGGACTAGATAGTTCACACATCATTTTATTTTTTTATGCAGTTAATGAACATTTTAATATCTTTAGGAGTTCTTTAATTTATCTGTCAATTTTAAAATTAAGAATATGTTACTTATATAAATACATATTGTTGTGATATTTTAATGTTGCTATTTTTGATGGTGTTTTTGAAATAAACTCGGAAAAAGCAAGCGTTGAAGAACGTACGAACAATCCGTGGTTCATGCCTATGAAAGAATGAACGTTTTTATTGCCGTTATATTAACTATTAATATTTTTAATAACAATAACAATAATTTAATATAAATATTTCATTTTATAAACTTCAAAACAAGCAAAGTATGAATATCCGACACAACTGGCATTGAATAAACAGTTGAAAGATCAATAAGGCAGCGGAGAGATGCGAGATAGGAATACCGAGAAGCAAGAGCTCTTTTTCATCTTGGAACCGGCAGAGGACGAGGAAGCACCAGGAGGGACTCCAGCCCAGGTAGCAACCCACGCTAAGGCACGGTTACGGCCTCCTCGTGGTGCACGAGAGAAGAGCGGCCCCAGACTTGCATCCGGCCACGAGACAAGATCCACGCACTCTTTCACTGACGATCAAGACAATAGAAGACGCTAATCCGAATCACGCAATTGAAGACGACCATCGAAGAATATCAACAAAGAAACACTGGCCAGTATAACTACGTAATAATTGAGGTAATTTTAATAATGTTATTTTATTACGTACGTAATTATTTGTATATTAATTTTAATGAACATATGTGTAATAAACAATTATTCCTTTTGCCAGAACTTTATCCTATTTTTTATTAACAGAACCTTGAGATAACGTAAAAGTTAAATATAAAGTTATAAATTATATGAAAAATATATAAACAAAATATATATAAATAATAAATATTTGAATAATATGGATGATTAGTGTCCAGATATGTTAAAAAATAAATATTCTAGCAGTTTTTCCTCGTTAAATTGTCTTTTCCCTCTCAATCCCAATCTGTTTTTATCTATAAATCTAACCATTAGTTGTGGTATAGGTACCTCTGTTTTTAATAATTAGGAAAAAAACAGACAAGACCAGCACTCAAACCTCAGTCCTCGTGATCTCTAACCAGCTGCTCTTCTGCTGAGCTATCTTCCTGACTAGCATATGACAAAGTAAGTATACATGAAAAACATAATTGTGAATAGATAATCGATGAGAGTAATTTATAGATCATACAATATAAAACAGATTACATTTATTTATTTTATATCATCAATTAAGTCAAAAAGTGTGTCATATTAAAACCAAAGTAAAAAATTATTGGCAAACTTGAGACTCGAACCTAGGAGCTCAATATAAAGTCGGTAGGACCTTGACTAGATATTGGAAAGGTCTGGGTTAGAGTTCCACTCTTCCCTAATAATTTTTACTTTGACTGATAATTATTAATAATTACAAAACAATTTTAGTTTTGATATATTTAAAACATTTTAATAGATTTAGTGCTGCAAGAGGTGTCAGCTATATGTTATGCCACGATCAACAATATTAATAAGATCACCCATCATTCTATACTAAACCCTCTATTATAGATCTAATTAGCACTTAAAAGTAACATATTTAATCTGCGTTATTGAACTAACAAACTATTTAGAAAATTGTTCAAAATAATGATTTTATTATTATGTATACATGGCATATTGTCATTTAAACATAAATGTGTACTCGGCGAATAAAGAAATCGATGATTCAAGTTCAAATACATCAATACAACAATCGTACAGTAATATTATAAACTTAAGCTTATAATAATAACATATACATTACAAAAACGCCTACAAAAAATTACAACTCCCTTAATTCCCAAACGTATATAAGGTTCTAAATTTGGATTATAATTTTAAATAATTAACATTTTATGTGAGAGGAAGAAGCAGCTATATAAATAAATACAATGAGAAAGATAAAATGTAAAATACATTTATTGATACATAGAAGCACCGTATAACTATATAAACATTTATAATACAAACGGACATTTAATAACCATAACATTTTTGAAAAATACATACATTAATAAATCACATATTTACATATTCTAACAATTATATAAAACAATTCAAAAACAAAAACATTAGATAGGCAGTTTTGAAAACTTATTCCGTAAGAAAATATATATTTTGAAGTCACCTACCAATAAGGAAAATGAGATCAAAAGTCTTTTTGATTTTTATCTTATAAAATAAGGTTAAATGTTCTTTAATATTGCATTTTATTTACATAACAGAATATACGTATTTACAATTGGAATTGTACATTTTTATCTACATTTTCACATAAATTATTGTAAAATATATAATTCTTAATATTCATAATACAAAAATATATAATTTTTACTTTACAAGTCTTTATTCTATATATATTACAAGAGAAATGCTATTAAAACTAAAACATATTTATGTAATATTAAATGCATTTTCACGAATGCTCAAGCATTATAATTTACAATGATTTAAAATCAACCAAACTGTCATCATAAAAGCTTTTTCTTTTAAAATATTATCATTAATTAATTCCCTATCATTAAGAAATATTTATTTTAAATAAGTAAAACTTCAATTTAAATTAAGAGTATACAGCATATCTAATATACAAAAATTATGTCAGAACAAGTCATACCATGATCCCGAAGTCTTCTGTTCTTCTTCTTCTTCGCCGAAACTTGATTTTCTGCAAAAAAAAAAAAAAAAAAAAAAAATTATACAAATTTATAACAGCATAATATTTTAGATGGGATATATGAATTTTAGGATGGTAATAAGAAATAGTTTAACCTGCTATTTAAACAATCAAATCAAAATTGAACTTTTGATTATACGCCAAAAACGTATTTAGTATCAAAGTAACATCTGCAGAGGAGTATCAGTTGGCAGGTCGAGCTATGTAAAAAGTAGTTGATCCGAAGATCAGAAGATGTGGCATTGGTTTTTATTTTGACTAAAACTGTATTTTTTGAAATGTTTATTAATCAAACAATGGACATATAAAACGAATGAGCAATATCAATATATGGTTGAGTGAAGGCGCATGGATTTCTTAAAAAAATACATGCGAAGAATGCCGTTTGATATTTTTGACCGGAAATATTTTATTTGTTAAACCATCTCTATCACTAAAAATTGCCTTTCCAACAACAAAAAAAGTTGTATACACCTAAAATATTAACCAAAAAAACCTAATTGAAATTAATTAAATGTAACAATTGTCGGGTCCCAAAACTTTATTTTATAGAATATCTTTGAATTTCCTTTTGTGATATCCTCATATGTCTTCCGCAGTGAGGGAAAAGTCACAAAGCAAAATCTTAAATAACTTTTGAGGAGTGATTCGATAAAGCTTAATATCTGCAGAGAAGTACATCAGTTATATCTTTACCAAAATAAATCCACCGAAACCCGGCGTTGAATATATTTTTTTTTAATTTCTGATCGATTGAATCATTATTACAGCTGTTGGTGGATTGATTTTAGCACGATGGTCTGTTTTTGCAGTCTCAGCAATAATTAAATGGAATCATACATAATTTTTGTCCATTATATTCCATATAAAATTCTATGTTATGTATTATTATTCTATATTATATTATATCTATTTCCAAAATTGTCTATATCATCCCACTCTTATTACTATTAAAGCAAAGTTAGGACTCTCATATGGAGTAGTGCTCATCATAACTGCATATAGGTATCATAACTGCTTTATGAAAAGCTCAACTACACCATATGAGACTCCAAAATTTGGTTACCACTACATCACTTCCCTAAATCTTAAACTGGAGGGGAGTACTTTTACTTTTAGTTTAATTAGTCTTAGGTTATTTTCCAGCCGCCTGTCTCTACATAAATTAAAAATAAAATAGTCTAACGGCTCTTCAAGTGCAATGCTCAAAATTTCTAAAGCTTACATGTTAATAAGCGAGTTATAAAATGTGTTTTTCCTGGAAAACCATCGTCAATTCGATGTGTTACTATTCCAGCGAGAACAGTGTCTAAGAAGTCGAATTTACATTCCTCTGGGCTGTAGCTATTGAAGGTTCAACTATTCCTCCTTCCTTCGACAGAATTAATTATTTGGAGATAATAAAAGTTTGTCACAATTTTCTCTTGAGCTTTAGGAAATTGAACTTTGATGAACTCAATTTTATGCCCATTTATTCAAATAAAATCAAACAATATTATAATGATTCGTGTTATTTCTAAATTTAGAACTTTGCAGAAGTGTCAAATTAAAATTTACCTTCCAGGTATGATAAAAAAGATAATACCAGCTCATTTAGTTTGTAATTTGGTTCTGAGCAAACAAACATGCGAAATAAGATACAATCATATTAGGACAATTTAACCTAACCTAGCAGATTACAATAACCACTTCTATACAAAATCCTAATACTGAGATTGAAGTGAAAAACTTCATTATTTTCTAGTTATTATTTTAAAAGTTAAAACTTTCGTATGATTCTAGTGTCAGCACTATTAGTAATCCCTGAGACTTGTTCTGGATTCTTATTGACACATTTATTTATCTTTTAAATATACTAATATACCATTGGTTATTATGTGCTACTTTTGTAATATTATATGTATTATTACATATGTAATCTTATTTATTTATTTGTATAACTGCCTATTTATCGGTATGGCTATAATTTTGTACAGAGCGTATGTATATTTCTAGAAAGAAAAAAAAGGATATCAATCAGAATTATTTATTGATAATTAGGTTTGTTTTGGTTTTGTTGCAAATAAATTACATGAGTGATATACATTTATTGATCGAGTTCCGCTGTATTTCAAGTAATTGTCTTATGCCAGCCAGACTTCTTTGTACAGGGGGGGGGAGATGTCCCTGAATAATAAAAATTAAATAGTTATAGGAAACCAAATCGTAAAGGAACTGTGCCAACTATTTGTAATAAATTATTAGTCCCATTTAAGTGACAACATTAAAAAAAAAAATGTATTACCATCTATAAAAAATATAATTTATTTGAAAAAATAATGAAATAAAAACAATACAAATAATCTCCTATAATTTATTAATTATTTTTCCAAATTTAGGGATTGATTAATTGCCGTAAACATTTAGTTAGTTTGTAGCTCAAAACAGATATTATCATGTTATTAGTATCCATTAAAATTTACAACACTTACATTCACAGTTACATCATCAAAATTCATGCATATTATTTAATGAATATAACTTAAAAACAATATCAGAGTAGTTTGCCATAATAATAATATAATGAGACGAATGAATGTCTTTGTCAATAAAATTAGAGTCCAAACCTCTCGGAAAAGTATCGAATATAACATTAATTCATTAATCTGAAACAGTAGATGATCTCTTAAAAGATACAAGCAATTAAAAACCAAATTATTTTGTTAACTTGAGGTAAATGGGTTGATTCATCACCTCTTAGCTACGATCACATTCAAAATCAGTCTCAAGAGGAATGCGATCAAAATCAAAGACAACTAAGACTGTCTGTTTTTAAATCAGGACAGATAAAGTTTAAATATGGCTGAATCTTAGAAAAAATTAACATATGGCTACTAATAAGGT
Organism: Acanthosoma haemorrhoidale; assembly: GCA_930367205.1. Taxonomy (NCBI): domain Eukaryota; kingdom Metazoa; phylum Arthropoda; class Insecta; order Hemiptera; family Acanthosomatidae; genus Acanthosoma; species Acanthosoma haemorrhoidale. The sequence goes on from OV884011.1 coordinate 4,802,754, forward strand.
AAACAAAAATTATTTCTTAACTTATTATATATTGTTGTGATATTTAGATGCTTTGAGTTTGTGATGTTGCTTTGGATATAAACTCGAAATGAGCGTAAAAGAACGTAAAAACGACCCGTGGTTCATGGCTATGAAAGGTTGAACGTTTTTGTTGCCGTTATATCTACTATTAATATTTATCATATAAATAATATCAAGAATTAAATATTGAATTTGTTAACTTTAAAACAAGAAAAGTTAATAATATATGAGACAACGGGCATTGGAAAACCAAAGAAGTTAAAAAATCCAAGATGGCAACAGAGGGTATAAAAATAGCCGAGCGATCGTCCTCTTTCAATTGGAACCCGACCACGAGACATGAGGGACCAGTGACGCTAGCAGTGGACGTGTACGGACCTCGTTGCGAAGAGACGACAACAAAGCACAAAGGCAACCACGCTATGCTACGAAGAAACCAGCAGAATTTGCCGAAGGACGTAAGAAGAGTAAAACTGGCTAGTCAATATTATAATAAGGTACATAGTAACTTTAGTTTTTTAACATTGTAAATTTATAACATACGTGTAACTCATGAATCAGTTGGTAATTAAACAATTTTCCTTTTGCCAGAATTCTTTCTTATATTAGCAGAACCTCTATAAAACCTCAGATTAATAAAAAATATAAACAATCAACATAAAAAACGTAATAATATATATTTAACTTTCTACGAGTTTCTTTTTAATAAAAATGTTTATGTTCTGCTGGGTTAAAAACCCATAAAAAATCAGGATTACAACTACTGAAGAAGATCTTCAACATATGTAAATAAATACCACTTATTTAAGAAATAAAAGTCATCGAAAAAGTAGTAAGCGTAAACATCCTCCCCAGTGATACAAATATTTAAAACAATCACTGAATATTCGGTCCGCAGTGGAAGAAGGAATTTATCAAAAATTGAGTCCGAAATGAAACATTAAGTTAAAAAGTTGAATTTAGTGAAAACTAAATAGTTTAAAAAAGATTCTGAAGAGAGAATTTAGAAGAAAGACAATAGAATTTTAGTATATAACTTAAATAATGTAATAAATAAACTTAAATATGTTGGCAAAAAGCATTTTGAATTATGTGATTCTGGTGCTGATATATTTCCTGTGCTCTTTTTATTTAGGAGAACAAAATTCTGCCTTAGTTGTAAGTAATGATACTGTAGAAACCAAACAGTATTCAATGACAAACATACATAATAATCATAATGATTATTTGATATTATTTAATGATTGAACGAATATTAATGAAATACGAAATGGTAACAGCTTAAAAGATAATGTTAATAAAGGTAAATCAAGTTTTGATAATTTACTAAAAATACAAATACAGAACAACAAATAAAGACCTGCTAATCAAAATTAATGGATTATTTAATGAAGAACGCTTCAGATATCATGGAACCATTAAATATCTTACGCGAGGGATAGAATCGATAGAAAATCCATAAGGCAACAGCAAAATAGGTTTAAGACAACCAGTATAAGATATAATACGCCCAGCAGATATAAAATACATAATCACTAATAAATTGATCGCCGCAGTGATACAAAGACTGCTTTAAAACCGTTGCTTAGCAACTATAAGTGCTCTAGATCAGAAAACACAATTTCATAAATTACTTTATTCAAATATTTACTTTAAAGCACTCAGAACATACCTCGCACTCCAATCTCGAGTAATAAAAAACCAAACAAATTCTAAGCAGACTATCGCACGAAATGATGTGCTAAGTATTCATGTTAGTAACAGTATTTTTTTCAAATGATAACTTTATTATTATAACCTTTTGAATAAGCAAAGATCATTGCATAAATTAAATCATGTTTAACTTACAACAATGACATTACATATTCTAAGCACTTAAGACCAAACTTTTTAAATAAGATTATATAAAACATCAAAATGATTAATAGAAAGATAACTTCCATCGCTTACGAGAATTTTTTTTATGGCGATTGTTTTGGAATTATCACCTATTCTCAAGCCCTCTGTCTACAAGAATGATCACGGTTTTTATGTAATTGCTTTTCGATCCCCTTAAGTACCAAAATTATGAACTATACTATGTATTATTTTCTACATATTACTTTTTTCAAGACGTAACTTGCCTTAGTCATAGAATATTTTATAAATGAAAGATGTCAGTCTAAGACTAAACTACGATTTTAGTTTGCTTGGCTTATGTCTTCAGAGGTGTTATTATTTGATTTTAAGAATGAACTTTTGGCTCGAGATGACAAATGCCAATGTCTATATTTTATTTTTTCAATTATTATTAATTGAGGTCAGACGTAGCCTTGTGAAAAAATAAGGAGTTATTTCTCCTTAGACCAACTACAGTGCCTACCTCTTCACGAGGTGTTACATCAAGGATTTTTTTAAAAAGCTATTAGTTATATTTTGTAATAATGTATTAAATAAACAAAATTATCTATCTATTAACAGGAGGATATGGGTGGTTTATGAAAGGAAGAGGTGGCAACAATTTGTAAGAAAAATAAGTTACTCACTACAATTCAAGTTCTTCTATCGTTCTAGATAACCTATTAGAGTCTGCTCTCCTCCTCGCAGACCTCCTCAAAGCGTCTGCTCGCCTGTACGGCTCATGGCGGAGGCCTTCAAGAATATCTTCCAACGCACCGTTGTACACCTCATCCTGGGGGAGGACTTTCATCTCCTGAACAAGTCGTGACCTGCACTTTAGTTCAGCTATTACTGCTTCCTAGATTAAAATTAATATGTACATAATATTAGGCGCATATATTACAGCTGCTCTACCAAAAGCTTATCCTTTCAAGTCACAAAAAATTAAAGGAAGCAGTGTCAAATGGGAAGGTGATAAGGACTGATTCCATTAAGTAATCAAAAGCATATATAATGTACTGTTGTGTAAATCATTCCAAAATTTAGCAGCAAAATTAAAGGATATAAGAGTGGCTGGGCAATTTTCCTAAAAACAAGAGCTTTTTTTATACAAGAGAACAATGAATGATAGATAAAAGAAAATTTATACTAATAGATGCACCGACTGGGTAGCATTAACTATTTTTTCCCCCATTATATCAAAGACAGGGGGATGCAAAATGATCATCAATCAACTTTTATCTTAAAAAAAATTTGCATTTTTTGGCTTTTATTTTAAAAAAAATTTCAAAACAGTTTTTATAACTTTCAGTTCCAAATTTTTTAGGAAAAAGTTTAACCCTTCAACGCCTATTGAAATATGTATATGCTTGTTCGATAACAAAAAGAATGCATGTAAATACATAGAAAAAATAATTAAGTATTTACAATCGTATTCAGATGAACTATCACAAAAATAATCTAAAAACAAGTTGAATTTGATTGTTGCTATTGCTTGTAAAAAATACCACATATGTACTAGGTACCTACAAGTTTAATTAATTTAATAAGAACAGATTCCAGAATATAAAAGCCAGAGTTTTCTTTAATATTTTAAGTTAAATAACAATAGTAGCAATCAATAGCAACTTTATCCGACAAGTACGAAAAGAACATAATTTTTAGAGGGTTTCTTTGCAACTTAACGGTTTTATTTTTAATTCCCTAATATAGCTAGGTTACATTTTAGGTCATTCCCTCATCTACAGGTTGTCAAATTGGGTCAAAACCAAAAACTTGCTTTTCCAACAGGCTTTTATTAAGGTTAAAATAACTTGCTGAAAGATGAACGAATGATCCGAGATGGAATGTAGTGTTAATATGGATGAGGTAAATAAAAATAAAACCTTTAATTTGAGTTACAAATGAATTTCATCTATTTAAAAAGATATTTTTCGATGAAAGCAACAGATCCATAAAAAATAAAATACAGTACTTCTGAGCCGATATCGTTTTCTTGCCTGAACATATAAACTTAAAAACATGCTAAATAATAATGTTATAGATCACCATGCCCAGATAAATAAGAAATTTAGATTAAAGATCATAATATTATAATAAAGGAAACGGGTGAAATAGATATAAGAGGGAGAAATAATAATACACGTATGTGGTCTGTTCAAAAATGAAATTGAAAGAAAAGTTGGTACGCACTAAAAGCAATTCTGAAAAATGTTAACAATGTGGAGGAGAGTACAGCACAATGATTCATTTTTTTCTGAAACTGAAGCAACTGTGCGAGCGGAACAAAAGACAATTCTCTTTGACTGAAAATATTGAATAAACTATATATTGACATCCGGTTCATTTTATCACCTTTGTGATGCTTTTCATTTATCTCTATTCTGGTCTTTATAAGTTTCCTGTTTGACCAAGAGAATGGAATTTTACATTTATAAGGAGATTTTATAAAATGATCCGACAGCTAATACATGAAAAATAATAAATAGATCTTACTGGATTACTTAACAAATGAAAAATAAATATTTTTCAGCCATAGGAGGCTGGGATTTGAGTGTGAAATACAGTTTTGGAAGAGTTAGATGGAAATTCACAGATAAAGAAAAAAATCTATATTTGTTTCAAGAATTATTTAGAAAATGTAGTTATGACAGGATAATATGAACAATCTACTTGCCTTCCTTCATAGTTCACCCGACGAAATGCTCAAATTTTGCCCGGGTATTTTAAATATCTTTGATAAACATTAGTCTGACATTTTCGATTATTTGGTAGAACTATCCTCTTATGAGGGAGATAATTGAGACTATACTGTACTTAGAAGGGGATTAAATGGACAGGCGGAACTTAAAGAGTTTAATCGACAAGGCTTTACAAGTGTCATTGGTGCGGTCAATTTTTTAATTTGATACTATTTATTAGAACACCATCCTCGTGGTTTAGATAAATATCATAAATATATCCTTAGCTACCTAGGGATGGGAGCCAATTCTATCAATAAATAAAATAACCTCCCACGGCAGGAAAGCAAAACTTACACAATATTTCAAGTGTCCATAAAACTTTCAATGAACAAACCACATGAACGAGAAAAAACTTGTTAGATAGGAAATAAATAAAAAAATATGAATACAGAATACCTGGATTCCCTTGAACACCTTTTCGCCAGCCAGTTTGTTCTGTGTCTACATAAAGTGCAAACAATAAGTGAACCACCACCACACACACACTATACATACTTTCTACTACATAAGTGGTTATAAGCTAGCAAAACATTAAATTGATATCAACAGGTTACTATTTGTATTTACACAACATGAAACAGGCACAAAACATGAAACACTAAAAAATAAAATATTTAATAATAAAAACAAACATAAAACACAGAGAAAATGAAAAAGATTGACTAGAGGCAAAACCAGTAAACATACATAGAAATAAGTAGTAAAAGGAGCACTCAAATATTTTTAACATGCTTTATTAAACAACAAGATATTTATTCTTTTTTTTTTCTTGTAGGATATAATATAAGTTTTTCTAATTATGCACCCCATTGTTAACTTTATATAGAATAAAAGTGGGTATATACAAGGGTGGTCTGAAAAGTTTCCGACCTCAACATGAAGATAGCAGCAGTCGTAAATAAAAGCTAGTGAATTTCGTTGTTCATCTGTTGACAGTTACTCGCCAAAGTTTCAGCCATTTTGGACGCGCAGTTGTTGTGTAACAGTCGTTTGAGTGAGTCGATGTGAGCGTTTTTATGAAAATGGACAAAATCGAGTATCGAGCTGTCATTAAATATTTGTTTTTGAAAGGCGATACGCCTACACAAATCAAAGATGAGTTGGATTCTGTGTATGAGGACTCTGCACCATCATTTACCACAGTGAAATTTTGCTCGGAGGACAGAGATTTTCGTCAAATGAAGAGGCAATCACCTTCGTGAACAATTATTTTGCAGAGAAAAACGCTGAGTACTATTTGGACGGGTTACAGAGATGGGAGCATCACTGGGAGAAGTGTGTAGAGTTACAAGGAGACTATGTTGAAAAATAATAAAAAAATTTCTGAAAAAAGTCTTGTATCTTTGTTAGGTCGGAAAATTTTCAGACCGCCCTCGTATAAAGTTTATCAATGGCAGGCTTGAACATGTGTGTTTATTCTTTATAATGTTATTGATTGTTTATAATTGGAGTTAATTTTTACCCTTGAATATATAAAATAGAGTAAGTTTGTTGGGATATCAGCTTCGGGTCGATGAAAAAAAGATCAACCCCAAATGTAAAATATATATTATATAAAGTTTATACCTGTTTATTTAGGAAACTCTTGTTAATACGCTTTTATTAGACATTCAATGAAAAATGATTTCCTATATTAAAAAAGAAAAAGCCTCAGTAGGCCTATATAATGTTTTTTTGTTTTTTGGAGAGGGAGTAAAATATTTGTTTATAACTACTCTACACACCTACAATGCAATTTATAGACAATAAAACTAATAAAAAAAATTAAAACACTATTACGTACTTGGCTTTCAGCTTCGTTAAGCTGCCTTCTCCGTTTAGCTGCTTCAGTACCCTTAGCAACCTCCTCCTGCCTCCGCCACTCATCATTCTCCTTTTCCGCCACCTATAACCAACTTAACCTTTATTTCCTTCTAATGACATATCATAATCTGTGCTCTCAGGCTCACTAGAACAACAACGGAGCTGTTGTCTGCTAAGTAATAAAATATAGAACTTTTAAAATGTAGAAGATGACATGACGATTGATGTTCAGGCGAGAAATTCGCTTCAAGTTTTATTTTGCCCCTTTGAAATAAAATTACGATATTTTCCATGTCAGTTTCATTAATAAACTGTAATTACCCTAGGTCACTAAACTGTCATTAAAATTGTGTTTGTAACTTTGAGTCAACCCGTGTTTTACAAAGAGAGGTGATACTTTGTACGGTAGGTTAATTTGAGCTAAAAATAAAAGCAATTCGATAAAAATAGTTACTATTAATTACTATGTAATGAAAAAAATAATTGTTTGCTATTGTAGGGTAAAAAATTATCTTGACATACTGATTAAGCAACATGTTGAGGGATATAATGACAAAAATAACATATAATCAAATTGACGACTATTCTTTAAAAATATTCATATAAAACAGCTGTTAGTAGCCTTGGTGACGAATTCCCATCTACAGTGCAAATCAATAAAGAAAAGTAATTTTGAAGGTGTGTGATAACAAATAATTCATTAAAAGTTAGGAAATCAATCAATAGAGAGTGATTAATAACATCATCAAAAACCTTAATTGCGTTAAGTAACTTTTTTGTTTTGTTCTTTAGATGATACCTTAAAAGACTTGGCGAATCGAACGAAAAATGAGAAAAACGTGGTAGGATCTGTGGTTCTTGGACATTCTCCGAAGTATTCAGCCGTTTCTCTGAAAGCAGAGAGGGCCGAGGACAGATGTTGACCCAAGTCAACCAGTGCTCCCTCTGAACTAGTAAGGAATGTACCCAATACTCCATCCGTCCTTCCACAGGCTTCCCTCCTCACTGCTTCCATACCTCTGTCCAGCTCAGAGACGTCACTTGTCAGGTTTTCAAGGGATACTGAAAAAAACAATTACTTAATCGTTAAAATAAAATATATATAAAGACTGAGTTATGTAAACACAGTCCGAACAGTAATTTTAGGAGAATCAAAATTGGAAAAAAAATTATTTTGTGGCTTGGAAGTTATTGATAGTTGACTCATAAAGTAATGAGAGCGTATCATTTTATAATGGTATCATCAAAATTAATCAATATTTGTTGTAGATTAATTTTGATAATTACTAGAACTAGCAGACAAATAGATATGCACAGAGTAAATCAAAATTAATTTTTTTGCCTTTATTTTGTGTGCTATCCTTGGGCAGGGGGCATGTTAATCTTTGCCGTATCGTTCCAATTTTAATAGTATATGGGCGACATATGTGAAAACATAATGGTTTCTGGTTACGAAAAAATATTTCAAGTAATAATAAATTATGTATATATAAATAAGTAAAACGTAAGTTTTTCCCTATTCCTCTTAGGAATGTTTGAATAATACAAACATTATTATAATAATAAATAAATAAATGATACATACTTGTTGCAGCTTTTTCGATATACAGTAGTTCCTTTTCAAAGTCAATGAGTTCTGGAATTTTGTAACGTATCGTATCAGCAATGTAATTTATGAGACTGAGCTTTTTATCAGCCGATTTCATATCCACTAATGAATCCAAAGACTGAATCTTAAACCCATACGCTGGACCTCTCTTTGCAGAATTCACATAATTGCCTGCATGTATGAAATATATTTAAATAAAGCTGTAAAAGCAACTGAAATATTAAATAGACGAATTGACAAAGAAAAAGAAAAACATACCAAATGCTAAGACAACTTCTAAAACACCTTTTAATTTTTTGGAATTCCTCACAGCCACAGATGCAGTTCGTAGCACTTCGATTTGCTAAAAATAAAGTAATATATTGTTGTGATATTTGATGTTGTCAATTTAATTTATCAAGACTTTGAATTTGAAAAAATTAGCGGGAATAAAAGGGCGGCAAACGACCCGTGGATAACAAAAGAGGAGGTTATAAAAAACAAGAGTTAGTAGTTGTTCTGAAAGGATGAAGGTTAGCGTCCTTCCATTGGTGAGCTCATGAGGCAAATATAGTGAAAATTTTAGAAAAATGAACAATTTTTATTAATAATGATTTGTAATGTGGAAGAACATTAGCAGGAAGAATAATTTTATCCAGAGAAGGGTTGAAGAGATATAATTGGATAATACTGACAGCGTGGCATACCAAGTTGGGGTAAAAGAAGCAAAAAACGTAAATAGTTAGTAAAAATCTGGCCAGTTGCGAGAGTTAATAATATTGAGGTAAATTATAAAATTTGTTGTTTTGTATCATAGACGTGATTCTGTATTTAAATAAAATGAGGGTGAGTTTTGTAAAATCTGATTTTCCTTTTGCCAGAGTTTTCTTTTTATATCAACAAGAACATATAAACCTCAGATTAAATTTTAAAATAAATCAAATTAAATAAAAACATAAAAATATACAATATTCAATGAAATTTGAAAGAAGATAAAAGTACTGGTAGGCTAGAGAGCACACCAGACGTTCAACTAAGTTAAGCAGAATCGAGCTCGGTCAGCACTTGGTCGGGTGACCATCTCCCAGTACTGTTCAGCTCTGGATGCTCTACGCTTCCTTTAACATGGGACTTGTCAGACAGGAAACTATCAGGGTAGTGTGACCATCCCTTATAATGGGGGCATGAACTAAAAATGGGTTACACTTTCGTTCAAAAAGCATTGTAAACAAATAAATAAATACCAAATCTCAAAGCATGTATACAGTTAAAATTTAATTAAACAAATGAAAAATTCCTTACTGGAGCAATAAACTGAACATTTTCTCTAAAGCTTCCAATGTATTGAAGGATATTAAGCTTGATAGGAAGATTGGTTATTTTATTTAACTCTAACAGAAGTCTGTCCTCTTCAGTTAATACACTAATATCCTTTTTCTCCTCTAAATATTTCTTGTATTTTTTTGCCTGAAACATTAATTTAAATTAATTTCATGCGAGCTACAAAGCTTTAATGTTCGCAGTTATTAAGTAAAAATAAATTCAACAGTACATTATATATTAAATACAAGTTAACTTCAATTAATGGAAAATCATTATTTCAATAACTTACTTCTGTTTCGGTAGGAACCATCTTCATTAAAATTTCTACAGTTTCTAATGGAATTTGTTTTAAGTCAAGTGAATTCACAGCCTTTGAAATTTCTTCGATGCCAAGTCCAATCTTACGCTTTGATATTGCTATGAAAAAAAAAAAAAAAATTATACCATTTCATCTTTAAAATTACTTCACTGATTTAAATAAACTGAAATTTCACCTATGTTTCGCAACCTATTATGTTCCAGGAGAGATATAAGGTCTGACTTTTTAAATCTTTTACTTGGCATGGTGCCCAGGTCAGTAGTAGAAGTCTCCCGAGGTCCCCCAACTTTGAATTTATCTTCAAAATCGGAGAAATCAATTCTATTGAAAACACGACCATCATCTATTTCGCAGAAAACAGTCCCTCGTACCTATTGTGTAACAAATATAGTACCATTATAAAATAAATGAAAAATAATAATAGATAAATAATAAAATTATAGAAGACTACTTGATTAAACAGAGAATATTTTGAAAGGGGTAAATAATATTATGGCTGTGGATTGTAGTCAGATATCAGCCCTAAAGTACTCTTTGCTTGACCAGGCATTTTTGAAACTAAATTAATCTTAAGAATCTATAAAATTATAAAATGGGCCAACCTGATTAGGCCTCATCGCAGCCCAATTCAATGTCGGGAGTTTGTTCTTGGTTTGAACCTCTCTCTTTATCGTCATGGCACCAAACGGAGGTGCTAGTCCGCCAGGAGGCGGTGGTGGTGGAGGAGGCCCCGGAGGCGGAGGACCTGGTGGAGGTGGGGCTGATACTGCCACAGGAGGAGGTGGAGGTGGAGGAGGAGGTGGGGTCTTCACACGTTCACTCACAGGTGTTGAAGATGCAGAAGAAACTCCACTTGATCCTGCCAAAACAAATCAAAAACAGTTAAACTAAACACATTTTTTAAAATTATGTCTGATGCTGTTGGTGTTAAAATCCAATATTACATAAAATTGGTGTTATTTTCAAAAACAACCCAAAAAATGGCAAAGTGATCTATATAACATAAAACCTTCATGTCATGAAGCTATATGGGGGCCCAACATAACTCTTAGTCCCTATTAAGGGTCACTTCAAACTGATCAACAACCATAACCAAAACACCAAGTAAGCTATTATTATTGTAAAGTTAATAAATCAATTAGTTTTATAAAAAGACATTTTAAAATTATTCAGAATAGATCTATTTATTTCTATTGAATAGAACAATTTAACCACTAGGGCAATTGATGCCCTAATTACAAACAAAAGAATGGATCTAAAAAACCTTGAATTCATTCAGGGTTATTAAATTAAAAAATATTGAATAATAAGTAAGTAAATTCACAAGTTAAAAAATAATTAAATTTTCACGGTTAATAATGTCTTACAACTTTTTTTTTATAACGTTTAATTTTATGAATACTCCCTTTCATTGTTTAAATTTTTAAAGTAAAATATTACTTTTAGATATACCAGAGTTTGTACTGCTCGGTTGTTGACTAGAAAATGGAAGTACTGGTGACCTCTTGCTGACTTCCCGACGCAGTGTTTTCACCTCCTCTTGGGCTTGTCTCCTGTCCTCAACGAGTCTATCCCTCTCAGCCACCGTATCCATAAGCTCCCTTTCAAGAGTGGCCAAATGAACAGAGTTTTCTCGTTCCATCATCGACAATCGACTATGGGCCTAAAAATAACAAATAATTATTGAAAAGTTATTGTTTTTTAATGGAAATAGATAAGTCAAAGTCAAAAAATGAAGATATATTGTGCATGGGTAAAATTGGATAATGATGCAAAATTTTTGTAAAGTTGTGGATCCACCTGCACAAAAATTATTTTTTTATAATTATGAAAAGGTTAATTAAATAAAGGAGTGTTAAATGTAACCAAGAATAAAATAATACCCGATAACTAATTAACTTATAGATTATAAAACTTTCCAGTAGTTATTCTAGTAAGAGCAAATGAAGACATACATGGCCCAATTCGTCCTGCAAGTCAGCCATTTTTTCCAGTGCGGCAGCCTTGGTTTCACTGTCCTCCATGAGAGCTGCGACATCGAAGACATTGTCCAGGTACGCCGAAATCTGTACCTGTCAAAACAAATATGACATCAAAACAACCCGAACTTATAATATTTTATGTTTCTTTCTTTCATTTTTATCAAAGCAAATGACACAACAAAGGGTATATAAGATGGAATGCGGACAATTTAAAACTCCATTCTATATAAGCAGAACTTAACAAAAAAAACCACAGCAAAGAGTATTTATCGAGGAACGATAGCCTGTACTACCAGCAAATGTCTTCAAATCAAATCAACAAAAATGAATACATTAGAAAATACTGAAATAAATCAAGACACATGATCGATTTGAACAAAAAAGAAGCTTCCCTGAAAACAACAATGATCGTCCTAAATTTGTATTTGAACTATTTAGCTGTTATTTAAATGCAACATTATTTTAATCAAATCAAATATTTGTAAATGAAGTTTGTGTTTGTTTTAGCTAGTGAACATTAAATTAAATGTTCTTCAGGATCATATGCCGAATTCCTGGTCATAGTTAGTAGGAGGGATAGCAGGCAGTCAACATATTCCAGACTAGAGAATGATTATTAGCGATTGGAAAGGATAGCCCAACTTTCTTTCCCGGGAAGGAGTGGATAAATAAATACAAGAAAAATGTCATAAAAAAAAGTTTATAACTTAAAAAATATTTTAGCAGTTTTCAGACAATTGAATTGAAATATGTCATTATCACCAATACAACAGGTCTATCACATCTGATGAATGCTTAAGAAACAGTCGATATTTAGAACATTTGTTAGACAATGACATTTGTAGTTCTTTATGAGTATTTAATTAGGATAATTTAAGGGGTCTTTCCAAATCAGGACGGTCACTACATCTAAAATATACTTTGATTATTAGAAGTACTTCACTAATAAAACTAAATCATTTTTCAGGGCAGTTAAAAAAAAAATGGAATCTTAAAAATGTTACACAATTTAAGAAAATATATCAAATAAATACACCGAATAATTACCATAACCAAGCCACAAAATAGTTTTAACCAGATGTATATTAGCAAAAATTGAGCAATTAAAAACTCTCTATAAAACATTAATGATTGAAGTGATTGTGAAACCATTTTTTAACTAAATAGTACTACATAACGAAACAATAACTATACCAAATGCCAATTCTGATCATAAAATAATATAAAATTAACAAACACATATAATAAGGTTAAATTTATAAATAACCATATGACTTATGTAAACAATAGTTTGTACACAGTCTAAGAATGATGGGAACAATTTTTTTTTTTCTATTTGATACTTAAAAATTCAAAGAAAGTGATGATAATTGAAAAATGACATGTATCAAAACAAACCTTAACACCAAACCAAAATTTCCTGCATCTACGAAAGCAATAACCAAATTTTCTCCTTCTTTTCTTAGGTTCCATGATAATAATTCTTTAAAAAACATTTTTTCATGCCTTATTTGCCTCTATGCGGGATTTATGCATCTGTGCTTCAAGGGATCATTTTAACTATTGCGATAATTACAAAAAAATAAAATAAATATATATATACAAAACACCAAGAGACAGAGGCTCATGTGGAAAACAAAGATTACTAAAGCAGTGAGAGGGGAAAAGGGATTTATGTGTGTAAACAAATTGCTATTAGATAAGCTGTTTGTCTTCTAACTAATAGACAAAACTTTAAATCAGCAAACCTACTCGAATAAAATAGTGCCAGTGAATGTCAATCAATTTTGATTCCTAACCTTTCTCTTTAAAAAGTTCTTAAATAATAATAATAACAATAGTATTTATTTTTTTTGTTTTTAGCCAGTGAAAATAGGAACAATACAGTAATTATACATCTCTTAACCGTGTTATTTTATGGAAATTATACTTTTTTAAAACAGAACCCTTGTTTTGTTTTTACCACAGTCAAATAATTTTTTTTATAACTTGTGGCTTTAATGGGCTGCCATGAGAAAATTTCATTACTATTGTTTTAGTGACCCATGTTTGAAGTATGAAATATAGTGAGGTATGGACTGATAACTTAATGATCTCAAATCAAAAGTCCCCCCCCCCCCATGAAACATAAATTATTATATTTCTTGTTAATTCAAAAAATAAATATTTTCATCTATTATTGATGATTAGGGTTAAGAAATTAAAGATGATGATGTCATTATTTGAACAACAAAAGTATGATATCATATTAGGGCAGACGGGCATGTCTGTATGAGAGAGTTGGCCCTTACGTGTTACTGTGGAATTTAATGTTCTCTGATATCGTCATGGTGTAGAGTTATGCCATAATGTCATGATTAATAACATGTAATATGTTATGACTTTAATGGGCTATAATTACAAAAGGTCAATAAACTAGCAATATTTTTGTTTATAAAAAATGATTTACTTAATACAAGAAGGAGGTATAAGAAAATAGTTCTCAAAAAATAATTTTTAAGAATAAAATTTGTTTTTGTATTATTTGGTAAGGTATCAATCAAAAAGGGACTGGGTTTTAATAACAAGTTCAACTACAAAACCCTTAATTGTGTGACACTTCAGACACGAATGACTTTTAAAAAAAGTTTAAAACTTACTTGAAGCTCTTCACTTTCGGTGTATTTCAGCTTTTCGAGGTACAAATCAAGCCCCAACTGAGTAAATTCATACTGCAAATGTACTCGATAGTTCATATCGTCAACAGAATGGACAATGATGTTAATGAACTGCATACACGCAACCTGAAGGTGAATGTTAATATGATCTGAGTGTTGTATTTTTATAAAAAAATAAAAATTTTAAATATAAATAAATTTAAAAAAAATATTCTTACCATGAATTCAACGTGGAATGATTCATAATTGACAAAATACGTCATAAGAGTTTCAAACCTCTTTTTTTCCTGGCAAACTTCTTTAAAGTAATCAAAGGACTCGAGGATAATCTCATGGCCTCCCTTTACGAGGCAAATAGCGGCGAGAAGTTCTAGGACAAGTGCCTTAGTTCTAAAGAAAAACCAAACATGTAGTGTCTCTCTCTCTCTATGGTATTGTTTTATCAAAAAATAGTGTTGGTTTTTAACTAGTACAAAAAATAAGTCATAATGTAGAAGAAATAGCCAAATATGTATATAATATGTAAATGAATCAAATCAACCAGGATCGTAAAAATTGTAGCCAAGTCTCATCACCCTCGATCACATTGTACAGGCTAGAATAAGGACCTTGATGGTTAAGGATAATGTTTTATCGATTCAACATATCAACACATTTCATTCAACACCTGTTTAATAGCAAAGAAAAAGAAAATTGTGATCCTGACAGTGGCAACAATACAATTATTTTGAATGGAGTACTATTTGTAACAAATTCATTAAGATTTAACTAACTGTTAATTTTATTTTTAGTTATATAAAAATAAGTCGTATTTAATGTTATTATACTAACCTTGGACTTTTATGTGTTAAACTGAGAGCTATACCGTTAATTGCATCAGTACTCTGAATAACCAAACTGAAACCGTGCTAAAATGAAATAATAAAAAATAATTAATCAAATATAATGAAAACAATTAAATTACATTTTAATTTATATTAATAAACATTTAGAAAATAACATACTTTGTTGTTCATTATTGCTCGGAGACACATAATACAAATATGAATATCATCTTTGGTATCTCCCATTTTTAGCTTCGCTGCATGTCGAGATCTACGCCTAAGATCGTGTGGATCGAACCGAGTGCTTTTACAGTTCCCATTGTGAAGGCCTACAGTTTAAAAAAAACAACGTTAGTAATTAGTATTTGGCAAATTACATAACACTAAGAAGGGATCCTAAAAAGAAATATAGACTTATCCTACAATGCATAAATGAAGTATTGATTTTCTATTATTTTAACTAATAATGGGAAGCTTCGAGTTACCAATTTCAATAAAACATTTTTTGGTGATACTACGACAAAATTATTTGACAAATGTCCGAGAGCTCTTAAAATGCACTTTAAGAGCCAAGAAGAAAGAAAAAGAGGTTATTTCTAATGTCAGTTTCTAAAAATATTTTTTAGCAACTTACACAATTATTAGTCATTTGCAACAATAGTCTTCTGCACTAAAAGATGAAATGAAAAACTTTTACCAAATAAATTCCAGTGGGTAGAAAAAATACAGTATTCTTTGTAACTTTTATTTCAATAGCTCCCAAATCAAAAAAAAATAAGGAGAGCATATATAGTCTATGTCAGGCTTTTCACATACATTCAAAACTAAGGTATATAATATTGTAATAAAATAGAAATGGCTGCCCTCAGAGTAATAAGGTGTACCTAACAATTATAATATACAAGCAATGATAAAATTATTAAAAAACTAATTTAACTAAATTGTCTTACTGTTAAGCGATAAACTATCATCCGATGATGTCCGAATCACATTTCTAACCTCAGCTCTCATCATCATAAGCCTGAAACTGAGGTAGCCTATGAGATAGTCCAAACCGCGATGTTCGTCATCAAGAAATTCCCTAACCCATCTGTAAAAGAAAACTACATTAAAAAGAAAAATAATTTCTCTTTTATAAAGGAGAGTAATGATGCAGAGTAATGACTTCTGTAAAAAAGCAATATAATAAAAAGAACAGTACAGTAATAGCACTGTAGAAATTTATCTTACTCAATATGATTCGTCCTTAATGAAATTTCGAGGTCTCGCAGAACCTGCGTCGATGTTGAATCGCCCAGCATTTTTCGCTTCTGAAACAATTATTATTTATAATTATTCAATGAGAAGAATCGAGTAGAAGAGAAAGCATATGCAGATATTTTTTATTGGTAACCATGCCAGAGGAAGGGGTCCTATGTTGCTTCTTGCTACCCATGTCAGTCACAATGAATTTAACCAAGCAGGCAATCTCAATCCTTTGTAAATACTTTTGCAAATATTAATATAAAGGGTGTCCCAGAATTAACGCAAGATTTGATTTAAATAGAAAATACAGTTTTTAGCATTTTTGTTATTTTTTTTTTATTGAATTATAAAGTAAATAGGGTAGGATTATTTATGGAATAACACATCGGGCAAATGGCCTCCATGACTTTGCTGGCACAAACGCACTCATTGTTCAAAATTTTCCATGACCATTTGGCATAAATGTGGCTGAATTTCGTTGATATAGGGTTGAATTTCCTCTTTTAATGCCTGGGTGGATGTGGGCTTGTTGACATAAACCTTTGACTTCAAATAACCCCATAAAAAGAAATCTAAAGGTGTTAAATCACACGATCTAGGGGGCAAATTCTGATCACCGAATTCCAACCATAGTTTGTATGAAATTTTTGTATTGCGGCCGCCAAACTTTCATTATTTTTGAGATAATGTTCAACAATAAAGACATGTTGTGACGTGGTTGACATGGTGTAACGCTCCATTTTTACTAACCCTAAACTGCCAGCTGTCAAATTGTTTTTTTTTTAGGGTTACCAGCACTTGTTGTTCGACTCACCTTCAATAAGAGTGTTGCGGGTGCTGAAGAACAGCCAGTGGACTCTCACCACTGTACCGCAACAACTAACCTCTACCGAGGCTTCTCACACTCCTTAATTCTCTCACCTTCAAGCAGGTACTCCTAGTACAAGGATACGCTCAACCCAAATATTCCTTTATTTTTCCCTCATCCTTAATCTTATAATTAGAGAGCTTTAACAAAAAGAAAAAAAAAAGTAGGGTAAAGCTTGCTGCCTCTTTCCCTACTTTCATAGCCTCATTTTGAAATGAAGAAATTTGAAATTCTAGTATATCCAGGTTCTTATCAAATTTGCTTCTCCGACTATGAGATGAAATTGCACTTTCTACAATTTTCCAGCAATTTCTACATTGAAAGTGATTCAAATATCTTAAAACAATAACATTCAATTTGTCTGTACATATTTGGTAAATACAAACAGGTAACTAATAAGGGTTTAAAGTTTTAATGATCATCTATAGTAACAAGCAAGCCAATTCAATAATGACTACTGTTTATTAAGAAATAAACGATTTTAAGCTAGAGAGTATAGAATGAAAATATTAAATATTGGGAATCTCAACAAATAAATAAAAGCAAAACAGAATACAATAAAAATGGTTACCTTTGCGCTCCTTGAAGCCTTAGGGTCCAGGTAGGTCCGAAGTTTTTTCAGGTACAGTGAAGGGGGATCTTTCGCTTGTACTCGTTCCTGAAGCAATAAAAGAATAAAAATAATTAATACAAACACTTAATTTAATTGTATAAGATTCTTCAAAATCAAAAAACGCCCTGGTATGTTTTGAGTCTCCTATATTGGGCAGAGAGACAGACTCAGATGCACGGATGCCCCCTAATTAAGTTAAGACTGGTCGGTTACAGGGGAAGAAAAATATGGCTACTGATTCAATTATAAGTAGCGGTTTTGGAAACATCTCTTGACGTGCAGTCTGTCCCCAGTGTCCGCGTATTTATGTCCTGTCGTTGTGAAGTGCTCTCAATGTTAATATTTAAATCTTCTGGATATTATGTAGTGTTCGCTATTGCCAACTTGAGGCTGTACTTTCAAACAGTTTCTGGTCTAATTTATGTTGTAATTTGCAGACAGTTTCTTTATTTATTTTTTTCAAAAAAATTCATTTAAGCATCTAAGTTTTGGCGGCCGCAATGAAAATTTTTAGGACGGGGGGGGGGACTACGATCTAACTATAGCATAGTGAAAGAGTCGTAGAATTATCGTTTTGACAATTGGCAATAGTCAAAATTAAATTTTTTTTTAATGGGATACCACTCAACATTTAAAATAATCAATTTTATTATAACGTATTTGGATCATTTGTTGCTAAAATATTAATAAAGCCAATTTTTTTTTTTTTTAAACGCTGGCGGTATTTTTGGCTATTTATCGCTAGCTAATTAGGTCACTACTGTCTGATGGTTGATAACAAACTTATTTTTAATTGTACAAATATATTTTTACAATGAAGTAGTAGTTCATTTGAGAATTGAAGGTTAAAATTCATTCCAGTTTAAAGTGTTGCAATTATGCCAATAGTAAATAAGTGTCAATATCAAAACAGCAGTGTTGTGTTTCGTGTTCTCATCGGTCTAAAATATACAAAATTAAGAAGCTAACTTAAAAATTCTATTATTAGTGCAAAAAAACAATAATAGCTCTAGTTAATTCATGTTAGAATAATTTTGCATTATGAGCCTGCTGAATTTAACTTTTGTCACATTTATTAAATATTAATATAGTAAAAATTGTTGATTATCCGGGGGGGGGGTATTTTAAATAAACCTATGTTTAATGGCCATTACTTTTTATAGTTTAGTATATTTTTTCTATATTTAAAAAAAAAAAATTTCTAATCGGGGATCTATCCAACTTCTTTCTATCTACGCCACGGTTTTAATCTACGATTCCTAGGAAAATTCGAATTTGCATAGTTTATAAATATTGTTCACTTTAATGTAAAATTTGTGTGAAACTGTCTTGTAATGTAAAAACCTATTCGTCAGCCAAATGTCCTAGTATCGAATTAAATAGTTTATTTAAATTCGTAAATACCCGGTAAATACATACAAATATAAACTCTTTGTAAGGACAAATGCTATTGTGCAATGTAAGAGGTGAATAGAAAAAAAAAATGGCGGTTTGGCGGTTCCATCAGTTAAAAAGATCAGCTCGTTGTAGTCCAATGAAGACTTAATCCACGATCAAGAACGGTGACGATAGTCTTTCGTTTTTTAGACTAAATCCATTTCATATTCCATAAGATTATTTTTATTGAGTAAATATTGGAAATAAAGTGATTTGTGTTTGAATTTTAATTTGAGCAGATTCTCAAAGATAAAAACTTTTCGAGGAACAGCTCTAGGTCTGGTTCCGCTATGGCGTCACTTCTCAGCAGACTGGCTCCCTATTCACATCAGATCCAATATAATTCTGCATTTTTGCTCTTTAATAAACCAAACCAAATGAAGGTACAGGTACTTTTAACTTCAATATTTTAGGTAACGTATTCATCAACGTATTCATCAAGGCTTTCATCCTTAAATTAGATGCAATATGAACTTAACTTCACCTGTTGCTAGGCAGGAACATATGACCTTAATTTCACCTTAAACACAGCAGGAACAAGCTTTAATACAATACTACAAAATTTACTTAATACATTTCCCTTCTCTAGAAAACAAAAATGTAATGAAATCTAAACTCCAATATACAATATTCTATAAATCTTGAAAATTACAATTGGATTTAAAAAAAAGAAAATGAATTTATCAATTTTTAACTTATATACCTACAACTGCTTTAAAACGATAAACAATGCTTTTAAGTTATTAATGATATTAATTAAAAGTTTTTTAAATTGTCAAGAAGAAAAAGTTAGAACATATATGGGAAATCATTTGGTAATACGTAACTAAAATATAAAAATGTTGGTTCAAACGGTGTGAAAGTTTTATTGAAAATCTGCTGTCAGATTTTTATCTAGTTTTAATAATGGTCAATTTTTCCACATTAAAAATGAAATCCTCCGACTCAGACTGTGAGCATACTCGCAACACTGACTATTTCACACAAGGTCCTGATGCAAACGTCAAAGCGTTGACCATTAATAAAACTTTTGTGCTGAAGATGGTATTAGTGCAATCAAGGGTGTAAAATTAGACCTAACTGTTTTATAAGGATTTAAGATGTTTGATTGTTACACTTATATAATATTAAAATTAATATTATTTCATATTCAAACATTTCCGTAATAAGGAATATAAATTTTTTTTTTTTCGTTCATCAAGTTAGCTACTATTAATTTTAAAAATAAATAGGTAAATTGTGCTCTATTGTCCAAAACTTTAAATAATGACTTACAATCATTAACATTAATCTGACAGAAATTCAAAACATGCCGTAAATATAAAATAAATAAATCAATCGTGAAATATTCACCTATATTTTAGTATTCTAGCTTATTATAGCTTAAAGTAATTATCCTTTGTAATGGAGTCATCAATATTGGGAATTTATAAGTATATTATAACTGCTTATGTATTTTAAACAATATTTTTGTTTATAATTGTAAAAATAGCAAAATACCCATCCGCTGTTAGGCAAAAGTACATAACCCAATATTTGTTACATTAAATTAATCAAAAATATGAGCACAGAACAAAAAAACTTATAATTGATTCTTGTCTTATATTATATTATTTGGAAAAATATTCAAATTATCCAGCAGTATACCCGCAGTTAGTTATCCTTCTTCTGCTGGTACTCAAATCGATAGCATAAAATGCAAGTTCTTTAAGTTGTTTTTTGGTGATTCCAATGATTCATCCTGAAGAGATCCCCAAGCTATTGCGGTTATGTTACCGTAAAACTAATCTGTATACTAAAGATGTATAACACTATACTTCATCAATAGTTACCTTCAAAAATTGTACCTTAGTACCTTTCTCTTTAACCAGTTTGACAGACTCGTAGTCAGTTTGTTGTCATTTCTGTTTTGACTAGTGTAGCTCACAAATAGGTTTATTATTATTTTTAATTATTTTACTGGCTCTTATATGAATATAACGTAAAAAGTTTTTATTTCTATGGCACAATGCTTTCCCTTATTTGGTGACGTTTGTCGACAGAAATCCTATTCTTAACTACTTCTGTTACAGTCCACTCCCACTACGATGTTCCTTTCATCTACCTAAACTATGTTTCCCTAGTATCCTTCCTTTATAAACAAGCTAATGCTTATTAGTCTCTGTTCTGCGAGAGGTAAAGTGCGTTTAATATGTCCAGAGTTAATGCCGTGCGTTTTATTTCGGGAGTGTCAGTGGTTCGAGAAACAATATCCCTACTGGATGATGTCTGTGATGGAAAAACTGGGTAAGTTAATTTAAAATTTATTTCCTTTTTTTTTTGTTACGTAAACATTTGAATACCTTCATTGTTTCAAAAGTGTTTTGCAAAATTCATTATATTTGTTAATGTTAATAACTAAATCAGTTCAATTACATATTATTCAAATTAGGACAGTAGATTCTTCTAATATAATAATAATTACTGATATTGACCAATTAATTAAACAGTTTTAATTGATCAATTATATGGAATTTTCACAGTTGATATACTCGACCAATTAGCGATGTATTTTTTCTTTAATATATGCTCTGATTTCAGTGAACTGGTGGGAAATACTGGCAGATAAGTCATCCTTTAAACTTACCTTCGAACCAGAAGTAACAATTCAGGAGTTGCAGTGGTTCGAGAAACAACATTGCTGCTGGATGGCATCTGCGATGGAGAATCTAGGTAAGTTAATCTAAGATTTAATTTTCATTATTTTATAAACATTTGGCGTCAGTGCAGTGGGAGGGACTTGTATGAATACCCTCATTGTTTCAAAATTTGTCTAAAAGATTCATTAAATTTGATAATGCTTTGCTTTATCCTTATAACTATTTAAACATACATTCTTTTAAAAGCAGCATTATTTTTCTTTAAAAACCTTGTGAAGAATTTATGTTATAATGTGTTCATTTAAATTTCGAGTTTGGTTTTTAGCAAGTTCTAAGTACTTTTATTTAGAAACTAGGAGATTCATACTTATTTCAATTACTATAAGCAGTATCGAATATCAGTTGAAGACTTACATGGTCTTCAGACTTATTCATAAAGTGATAAAGACAAAGGGGGAAGCCATTGTCTTGCTGATATCTAACTTGCCCCCTAACGAACCGAACAAACTTGAGTTTGGTGGGTGCCCTGTTCTACCGCACAAAACAGATGTTGGTTAATATACAAAGTACTATGGGCTAATATGAGTTAATCCTATATCATTATTAGTATGTTATTGAAATATAATTTTATTTGTATTAGGGGGGCCGGAATGTAATGTCGTTTTTTTTTTTTTAAATTAAATTCAAAGAGATAAATTTTTAACAAGTTTTTGTTTTTGATCAATGATGTAATCACCCTTGTTATCTGCCTGATCGATCAAAATCAATTGGTTTTTGAGCAAAATATCTGGAGATGGCATTTTGAACATTATCCAAATTTTCAAATTTTTTGCCACTTAAAAAATGTAGTGATCAGAATAAATGGAAATCCGATATCGGGCGAGTATGGTGGTTGAGGCAATACCTCCCTTCCCAATTCATTAATTTTTTCCAGGGGTTCTTGCAGAAAAACATGCATTATCATGATGCAGAATAACGCCTTTTTTTTATTGACAATTGCTGGGCAATTTTCAATCAAAGATTGATTTACTCGATCCAATTGTTTACTGTAAAGATCTGCATTCACAGTTTTTCCAGGTATCAGCGATGAATGACCCCGTGAATACTCCACTAAACACACAAAAATGCCTTTCTGGGATGTAAACCAGGCTTAGCTGTGCTGATTCATGCGGAGAGAGATTTTTGGATTATCATAGATCATTTTTCATCTCCAGCCTCACCCACCATACTCCCCTGATATTGCGCCATCGGATTTCCATTGATTCCGATCGCTAAAAATATGAAAATTCGGATGATGTCCAAAATGCCATCTCCAGATATTTTCCCCAAAAGCCAATTGTTTTTTATCGATTCGGCATTGAAAATTTGCACACTAGATGGCAAAAGGTTGCCGATAACGAGGGTAATCACATCATTGATTAAAAACAAAAACTTGTTAAAAATTTATTTTGTTGACTTTAATAAAAATTATTTAAAAAAACGACATTACTTTCCGGTCTCCCTATTATTAAATATTTACAGAAAAATGCATCAAATTAATTATTTCATTTGTTATTATAGGTGAGAACAGGAGTTGCTGTGGGGTGAGTTACATTTTTTTCTCACAATTTTGGTTTTGGCTAGAAATAATTTTTTCAAGATCCCACAAATATAATAGAAGAGATTTGTAATTAAGAATTCATATTTAATATGAGGTACAGAAGATGCTGCCTGATTGCATTGGGATGCTTAGTACATAGTCAAATATAGTTGATCTAATAATTTTTTTATGAAGCAATATAGGTTGATCTGGAGTTGAGGTGACTATGTCAACTCCTGTGAGGTTATGAGGGAGGGAGTCAGGTCCGCGGATAATGGTCGATACCGGTCGTTTCTTTAGGGTGTGTTCATAGTTAGGGTCTCGGAGATTTCCAGGGTGGCTATCTATCATCTCCAGATCAACTGATAAATGTTATTTTAAACAGCTGAAACCAAAATATATATTGTATTGTTTTAATACTTTTAGTTTTTTCAGAGCCGCAGATCTTCAAAATAGCAGAGTACACACAAATAACACAAGCATTTACCATTCTTTAATCCTAAACTAAATTTATTTATAACACATACAGTAGTCAAAACTTGATAACTTGAAGCTTATTATTTAACTCGATTTCTCTTTTGATACAGTCGTCATCACCATCACTCTAGAAATGAGCCTTCGACTCCTCTGTACATTTCAGTTCTGTGCTGCAGCTCTTCAGAATCTGAAGAATGTTTCTGGCAACTCCATGCAATAAGCGACTTCTGGCTTTCTCACTTTTTTGCAATTGTCATTAACTTTTTGGGGATCTCACCATCACTTATCTTTCATCAACCTCGCTTGTCTTTTGGAAAAGTTTATAGACTTCAAGCTTTAGTTTCTCTTTCCTTAATGGATCCAAAATTTTTCAAATAAAGGTTTACTCCATTCCATTCTGAGGATGATTTTAGACTTTTAAGTCTTTTGCTCAATTTTTTTTTAAGTTGAGACTCTTCATTTCAATGTTAATTTGTGATTAACTGGCACTTGTCTGTTAGTTTGAGGCTACCCTTTAAAGTGACATCTTTTAATCAAATTCATTTACCTTTATTTTTGGTAATAGAGGGTTTATTACTGCTGTTAGCAGGTTGTGATCGAATAAATCATAGACCAATAAATCAAGTTAGTCTTTCCGCAAATAAGGGTATTTGTATGCATGAAGAGCTGAAGGTGCAGTCTCTCACTAGAATACAGTCTCATCTCTCATCATTCGGAAATGAGCTATTGAATCAAACTGATTTGTAATGGCCAAAAAATAGGAGTGAATCTTCTGAGTAGGACTGCGTCAACCCTTTCTTTGGTAAACTCTAGACAATAACGAGAATCTCCTCAGACAAAGACTGTACAAGAACTGCCGACGAGTTTTATAATTTCATCCATTTCCAATAGAGATAAATACGTGAACATAATACCTAAAATAAACAACCTTCGAAACCATTAAAAATACTGACGACACTACTTTTAGGTAAAAAAACTTGATTGACCTATCATTTTATCAGTTTATTTATCAATGAGCAAACAAATCTAAAAGGTAACTCGGTTTTACTTCAACTTATTGATTATTGAGTTTTGACTCTGTGTGTTTTAGGACACAGTAGATATATAAGAAATTGTGATACTTTTATTTAGTTAATTATTTAATTAATTTTATGAGTAGTATACACTATTTTTAGGGAAACAGCATATCTTGTAGGAAGTCATAACAGAATAGGATATACTTTTGCAGGACACGAAACAACATTTCTTGTAGGAGATTATACTTTTTTATTCTCATAAACAATAATAGAAAATTTTCATTTAAGTAGTCATTGCAGTGTAGGATATACTTTTGCAGGACACAAAACAACATAACTTTTAGGAAATTGTACTTTATTAAATTCATTAATAATTTTCATTTAGGAAGTCATAACAGAATAGGATATACTTTTGCAGGACACAAAACAACATTTCTTGAAGGAAGTTATACTTTTTTATTTTCATAAACAATAATAGAAAATTTTCATTTAAGTAGTCATTGCAGTATAGGATATACTTTTGCAGGACACAAAACAACATAACTTGTAGGAAATTGTACTTTTTTATTTTCATAAACAATTTTCATTTAAGTAGTCATTATATTGAGTTTGGAAAGAAAGTAATTTCGGTTTTTTAGTTTTTAGTTTCTATACAAAAAATGAACTTTAATCAGTCAAATATCTTCCATTCTGTTCGATGACATTTTGCCATCTTTCTGGTAACTTGATGATCCCGCGCTCATAGAACTTCTGGTCCTTGTCAGCAAAAAACTTAACTAAATGCGATTTGAGGTCATCGTTATTACTGAAATTTTTACCATTTAAGAAGTTTTGTAAACTTCAAAATAAATGATAATCTGATGGTACAAGGTTGGGGCTGTATGGGGGACGGGACATCATTTCCCAACCAAGCTCCAATAGTTTCGTACAAGTTGCTAAAGATGTGTGAGGCCTCGCATTGTCGTGGCGGAATCCAAATATTGAGCTTCCTAACAAGTCCAATATGGCTTACATGATTTTCGATTGTTGTGTGAGATTTAACTGTTTTGCTATCTCTCGCACAGTTATATGACGATTCGATTCAATTATGGCTTTCATTTTGTCATCATCAGTTTCAGAAGGTTGACCAGAACGTTGGTCATCTTTCAGTGAAAAATCTCCAGAGCGAAATTTTTTTAACAATTTCTGACATATGCGTTCTGTTAAACAATAAACACCATAAACTTCACATATCTCTTGGTGACCCTCAGCCGCTTTCTCGGCTTTATGAAAATAAAAAAGTAAATTGTGTCAAGATACTTATTTTTGCACTCGCATGTTAAAACTGACATTTGTAAACAAAATTACACGGAATTTCTTTCTATAGCAACCTAAAGGTATCAACTACCAAATCTCAAAAGAATAACGAAACAAACATAATGCTATCTACTGGAGCAAACCGAAATCACTTTCTTGCCAACCCAATGTAATAGGATATACTTTTGCAGGACACAAAACAACATATTTTGTAGGTGATTATACTTTTTTAATTTCATAAACAATTTTCATTTAAGTAGTCATTACAGTTAGGGTATACTTTTTCAGGACACTGCTCAACATTTATTGTAGGAAATACATATAATACATATTTTAGTAATAACAAAGTATTGTTACACTTGAACTTCAGAGGACCAACGCCACTTCTGAAGCAGATAAATCATATTTAGCATATGAATATTTTTTTCCATGTACAACTGTTATTTTATTTATTATATATTTATGTGTAAATCATAATTCATATAATCACCACTTTAATTTTTTTTGCCTGAGTATAATTAGAAATATTTTTATAGCTTGTTATTATCGGTCACTATACTTAGAAAAAAACTTTTCTAACTAAGAAATCAGTTTTTGATCAGGGATATTCGGGCAAGGTAATTCTCCTAGTTTGCAATTTATGACTGAAATTATTCCGAAAGTTTAATTTATTAAATTATAACCTTATAGAAAATTATCCTTTGACTTTGTCTCTCGTCTGGATATTATTCTGTGAGTGTTAGTAATTTCTCCCAGGTACGCTAAAGTTTATTTTTTATTTCAAATTCAAGCTCGCGCATAAAATTTAACACAGAGGCAGTAGCGTACCAATCTCTTAAATTTCCCGTCAGTCAATAGGTGCCCCCATGGTTCTGCCCCCCTCTCTTGTTTTCGATTTATTCCATTTCATAATACGGGGTTTAATGACATTTGTTGGTTCGTGAGTTGACATCATCATGCCTTGGATGTCCAAGCATGCACATCTGCAAGAGCCAGCTATGCAGCAACTCTTTGGGTAGTTGCAATATAGTTCTTGAGAAACTTTTGTCATAAAAATGATTCATTTCATTGGAAGGATGGGAAAATTATGCGTGAAAGCTGTTTTAATATGCAAAATAGTTTACTAAAGGGCTGCGTTAGCTCGGCAGCGGTTTTAAAACATCAGTTTTTGAGGATGGTATCTAAGAAATTTTCAGAAAAGTGGATTTAAACAGAGGAATGATTAAGAATAATTTTAACTGACAGATGATACCAAGTTACTCCTCGATAGTTAGGGATCGAGAAGTTTTATTTTTCATTTCAATAAGCCAGAAAAGCATTTATGAAAATATGGTGGGATTTAGCGTTGAGGGGCACTTTTGATTGACAAGTGTTCTTTCTTTTTTTTTTTTTTTCCTTGTCACGGAAAGGCCATAAAGAACACGCAATATCATTACTTTTGGTTCTTATCTTGTTTTTGTTTTTCCTTTCCTTCCATTTTCCCCTCATTTTCTCTACGTGCTTTTATTTTCTTTCTTCTGTCCACACGACTCCCTTTTTCGATTTTTTCTTTCCCACAAGAACCTTGATTTCGTTCAGTCTTTTCCTATATCTTTCTCCGTCCTGACAATCCTGGTCCGTTAGTCCTAGTCTTTCAGTTTATTCCTTCATCTGCTTGGTGTATCCCCTTGAGCTTCAGTATCCTCGGATTTTCTGGAATATTTCCTTGTTTAGTTTTTCCGGGGCCATTCTTACCATATGTCAATTTCAGTCTTGATCCTTATGTCCGTTTCTAGGTCTTTTGTGTCTTTGTAGATTTCTTGGTTGGATCTTAGTCTGTATCCTTCTTGTGTCTTTTTGGGGCCGTAGATCCTTCTTAAGATTCTTTGTTCTATTCTCAGTAATTTTTCTAGATTGGGGAGGCATGAGGTTTCCGTCTCATATAATATTACTGGTTTAACGACTGTGTTGTAGTGTCTTATTTTCGCTCTAGTGGACAGGTTTTTTTTGTTATATAAGTTACTGGTTGCAAAACTTAGTCTCTCTAGTTGGGTGGTTCTTTCTTTCATACTTTTATTGGTCCGTATTTGGTTTCTTCTGCTTTCTTTTGTTCATCAAAAATGCTATTAAATCCTATTGGTATAGGTAATTTAATAAAATCGAAACAGTTCATGAAAATATTTTTTTTACTTTATGAACACCGCTGACAACACTTTGCCAAAATTACAGTAGAGGGTCCCAAACAAAAATATTCTGACTGTTCTGGAACCCCAAGTAGATTCAGAATACAGCAGCTAAACCACTTTAAAAAGAAGACATGAATCAAAATCTAAAACAGTACATAAGTACTCGAGATAAAGTTTGAAGGAGGTAGAACATGGAATGAATCATACTTGAACGGTATAGCTTACCATCATGCTACTAGCATGTGCTATGATTACATGAAGACTCATCAGAAAATTATCAACAAATGACTTTCACTCTTGAATATGTTTTCCTCCTTAAAAGCATGATATAACCACACATCAAGAACTCAGTCGCCAGAAAATTACTCATTATGAGCGGGGCAATCATCTGAAAAGTCTCACAACAACCAACATCACGCTCATTTCTCGTCCATTTAAGCCAAATAACGGGAATACGGTAAAAAAAAAAAATAAATAAATAAACTGGGCACATGAATAATTAATAAATAAATTGATTTAATATTTTAATAAATCAAAAGATATTTAGATATCGGAATAACAAAATCGAGAATGTTTTTTTTTTTGTTTTTTTTCCCCTTTCATAGCCCCTTTAAATTTCCAGATAATTATAGATCCTCAGGCGAATCTATCTACAAATTATTTTGTATTTCCTGTAGCATCACTACACAAAATCGAGTGTTTCCTGTGATTATATATATATATATATAAATATTTGCCGAGTACGAAGCGGCAGACGTTCGCTTGTCAATTGCTACAATCGATTTGAAATAGTAAAATTATATTTAACAAAACCTCCTCAAGTTATTTATTAGTATAATTGCGATTTTACTGGCTTATCTGCCGCTATTAATAATTGTGATTCAAGAACTCATTCAAACCTTACACAATAAATCAACTCAATCAACAAAACTGCGGTTTCCCTGAAGTGAGCTGGTGGAAAAATTCGGAAACAAAACCTCCAAAAAAAATCCCCCCCCTTTCATAGCCCCTTTAAATTTACAGATAATTATATAAAATTATAGTTCCTCAGGCGAATCTATTTACAAATTATTTTTGTATTTCCTGTAGCATCGCTACATTGTATACAGGTTTTGTTATTTTATAAAAATTATATAATGAATAAACAAGTATAACGATATACATTATACGTGACTGGACTAAACTGACTAATAAAGGTGGTGGTATTCCTCCAAATGTTCAGAATAGATTTAGCCATATAAAGTTCAACAACGGAAAGTTCGAGAATAATAAATTACACTTAAAAATTATCGGGCACGTTTCGCAAACTTTTAGGGTTTCTCAAGCCCCAAGGTATTCAAAATTTGAAGTTGAGGGCATATTGAAGATAGTAACGCTAAAATGATCAAAATGATATTACTCAAATTAAGTGTTGATGGGCAATACAGAACCATATAACCATATCGTGTATTTAAGACATTCCAATCCGGTTTTAATGTCAATATTTTAACTGTATATAGCTTTTATTTGTCGAAAAGGCGACTTTAATGTAGTTAAAATTGTATAGGTTAGGTTAGTAATAAAATTAATTATTTTTGACGAAAAATGCCGAGCAGTTTTTACGCGATCATTTCAAAATATTTAAACACCCGGGATTCAGTGAGTATTTCTCGATACGTCGTGGGGGATCACCCAGTACCTGTCAACTTTTGCTTTGTTGGGAAGATGACAGGTTATTTTAGGGAATTCCTGGATATTGTAAATTTGTTGTATATACTGTTTGTGTCTATATTTCAAATACAGTATAAATGATATCGTTTATCACAATTAACTATTGTAATTTCTAAAAAAAAAAAAAAGTTTATTACTGATGTGAGCAGATTTTATTTAGAAAATAGAATAATCATTAGATTGAGGGAGTAAAATGGCGATACTTAGTCATATTTGTATTAAAATAAATTTAGGAAGATTGTACATCCTGGACTAGTGCCGGGGTCTGGTGAGCGATCTGAGAACCAGCCGAGGTCTGACTCACTACTTTACATACAGGAGATTCCCACCTCCTCGCGCATTCCTGCATCTCCTTCAATCATCCCACCTCTTTTTGTCTTCTCGTCCCACCACCTTATGGGCCACCTGGGTCCTCCTAGGCGGTGTCCGTTCTACCTCCATTCAGAGTGTAGAGGTCTTGAGCATCTCCTGGCTTGTCCACCTTTGGAAACGCTGGACTTAAGTGCACTCAATGACAGCAGGTATTTTCAAAATAATACAATATTACAACTTATAAAGTACTAACAACACGTAGAACTTTGTTACCGAAATCCAATGATTATCCAAAAAAGGGAAATAGCTGAATGTTACCAGACTAATATCCGGGGACAATGCCCTAATAATCAAAGACTGAAGGCACTTATGTCAGTCACGATCGTAAAGTCCCACGTATGACTTGAGACTTGACCAGCGACTCACTGATATGGAAATGTGGGCAACGGATAATTGTGATAAATGATCTAATTTATACTACATATACAATATTCATTGCACTCATTTATGCAGTATTTACTATATGCAGTGGATTCCCGATTATTTGCCGGTCCCTTGAGAAAATCCCGTATAAAAAGAATGCATTTCAGTCCCTTCGGTAATTCGTATTATTTTTATGCTCGAGGTCACTTAAAACGTCTTATAATGCGTATTTCTAGCTTAAAAACCTCGTTAATTCGTACTGTTTCAAGAAAGGGAAAGAGGACAGTGAGAGACCAGAGAGCAGAATGAGTGCGATATAAATGTTTTCAATGAAATCCCATATGTAATTCGTACTCTTTTTACTGAAAGGAAATAAGGAGAGGAGAGAGGGAAAGTTTTAGGAATTGTACTAAGCTTTTCTTTCGTTTATACAGTTCAGTCTCGTTTTCGCAACAACAAATCATAAAGGCCGTAGGCCAGTGGCTTTGAGCAAATTGACGTATCCAAGCGTTTTAACGTCCCTCGTTCCACGATCACATCAATCCTGAGAAAACAAGGACAAACTCACTTCCCAGACATCAAGCAGCAAAGTAAAACGCTCCAAGACTGGTGGTGATTACCCACAACCTGAAGAGAACTTAAAAAAGTGGTTCGTGCCAGCAAAGAATTCAAATGTACCAGTTGGAGGAAATATACAAAGGAATTGACAATACCCGTCTGCAAGGATTGCGTCAAAAAAAAATTACGGAAGTTTTCGTACAAATGATTGGTGTTTATTTAATCTAGAACATAAGTATGTACATATTTTTTATTGCATGTATTGTTTAGTTTAGTATTAAGCAGTGTTTATTGCATAGTTTTTAACCTTACTACATTGTACATACTTCTTATTATGATACATACATGTTTGCATTAACACGTTTTTTAATTTTGTACCCTCGATAATTGTTATTCCCGATAATTCGTACCAAACTGTCAGTCCCTTGACAATACGAATTATCGGGATTCTACTGTACACACATACACACCTTCCTGGCAAAGGGGAAGAAACCAGGAATCGGGATGATCGCTCACGATGCTCCAGCAGCCACTTTACTGCTACATAGCAGCATTACAGACAGAGGTAGCACGAAAGCCGCAGACGCCCCGGACATGAGGGGAGAATACAGGCCAATAACAGGTTGGTTACATGAGATCTCGAAGTCATTACCACTTGAAACTCCCAGAAGGATTAGGACACTCAAATAATTCTGTAGGGATTTTTAAATATTTACAAGGATAATAGGTATTTTAAGGCTAGTAGAAACGATATTAAAGAGTTATGATTTAAGCAGCTATTTAGTGATTTAACTATTATTTTTCTACGATTTTGTTCTGAAAATTTTCAAATCATAATCAGAAGGTTACCAGCTAAAATGTACTCTATGATCGCGAGAGCAACATTTCACAGGAAGAGCTTTTTTTTATACCGTACAGCCGTACTTGATTGAAAGTGAAGCCTCAGCCTACTTCAACGAACGATTTAGTAGATTAAATTTGAAAGTGACTAGCAGGAGTGACGTAACAATTTGATAGCTGCCTGCATATTGCGACATACAGTGTCACGACTAATTAAAAACTTTAATGGATTAGTAGTAATGAACTGATAATATAATTATATTTCATTTACTATGATAACTTCCTTCCTTTCAACTCAAGTATCAATGAATAGATTATGAGATTACCTTCGCTATAATATCACTCTACTTATACTTTCTACAAATGTCTGGGTTCAGAGAAGAACGATATTCATTATTAATCCTCTCCAGAAGAGATTACTTATGAGTGTTGCTACCTATAAGAGATAGGAGGAACCTCGGTTCTATACTTCTCAGCTCTCGCTTAAGCTGTTGAATAGATACTTACTCTTTGGACAAGTAAGGAGCAAGTAAGAAACTGGAAGGGGAAGAGAAGAGCCAAGAGTTAGAACGTTTGGATACTCATGAACATGGTACTACTGCCAAGCAGAGGGAGCGAGTGAAGGAATAGGTTGGCCAACCACTTCATTATCAGTCAATAGTAAACATTACTGAAATG
Organism: Acanthosoma haemorrhoidale; assembly: GCA_930367205.1. Classification (NCBI taxonomy): domain Eukaryota; kingdom Metazoa; phylum Arthropoda; class Insecta; order Hemiptera; family Acanthosomatidae; genus Acanthosoma; species Acanthosoma haemorrhoidale. Next base: position 4,835,749 of record OV884011.1, read on the forward strand.
AATCTATGAACAAGAATATCTATCGACCACCCTCAAGACATCAACCTTCATTCAATAGCACTACTGCCCATCCTTCATCATAGTTCACCTTATTATTCTTTCAGAACCAATAGGAAAAGTTCATAAGCATGTATCAGTGAGTACATATTATAAATCATTTGTTCAACCGCAATATTATATTAGCATTAGTAATATACAGTCTACTACCACTTGTCATTACTTAATAGATCAGCCCATATAACATTTATGGTTGTAATATCTGCACCCATTACCTAGATCAGTTGATAACAGCACAGAATACCTTCATAACAAAGCGGTCTGTCTGTCTGCACGTTCAACAGTAGCGGCCTTAAAAATTATTCCATGACGAAAATTGAAGAAAATAAAATTGAAATAAATTGAGCCAGTATTGCTAACTTAATGCAAAATTAATTTCAAAGCTATTCCAGAGGCGAAACAACAAAATAAATCGTGTATTTAATACGTTCCAGCCAATTTCAATACTTACAGTAGGAATAGATTTTCTACTTTTGGAAAATACTATTCTGAGTAACCAAAAGTGTTGAACATATAAAACGAAGTATTTTTGATAAAATATATTTTTTAGGAATCATACGGAGACTACTGGGAGTATTTCTCTGAATCGTGTTTATTCACTTTCTAAATCATTTGTTATATATTCATTTGAATAACATAGTTCGGTTCATAATCTTCTAAAAAAAAAATATTTAGAGGAGTAAAAAATGAAATAATACTAATTGCCCGAACAGGCAGTTTTAATAATATGGCACTTACTTCTTAATTAGTATTATTGTAATTTATTTTTAATTATTATTTATTATTAAAATGTATTGCAATACTTGGCAATGGGCGGAGTCTCTCTTTGTAAATAAATTGAGCAACCGATGCCTTTAACACAAACCAGTTCCCTCCGTAATCTGCGCCCATCTAAATGTATTCTCAAATAGCGAATGTTCCCTCATTCGGGTGAGTTATTACAACGGCAAAATTAGCATTCGGGAGACATTAGATTTTCAAAATTTTATCCGAACCAGTCTGACATGATCATCTTTCAGACCCGTAGGAAACCTTGTATGGTTGTATGTACCGCAGTCAGTTCAAGTTATCAATTCCCACCCGAACGAGGAGATTTTAAATAATTTTCCTTGTAAGGCAATTGCTTATTGTGTTCAGAGTTTACATATTAAACTGCTTATGACGAGGATGTTAAACGAGTAATTTGAGCGGAAACAATTTTGAGATTTCTTTCTGAAACGTTATTGGGGGCTAGGAGACAACTTTTTAAAAAAGTAATCGAGTACAAAAATACGATTAAATCAAGTCCTCTGACTTGACTATAACGTGGTAAAATGGATGAGATATGACATCTACTCCAGAAGTTCTAAGTACTAAGTTTTTATCTTCTTTAAATAGTAGATCTTATCGTAAAGTTCGCCAATCTATTTTAAGCAGAATCGAGTTGACCTTAATATAGAGAGCATAAGAACTTAACTGTTTTCATATTCTGTTCATTTTCTCTTTCCAAAAGGGAAAATGCCCGCTCCTTACTAGCTACATAGTAGGAACGGAGAAAAATTCACCAGCCAACGACCTAGTATATCTGGGAATTAAAATGGACAGACACCTCAATTTTAGTAACCATTTTGCGAAGAAGTTGAAGCAAACACGCATGAAGTCTTACCGGCTTACGCATTTATTGGCTTCCCCCAATCTATCACTGCGTCTCAAGCTACTGATTTACAAGAGCATACTCAGGCCTACTCTGCTGTATGGTGCACCGCTTTTTCGTTATCTGACGTATACGACAGCTCGGCGACTCCAGCAATTCCAAAACGGTATACTGATGAAAGTGGTCAGAGGTACTTCATTCGAGCAGCGGAGCAACAGTGAGCTTCACGAGATCTTTGAGCTGCCTACGGTGGATGAGTTCATCCAACGTAGACACATAAAGTTACCCAAACAAAAGTCTTTATGAGATTATATATTAGGAAGAAATGCTTTTTGTCACCATCTAATTTTTAGTTTGAAATCTTTATCCATAATCAGGAGCTATGATGTAACTTTTTTTTAAGATTAGATGCAATGCACATTAGCATACAATTATATTCACATTATCTAAATATTAGAAATAAATTGAGTTGAAAAATAAAGAGCATATCTCTCTTTTTTTTCACATCTATTGAGATGTGGCTTTTTAGCTTACGCATAATCTTTCTTCCTTCTTTAATAATCTTAAGCAAGTGAGAATCGTTGCTTGAAGAAATACTACAGGAAGATGAAATGGTTACATTCCCCCAAAATGCGAACAGCAGACAAGCATACCCTTCGAAGTACTCAAGGTAATCCTCCTCCGGCCGTTATATTAACAGTACCCTAAGATCCGCTCGTCCGACGAGGGTGGATGTGGGGACCGGGCCTGCCCGACAAAGACCCGTTCCTTTTCAATAGAGAGTTTTCCGCCTCTTTTGTAGCTTGCTTTCCCGGTAATATCCCTCCGCCTCTTAGGCCAGGACACAAAGAATACATGCCCTCAGAATACTAAATGCGCAGGACCGGATGTCCTTATCGGGGGTATCTTCCGTGAATGTATAAAACCCGAATCTCGGTTGGTTGCTCTCCACGGACAATGCTCATTTATATAAAGAGTAAAGTGAATGCATTGAATACAACCGTTTTAGTAGCCATTTTGCGAGGAAGTCTTACAAGTTTACGCTTACTGACTTCACCCAATCTATCACTGCGCCTCAACTTCTATAAGTGTGTACTCAGGCCTACTCTGCTGTACGGACAATACAGAACCATATAACCATATCGGGTATTTAAGACCTTCCAATCCGGTTTTAATGTCAATATTTTAATTGTATATAGTTTTTATTTGTCGAAAAGGCGACTTTAATGTAGTTAAAATTATATAGGTTAGGTTAGTAATAAAATTAATGCTCATTTATATAAAGAGTAAAGTGAATGCATTGAATACAACCGTTTTAGTAGCCATTTTGCGAGGAAGTCTTACAAGTTTACGCTTACTGACTTCACCCAATCTATCACTGCGCCTCAACTTCTATAAGTGTGTACTCAGGCCTACTCTGCTGTACGGACAATACAGAACCATATAACCATATCGGGTATTTAAGACCTTCCAATCCGGTTTTAATGTCAATATTTTAATTGTATATAGTTTTTATTTGTCGAAAAGGCGACTTTAATGTAGTTAAAATTATATAGGTTAGGTTAGTAATAAAATTAATTATTTTTGACAAAAAATGCCGAGCAGTTTTTACGCTTACTGACTTCACCCAATCTATCACTGCGCCTCAACTTCTATAAGTGTGTACTCAGGCCTACTCTGCTGTACGGTGCACAGCTTTTTCGTCATCTGACTGAAGCGACAGCGAGGCGACTCCAACAATTCCAAAACGGCATACTCATGAAAGTGGTACGACATACTACATTCGAGCAGCGGAGAAACAGTGATCTCCACGAAGATTTTGAGCTGCCTACGGTCTACTGCTCCGTTTCCCCATCGATGGGAGAAGGCAGTCGAGGCAGGAACGCGATAGTTATAAGATAGTTTATAAGCCCTCTTAATAATCCGAAGGTGAGCGCCATAACCTAGTCCTGTTTGATTTATATAAATTTTAACAATAAACAGATGTTAGTTTTTTGTTCAACAATTGCTTAAAATGCAATTAAAAGCTCAATTATATTTTATATTAATTTGAGATCTTAAAAATAATGATTTAGGGGGGAAACACGGAGTGCATTTATTCAAAAAAACTTGAACATTTCATATGATGTATACAGAGGGAATCTTCAGGAAGTATACTTCTCTGGAGTTGCTAATCATAAGGACAAAAGAAAGGAGATTACAAAATACAATTACCGGAAAGGATATTGTATGTTTATGAAAGCGATAATAATAATAATACCATTCATATGAACAGATGTCAAGCCAATGAAAACATTGAGTACTCGCTGAGAAAGTAAAATACAATATGCATAAACACAGAGAACATCCAGCGAGTGTAGTCCGTTGCAGCACCTCACAAAGCCAGTGTTTAACACTATGGCCCCACCACCCCTTCCCGCATCGATGGCAACAGACTGTCGGGGAAATTAGGTTAAGAATTAGTATGTAAGTTAGTTTTAAGTTTGACCAAAAAGGTGAGCCCCATCACCTTGTTTAGTCAGTTCAGTCAAGTCACGTATAATGTGTGTCATTATACTTGTTTATTTCATTATATAATTTTTATAAAATAACAAAACCTATATATAATGTAGCGACGCTACAGGAAATACAAAAATAATTTGTAAATGGATTCGCCTGAGGAACTATAATTGTATATAATTATCTGTAAATTTAAAGGGGCTAGGAAGGGGGGGGGTATAGTGCCCAATATTGTTGAGGATACATCTGAAGATATCTTATTGTTATAGATTTAGAAGATGAGTAAGTCAGGTGTGGCAGCTGCAACAGAAGATTTGGGTATTCGCGAAGTTTGTCCTTTCTATGCAATGTTTTAAGTCCAGTGTGAAAAGTACGATTTTGTACGTGATAGCCGTATCTGTAATAAGACTTACCAGTTTATGGTTGAAAAATATGTATAGTTTACTTAGCGTATCCGTACGTTTGGCCTCCAAATGCCCTAACTGATACCAATAGTTTCTAGGGCAGGGGAAGTTTTGAACGATGGTTCAGTGAACGCTTCAGACCGGCGATAGAGTGTTCGTCGGCTCATTTTAGTGTCTCTAATCTACTGAAGTGATTCAAGTTTTTTTTTTTTAAATAGTTCAAATTTGAAAGTGGTTTGAGGTGACACATTTTGTAGACTCGGAGGAATATCTTGAGCGGGTCTTTGTGCCTAAATAGAGGAATACTTCTCAGTGATTAAGCTTTGTAAGGAATTTAAAATGAGTGATTAGTGTATGACTGTAACTGAGTTTTTTTTGTTGTTTTTTTTCAACCAAGGAGACCCATAGTCGGTTTAAAGGTAGTTTGGATCATCTATCGGTTGAACTGGTGGCAAAGGGCTATGGTGGACATGCCATGAAAAAATGGGGAGAGATTGATTACGGCTATTGCTCTAATAAACCATTTTATGATGATGACAGGTGAGTGAATGACTTAGCGAAAGAAAGCACAGTATGAATAACAAACTTTCCAATACAGATCATTGTAGATTACACAATTGTACAATGGGAACAAACGAGACAGCTCGTAAATCTTCTGGGTTCAAAGGACACTGTCGGAAGCACTTTCACCCCAGGGCGTAGGAGGTTCCAAGTGCTTGGAAATATCCATGAATGGTAAACAAACCAAAACACACTTTCTACAGATTTCAGATCCGATTTCGGTCAGGGGTAATATCCCCCCCCCCCAATAAAATCCCTTAAGAAATGACAAAATTATTATTTACTATAGATTCTTAGACGAATCTATTTACACATCGCAATTTATAGGTCATGTACCATCGGTACACTCTATACAAGGTCTGAATCGGTATAAAAGTTATATAATCAATACAAGTACAATGATACACAAAGTACTTGGGTTCATTGACAAGACTCTACAAGGTGAATAATTTTCTGGTTCGCCTTTCTAACTATGATTTTTTAATTATAAATTATTCGTCATACCTTTAGAACAAGAGAAGATTCGTCAAAGGTGAATTGCCACCTGTAGGCAAGTAAATGAAACCATTTTTGATTTGTTTACAACTACGGCTCAATATAAAATAGCCTAGGTGGAACAGCGCCTGACCGGGGAGTCAGGAGGTCCCACGTTCCAATCGGGAAAATTAAATGAACTATATCGTAGGGTCCTTTAAAAAAAAAAATAAATAAATAAATAAAATGGTTATAATTTCACAGGATATTATTTATTCTTTGTCGCGCCAACTGTAGCGTTTATTTGACACAACGCTAATGTTCATAAATATTTGAAGATCTCGAGGAAATGCGCAGCTTGCTTGAGAAATTTGAATTATAGTTCTGCAGTTTTTTTAAACATTTTTCGGATGTGAACCAATGTCCGACCCTGAGTGAAGCCCTAGCCCTACTGTAGTCTCGATAAACCGATGCTGTCTATTCTCGGCACCCTTCGGTAACTAAGATAGTACTGAAGTTGCTTTTATTTTATTTTAAATATTTACAAAGGATTTTTTAAATTTTATAAAAATTATCTATCAGCTAGATAGTGACCATATATTAGATTAAGATTTTTTGTTATTCTTGGTCCAGGAATAATTTTGGTCCAGAATGTGCTGTGTGTGTGATCATCTGTCTATTTCTCTTATATATTAGTATATAGTTCACTTATATTACTAAAGGTTATAAAGGGTGTCCCAGAATTAACGCAAAATTTAAATTTGCCGCCATTTGTGCATTAAAGTGCTGGCAACAATTTGACAACTAACAGTTTAGGGTTAGTAAAAATGGAGCGTTACACGATAGAACAACGCGTCTTTATTGTTGAACATTATCTCAAAAATAATGAAACTTCGGCGGCCGCAGTTCGAAAATTTCATACAAAATATGGTCGGAATAGTGTTTTGACTTCATCAACTGTTAAAAGATTAATTGAAAAATTTAGGGAGACTGGATCAGTTGGAGACACTAAACACACTGGTCGTCCAAAAACAAGCCGTTCAAATGTCAATATCGAAGCAGTGCGTGAGAGTGTTGTTGACAATCCATAACACAGTTCTTTGTGCCGAAATTAGATGATATTGATGTGGCCAATATGTGGTTTCAACAAGATGGTGCTACATGTCATACAGCCCATGAAACAATTCAAATACTGCATGAGACTTTTCCAGGTCGTGTACTATCTCGTTTCGGTTATCAGAATTGGCCCCCTAGATCGTGTGATTTAACACCTTTAGATTTCTTTTTATGGGGTTATTTGAAGTCAAAGGTGTATGTCAACAAGCCCACATCCACCCGTGCATTAAATGAGGAAATTCAACCACATTTATGCCAAATGATCATGGGAAATTTCGACAAAACAGTGCGTATGTGCCAGCAAAGTCGTGGAGGCCATTGGCCCGATGTGTTATTCCATAAATAACCCTATCCTATTTACTTTATAATTCAATAAAAAAATAACAACAAAAATACTAAAAACTGTGTTTTCTATTTAAATCAAATCTTGCGTTAATTCTAGGACACCATTTATCTCAATGGTGGTTGGCTAAATGAGATCTGTCAGATAGGTTAAAATTATTTGAAACAAATGGCAAACGGCGCTAAGGTTCCACCTTAAAGAGGAAGCCCCAGGTATAACACACGCAAGGAAGGAACCACTCACTGTTGCTATGGATGGAGAGACGTTACCAAGTGGTGCCGTTCGCCAATGCCGTGTCAGTCCGCACTTCGACCCACGACCTAGTCACCTACATATTTCCCCTTCCTCCATTAGTCACGAAATAACTTAATCATGCATCCCTCTATTGTAGCTTCACTATTCGGCTAATTACAACGCACAATCAAAATTAAATATAGATATTTACCATTTATCTGGAGGGGTCATCATATGGGGTAAATACAGATGATGAACTCAATGATGTCGTCTAACCTTAAAACCATTCATAAGCGGTAGGTCTCGCCTAATAACGACGATGTTATTGCCTGACACGTTGGACTGGGGTGCCGCCTTGGCCCCGACCGGTTTCCGGGAGCATTGGCTCTGAGCTTCCCAAATTGAGTTAGAATACACAAACAACGGCAAAAAAAAACAACCAAAAACAAAGAATATATTTGCGATTTTGAAGTATGGGCAGAGCAATCCATGAAACATTAAAAAAATCACAATTTGTTTAAATTACGCGTTTCATCGTCACCTTAGTATTCCACACTTGTTATAGGTAATTCAAGAAACGACGGACATTCCAAACAGACTGGAGGACGCCCAACTCATTGGACGATTTCTGAGCAAAGACTGGAGACTTATTGCTTTTTTTATACCACAATATTTTTTTCTGCTTCCGTATTAACACAGTAATAAACAAAAACAATGCAACCTCCCACGGTATTAACAAATGCAGTTAATTCAAACCGAAATGATGCGTGACACGGCATATTGATAAATAACACTGTATTTTGAATTAACTTACAACTCAACAACAAAAAAGAGAAACCGCCCGAGATGACGGTGTGATAAGAAAGAGCGCGCTCTGTTTATCAAGCGCAGTTTATCGGAAACAACAATTCTTGCCGCTCAGTGAATCGGATTTTATTTTTATATAATTTTATTTTTTTTAAACAGAGAAAGGTGTTATAAAAGCGATGTTACCACACAAAATTCGGCACTTGTAGTAGCTACATTTAATGATTACGATCAATAGAAGGTGTCTTGTATAGGAGTTGTGGTACATGTTACAGGCTTCCATGCTAATCGTATGTAAATTTATTTACAATCGCTGCCCTTAAATTAGAAACAGGTCGCACCCTTAGGTCAGCCGCCCTGTTATTACTGCCTTAATTGAGAGAGGGCATACAGAAATAAAACCCTTTTAAAAAAAAAAATATATATATATAAATATTTATAAACAATTTATAATATAATATAAAATCATATCTCAATTTTCAAAAAATGACTTTTTCTAACTAAATGGTTCAAATCGTACTGGAACTAGTTGTATAACTTTGAGAGCCCGCAGTTTCGCGAAGGTTTAGCCCAAAGGGCCTCCCCTTGAATGGACCTTTGAAAAAAAAAGGTAGCTATCAGGTAGCACAGCACAATAAAGATGCTGCACCTGCGGATTATGCGGCCAACAAACATTATTTAGGCACAAAGACCCGCTCAAGATATTCCTCCGAGTCTACAAAATGTTTCACCTCAAACCACTTTCAAATTTGAATTATCTTAGGGCAAAGACTGAACCCAATAGGCACAGAAGCAGGCGACAGCAGACACGAGTGTTACCGCTCAGTAAATCTATCGTGATTAGTCATCTTCCAACATTTCTTTCCATTTTTCAATGTTTCTCTTTGAAGCAGTCTGCTGTTTCATTCAACAGAGTTCAAGTTCACCAACCTCATTAAATCAAAGGAATTGAGTCGAAAAATTTGATATGTCTCCGCTGCTCGAATGAAGTATTTCTGACCACTTTCATCAGTATACCGTTTTGGAATTGTTGGAGTGGCCGAGCTGTCGCTTCAGTCAGATAACGAAATAGCGGTGCACCATACAGCAGAGTAGGCCTGAGTATGCTCTTGTATATCATGAGCTTGAGGCGCAGTGATAGATTGGGGGAAGTCAATAAATGCGTAAGTCGGTACCTTCATGCGTGATTGTTTAAACTTCCTCGCAAAATGGTTACTAAAACGGAGGTGTCTGTCCATTTTAATGCCAGACATACTAGGTCGTTGGCTGGTGAGTTTTGCTGCGTTCCTACTGTGTAAGTAGTAGCAACGGACTTTTTCCCTTTTGAAAAGAGAAAATTACACAGTCAGTCTTACCCGCGTTAACAGAGATATTGAGTCTCCCCAATCTCTCACTGATCTGGTTACAGGCTAAGAGCTACCTTGGCACTCATGCTGCTACTGTACACCGCTATGTCATCTGCGAACGCAGTAACTGTTGTGTTTTTATATCGGGCTCCTACAATCTCAGACGTGTACACATTGAATAGTACAGGGGGTAAAACGGCTCCTTGGGGTACTCCACAGTGGCATTGGAAGAATAGATGGTACAGGACGAGAGATCAGCAAGCTAAGGTAGTTGATTAGTTTATCTTACCATGACAAAGAAACCCATTCCGAAAATGCAACACAATTGTGTGAGAAGTTACATACCTTTTAGGATCATAATTTTCAGATTAGAGCGAGCCCAAAGAATGGAGTGCACTCAAATTGAGTAAGAAAAAAAGCAACAAATTCATTTTTCAAAAAACACATTTCTCTGTAACCAATTGTTAAAATTGATTACTATCATTTGTATTTTATTGAGAACGTTATTGTTATTTTCATTTTAATTTTAACAGTCTAACGATAATGCTCGCCCTTTAATTTATCAATATATGTTTAAGTAAAGTATTGACTGATAAAAAATTACTTTTGTATAAGGACAGTTTTGTTTTCCACTTATAAATAGAGCAATAACCAAAAATAATTGAACTAATTATGAATTCATGTGAGCCGGCACCTTACGGTGATTTATGAATATGGGATCTCCACCATAACCAAACTTGTATGTAAATGTTAACTTGGCACCTTTGAGTGATGTGAGTCACTGCAATTATCTTCATTTGGTCCAAGGTGATTCACATCGCGCAACGACTATCATCACCATTACATTATCTTGCATGACAAATAAACCAAAACCAAAGATCATAAATCAAGTTTAAATACCGTGAATAGAATGATTCAGGTCATGTGAACAGGTTCTACACAGCAAAAGATACCATCAGGAGCTCAACGAAATAACGACTGAGTTCTCAACATAAAATATATATATATATGTAAATAATTTTAACTGTTCATCATATTTAAAAGGTTTTTCATCGAGGTTATATTTCCGTAACACGGAGGATAAAAATAAAACTATATCAAATTTACCCGAGAGATAAATTTAAATTGTTCAATGGAACAGAAGACCGAGCCACGAAGAAACTGGGTTATATAAATTCTCTGAGAAAATACGTGGGAACAGAGAGGAGAGGTACGGGCAAGGATTTAACGCCGTACGTGGGCAGTCAACGGGAGATTTTAAACTCCTATCCTGCATAATTATGCTCGTTTTTATTTCCTTCAGCAATATATTCGTCTGCTAACAAAAATAAATTGTGTTGTTTGAACCTAGACGATGCTAAAAATTTAAGAAATACAAAAAATAATTGGTCCAAGAAACAGGCCTCCGACATTTTTATAAAAGGCCAATAATTATAAACTAAACTATTTATAGAACAAGATAAGTAAATGACAAAAAAAAGTTTTACCAAAATATTTCATAGGGTTATCCTAGCCATAAAATGGCCAAAAATAACTTTCTCAACAAATAGTAAAAAAAATACAAATTGATAAAATATTAATATTAAAAATAAATAAGCCAGGGTCGGATCGCATGGATTAAATGGTACATTTAAGTCTAGTATTGGTTGGCATTCTTCGAATTAATCGAGCATTGTTTCCTTAACTTTGACGTTCATCCAACAATTTAACAATTTAAATAAGTAAAGAATAAAATTTTTTTACTCAATTTCTTAACAGACAGTTCTTATGTCTATTATGTTTCAAAGGATCTGTGAAAGTTCCATTCTTTTGAAAGCGTAGCGGTAATCTGAAAGATCTTTGCATTCTTTCTTTGTCGTTGTTCTTCACAAAATGGACACTAATGTCAATTTACAATCCTGCTTCAATTCCACGTGTGTATCGTAAATGTATATTTTTTTTACATACACGACTGTGTAATGTTAACCTAAATTTAACTCTGAAACCAAACGTATGCATCTTATGAATGCTACAGCTCGATACCTTGAAGATGACACAGCCGGAACTATGTCGTTAAAAATTTGTGGTTTGCACGAGTAGATAGCGTTATGTTTGTTTCGTTATTCTTTCGTCAATGTAAGAATTTTTCTCTTTTGAGATTTGGTAGTCGATACCTTTATGTTGCTACAGAAAGGAATTCCGTGTAATTTTCTTTACAACTGTCAGTTTACGGTCAGTTTTAACATGGAGTGCAAAAATATGCATTTTCGACACATTTTACTTTTTTATTTCCATAAAGGCAAGAAAGCGGCCGGGGCTCACAAAGAAATATGTGAAGTTAAGAAAATTTCGTTCTGGAGATTTTCTCACTGAAAGATGACCAACGTACTGGTTTACTTTCTGAAGTTGACGATGACAAAATGAAAGCCATAATTGAATCGTCATATAATTGTGCCAGAGATTGCAAAACAGTCAAATGTATCACACACACAACGATTAAAAATCATATAAGACGTCTTGGACTCATTAAGAAGCTGGATATTTGGGTTCTCCCAGGACAATGCGAGGCCTCACACATCTTTAGCAACACGTACGAAACTAATGGAGCTTGGTTGGGAAGTGATGTCGCATCCCCCATACAGCCCTAACATTCCACACCGTCGGATTATCATTTATTTCGAAGTTTACAAAACTTCTTAAATGGTAAAAATGTCAATATTTGACTGATTAAAGTTATCTTTGTATAGAAACTAAAAACTAAAAAAACGAAATTACTTTCTTGCCAACCTCAATATATTTAATTTCAATAAGAGCACTTACAATAAGAAAACTAATTTGAAAAACTCAAATCAAGTGATTAAAGTGCAAAAAAAACACAAGTTAAGTTGAAAGAATTTCCCCCCGAGGCAGTAAAACATTAACTCTTCAAAGTCGGCATATTACCATTAATTTATAACCAAGTCCTTTTTCTTTTTGATAAATTAAAACTTTTCTTTTGATTGCTTCTAATCATCATCAAGTCAACTAAATGGCGCCGTAGATCTTGCCTAATTGTTCGCTACATTTGCCATTCGTTTAAAAGTGCTAACTCATTCTTAGCTAAGCATATAACTTTATAATAGAATTGAGAACATTTTCTTTCAACCTTATTTCCTAATAGTGATATTTGAAAAAGCAAAGTACACTGCAGTAGTTAGGCTGCACGATGAATGCAAACATGATTACATCCTAGATATTTTAAATCCGATAACTACAAAATTAATAGAATCGAAATTAGAAATATAAAACTTGATATTGATAATAAACACAAGGGCGTGGAGCAGTATTTTTTGTCTGTTAGTACCTAATGTTTTATTTATCTATTGTTTTGAAACTGCATTGTATGTTAGCACATCTTTATTTTTATTATGTAAATATTTGAAAATCAATTTATTTATTTGAAAGTGAACACTTCCTTTCGCCCTTACAGCTGTCTATAAAAATATAATTCGTCGTAAAAATAATAATTAAAATCCCTTCACCATCCAAGAAGCGAGAAATGATAATATTTCATCAGGGCGTATCTATGCATATGTAAATTAGACGTCAAGTAAAGACTTATGTTTAGGATCCAACTTCTACAAGAGACAACAACAATAGAAATTAGCTCATTGTAGCCAGCGGACAAAGAACGGCTGTCAGTATCTGGAATCGTTAGTGAACGATTCAAACAATCCTATGATGGGCAAGATGGCGGCGGATGATAGCTTCAGTTCAATAGTTCATTCTACGAACTGAAACAGACGCACAATGTACACAACGTTTATAACCTTTCGAGCTCCAAACTTTTGTCAATTATTGAGTATCGCAAGGTAAAATGCTTTGTTGTTAGTATGCAATCTTTATCAAATTTAGATGTCTATATTTTGTGTTATCAAAAAGTTCGTTTGTATGTGTGTTCTCTGTGATGCCGTTTGATTGCTTCGAACAAATATTTTAAAATTACGTTTTTTGAGAGTTAGTTATTTGTTCTTTTCCTTCTAATTTCGCAACAGAACGCTAAATTTTAGTTTCTAACACATTTATAGGGGAAAAAACCTATATTTCTTTCCATGTGTTTACTGTTTATAAGATATTTAAAATTATATTCGGAAGTAAACTATATCGACCATATCGACACCCACAAACCTTTTTTTGTCTCTGTTGTCCACCTTAGCTGTTGGTGTCGGGGAAAGAATATAAAACGAAGGGGTTTTATGTATGAATGAGATCCATGTTGTGTGTTTGACATTAGAAAGGAAATCATATATTTATACGGAACACGGGAACAAGTGCCTAACAGTACTGCAACTGCGCCGCGTCGCCATAGCAAATATTTGTGATTACAGTTAGTCTATATAAATAAAATGGGGTGTTTCCAATGCCATTCACATTTACAATCGCACGACAAATGGTAACATCATACAAACAACTATCGATACGTAACGTGTTAAAATACTCCAGGGACGACAATTGACAACAAAGGATAAATTAATAGTCTTCATATAATAAGATATACTAAAATAATAATAATATCATCATATATTAATAATCAAACCCAGAGTCCTCCCACCATATTGTGAAGTACCTCAATCCATACAGTATGCGAAGGTAAAATGAGAGGCCTTAATATTTCTGACAATATAAAAAAAGACAGACAAAACTGTAAAAACCTCTAGGTTATTATTCGTGTTGTAGAACGCACACAATGGAAATGGAGTTCCTTCACCAGGCAAAGAAATTACATAGTTAAACCTCTGTACTATTACATAATGAATGGTTGTAATCATTAGCATTAGCAAAACAGCATGGAAGTTTTGAAAGGAATGGTACTTAATAATTCTATGATTTTAAGAAAGTTTTAAAGACTGAATTTCCAATTGTTAACCAAATGAATCTCCGACACATATTATATTTTAATTTTATTAATCAGGACGCCAAGAGCTCGCAGCTCGGGAAAGTTAACAAAACAAACTACTTTAAACAAATATTTTGGTATAAATTTAATAAATTCTAATAATAATAAGTTTATTCTAAATTTTTAAAATACATGTATAAATCTTAGCCCCTCTCCCATATCCGGATCACTCTCGCCCACTTTAATCCGGACATAGGAGAGTCTATGCTAAACGATCAGAAATATCATCATGACATCTAGAAAAACACTGGTTGTGTTATAATTTGCGAACACGATGTCTACTCACTTAATGCCATTTTAGTTTAAAAATGTAAAACACAAATTACGCAAATCAGAAAGTCAAGATGGAATTATATGACATTTCATGACTCTGTAACATGTAAAGTGGAATCGCCAAGCTAGCCAGGCAGAAAGAAGACTAATTTTGGACAACCAAAGAAACACAAAAATACCTACTGAAATACTGATAGAACGATATTAAATATGATTGTACGATCTCAACAATTTAATATTTAGAATGTGTTCTATTTGAGTTCAAGCATGGGTAAAATCTTATAACGCTCAAATCTTCATTGTTTAAAAATCAAAAGCAACGATCGGTAAGGCCACCCTCTTGCTCAGAGATAAATACATCCATTTCAAAAGGAGGTATCTGCATGTTTAGTCATAGAAATTAGCATAACATCTCTTAAAGCTTGAAGGCTCAAAGTCACACTTTCAATTCAAATATCTTAACTTCCTCTTCTTTGAAAGGTAACCACGGTTTGCAAACTCAAGCAAGTATAAATGGATAGAGTTTGATAGTGCTTATATATTAGGTTGGTGCGTATGAAATATCGGATCTTCTTTAAATGTGAACGTTTGTCTCCCTGTTCTTGTTATGCTTTTGTTTTTGACATAACCTGGTTTATAGTCGTACTGTCCATTGCCAGAGTCACATTTTAGCAAAGAAGATTTTCTCAAAAGTGTTCCCTTTTGTTATTTGCACCGATATGAATTCAACCGATATTCGTGTAATTTTCTTATATGAATATAAACTTGGTAATAATGCTGCAAAAGCTCCACGCAATATAAACCAGGCGTTTGGAGAGAATACTGTGAACGATCGAAAAGTGCAGCGTTGGTTTGAAAAATTTCGGTCTGATGATTTTTTCCTGCAAAATGAACCGCGTGGAAGACCCGAAACGTCTGTGAAAAATGATGCTCTGAAAGCATTGGTGGAAACTAATGTAACTGTTTCTTCAAGGGAACTCGCTGCCAGAATGGAAGTTGACCATACAACAATATTGCGACATCTTTCTGAAATTGGCAAGGTGAAAAAAATGGATAAGTGGATACCGCACGAACTAACCGAGCGAAATAAGCTCAGTAATAAAATTAAATGAATTAAAATATGAAATTTTGCAGCACCCACTTTATTCACCGGATCTTTCGCGAACCGACTTTCATTTATTTAAACATTTAAAACTGTTTTTACGGGCTAAACAGTACGGAAATGAAGACAGTCTGAAAAATGCCATATCAGATTTCATTGATTCTAAAGATCAGAATTTCTTCAAGACAGGCATCTATGCATTAAAATCTCGTTGGGAAAAGTGTATTGAAGTAAATGGAGCATATTTTGATTAAATAAATAGCTTTTAATATATTCACTTAAGAATCTGACATTTCTTTCGCACCAACCTAATAGTAGTAAGATAACCAAAGAAGGATTTTAAAACAATACAAACTATTTTAAATTTATCTTCAATAATACGCTCTGTATATGTTGTGGTTAAACTTGGAAAAAGTCAGTAACTGGTTAAAGACACTCTGAGTATGGTAGGCAAAACTAATTTCAATGAATATAATAGCTAACTCATAACTATATATCTATAATTGCAATAATCCCCTGATAGGCAATTGATCAAGTTTCGTTCGGTTAGCAGCAATGAATAAACAAAATAGGCAAGGAATAAGGAATAAAAGCAGATGTTGTAAATCGTTTTAAAAAAGCATTCGCTGCGCCATTTAGTGCCTTTAATCTCGCTTCAACTCCTTTATTGGACCATCCGCCGCCGCCATCGAAATGGGTTTAGCAACAATCAAAAGTAAATCGAAAACACACACTAGTGTTATTCACAATAGTGAGGATCGACTTATGAACTGATATGAGATAAATATAAAAAAAATACTCTTATAAAATAGTTTTATTTAGGTCGTAGATCGTAGGAATTCATTAAAGCATAAATTGTTTTTCTTTTATACTTAGCCAATTCGTGGCGTAATGAAGAGGTTAGGCCCTACCGAATGTTGTCACTGAAGTTGGTAGGTGGCGCTGAGGTCGAATCTGATCAGGATTTCCGTTTTTTTTAATCTCATTCGCTACTCTTTGCTCAAGAAGGTACTAGACTGAGTTAACCACTAGTTTTATTTAATCATGTATTAGCAATAGTCTTTATTTCTCGTCATGTTACTTTTATCTTATCATTTTAGGTGTATGTATACATTGTACACCAAATATTAAATGATTAATTAAGGTGTATATATGCAAAGTAAGTTGTTAAGTTAAATATCTGCATGATTGTGCATGCAAGTTAGAAATATAATGGAGAAAAAAAAGAAGTTTTGAAATTTTGAATATAGAATATTAACAGTCATTAGTAAACCGAATCAGTTAAAAGGCCCAATAACTTATGAGTATTTTTATGCCTAGGACAGCGTACCAAAGAAGGACTGACCGATGAAAGTAAACAGCAGAAATACGATGGATAGTTGAATACAGTGATTGCTTCTGGCAAAACCTCAACGGATCAACAGCTCTTCAAGCTGGCTGGCTCAACATCTACGCCAATAATCAACCAACTTGCTCTCGTAATCTAAAACAAAAACGCGTGTAAATCGCTGACATATAGTCAAATCAATCAATAATTTAACTCCTCAACAAAGTGAACGTTTATTGAAAGAAACGACGAAAAAAAACAGAATTTCACATAATCTATTTCGATTGTTTTGTCGTCTCTACTTACTAATTTCGTCATTAGCGGAAAATATTCCTGAATTATTACAGTACTAGTCTGTTGAAGCGTGATACTGAACACTGCGCCCTTATTTCGACTTGTTCGAAGTGCTTACATTAAATGATTTCATTGGGAAGATCAGATCTTAATTCATGGAGGCCGGAATAACCAATGGTTCTTACTCTAGATAATAAAGATCCTACAGATCGACAATATGCAAGTAGAATCAAACTTGTGATCTGTTTATTTGACGACTACAGTAGAATCCCGATATTTCGTATCCAGATCATTCGTACAAATTTGCAGGTCCCTGAAGAAAATCCCGGTAAGTGATATAAAAACAATGCATTTCAGTCCCCTCGGTAATTCGTATTACTTTTATGCTCGAGGTCACTTAAAACGCCTTATGATGCGTATTTCCAGCTTAAAAACCTCGTTAATTCGTTCTGTTTCAAGAAAGGGAAAGAGGACAGTGAGAGACCAGAGAGCAGCATGAGTGCGAGATAAATGTTTTCTATGAAATCCCATATGTAATTCGTACTCTTTTTACTGAAAGGAAATAAGGAGAGGAGTGAGGGGAAGTTTTAGGAATTGTACTAAGCTTTTCTTTCGTTTCTACAGTTGAGTCTCGTTTTCGTTATCGTTGTGACACGTTACCATGCCTCCGAAAAAAGTTAGCCTCTCTATTAAAGAGAAACAACAAATCATAAAGGACGTGGCCAGTGACTTTAAGCAAATTGACGTATCCAAGCGTTTTAACGTCCTTCGTTCCACGATCACATCAAACCTGAAAAACAAGGACAAAATCACTTCCCAGACATCAAGCAGCAAAGTAAAACTCTTCAAGACTGGACCCACAGCTTGAAGAGAACTTAAAAAAGTGGTTCGCGCAAGCAAGGAATTCAAATGTACCAGTTGGAGGAAATATACAAAGGAATTGACAATACCTGTCTGCAAGGATTGCGTCAAAAAAAAATTACGGATTTTTTTCGTACAAATGATAGGTGTATATTTAATCTAGAACATAATTATGTACATATTTTTTATTGCATGTATTGTTTATTGTTTAGTTTAGTATTAAGCAGTGTTTATTGCATAGTCTTTATCCTTACTACATTGTACATACTTCTTAATACATACATTAGATTGATATTCCCAATAATTCGTACCAAACTGTCAGTCCCTTGACAATACGAACTATCGGGATTCTACTGTATAACATTCCCGCCCTATAAGGTTATTGTATTATGTTATACATCTTTTATATATGATGGATAGTTAATACACCATTTTTTATTACTTCCATCTAATAGGCAATAGTTTTATTACACTGTGCCGACGTATAGCCAATTAGAAAGTTTGTTATTGAAGTGGATCTGTCATAACATATGAAGCTATTAGGCGGATTGGACTAGAAGAAATATGGGACGTTTCTCTAGGTATATCTCAGAGAGTATAACGACCTAGTCATTAATACTGTTGTCAATACTATTGAAGTGAGGCGTTTAATATCAGGAAGGTCACCTAGCCGGCCTGGAATTAAATCTAATAAGATACTTCCGGCAACTGATAGGGAACTTGCAAAACTAGTTTCGTAACCCCTGAATGTGGTCAGAGGGTCACCTACCGTGCGATAGTTGTGATAACCTATTCGTTTTATCAAAAATCCTATATGCTAAAAATTATATTATGTATTTTGCAGTGTTCGTAAGCCGAACCGTGATAAATAACAATTGTAAAAACTAAAAATTTCTTTTTAATAAAAATCAAATTTATTAAAACACAGTTCAGTATCTTGTATCAAGATGAATTTCGGATTTCGCTCAAGAGTGTATGTAATTTTTCTAAAGCAGAAGAAATTTATATTTTTTTTTATCTTATTAATAAAATGACGGTTCATTTTGAACCATGATTGAATAAGTGAGTTGAAGGTTTTTTTGGGGAAATCGGCTTGGATTGAAAAACCGTTTTTAAACAACTCACATCTCCTGTGATGCAGCATACAAACTTAGTACGCCGAAACATTGACCATTGATAAAATCTAATAACTGTGACAATGTTTATAACAGCATATATTTATACCTCATTAATAATTCAAGTATACAAGAAAAACTTTTTTTTTTTTAATGCCTAGTATTTTAGAAGGGATTTTTGCAATATTTGGGGTGTTGGGTCTAAATAGGAAATCTGTCTTTCTCTATCTGCTCTAGGTTTCTAGATCGTACAGGTTTCTAAATCACATAGACAAGAAGGTTTTGCTACCCTTCTTGTCTAAAAAAGACAATGTTGTATTTTGTCACGAAATTTGAGGAAAAAATTGGCCTTGCTGACTATTTTCCTGATGCTTGGCGACTTTTTATTGACAGCTCAAAGCGAGAAGTTTGAAATGTGAACTTCTACACAATGGGAAAAATTTTTGGTTCAATACCGAAAATACGAAAATTTTAATTATTTTAAATACTTTCTTTATTGTGCTAAAATTACAATCTGCCTTATTAGGCAATAAGTAATTAAGATAAATGCTCTCATTCATACCATATTTACAATTCATCAGTTACTCGCTCATTCATACAATATTTACAGACAGCCCAGAGGCCTCCCAAATCCACATGTTTGTCACCTCCCTCGCATACGAAAAAGGAAGCGGGGTGTTGGGAAGTCCCCCACGGTGCTCCGTCAGGCGCATCACTGAATACGACGAGCCAGTGGAGGCTGGCCAAGAGCGCGAGAGCCACATACGCTCGGGACACGATTGGAGAAACTGACCATTGCTAGGACTCCCACTGTCACTTATTTATAGCAGGTCACGAGGCCACTGCCGTTTTAGTCTCCGAGGAGAATTATAGGGATGAGTGGTGCAGTGCAATGACGGTGCTACAGGATTAGGGTGGTTGGATAGGCTACTATGGAAATTTGACGAAAATGAAAGAAGAATATAACACCATAGCTATGGTCTTGTAGAAGATAAAGTATCATAAAAATCAGTGAGTGATTTGTGTGGACTTTAAAATGTTCAACTTTTTCCTAGGAAAGCAAAGTGGCCCCTCCAAATATTCTTGCTTCTGGGTTAGAAAAAGCCCACCTTTCATTCACACGATGGTATATTGTGACAGATAGATGGAAAGGCATTCAATATCTTTAATTAGTTGTCATATAATGGTAATAATAATTAGTGTTATTTAAAAAAAAAAAAATTACAATCGAAGTGATTCTTACCTGATCACATATGAGGTCCCATTTCTTCTCTATATCGTAGTTCTTCAAGAGTTTCGCTTTGTCAGGGGGCAGATCCATGCTAGCCTAGAACAAAACCAAACCTACATTAACATAACAGTAAATAAGAAAAAAAAATGACATAGCGATAAATAACAGTACCACAAATAGTAAAAGGGTAATTCATGATAAAAGGAAGAGAGAGGGGACTGGCGAGGTACAGTCACGTCAGAGAGCCAGTGGGTGTGTGTGATTGCTAGATAAATACATGATGATAGTCCTACGGCTATGCCCGGATTTGTACTGATGGCTATCGAACATGTCTGTCTCCGACATGATGACTAAGACATGCTTATTTTTACACTCATGTCCTCATCATTCGAAACACGCCAACTACTTCCCCGTGTAGGGGATTTTCAACCGAGTCGAGAGGTGTAAAGATCACGACTGAACACGTACATGAAGAAAACATGTGACGAGAATTAGTACTCTCTCCTGAGGTGCAATTTTTAACAGACTGCATAAATCATTTATTATTTAAAGCATTAATTACCTAATGACAGAGAGTAATTTTTGTAAATAAAATAATTTGGTTTCATGTCAGTTACATATCGATTGTGGTAAATCTGATTCGAAAAGCATTATTTTACATAGGAGAAGTAACGACCAGTTTTAGACACGATAGAGAGAATTATGGCGCAAACAGTAATAACTGACATGATACAAATATCTAAATAGTAACTTGTTGCCACTATCGTGATAATACGTCTCTCTCTCTCTCTCTCTCTCTCTCTCTCTCTCTCTCTCTCTCTCTCTCTCTCTCTCTCTCTCTCTCTCTCTCTCTCTCTCTCTCTCTCTCTCTCTTCTCCCCCCCTCTCTCTCTCAATATTATTGTTAAATCTAAAATTTGCACGTATGATCTGACAGCATGGCCTGATAACTTTTCTCTTCCCGCTCAGTATGTTACTTCAATTTATGTACATTTTACAGTTTACAAGTCGCTGATTATAGGCCACGTACTTAATACGTACGTAATCGTTGTGGTAAACCAACAATGAACTATTTATTCTACAATTCAAAGTGTGTAACTTCTTCGGCGAATAACAATTTTTGTTGGGAGATCGGCGGTGTTAAGTTCACCTCTCGGCACCTACTTCACCTTCGCTCGCAAGAACCTGATCCATGCGTTCATAGATACATTTTCATAAAAACAACTACCTTTTAACAACTAAAGTCAATCTTCCGACAAACACTTTTTCTCATTTAATAATATTTTCAGGTTAAAAATATATTCGTTTTACCTAAGCGAAAACTCTAAAATATTCCAGTTAGGAACCTTTTCTCCAGAACCAATTATTATTCCATTTCATTTCCACGCCCTCCGGTGACCCGTGTCCATTATATAACCCACATTATTCCAGTGATGGCATAGGAACCTGCGGCGGAATGTGTCATGGAAATTATGACTGGGATTGGTCATGAGCGACGCACATTATAAATTCAAATGGGCAAGGAACCGACCGGGGGACTGAGAAGGTCTGGGGCAGCGTCAAACCTCCCATCCGACCCCTGTCCGTAGTAATTACGCTAGTGTAGGGATGTTGCCTTACTACATTTGGCTAATATCTGCTCGATACACGCCGGGTTAGCTCCGAATAGTCCTTAGCACCAGCCAAAACATCTCTAGTAACAATCCTTGATTTGTTTACTTATAATAAAATTAAAAATAATCGCTAATTGCTCAAAGATTAGAAATATATCGAAGATTCGAAGCCTCTTCTACAGCACCTTAACTGCTGGGCTTACCTTGAACTGAAAAAATCGTAAAAGCCTAATCAATATAAAAAAATTTACGCCATCCATCAAAGATTTTGCTCCAAACTATACTAGAACAAAGTATAGTACATGCCAACAACAAATACAACAGCAGGAAATCAAAAACCCCACTATTATGAAAATAACAACAAATATAACAGCGGTCCAATCAAAAACCCCACTATTAAGAAAATAACAACAAATACAACAGCAGCCCAATCAAAAACCCCACTATTAAGAAAATAACAACAAATACAACAGCTGCCCAATCAAAAACCCCACTATTAAGAATATAACAACAAATGGGCCAGAAGTCCAATCAAAACCCCCCCTATTAAAAAAATAACAACAAATGCAACAGCAGTCCAATCAAAAACCCCACTATTATGAAAATAACAACAAATACAACAGCAGCCCAATAAAAAACCCCACTATTATGAAAATAACAACAAATACAACAGCAGTCAAATCAAAACCCCCACTATTATGAAAATAACAACAAATACAACAGCAGTCCAATCAAAACCCCCCACTATTAACAAATACAACAGCAGTCCAATCAAAAACCCCACTATTATGAAAATAACAACAAATATAACAGCGGTCCAATCAAAAACCCCACTATTAAGAAAATAACAACAAATACAACAGCAGCCCAATCAAAAACCCCACTATTAAGAAAATAACAACAAATACAACAGCTGCCCAATCAAAAACCCCACTATTAAGAATATAACAACAAATGGGCCAGAAGTCCAATCAAAACCCCCCCTATTAAAAAAATAACAACAAATGCAACAGCAGTCCAATCAAAAACCCCACTATTATGAAAATAACAACAAATACAACAGCAGCCCAATAAAAAACCCCACTATTATGAAAATAACAACAAATACAACAGCAGTCAAATCAAAACCCCCACTATTATGAAAATAACAACAAATACAACAGCAGTCCAATCAAAACCCCCCACTATTAACAAATACAACAGCAGTCCAATCAAAAACCCCACTATTAAGAAAATAACAACTAATACAACAGCTGCCCCATCAAAAACCCCACTATTAAGAATATAACAACAAATGGGCCAGAAGTCCAATCAAAACCCCCCCCTATTAAAAAAATAGCAACAAATGCAACAGCAGTCCAATCAAAAACCCCACTATTAAGAAAATAACAACAAATGAAACAGCAGTCCAATCAAAAACCCCACTATTAAGAAAATTACAACAAATACAACAGCAGCCCAATCAAAAACCCCACTATTAAGAAAATAACAAAAAATACAACAGCAGCCCAATCAAAAACCCCACTATTAAGAAAATTACAACAAATACAACAGCAGCCCAATCAAAAACCCCACTATTAAGAAAATAACAAAAAATACAACAGCAGCCCAATCAAAAAAACCACTATTATGTAAATAACAAAAAATACAACAGCAGCCCAATCAAAACCCCCACTATTATGAAAATTACAACAGCAGTCCAATCAAAAACCTCACTATTAACAAATACAACAGCAGCCCAATCAGAACCCCCACTATTAAGAAAATTACAACAGCAGTCCAATCAAAAACCCCACTTTTAAAAAAATTACAAAAAATACAACAGCAGCCCAATCAAAAAAACCACTATTATGAAAATAACAAAAAATTCCATGCAATTGCCAACCAATAACCTACCTCTCTTCATTAATTTCCTTCTTGTCTACCTGCATTTGCTTACATTGTGCGATTTCTATTCATATTTAATTTACTTTAGCTGAGTTACAATGTGTGCTTGCTTACAGCTCACACAGTAAATAATTTATAAATTGATAATTGCAACCACACACCTAGCTCGCTCTGTACAGAAACAAGCTGGACGCAACAAGACCTTGTTTCAAGTCGTTTTGGGCTAGGGACCAATTTTCCTTGCGGTGCCGTTACACCGCAGGTCGAAAACTCCGCTATAAACCTTCGGGTTTATCTCTCGCCGACCGGCCGCCTTCAGGTAACAACAAGATTGGATAAGCCGGTCTCTCCGGGTTCTGGTTGTATCTCCATTAGGATTCACAGGGAGGAGAATGAATTTTTATAACCCGCCTTTAACCCCTTTACACCTCAACACCGGGTTATAGCTCCGGTAATTGCGCGGCAATAACGACCGCCCCTCGGCTCCGGCTTTAGACCAGGTAACTGGCCCGGGCATTTTTGACATTCCATTAGTTAAGAAAAATAGACTCTTATAACTGATAGTTATAATACTATCATCGGCTATAACCGTCCTAATCAACTTCCTTGACCTTCGTCGCCTCCAAGAACTATTTCTTCACGAGTTCAAGATTGCTCACCCGCCCGATATATACTCGAGTGTACGTAAAGGGAAGAGAGACAGACTGTATTTTAAAAATAATTTTCAAATCTGTTACTAAACTACAATGACTTACATGGAAGTTATAAATTAAAGACAATATCATGTATAAAATACCAATACTACATATAATTAACAATATAATATATAAAAACTATTTCAAAAAAAAAAAAATCTGTATACTAGTTATTTAAGTAATAATACTCACAATATTACACTTGTAAAGTACTATATATAGCGATATATTATAAAATAATAAAAGCTTACTACATAAATACAAAAATCAACTACCACGCCGCATAGATGGCCAAAAAGTGTAACATTGACGATTTTGACGAAATCATTGAAGTAAGACTCCATCTGTTGTTTCCGACACAATTGCTATTAAATTAATCAAGTAGAAATTTCTCGTTCATTTTCATACTTTATCTTTCAGTTTTTTGTCAACTATTCAAGTATTTGTGTAATTTTTTACTATCAATTGAATCTCTAATGAGCTGTATGAATTTAAACTTGGATATAATCCTTTCGAAAGATCAATATGGCTCTTTTGGTGATGGTACAATGAATAAAAGAACTGTATATCGGTGGATCTCTAGGTTTCAATCCATCAATACAAGTCTCGAGAATGAATGTCGTGGAAGATAAAGATACAAAGCTTGATGATGATGAATTTCACATCAGACAAGAAGAGAACTTTCAAAACACCTAAAAGTCAGTCATTATTCTGTTATACGACACCTTCAGGCCACATGATCTGATCCCTGGAAACTTAGTTCAAATGTTTGTCAGTTAACTTAAAATACGTGACCTGAAAATGTAAGTTTGACCACACCCACCATATTTAACGATCTGTCGCCAACAGAAACATTTAAAAAAAAACAAAATATTCCACAATAAAAAACCTTCTTGTCAGATACATTTCTCCTGAGCTTACGGAAGTTATTTTTAATAAAAATTTTGTTTTATTTTCATTTGTCTCCGTAGGAACTGACATTTCATATGTTCCAACCAGCTGGTATAAATAAATATATTCAAGGTCGATGAATAAAGTTTATTGGTAAGTAAGCTTGAAGTTTATTATGTAATTGGAAAATATAATGGTACAACTCCCAAGGTTTAAACCAGTAAGTCGTCTTCTGGTTTCTGTCCAGTCGCTCTTCCGATTGAGCCACCCTGCCACTCCTTGGCAGTAGTTATATCATTCTCCGTATGCGAGGATCACAACCCTTCCTCAATCCAAAGATGAAGTTTCAAGATCTAGGCTAAGGTATAGTCCGAGGCAGTCGAAAAAGAGTCAATCAATATATACATATACTATTATTTTCATAGCTGTAGTTTTCTAGCATAAAGCACTAACTGCTATATCACAATCTGAGACAAACAAGATGAGAAACAGTCCACAGGCCAATAAAAAAATGCTACATCAAAGGTGACCGCCCTAGGAGCAGGAAGAATTTAAATTCCTAGATAAGGATGGTTTGCTTCAATACTCTTAGTTATCCAAAGTTTATTTTGAAGGTGGATATTTTTTTATCATACGAGGTTTCATCATAAAGCAACGAGAATCTTAAATCTTTTTTATTTATTCATCGATTTTGTCCGCTTTAAAGTAATCCCACTGGACTTTTTAGAGTCTTTTAAGCGATTCTTCTTTTAGCTCAACGATGGTGTCAAAACGTCATCCATTCAAGGTTTTGTCCGGCGAATACGGTGGCTAAGGTAACACAAAAGCGTTGGTTTTTTGTTAAAAAAAAATTACGAACAATCAGTGAGGTATGAGCGGGAGCGTTATCGTGATGCAATTTCCACGAATTGTTCTGCAATTGTCTGAAAATGTTTTCTAGGTCATATAAACTGTATGTAAAAGTAAGAACACAAAATTTACATCCTTTAGTTTAATATTTATTAGATGATTAGAAATTTGAAGTAATTCAATCATTCAGATTGGCTGATCTTTTCATGACACATTTCTATCATTGATGAATTTTATCATTCAGAGAAAGATGACCTTATGAAATGTACTATTTTTACCGTAAAATCACTTTTATTAAACAATACCTGACCCTTAAATCGCCCCTGACAATTATAGTCCTGCTGTATCGGGGAAAGCACAGGTGCCAACCGTACGATCGCTTCCTAACCCCAGCGGCCCAACATCTGTTCTCCGCCCTTGAACTTAGCCTTAGGCCCGATGCACACATGCGGCTTTAACCACTCCGCTACATAATACCTACCGTACAAACCACAATTACTACGCGAAACTAAATTATCTTAAGTTAAATAATCTTTGTAGAGGAGAGTCTTTTAAAAGAAAAGAAAGAAAAGCTTTATTATGAAGTACAAGCAAATCACTGGTATATACAAATATTACCTTACCACAAAGAGTTACGTTACTACATACTGGGTGGAATGTCTAGGCACAAGTGCGGTCTGGGGCTAAAGCTGAGACATATATGTGTAAGAAAAGGATACGATTCTGGGAAGTAGGGAGGTCTTGGAGGGATGCGGTTGCTTACTTCAAAATAACAGGAACCATCAGTGACTTCCATGAAGTCACGAGGCAGGTATACAGTTCTGCTCAACCCCTTCTACTTTGAGCATTATAAAACCTAAGACACAGTACAATCCCGATAATTCGTAATGCCAAGGGATCGAGAATTTATCACGCATTAACGAGATTTTCCAAATAGCGATTACGAGTTCTTGAAGGTTAGACAAAGGAAAAATTCAAATGAACGGGATTAACACTTTTATAATACTTACATATATGTACAATACAAAAATATGTATGCACTTAGTTATTCTTGATAAAAAAAAACCACCTCAAGTGGAAAAGAAAAGTTTTTTTCTGAAGGATTGTTGGTACATTTGATCACTTGCATTGTCCAGGGTCACAGCAGAGTAAACGTCATCTCATCACTGCTTATGGGAACTCGTGGTGAAGCCACACTGAACGTAATCGGACTTTGGACTGAACGGAAAAGGAAGTCACCGGAAATAAAGTATATTGAATCCGATGTAAACAGAAAAAAAATGTGTATTGGTGCGGGTTTGTCCTGTGCCCAAGCTACGAGTACCTAAATATATCTGCAAGTAAGCACAGAAACAAATCGATTCGAAGAATGGATGACTGTGAAAAAATTATTCTGTATTTTTCGACCCAAATAGTTCATTTTACTTATTATACCACCACTAAAAATTATCAATAGAACAAAGTGTACAACAAACATGACGCCAAAATGGTTTATTGATTGCAATTGATGGCAACCAAAACTTTATTTTCTGGAATAGGTTTTTATATTATTTTTGTATTACCGTCTCTATTGTATCTTTTACTCTGGGGCAACAATTACAATTCTTAGATCTTCCTAGAGCTTACGTGACGTGTCTTAAAAAAGAGACAGACTTAAAGGTTAGTCCATAGATATGTACAAGTACTTAAACTAGGATGAATAAATCTATAATATTTCAGGTAGATTGAAACATTATGAAGACTAATTGTCTTATACCTGTTTGTAAGTAGAACCTCTCAACTTCGAGCTCGGCAATGAACCATCTAGTTTCAATTTACAAAGTCATTCCGAAGGTAAAAAACCAAAAGGGTGTCCTAGAATTAACGCAAGATTTGAATTTTCCGCCATTTGTGCAGTAAAGTGCTGGGAACCCTAAAAAAAAAAACAATTTGACAGCTGACAGTTAAGGGTTAGTCAAAATGGAGCGTTACACGATAGAACAACCTGTCTTTATTGTTGAACATTATCTCAAAAATAATGAAAGTTTGGCGGCCGCAGTTCAAAAATTTCATACAAAATGTGGTCGGAATAGTGTTTTGACTTCATCAACTGTGAAGAGATTAATTGAAACATTTAGGGAGACTGGATCAGTTGGAGACACTGAACACACTGGTCGTCCAAAAACAAGCCGTTCAAATGTCAATATCGAAGCAGTGCGTGAGAGTGTTGTTGAAAATCCATAACACAGTTCTTTGTGCCGAAATTGGATCATATTGATGTGGCCAATATGTGGTTACAACAAGATGGTGCCACATGCCATACAGTCCATGAAACAATTCAAATACTGCATGAGACATTTCATCAGGTCGTGTACTCTCTCGTTTCGGTGATCAGAATTGCCCCCCTAGATCGTGTGATTTAACACCTTTAGATTTATGGGGTTATTTGAAGTCAAAGGTGTATGTCAACAAGCCCACATCCACCCGTGCATTAAAAGAGGAAGTTCAACCACATTTATGCCAAATGGTAATGGAAAATTTGGACAAAAGAGTGCGTATGTGCCAGCAAAGTCGTGGAGGCCATTTGCCCGATGTGTTATTCCATAAATAACCCTATCCTATTTACTTTATAATTCAATAAAAAAAATAACAACTTAAATACTAAAATTTTCTATTTAAATCAAATCGCGTTAATAGGGTGTCCCACTATATATTTGTCTAAAATTCTCTAGAATCTAAACTAATGATATCGTTCACTAATAGGTTTTCGGAATGAAATATTGTTAGCCATTTCGCCCAGAGATTTGAATGATATGATTATATGATATAGATATGACTCCCATTAACCGCCAAATATATTCAATTAATTGAGTATTTCGTGGCATTTTCCTCACTTGCTCCTGCTGTGGTCCAATTGAAAGGACGACATGACGAGCCAAAAGCATTGACCTCGTTAGTTTATTCATACAGCTCATTCGATGGAGGCTCATCACGGCCAATTAGCATACATATCTCCCCGGACCAGGGGAACAGCAAGCCTATTTACTTCACCAGCGTTACTAAAAAGGCACCATAAACATGTCAAATTCTTTTGGTCAAAGTCGAATTTGGGCGGGCATGAAGTTCATTTTATGTGAAGCTTGAAGGGTACTTGAGAAGGAAACTTTGTAAAGCCCCAACGACTATGTAGTTATGCGATGATACATCGTTGTATGCAACCTTTGCAGATTTAATTAATATATGTTTCCTATCTGAGCTATGACATTTCTAGATAGTACATAGTACTTTTTATGCACATAATTATGTTTATATACATTTCAAAACAATTTATTATAATTGTTTAAACAAAAAATGGCGAGACCAAAAAAAAATCTACTCAGGATCGGGTCTTGAACCTAGGAACTCCAGTCGGTCGGGGACTCTGCCGCAGTGATTTTCTCCGCATTATGAATTTTTTCATGTCAAATTCACAAGTGAGGATTAGGACATTTTTTTTTCGTGCTTTGACAAAATAAGCTTAATATTTGAAAATTGAAATTGTGGGTTCTGTAAAATGCAGTAAAACGGACTTCTGCGTCACAGGTGTTATTTAAAAATAAGAGCACACCATATTTAAAATTTTCAACACTCGTCTTCAAACTTGTCAATCTTTATTAAAATAAAATTACAATCTACTCAATTGGGTGGGGCGATAAGAGTGATCAATGATCTTATTCATCTCGTACTGTTTACTTATGTTCTTATTCATATGGTATATAGCTCAGGGACCGCACAAGTCCACCTTGTCGCCTCCCTCGTATGCGAATGACGAAGTGGTGATTAGGGAGATCCCCCCAGCTCGGGAGCCACAGACGCTCAGGACACGTGAAGAAAACAATGTAAATTGCCAAGTGAAATATTGTGAACTTTAAAGGGGTTAGGTAAAGGATGTAAGTAATGGAGAGTTCTGTGGCTGACGTTATAAGATGCAATAATTATTGTACTGAAGATTGAAAAGATTAGAAGCGGTTGGCGTTCGACCGTTTCGTTGTGCCCAAAGCGCCTGTTTACTTGATCATTCTTAATAATATTGTGATCTATACCAGAAGAAATATTGACAATAGCCTTTCAAAGACCAGCTGTGTGCTGACTAAACGACAGACAGTGCCAGCCTGCGTGGGCAGAGACAGTCTGCTCATAATTGGTGGGCCCGTTAGGCAGCAGCCACTTGCCCTCGGTACAGACTGTACTAGGATAAAGGGGCATAAGACCCGGCTTCTATGAGCACAGCTCCGACCATTTGACTTGTTAAAGACCCACTGCAGGATATTGCGGTACCATGATATGGGTACATATCCCGAGATAGTATTCAAGAAATAATCAATAAGTAAGCCTCCTTATGTCTCTACAATATGTACATGTGTGACAAAAGATGTTTCAGGTTTCGACGTTTTACCTATTCAGGTATCTTCTGGACAGAAAACCCAACAACAATATCTGCAATTGCAGTATTCAGTTAAAAAAACAACCTCCATAACAGTTAAGCGAACATTAAAATAACAAATAACTAAAACATTATAACATAAATAAATCTATTAAAACCGCATTAACACAACTTTCTCGTTTTGAATTTGTCCTTGACCGCGTCTCAAAACTTTTTCACATTCAATTTGATTTTCTGCTAGATCCCGTTATTGTATTGTAAACAAAGGGTAACAAGTATATATTTCGAAGTTTTTTAGTAGTAAACCGTTAAAATTTCTATTAAAAAATTAAAATTTTTACGATGGCTGCCATAGAGCCTGAATAAAAGTAGAGCCTCTCTGATTATAATTTTGGTGTCGATAGCAGGATTTGAACCTCGGACCTTCTGGTTTCCATCCATCCACCACCTGGTGCTAACCTGGCTCATTGTGGATTGAAGTTTGATAATAAAAAAGAGTTTAATCCGTAATTCGTGATAGCTTTTATAGTTTAATGTTTCAAAATAAAAATTTAAAAGCAGCGATTTGAATATGGGAAGGGCATGAGGTGAAATAGATGCCGGATGTAGGAAGGAATGCACTACCCGAGCGAAGATGAACTCATCTGCAAATATGTGACAATATGAAGCACTGTTGGGGTTAAAGAACACCACACTTCTCGCTTCTGTATCATAAAAAACAAGAATATGCCTTCATGAGACTTATGGATCTGTCTCCACATAAATTGAGGCAAGCATGAAGTTAAAAAATATCGTCGTCCCTTCATCTTTTTGGTTTCAGTTACCCCTTCCACACGTTCCAAGATGTCCAGTGACACTTCCATCTAAGCATACCACTTAAATTTTGGTTTGTATCATGTCTATTGGACTATTCTCTCTTATTATTATTCCTAAATTTTGCAGCAACTGAAGTCAATTTAGAAGTTGATATATACAGTGGTTATACCAGTTGATTTGAAATTTCATCAACTTGCCAGCTGAGTGTAAACGCATGTAGGCTGTGATTATCTCGTCAGTTGCTTCGTTTGAGGCATAGCAGATCAAGCCGAACCATACAGAACAAGTTACTTCGAAAGATGCGATTGCTATGTGCCTTGGTATTATCACGTATTTATGGGAGGTCCCTGCCGTTTTAGTCTCCGAGGAGGATTATAGGGATGACTGTGCTAGTGGATCACGGTGGTTGGATAGGTTACTATGTACTCGTAATTTCATGAACTTGGAAGGGATGAGTTCAAGAATGTAGGGAATATTAAGATCGTTATGAAGGATTTTGTTTCTGACGTAATAAGGGGCATTGGCTATTGTTCTCAGGACTTTTGATCAGAAAGGATTGGATACGCTTGATGTTGGACCTTTTTGCAGTCCCCCACAGCTCTATTCCGTATGTCCAGATTGGCTTAAGTATAACTTTGTAGATTAGTAATTTATTTTCTATTGAGAGATAGGATGTCCTTTGTAGTAGTCTGTACAGTTGTCCAAAGCCCATTTTTTTGTCGAGATGGAAGCCTAAATACAGTATTGTCTCAGATACAGGGAGAGGAATGGAATTTAAAAAACTAGTGGACAGGACTTGCGGCAGAGGGTAAAGGTTATGTGGGAGCATTTTGCTTCATCAACTTTGATTCGCCAGTGGTTGCACCGATACTCGATCTCATCAAGATGTTTTTGAAGGTTATGGGATGCTATATCGGGGTCTGTATGAGATGACAGGAGTGTCATCTGCAAATGTTGTCAAGAAGGTATTGATGGTAGAGGGGACATCAGCGGTGCGTAGATTATAGAGGCTGGGGCCCAGGTCGCTGCCCTGTGGAACTCCTGCTTTTATGGGATAGTAGTTAGAATATTCTAAACCACAGCGGACTTGGAAGAAGCGGACTGTAGGATCTGGAAAAGAGTATGTGGTAAATATCTTTTGAGCTTGTAAAGCATACCAGCGTGCCATACCCTGTTAAAAGCCTGAGCTATGTCCAGAAAGGCAGCAGTGCAGTACTGTTCGATTTCAAGAGCTGAGGATATGTGATCAACAACGCGAAGGCCTTGTTGAGCAGTGGAATGTTGTTGACAGAAACCAAAGTGGTGTATAGGAAAAAGGTTTTTGGATTCAACAACTGGAAGTAGACGTTTTAATAGGAGTTTTTGAAATATTTTTGAGAGAATAGGGAGTAGGCTAATTGGACGGGAAGATGAGATCGTTCTCGCTTCGGCGGTGCATATGGTAAAAATTGGTATTATCAAAGGCAGGCAAATGAAAGTAGTCCGTGACTACCATGGAATGACATGTTTTTCAAAAGTAAATATTTATTCCATCAAGACATTAGCTACACAAGGCCACAACGTCGCTCAATGACGTCCATTTCAGATAAAATACTACATACACTCTTACACTGTCATCGTATTCAGACTATAAAAGTGAAATTAAGGCGTCAATTGAATTACTACAATTGAATTAATATTAAATAGAAGTCGGCCAAGTATACAGTAGTGGGTTACAACTACGGCACTTAATTGAACTCATTGTTGGTCTTCTTATTCTCATTGGGACATCAAACGTCCTTGAAAAATTTAATGTTTACAAACCGATGAACGGTTGCGAAAACCCTAAGAAGACTATTTACATGACTATTAGTAATTGTACTCAAATAATCAATTATTAAGAAGACTTTTGATATCATAATTCCCTGACACTTAAATCATAACGTAGTCAATCATCTTTTGTGGACTTAGAGGTATTTTCCATGACGACAAAGGTGAAGAGGTTTAGATAAATAGAATCAAACATTGGAACTGAAATAGCGGATTTAAATACATTATCAACAAGACATATCACTATACCGAAAAAGGCAAAGTTTCTTCAGACTACAGCCAGAATGTTTTTGTGCAAAAACAGGATGTATTTCTGCGGGCACAGGAACTCCACGCTATGAACATGAAAGCATCATGGAAATGAGGACCACCCGAGAAGAGAGGACATGCAACACTCCGCATGTAGCTTAATAGACCTTGTTTAAGACAATGCAGTTACATGTTATTAGTATAATAGTGCGATAAACAACTCTACAATTGCCTTTTATATAAATAAATCATAATTATGAATAGCTATCAAAATTTATTTAAATCGATTAAGTTTTCCTTCAGTAGCTCTAATGAATTTTTAAACATGGGGACAAAACATAACCGAAAAACGTTCTGAGAACTGAGTGTAAAAAGTCCATGCACATCCTTCCGGCCCCCCCCAAAAAAAATATTCAAACCAATTTATTACCAATATTTACATAATAACGATAATCTGGTGCTGATATGCAATGCATTGTCTTAAAAAAAGTAACATCATTAATCATGGTTAAGAATAATAAAAAACCTTATAACATCTTTATTTTAAAGGAAAAAAAAATAGAATTTGCTCCCTAAGCATTATCGATTGGGATGTAAGAATTCATTCATACTTAACAAATTTTAATTTTCAAAAACCTTAACAAGAATTAGGCTAGTTGCCGCACCAGCCAGGTTCTTGTTAACTTGGCAATTATGTATTCATTTTGACTATTATTCTTGAAGAATATTTTTCTTGTATATTACTTAGCCTTAGATTTAAGTAATATTTATTTCATACGGTAATTTTCTTGATTTTGGTTTTACAATAGGGTTTTTTTTTTTTAAATTTAAAGCGCTTGGATAGAGATTTGTTTTCGTAATTGATTGATACAAATTAAAATAATTATAAAATCATTGTTATAAAAATTTTTGTTAGCCAGAGTTGCATTTATTTATCTGTACCTTGTTG
The DNA here is from genome assembly GCA_930367205.1 of Acanthosoma haemorrhoidale. NCBI lineage: Eukaryota > Metazoa > Arthropoda > Insecta > Hemiptera > Acanthosomatidae > Acanthosoma > Acanthosoma haemorrhoidale. The sequence continues at coordinate 4,870,500 of OV884011.1, forward strand.
CTATTTTGTATTCATAGGTGACATAGTCCTCAAATAAGTATTTTGTTTCTAATCTGTTAATAGTTAATAAACATGCGGCCGGCTATTTTCGAATTTAATTTATTTTACAGACGCGTACAGTGTTATATTTTAACAAAAACATATTCAGAATAAGCAAGGCTTTCGTTGAACATGCCATAAATATTTGAGAAGAGCTTCCTCCGGAATAAATTCAACCGTACATTTTCTTAAGAATTACGAGTGATGCATTCTACTTCTGGACGATTAAATAACACTCGGAAATTCTCTAAGGTTTAGTTTGAAGGAGACTATGAAGTAGATCTAAACCAGGAATATTCGAATGAGAACATGGAAACTACTCTCCACTCACCAGGGTTCATTGAAGGTGAAAAGAAAAAATAATTAACAAAGAAACAGTGGTATAGAGATAGTAATTATTCATAAAATATATAGCAATAACTCATAATTAAATATCTACAAGAAATAGAACGAGGTTAAGTATTAACTCACAGTCTATTATGTTTTAAACTTGTTCCACTCGCTGAAAAAACATTGAAGAGCATTAATGAAACACTCTGTTAAAAACAAGTCGGACAGAACTCGTTCAAAGGGACGTTTTCATATCAGGGAGGATAGGGGGAAAACCCTTGACCCTCTTAATAAAAAAATTCAATAGGACTTTTTTTTTTTTTTTATGAAAACTCTTTTATCTTTGAATGGATTAGCTAAACATTCTCTAAATATCATAATAATTTTGATAGTAAACTCAGTAAATATCATTATGAGTTTCTACCGTGAGTATGTATATAAGTGCACATTATAATTATTTGTTAGGATATTGGCTCATGTTGTTCAAAGAGAATTTAGCTGGGCTATGTTTCCTTACATTATTAAATTCATTACATTATAATCATGTCCTGATCGCAGGAAATGTTAAGTACTACACAAAATAATTTATAGATATATGTGTAGTGTGGGGTTGCTGATGTTATTGAGCAACATGTAACCGTTGATAGATTTGAATTACAGTGATAGATAATTGAACACATAAGTCAAAATTGAAAATAAATTAGTTAACCTCTGCAAATGGAAAATCAAATAACTTTATTTTATCAAGCTGAAACGATCTTGTAACAGAATATTATAATCAATATTTTTTTCATCTTTAACCACGACTAATGATCAACACAACCACCATTCAAACCCTTGTTAGCCAACCAAATCTGGCTTCCATCATTATGCCATTGTCCTAACCTAGTCACTAAATGAATTTCATAAAACTTTTTTTTTAAATAATACTTTATTATGATAAAATTACAACCTGCCTTATTCAGCAATAAGTAATTGTGATAAATAACTCCCTCATTCATACACTATTTACAAATAGCCGAGAGACTTCCCATATTCACATCCGTCAGCCGCGTCACCGAATAAGATTCATTGGAGGCTGACCAATAGTGCTAGAACCACAGATGCTCAGGACATGATTGGAGAAACTGGCCATCGCCAGAACAGTATTTAAAGCAGGTCACGAGGCCGTCTTAGTCTCCGAGGAGGATTATAGGGATGAGTGATGCAATGCAATGACTGTGCTAGGGGATTAGTGTGGTTGGATAGGTTACTATGGAATTTCATGAACTTGGAAGGAATGAGTTCAAGAATGTAAGGTACATTAACATCGTTAGGAAGGTTTTTGTTGCTGACGTAATAAGGGGCATTTACTTTTGATTGAAAGGATTGGATGCGCTTGATGTTCGAATTTTTTGCTGTCCCCCATAGCTCTATTCCGTACGTCCAGATTGGCTTAAGTATAACTTTGTAGATTAGTAATTTATTTTCTATTGAGAGATGGGATGTCCTTTAAAGTAGTCCAAACCGTCATAAAACTCGGACATGTTTTTATTTGATCAACCTAAGCTCTATTGAAATCTAAATTCACGATTGAGCTCCCCACATTTTAGCTAGCTAACATTTAGGGAAATCCTTCATTGCACTGCTGCATTGGATAGAACTTGTTGAACTTAATGTAAAAGAAAGAAATTAGGAAAATTTCGTTATATTTGTTATAAGTGACCAGCAAATGATTTCAACGTATACCAACACCCTTGTTCCACTCCGCGATCAGTTTGCAGTGAATGTTTCTCAGTTCATAGCGTGACATACGAGGGTGGTCTGAAAATTTTCCGACCTAACAAAGATACAAGACGTTTTTTCAGAATTTTTTTTTATTTTTCAACATAGTCTCCTTGTAACTCTACACACTTCTCCCAGCGATGCTCCCATCTCTGTAACCCGTCCAAATCGGCGTTTTTCTCAAAATAATCGTTCACGAAGGTGATTGCCTCTTCATTTGACGAAAATCTCTGTCCTCCGAGCGCGATTTTAAGATGAGGGAACAAAAAGAAGTCGCTTGGGGCTAGATCTGTGGTGAGTAAGACGGATGGTCAAGAAGTTCAAACCGTAATTCATGGATTTTCGCCATGGCAACCGCTGAGGTGTGAGACGGTGCGTTGTCTTGGTGAAACAGGATTTTCTTTTTCTGCAAATGTGGCCGTTTTTCCGCAAATTCTGCCTTCAGCTTGTCAAGTAATGATGCGTAGTATGCTCCTGTAATGGTTTTTCCTTTTTGAAGATAATCAACCAAAATAACTCCATGACTATCCCAAAAAACAGTCGCCATCACTTTCCCAGCCGAAAAAACGGTTTTTGCTTTTTTTGGAGCCGGTTCCCCCTTGGCAGTCCACTGTTTGGACTGTATTTTTGTTTCGGGCGTATAATGGTGTATCCAAGTTTCATCCACAGTAATTAATCGGCGTCAAAACTCAGATTTATTTCGCCAACAGAGCGTTGGAAATGTATATTCGAACACGTTTTTGGTCTGACGTGAGCAAACGCGGCACCCAACGCGCGGACAGCTTTCTCATCTCTAAATGTTGATTTAATATATGACAAACACGTTCTTTTGACATGTTCATAGCCTCTGCTATCTCTCTCACTTTAATTCGGCGGACGTCTAGCACCATTTGGTGAACTTTGGCGATGTTTTCGTCGGTAGTTGCAGTTTTTGGACGTCCCGAACGTTCATCGTCTCCCAAGCTCTTACGACCACGTTTAAATTCAGCTGCCAAAAATTTCACTGTGGTAAATGATGGTGCAGAGTCCTCATACACATAATCCAACTCATCTTTGATTTGTGTAGGCGTATTGCCTTTCAAAAACAAATATTTAATGGATACTCGATTTTGTCCATTTTCATAAAAACACTCACATCGACTCACTCAAACGACTGTTACACAACAACTGCGCGTCCAAAATGGCTAGATAATGTGTAACACTGTGTGGCGTATAGCTGGATCTAATAACGAGTCAGTGTCGAATGACGTTTACAAGTGTATACAGTGAGCAGTGTTTAGCTCTCACACTGCCCATTAAATAATACATGAGGGACACTGCTACTAAGAATAATGTCCCAGGCTAACCAGACCTAGGCATAGTTGAAACTCAAAAGTTGTCTAGTTCCTATAAGGCCTTCCAGCTCAATTTCTCGCTCTATTATAACTCTTCATTAACTTATAACCCAATGACGGCGTATCTATGATCTGTGTCAGGGTGAGGATGACGTTGAGAGGAGCACTTTCACTTAACGCCGCTTAAGTCGCAGGTTCACGAAGGCTACAGTCATGACAGCAAGTCATCTATAACTTCTAGTAATCTATAATAAGTAAAATGAAAGTTAAAAACAAAATCTAGAGTGCACTAAAGAGTACAGCTTATTGTCACGGTTGCAAAAACGATTAGACTTCTAGTTTTAAAATGACTTTGAGTAATGATAATCCTTAAGTATATTACATATAATTAGTAATATCTGCCTGATTGGGCTATAAGTAATTGTGCTATATGATCTCGTTCATACCAATTCACAATTTTCATTCACTCGCTCAATCATACTATATATACAAACGGTCCAGAGGCCCCCTAAGTCCACATGGATGTTGCCTCCCTTACGTGCGATGGAGGAAGCGGAGTCTAGGGAAGTCCCCCACGCTCCTACGTCAGCCGCGTCACTGGATAAGAGCCAGCGGAGGCTGCCAAGAGCGCGAGAGCCACAGACGCTCAGGACATGATTAGAGAAACTGGCCATTGCCAGGACTATCACTATAGACAGGACTATATTGAACAGCAATTAGATTCTATGATGTAATGGTCATCTTACTAATAGGGCATAAGTATGTACATAGGCGTCAAACGTACTATTAGACCAGAATGTAACGTCTTGTAAACACGTAATTGACACGAAGCACACATGACAGATAGAATCAACTCCTAGTTTCTATTACTCTCCTACCTCGTCTTAAAACATTAATCAATAAAACCACATTATGGTAATGATTAATTTACGCTTCACCACTCCAATAAGTTTTTTTTTTTTTCATAGCCCCTTTAAATTTACAGATGATTATATACAATACTGATCCTCAGGCGAATCTATTAACAAATTGATTTTGTATTTCCTGTAGCGTCGCTGCATTATATACAGGTTTTGTTATTTTACAAAAATTATATAATGGAATAAATAAGTATAATGATATATACTATACGTGACTGGACTAAACTGACTAATAAAGGTGATGGGGCTCACCTTTTTGTACAACTTAAAACTAACTTGCATACTAATTCTTAACCTAATTTTTCCCCGACAGTCTGTAGCCATCGATGCGGGAAAGGTAGTGTGGTCATAGTGTTAAACACTGGGTAGGTCAGGTGTTGCAACGAGTCAAAAAAGGTGATGTGTCTCAGGCGGATGAACTCACCCACCGACGGCATACCAAGCAACGGGTCAGCGTTCTTTAACCTCTCGAGAGAGGTATGTCGGACCACTTTTCGCATGATCCCATTCTGGAAATGTTGGAGACATTTGGCTGTATTGTCAGTCAAGTGGGCAAATAGCGGGGCATTGAACAGCAGAGCTGGCCGGAGGACACATTTATATATCATCAATTTGAGACGAAGCGACAGGTTGGGTGAAGTTAGGAAGTGCGATAGCCGGTAAGACCTTTGTCGTACTTTTTCTATTTTATTACTAAAATGAGTAGAGAAATGGAGATGCCTATCCATTTTTATACCCTTTTTATAGCATTGAGAAAGCTGGTGAGTTCTCTTGCCCTCCTATACTATATGATTTGGCAAGGATTTTTTCCCCTTTTGGAGGGAGAAGATGACGCAGTCGGTCTTCCCGGCGTTTACACTGGTGTTTAACATGCCCAGTCAGTCACTGGATAACGTAGTACCTTAGAATAAAAATTGAACCAGCCTATTATATGGTCCATTATATGTACAACTTACTACCCCACTATATGGAATTGTTGCAACTAACTCCCTTCCTTAGTAGTTTATTCTTTTCTATCTGCATGAACTTACATTGTGCACATCTCACATGTATAAATTTAATTGTGTACCATTTCATTGTGTAGTTGCGACTCCTACGGAACAAAAATTCTTTATTTTTATATAATCCACAACAAATAGAAATGATTTTAAATTGAATTTAATTTAATAGAAATGTACTCTGAGATGGCACAGTCACTAATTTGACGGAATTCATAAAATGTTCTACACACAGATCACTTTCAAACTAATTAACCTAAGTGAGGCACCACTGTAGCTGTAGACTGAAAGAGAGTGCTTATGCAACGAGTGAATGAGTCAACGCTACCTTGGCGACATTTCAGAAGACCTGATAAAAACCACTTTCACTAACTTATCATACGCATGGCTGCACGAACCTGTCTCTGCGCGGCACCTGACAGAGTCCCCATTGAAGTACAATGTTTATTTAGGAAATATAATGTCATTTCATAAAGGAAACGATTATTTATCAAAATTATCTAAATGATAACATTCATATCCTATATGTTATGGGGTTATTGGCACATTTTAATTTGAGGTTTGACCAGTTGCCCATTGTTTCTTTGACAAATAGCAGACGTTGTCAAACTGAAGTAAAGCTACGCCAAAGGGTTATGGTTTTTTCCGGACCCCTTTCGGAAACAGATGGCACACAGTTCCTCGAACACGGGCAGATGTCGAAATCAACGGAACCAGCTCTCGTATCAAAATGCACTCTTCTACGTTAAGAAATTTTGCACCTGGCATAAACCAGTGCCTTATTGAATAAACGAAAAGTGTCCACTCACCAGGATTGAAACTTCGTAAGTCGTAATTGCCATTGTCATTCATACCATTTACTCTCTCATTCATGCTGTATGAATGATATATAAAATTAATGAGTGTATTTACAATTAAGAAATATGTAGAAATCCCAGGAATCCCCTGCGGGAATGTCACCTCACCCAGTTCGGGATTCATTAGTCAACTTTCTACGTCTTTAGTTTCAAGATACGAACTAATTTTAGTCAAATAATGTTTCAATCTTCAGAATTAATTTACTAATGTTGAGATGTTCACTTCAATTTTTTTTTTTTTATATTGAAACTTCTTTATTTGTGATAAAATTTACAATCTGCCTCGTTGGGCAATAAGTAATGGTGATAAATGATTCATTCATACCATATTTACAATTTTCATTCACCTCCCTCGCATCCGAAAGGGGAAGCCGAGTCTTGAGTAGTCCCCCACGCTCCTCAGTCAGGCGCGTCACTGGATAAGAGCCAGCGGAGGCTGACCAAGAGCGCGAGAGCCACATACGCTCATGACATGATTGGAGAAACTGTCCATTGCCAGGACTACCACTGCCACGTATTTATAGCAGGTCACGAGGCCACTGCCGTTTCAGTCTCCGAGGAGGATTATAGGGATGAGTGGTGCAGTGCAATGACTGTGTTACTGGATTAGGGTGGTTGGATAGGTTACTATGGAATTTCATGAACTTAGAAGGGATGAGTTCAAGAACGTAGGGTATGTTAAGATCATTATAATGGGCTAATCTCAATTGTTTCTGTTCTTTTTAATAAATAGCAAAAATATTTCTACAAATCACGTTCATATCTTAATATGATAGAAGGGAACACTCGTTTAAGCTACAGAAGCCATTATGTTAGGTAAGATGTGATGGACAGCGTAGTCATGACTCCATGACTGACTTAGTGCACCTAGGGTGGACCGGGAAGGCCTCCTCAATCAGGACTTCCTCAATTCGAGGGCAATCCATCATTTGAGGCCATTTCCGCTCCATGAGGACAGATTTAATCTGGCCCGAGGAGGATCGGTTTCACCGGCGACTCCTGTCGGACATTATTGTCTGCCGAGTCGTTTGTCTTCAGCGCCCGTCAGTTGTCTAATCCGCGGCTAACAGGCAGGGACAAACCGCCAATATTGATTACCGTTTCACCGTTAGCGGATATAATGCATTATTTAACGAATTAGCGCCCCCCTCCCAGGAAACTCTCAGATAACATTTCATTTCTTCAAATATCATATTCACAATGTTACGTGGTATAGTCCACGAACAGTGGAAATGCAGAAAATGTCTTTATATTAGTTTAATCGTAAACAATATAGGCAGCTATATTTTTGACAATACATTGATACATAAAACAAATAATAAAACCAGTGAATACAAAAAATAAGAATGTACATGATTTATATGTAATGAGACAGAACATGCAGTCATGTCGTCTCCTCATATGAAGGATTATGTTGACGGCAGTTAATCTAAATTGATAAATCCCTTTCTGTCATTCTGTGGCAGCTAAGTCTTGTGTTGCTAGTCCAAGTATGTGAGGATTCACTCGTTTATGTAGATTTTGATATAATTGCTTTGCAATCTTGATTTAGTTATGTACTCGTGGAATTCGTTTTAGTTATAGTATTTTTTTTATTGAAATCTTGCTATTGTTGCTACAATCAACCTCCACACTCCTTACTCCTCTCACACCACCTTCAAGCAGGTCCTCCTAGTACAAAGATCCGATCACCCTAAATATTCTATATTTATCCCTCATCCGAAAATTCTAACTAGAGAGCTTAGGAAAAAAAAAAAAAAAAAAAAAATTGTTGCTAGACCCACCTGACTGACAATACTGCCAAATGTCTCCAACACTTCCAGAATGGAATCATGCGAAAAGTGGTCCGACATACCTCTTTCGAGAGGTTGAAGAAGGCTGACCTGCACCCGTTGCTTGGTGTGCCGTCGGTAGGCGAGTTTATCCGCCGTAGACTCATCAAGTTTTTTGACTCATTGCAGCACCTGACAAACCCAGTGTTTAACACTATGACTCCACCACCCCTCCCGCATCGATGGCAACAGACTGTCGGGGAAAAATTAGGATAAGAATTAGTATGTAAGTTAGTTTTAAGGTTGATCAAAAAGGTGAGCCCCATCACCTTTATTAGTCAGTTTAGTCCAGTCACGTATAATGTAAATACTTGTTTATTCATTATATAATTTCTATAAAATAACAAAACCTGTATATAATGTAGTGATGCTACAGGAAATACAAAATAATTTGTATTAGATTCACCTGAGGATCTATAATTCTATATAATTATTTGGAAATTTAAAGGGGCTATGGAGGGAAAAAAAAAAAAAAAAAAATTGTTGCTAGATTTGATTTTTTGGCTGCACCATAAATTTGTGCTCCTTGTACCCACAGTGGGGATTTTTGGCCTAGAGGAAGCCGTCATCACCTGTTTAGCAAATGGCTATACACGGCAACAACAAAACAAATAACGTAATGTGTCACTCGAAAATATTTGTTTTTACAACTAATGAAGATATGACTAAATTGGCTCCTTATTGAACAAGACACTTTTAATGATTCCAATAATAAATTACAGTGAATATACTTGTAATTAAATTAATATTGTAAAAATGTTCACAATCTAGGCAGGGTTAGCTGTAAGGCGAGGTTACTGGTCAAATATTCAAGTCAAGAAATTTTGTTTGTTTTGATCAATACAGCAAGTACTAATTGAAGTAATACAGCATATCTATAACTATGAAGCCACATTTCAATATGTATTAGGCTTTGGGTAATACAAAAATAAGTAAATCTATCATGAGTTATTAACAAAAACAGCATGACTGTCGAAACTAGTGCAGACATAATTTCAAGAGCTTCTACAAAAATATGGCACAATATTCCTTAACGAACGTCTGTTAAATTACCATCGCACAGTGGAAAGGATCTATAAAACAGGAATAAATTAATTGATACCCGTTACCCGCAATTATTGAAAATATTAGTGGAATTCGCTTGTTTGGGAGGAATACTTACAGTGAGTGTGTAGTATTATTTCTTTGTTAGAGGTCGCCCTTAAACTTACTTAGAGAATGGACTTGAGATTGCTATCTGCCAGACAAAGGCGCTTCCGGATTATGGAGGAAATGTAAGCAGTCCTGTTTGTTTGTGCCTGGAGGACAGTGTCTGGTGCTACTGGAGGGTGAGGGCCATTCCCGTCTATTTACAAGCTGTCTAAAAATAAGGTTGTTGGTGGTTATCTTCCTCTGTGAGGAGCCACCCTTCCGCTGTAGTCTTCAAGCGTCCGCTTTTGGAAAGAGAAAGAAGACTGTCGCAACTACTTCCTTTCAGAACGACTTGGAACTCAGGAGCAAGTTTGAAACAACGACCAGTGCATTCGGCCAGAAAAGTGCGTTCTAAGAAATTTATCTTCAGTTAAATAATTTTTGTAGAGGAGAGTCTTACAATCAAAATACTGGTATATACAATTATTAAGAGTTACGTCACTACATACTGGGTGGAATGTCTAGGGACAAGTGTGGTCTGGGGCCAAATCTGAGATATATGTATAAGAAAAGGTTAGTTCTGGGAAGTAGGGAGGTCTTGGAGGGTTCCGGTTGCTTACTTAAAAATAACAGAAACCATCAGTGACTTCCATGAAGTCACGAGGCAGGTATACAGTTCTGCTCAAGCCCCTTCTACTATTAACATTATAAATAATATTAGGATTACAATATTCTTAGCATTATATAACTTTCGGTCATAGCTTTGACGTAGGATAAGAGCGTTGTTTCATTGTTTATTTATTAATGGCGCCTGATTGCTACCCTGACCTTGGAAACCCACTTCTGTTTATGGGAGAGGCACAGATTTAACGTCCATCTACGGATTCACACCTTGAAGCGATTCACGCTGACTTTTACTCCTCAGATCCGATCAAGACCCGCCGAAAGCAGGAAAGCACACCATGCTCGTAAACGTCATGACGATTCGTGCTCAATGTGCACGACTTGTTCGTTCACACAAGCACGGTTAAGCATTTCGTCTTTTGCACAATGGTCCATTATAAATTAAACATAACTTACAGAATAATTGATAACCGGTGACTCCTCTTTAGAAGAAGAACCCTAATGTAAAGGAAAGATAACATAAAAGATATAGACGTATATATTCATGTATATTTAATTTGCCAATTTACTTGCAATCATCATCAGACGAAACAATGGACATCCAGATCTGGAAAACAATCGTATGACATCAGGGTTGTCGAGAATAGCTGGCAGGCGCCTACCTATGGTGACTTCATCAGGTGTACCACCAGACATGAACCATCGTCGGATATCCTCTTGGTCTGAGATCGTACGTGAGTTTCCGCTACAGCTGGTCATCAGGATTCCGAGCAGATTTGCGGAACGTAGACGGGGCGACAATACAAAGCTCAGCTGCCGAAAACAATACTGTCCAGGGGGGGGGGGCGGCTGTTCAAACAGTAGGTCTAGTATTTCAGCGGAATATCATCGCCAGATGGCCCCACCAGTATTAAATCTAATCGTGATCTGTTTTCGTTGTAATGAAGGGTTGCAGAAAAAGTTGTTTTGTCGAGGCAGGAGTGTAGTAGGGATAACAACGTACAACATACGTTAGGCTTATTTATACTTTTACTAAGTATTGGAATATGAAATAAAATGGTTACTTACACCATATAATTTGTCATGGATTGATAAAAATATCAAAAAAAAGTCAAACATGGGTCGACTCAATGTTGCGAACACCATTTTAATTATACTTTTACGTAATTATAGGCTACAAAGTTTCATAACACATTACATATTATTAATGAGAACGATTTATTGTATCCTCAGTTAAATAATCTTTGTAGAGGAGAGTCTTTTAAAAGAAAAGAAAGAAAAGCTTTATTATGAAGTACAAGCAAAACTCTGGTATATACAAATATTAAGAGCTACGTTACTACATACAGGGTGGAATGTCTAGGCACAAGTGGGGTCTGGGGCTAAAGCTGAGACATATATGTATAAGAAAAGGATAAGATTCTGGGAAGTAGGGAGGTCTTGGAGGGATGCGGTTGCTTACTTAAAAATAACAGGGAACCATCAGTGACTTCCATGAAGCCACGAGGCAAGTATACAGTGGAAGGGGCTTGCTTCTACTTTTAGCATCATATATAATATTAGCATTATAAAACTATCCATAAATAATGAGATTTGTAATGTTGTTTTCTACCTATTTGGGCTATTTCTTCCTAGCCTCAAATATAACACTGATATTGTAGAACAAATATATAATAGAGGACGTTAAGAAAAATACAATAATTGCAAAATAGTGGCAATACCCCGAAGTAAAACGCTCTAGAGGGAGATTGCGCTCGACCGAAAATACACCATTGGATTTATAACTGAAATAAATCTTAAGAATCAGATTTAAAAATATAAGACATATAATCATAATCTCATTCAAGTTTTCTCATTAATATTTCGCCTGGGGGTGAAGTTATTCATGGAGACCTCGACTGGGAGAGAACGATTGTCCGATTCAAAACCATTTAAGAAGAAAATTAATCTTGGGGAGTGGAGAATACTTAATATATATTAAAAATTATCAGTTCCACCAGCTCTACCTGAGAACTAACAAAAATTATTTCTTCTTAATCTTTTTTTCTTGCCGTTACTATATATATATACCACTAAAAAATGTCAAGGCGATGATCATTCATAGAAGAGTACAACGATAGTTTACTTAAAACTGCATTTCGTGTCAGGCCATCCCATGTCGAATGAGTGTCTCTTTATTATTATTTGAAAAATGACCTCAGTGATACTATTTCAAAGTAGACTACCAAGACTCGGAGGATCCCGTTAAATTTTCATAGCCTGCGAGTTCATTGTTACCCGAAATTATTACATCAATAGGGTAGAAGAGTTTGTCAGGAGTTATAGTTGGGTTGATGAAAGGCAAAATACGAATGTATGAAAAACATAGATAATACAACATAGCGAACTGTTTCATCACAACATTACCAATTATCATTAACACATACATTATTGTCTTGTAATCAGCACCTGACACAGACATGCATATTATACCGAAACGTCGTTTTATAATAAATTTGATGAAACTTTGTTTCATTAACCAATGCCAATCACTCTATAAATAAATTCTAATCCATTAAAAAGATAACTGGTTTGTAGCTTTCTTGCCGATGTTTTAAGATAATAGACTAGGGGTATTTAGGTAGATTAGACAATAAGAATGGTATAGCTCAATCGGAAGTGAGGTGAAAAGTAAGTTCGAATTGTGGCCCTAAAAATTATTTTTTATTGCCTAAAAATTGATAATTATATTTTATACAATATTTATTTTTCACCCATTCGGAGATAATTTAAAACTAAATTATAGATAAAGAAGAGAAAGAATTCAGATTTCCCAAGGTATGGCGCCCACACTCCGATGACGATAGAGGTATAACTCATCAGCGAGTCAGAACAGGCGAGTTAATGACAGGCTCTGATTCACCTTCCAATACATTATAGTTGAGGGAAAAACGGAGGCTTACGTAATATTGTCTGGAATTTTTCATGGGCAACAGTTTCGACTCCCTTGCATTCTCCAACGTTTCCTCCAGGCAATCTTACAACAATGTAGTACAAGAGTTTGCCAGGAGATTGTCTTAGGTTGATGAAAAGCCTTGTTAGGAATTCATCAAATAGTATTTATTGAACACTAAAATTTTGAATATCTGCTGCAGCCAAGTGTAGACTAATAAAAGGACTTTTAGTTCTGCTGGATGGTACCTTCCTAGGTTGGAAGTTGACAAAGCTGCAAAAGAAGCAACAATTGATGAACTGCATTTACAAAACTTTGTACTTCCCTCAGAAGTCAAAAGAATCATCACGAACTTGTGAGGATGAGAAAATGGAACGAGAAATGGCAAAGCCTCCACGAAGAGACGCCAAGAATTTAAATCTCTTAGCAGAGGACTCCGCCGGCATATACTTAATTCGAGCTGCGGAGCAACAGTGAGCTTGGATGAATTCATCCAACGTAGACATATCAAATTTTTCGACTCCTTACAATACTTAACAAACCCGGTGTTTAACACGATAACCCCCGCTCCGTTCCCCTATCGAGGCAGGAACGCTTTAGTCTTAAGTTCTAGATATAGGTTTAGTTTTTAGTTTTTCCCCGGTTGTAAGCTGAAGGTGAGCCTCATTACCTAGTGTTGTAGATGTGTTTTGACTTTTTAACATCAAACTGAATTGTATTATATTTATGCCCTCCTTCGAATGCATCAGCGCATCGCAGAAAGAGGAGAAAATTGTAAATCATAATATAATATCTATCAATAAAAAGGTTTTTGGGGGAAAAAAACAACCTCCACCGGGCTAAATGTGAAAAGCTTGGGATAACACTTCCATCACAGCTTGAACTTTTCTCACATGAAAAATAATGAAAACACCAACCCCATTTCCCCAGGCGACGAACACCACACAACACCTGAACGTTTTCAAACTACAAAACATGAGTCGTGGCCTATAACCACTGGCGGGATTCACATTGCTTGATTTCCCTTTTCTATAATGCTTGATACTGTACACTCCCGTCTTAGTGAAATATATTATTATTACTTACACCGTCCATGTAAGCATGTATGAAATGAAAAACTTGAAACTTGAAATGACCTAGACAGCACGTATATAATTTATATACATAATAGTTAGGTACAATAGTTATACCTAAAAAGTAGCATTTCAATACGGTATTTTTTTAGTCAAATGGACCACTCCAAAAGAAAAAAAAAAAAATTTATTAAGAAAAAAATTAATCACCAAAAAGCTTTGGAAAATCCGCCTTTTTAGAATTCATATATTCTAAGGATATTAATTTCTATTCAGAGGGAATGGAAAAGCTTTTAACTTAAATTGATTAAATCTTGTTTAAAATCGTTGGTCTGTGTTTTTTGTTACTTTTAAGATTAAATCCGTTAATCTGCGGTTATTTCCGGACAACTCAATATTTGAGGGACAATTTTTGCGACGATGTAGGGGCATTATTTTTGCGACGATGTAGGGGCATTATTTTTGCAACGATGTAGGGGCATTATTTTTCCTCATTCCCCTCTTACTTCTGTGAATCTTTTAGAAATTATACAAAAATGATAATGACAAGCACTCTCCTCTGTTCGTCGCTTCTTGATCTGGGATTCGGTTGGTCTAAGTTACAAAGCGAAAATTAGTGATACCTATTTCAACATTCCCAAAGTGGACATATTTTTAAAGATGCTTAATGTGCTTTGATTACTTTGATCATTATAATTATGTCTGCCCTGTTCATTATATCGGAAAAATAATTGGTTGATAGGGTATTATCATAGCGTAAACGTGTTGTAAAATGGAAAATCTTCAAGTACAAAAATACATAACTTATGAAAGAAGTAACAATAGTCGAATTCATCTAACTGAAATGGTCTCTTAAGGATATATTTAGGCTGGTGTAGTTATTATTTTATACTTATATTATATTTTGGGGGGGGGGGGTAGAAATTGCATACTTACGAAACTAAATTAAAAAAAATATGTTTAAAACTATAAACTAGCAGTAGAGCGAGCAAAGTTTAAATGAAAATAAATGGGGGTTTTTATCATGCATTCGCGATTCTAGAGAACAATTTAGCCTAACTCGCCCTAATTGAGGTCGTCATTGTAACGGCAAGTGGGGCTACATTTTCACTTTTGTGTCAGCCGTCCTAAAGGAAATAAAAACACTTGAAAGCTAAATGGCAATAAAACCTTTTGTATGCTCACGGGACAACTCATTTAAAGAAAACTATTATCATCCTGAAGATTTTATGATAGCAGAGAGCATCAGGGATTTTTCTGTAATTTCCAAGCCGAAGGGACAAAAATTTGACTTTCAAACAGCTTTAGAACAATGTTGTTCGTCTGTATGCGTGCTCTAGCGCCAGTAAACATGATACAATAAACAAATTTTAAGATATGTAAATTTACTCGCCTCTATGAATTTTGAAAATATTTCAGTTGAAATATTATATAATGAGGCAAAAGTTCCAATCCTCTCTTAAATTTATTAACTATCCCACTTTTAAGTTTTCTCAAGGCTTGAAATAAAAATATTTTTTTTCCCATAATATAGGAAAGGTTAAAAATAAATTACAAAAATGTTTCATGAGCTATTTAGTTTATTATTAAAAAACCCTATTGATCCAGGTGTATTGTTTTATTAATATTTTAGGTTGTTTTTTTAAAATAATTTTTACAAAAATATTACGTATTGTTTTTTTTTTATACAATTTTTTAATAACTACAGTGCAATCCCGATATTTCGTATTTCCGGCTAATTCGTACAAATTTGCCGGTCCCTAGAGAAAATCCCGGTAATTGGTATAAAAACAATGGATTTCAGTCCCCTCGGTAATTCGTATTACTTTTATGCTCGAGGTCACTTAAAACGTCTTATAATACGTATTTCCAGCTTAAAAACCTCGTTAATTCTTACTGTTTCAAGAAAGGGAAAGAGGACAATGAGAGACCAGAGAGCAGAATGAGTGCGAGATAAATGTTTTCTATGAAATCCCATATGTAATTCGTACTCTTTTTACTGAAAGGAAATAAGGAGAGGAGAGAGGGAAAGTTTTAGGAATTGTACTAAGCTTTTCTTTCGTTTCTACAGTTCAGTCTCGTTTACGTTATCGCTGTGACACGTTACCATGCCTCCGAAAAAAGTTAACCTCTCTACTAAAGAGAAACAACAAATCATAAACGCCGTGGCCAGTGGCTTTAAGCAAATTGACGTATCCAAGCGTTTTAACGTCTCTCGTTTCACGATCACATCAATCCTGAAGAACAAGGACAAAATCACTTCCCAGACATCAAGCAGCAAAGTAAACGCTTCAAGACTGATGATTACCCACAACTTGATGAGAACTTAAAAGAGTAATTCGCGCAAGCAAGAAATTTAAATGTACCAGTTGGAGGAAATATACAAAGGAATTGACAATCCTTACTACATTGTTCGTACATTTTTGCATTAATACGTTTTTAATTTTGTACTCCCGATAATTCGTACCAATCTGTCAGTCCCTTGACAATACGAATTATAGGGATTCTACTGTATTTAGAAAAGTCATATGACCCGCATCAGTATCACCTCTACATACACCTTTTATTTCGTCCGGTTTAATTCATAATTATTGCAACCAAATTTTAGACACTAACAATGTTCAGATGGTTTTCGTACATTTGAAAAGCTTGAGCGTTTCAAAAAAAAAAAAAAAAAAAAAGTCATATGAACTTAATTAAGGTAAGTAGGTACTGTAGTAGGTACTTTAGTACTGGACTTGACTAAATGAAGTGTTGCAGTTTAACGGGTCGGTAATTCCTCCCCTAATCTACTGCGCACCTGCTGGAGTACCACAGGGTCTTCTCGTAAGTTTTACTATTCACTTTATTTTTCACTTCAGCCAACCAGTCCAATTTACTCGAGTGGATGTATATGTTGATATGTCGGCTTAGTTTATAAAATAAACATGTTGCAATAATGCACATGGACGACCTTTCTGGCATATACTGTGTATAATTGGATCATATTTCTGTTTGTATGAGATGGCTGAATAGGATTATTGAAATTTTAAATTCCACTTATCTTTCCGCGCTATTGTATTTATATGAGGGAAATAGAGAACATATTAATCTTAACCGATACGTATACACAGTATCCTGGGACGTTAATGAATATATCTTCACAAATGAAGATCATTCTAACGTCGTGGTCGCTAAAACAAGAGTCAAACTAAAGACAATCGCCAAATTATAGCTTTTTGAAAGTTATTTCTCATGCTCGCATTAACTTGCCTAGGTCAATATGGCAATCAGTCATAATTACATTTCTGGCGAGCCAACAACATGCTTCATCATAGATTCTGTTAAAAGTAACAGGAGCTCCAATCAAGGAACCTTGTGAGTACAAGTAGAGTAATCTCACGGACTAATTAAACGTGAAGAAAATCGGAGGAATATCCCCATTGGATGCTTTAGAAAATTACACCTACATGGAACAGAATTCGAAATGGTTTACGCTCTCCTAATGCTTAATCAGTTGTAAAACAACATGGAATCTAGTTTCTTAAAGCACTTGACAATAATTAAACACATATAGCACAGCCCCTGTGTAATTATTGAAGGTCGGTTTAAACGACATTGTTGTTCTCTGTAAAGATTAAAATCCATTACACGAAAGCGATTGTATGACTAGTTTTTTTCTAATGGAAAATTAATCCCATTGATGATAATTTGTTTTGACTCAATCCTAATGATTAACATGACCTTAGATGATGCCAATCAACAGTGATTAAAAGGTAAAGGTATTTTCAAACCACTAAGGGCATTCCGTTGATTTGTCGAACACGAAAGGTGAGGTTTTACTACGAAACAGGTACATGTGGCGATCGTCATTCATTTGTCCGTAAGTAAGGTACCGGTCTATCTGGAAATCTAATGGTGAAAGTCACCATAATTAAGCCACACGTCAAGACTACCAATAGCTGGTTACGATAAAATACGAAAAATATATAGAAACAAATCAACAAAGTGTAATTAATTGTTCGCTTCCTTTTGTTTTTAACCTGTCTCACTAAGCCATTGCTCAGAATCATTATTCTTTTGTTTTTTGGGTTGGCAAGAAAGTGATTTCGGTTTGCACCAGCAGATAGCGTTATGTTTGTTTCGTTATTCTTTTGTCAATGTTAGAATTTTTTTTTCTTCAGAGATTTGGTAGTCGATCCCTTAAGTCGCTATAGAAACAAATTCCGTGTAATTTTGCTTACAACTGTCAGTTTACGCTCAGTTTTAACATGGAGTGCAAAAATAAACATTTTCGACACATTTTATTTTCATAAAGGCAAGAAAGAGGCTGAGGCTCTCACAAAGAGATATGTGAAGTTTGTGGTGTTGATTGATGATGCCAAAATGAAAGCCATAATTGAATCGAATCGTCATATAACTGTGCCAGAGATTGCAAAACAGTTAAATGTATCACACACGACGATTGAAAATCATATAAGACGTCTTGGACTTGTTGGGTTCCTCCACGACAATGCGAGGCCTCATACATCTTGAGCAACCCGTACGTAACTATTGTAGGTTGGTTGGGAAGTGATGTCGCACCCCCCAAACAGCCCAGACCTTGCACCATCGGATTATTATTTATTTCGAAGTTTACAAAACTTCTTAAATGGTAAAAATTTCAGTAATAATGATGACTTTAAACCGCACTTGGTTGAGTTTTTTGCTGAAAGGGCCAGAAGTTCTACGAGCGCGGGATCATGAAGTTACCAGAAAGATGACAAAAAGTCATCGAACACAATGGAAGATATTTGACTGATTAAAGTTCATTTTTTGTATAGAAAAAATTGAGTTTTATTTTACACTAAAAAAACCGAAATTACTTTCTTGCCAACCTCAATTTTATTTATACTGATGAGGAATTTATTCATTCACTACTGGGTCAAGGATACTTCATAACTTGTTTTACCTACTTTACAATAAAGGAGTTTCAAATCCCTCTTTTCTTCCCTTAATAATGAAACCGTCTCCCTTGCCTAATGTTATTCCCCGTGGTTTAAGACATCTTAATGGCGGTAACCCTTAAATATTTTTTAAAAAATACTAGAAATAAATTTATATACTAAGAGTTGTTAGATTATAATTGACTAACCGAGAAATGTTTCCTACCACTGGATTGCACCTCTACTTTCTAAGGGATTATTATAGTTTGTATGCATTTCACAATTTTTGTAAAAAAAAAAAAAAATATATATATATATATACGACTATATATTATATGAACGGAAAATATTTAACTCCATTCTCCGACAGGAGAATTAACAGTAAGACTCCCCTTAAACAAATTGCCTGTTCTGGGAACACACCTGAAGTCAGCCGAAGGAGACCTTAATGATGGATAGATTAAGTCGAGTGATAGCTTGACAAACGATAGTAATTAAAACAACATGAGTGGCAGGTCTAATTATTAATGCCAGATGAGCTATTAGGGGTTATTATACTATATTCTCGCTCTAGGTTCAAGTCAAATCATTGAACGGGCAAAATAATTGTGTTTCGTGGTAGGTAGGAGCTTCCAGTTCCAAAAATCTAGGTTGTTACTCGCGTAGTCTCTCCGTCATGACTAACATACGTATCTACTGCTCCAGCTCCAGCTATCGTTGGATTACATCTCGTCTCCACCTTTCTCTATGTCTTACGCAATCTTTTTTCATTTTAGTTCTTTTTTCGCTTTCGTTTGAAGGATGGTGCCATCTACAGGGTAGAGTGTTCCGATCCGCGATCGACCGAGGCATGAAAAACCTCTACGTTGTTAATAATTTATGCAAGGTTCATTTACTTGCATATGTATCTTTTGATATTTGGTGTATGGTATGTGAGGCATAAAACTCACTAAATCCCATAATTTTTATTTTTTATTTGTTTCGTGAATTTTAAAGTCTTCTAACTATAGCTTGCCGAATTGCATCAAAAGCAATTATATCCGTTCCAAAATTGCCTGCAGTAAGTCAGCATTATATTAGACTCTATATCTAAAATTTTAAAAACCTCTTTTTATGATTTCCTGAAAAAAAAAACTGGGTTATTGGAAAACTGAAAAATTGGAAATAATGGGTTTTGATTGTAAAGACCTCGGAATGAGTTAAAGTCGTGAATACGATTTTAATTACATTTTTAATTTAATGGGATTGTGTAATTACTGTTGAAAAATTAAAATACATATTATTGATGAGAGCAGCGAGAGCTTTTATTTTTATACTCTACTGTCCTTAAATGAGAGAAAAATATTTAAAATGAGGAACGCTTTTTAAAATACTTATTAAAAGATAGTGAAACACCGTTTTGAATTAGTTCTGATCGGAAATGCTCTACAAAGCCTAGCGGTAACTTCTATGGCAATGTGAACACTATCGAAAGCTTGTGCGTAAAATAAATTGAATTTGTGAGTAGGCGTAGGAATATTTGTTTACACACTTCCCGATTACTGGCGGAAGACTACCCGTGCCTGAATGAAAGTAGAACCTCTCTTTCTCCAGCTCATGGAATGAGAGTGCAATCATACTTGCTAATGCCCGCAAATAAAATTCATTAAGGTGACGGTTAAGTTGACTCTAGTGAATATTAAACACGGACACACGCCACAATATTAATATTCATTACAGCGCTGCTGGTGCGGAGCCTGCGGCATCCGACGGCAGAGAGCACATTAAAAAAGAAAAAAAAAACCACAAGAGAAAAACCGAAGGACAAGGACACTCCTCCGACCGGGGACTGTCAACCGATCCTTGGAGAGTGAACAAGAAATAGTCTTGTCTCGGCTGGAACTTCCATGTACATTCATATGTAGAGGTGGTTTACATGAGTGATTGCGCGCTTCCCTGGGGGTGTTCCCCACCCCCGGTCTTGAATCATCACAAATGCAAATGCTGTTGTAACAGTCGTGGTCTGAATGTCTTGTCTTAGAATTGAGCAATATAAAGGGTGTCCCAGAATTAACACAAGATTTGATTTAAATAGAAAACACAGTTTTTAGTATTTTAGTTGTTATTTTTTTATTGAATTATAAAGTAAATAGGACAGGGTTATTTATGGAATAACACATCGGGCGAATGGCCTCCACGACTTTGCTGGCACATACGTACTCTTTTGTCGAAATTTTCAATGAGCATTTGGCATAAATGTGGTTGAATTTCCTCTTTTAATGCACGGGTGGATGTGGGCTTGTTGATATACACCTTTGACTTCAAATAACCCCATAAAAGAAATCTAAAGGTGTTAAATCACACGATCTATGGGGCTAATTCTGATCACCAAAACGAGAGAGTACACGACCTGGAAATGTCTCACGCAGTATTTGAATTGTTTCATGAGCTGTATGGCACCATCTTGTTGAAACCACATACTGGCCACATCAATATCATCCAAATTCGGCACAAAGAACTGTGTTATCATGTCACGATATCGAGCACCAGTAACAGCACAAGCCCTGCCATATTTATGAAAAATCAAATGGAAAAATTATTCCTGGACCAAGTATCACAAAAATGTTAATCTAATGTATGCTCACAATCTAGCTGATAGATAATTTTTAGAAAATTTAATATGTCCTTTGTATTATTTAATAGAAAATAAAAGCATCTTCAGTACTATCTTAGTTACCGAAGGGTGCCAAGAATAGACAGCATCGGTTTATCGAGACTACTTGTAGGGTAGGGCATCACTCAGGGTCGGACATTGGTTCACATCCGCAAAATGTTTATGGATTTTCAACAACACTCTCACGCACTGCTTCGATATTGACATTTGAACGGCTTGTTTTTGGACGACCATTGTGTTTAGTGTCTCCAACTGATCCAGTCTCCCTACATTTTTCAATCAATCTCTTCACAGTTGATGAATGAATATTTTGTATGAAATTTTCGAACTGCGGCCGACAAACGTTCATTATTTTTGAGATAATGTTCAACAATAAAGACACGTTGTTCTATCGTGTAACGCTCCATTTTTACTAACCCTAAACTGTCAGCTGTTAAATTGTTTTTTTTTAGGGTTGCCAGCACTTTACTGCACAAATGGCGGCAAATTCAAATCTTGCGTTAATTCTGGGACACCCTTTACATACATACAAGGAACAACTTATACAAAATTAAATTTGGATTCTGATTAGTGTGCATAGATTTATTGCTGCCTAGCTCACAAGTAAAGTATACAAGTTTAAACTATCTCAAGTAAACGGCTCTGAAGCTTCTTAAGTATTTAAATTAATTCCATAGCGCAAGTCCTTATGAAGAGAGAAGGAAGGGCCGACCGAAGTTCGTTACCATTGTTGGCAGGGGGCGCTAAGATCTACTATGAATACTAGACATATTTAATTAGCATAATATCTCAAGGTTAAATTCGGTTTCATAAACTTATCTTACTTAGGAAGT
Organism: Acanthosoma haemorrhoidale; assembly: GCA_930367205.1. Classification (NCBI taxonomy): domain Eukaryota; kingdom Metazoa; phylum Arthropoda; class Insecta; order Hemiptera; family Acanthosomatidae; genus Acanthosoma; species Acanthosoma haemorrhoidale. The sequence goes on from OV884011.1 coordinate 4,892,724, forward strand.
AGCTAACTCGTATATCCTCCTAAGGCTCAATCATTCGGCCTAATATCCCTAAAGGCAAACTGGGGATCGAACCCGGGTCCTCGCAGTTAGAACTAAATACTACATAGTATATTTTGAGTAAAACTGCTACGTATTTGTTACCAAAAATACATGATTTTATTTATTAAATATGTCTGTAAAATTATGTTACTCGACATGTACAAATAAAACAAACTATGGCCAAAAAAGGACTAAAAACATCTCCGGGCTCCTGAAACTTTACATTACAAATATCTTTGATAGATTTTTTCCGTTGTTGTCTGTTTCGGCTGTAAACATAACTTTGAATCTTAAACAGCTGTGACATGATGAAGCTGCTTAAGCCATTGTTATATTTCTTACTTCCAGTATTATAATCTTAACCGCTAAACTAAAACACAGACTGGCAGAACCCTCTCCTTTGTTGGGGTCTTCATTCGTCGAGTTTTGTTTGCGCTTAAAAACCATATCTTTATGAAGCGTTACATTGCCCAAGTCACCGAATGCAACCTTGCGCTGTAACCCCAATAAACCTCTATCAAGTTAATAAATGAAAGCTCCCTTGCGATTGTCATACCTTGACATAGATACGGACAATTCGCCTTAGGCAGTAAAGGTGATGAGGTCAATACCACGTGATCGAGGTTTTTTCAACTAGCATAAAATTGCAAAAAAAAAAAAAAAGAAAGATATATGAACTATAAAATATATGCCAAGCTCCAGTAGTTTCGTACGTGTTGCTAAAGATGTGTGAGGCCTTTGTCGTGGCGGAACCCAAATATCCAGCTTCTTAACAAGTCCAAGACGTCTTATATGATTTTAAATTGTTGTGTGTGATGCATTTAACTGCAATCTCTCGCACAATTATATGACGATTCGATTCAATTAAGGCTTTCATTTTGTCATCATCAACTCCAGAAGGTCGACCAGAACGTTGGTCATCTTTCAGTGAAAAATTTCCAGAACGATTTTTTTTTTTAAATCAATTCTGACACGTACGTTCTGTTAAACAATCAACACTATAAACTTCACTTATCTATTTGTGAGCCTCAGCCGCTCGCTTTCTTGCCTTTATGAAAATAAAAAATTAAAATGTATACGTTTGTCAATCCCACAGAATCATCAGCCAACTATGGCGTAAAATATATGCGTTTGTCAATCCCACAGAATCATCAGCCAACTATGGCGTAAAATATATGCGTTTGTCAATCCCACAGAATCATCAGCCAAGTATGGCGTAAAATATATGCGTTTGTCAATCCCACAGTATCATGAGCCAAGTATGGCGTAAAATATATGCGTTTGTCAATCCCACAGAATCATCAGCCAACTATGGCGTAAAATATATGCGTTTGTCAATCCCACAGAATCATCAGCCAAGTATGGCGTAAAATATATGCGTTTGTCAATCCTACAGAATCATCAGCCAAGTATGGCGTAAAATATATGCGTTTGTCAATCCCACAGAATCATCAGCCAACTATGGCGTAAAATATATGCGTTTGTCAATCCCACAGAATCATCAGCCAAGTATGGCGTAAAATATATGCGTTTGTCAATCCCACAGAATCATCAGCCAAGTATGGCGTAAAATATATGCGTTTGTCAATCCCACAGAATCATCAGCCAACTATGGCGTAAAATATATGCGTTTGTCAATCCCACAGACTCATCAGCCAACTATGGCGTAAAATATATGCGTTTGTCAATCCCACATAATCATCAGCCAACTATGGCGTAAAATATATGCGTTTGTCAATCCTACAGACTCATCAGCCAAGTATGGCGTAAAATATATGCGTTTGTCAATCCCACAGAATCATCAGCCAACTATGGCGTAAAATGTATGCGTTTGTCAATCCCACAGAATCATCAGCCAACTATGGCGTAAAATATATGCGTTTGTCAATCCCACAGAATCATCAGCCAACTATGGCGTAAAATATATGCGTTTGTCAATCCCACAGAATCATCAGCCAAGTATGGCGTAAAATATATGCGTTTGTCAATCCTACAGACTCATCAGCCAAGTATGGCGTAAAATATACGCGTTTGTCAATCCCACAGAATCATCAGCCAATTATGGCTTAAAATATATGCGTTTGCCAATCCCACAGAATCATCAGCCAAGTATGGCTTAAATATATGCGTTTGTCAATCTCACAGAATCATCAGCCAAGTATGGCGTAAAATATATGCGTTTGTCAATCCCACATAATCATCAGCCAAGTATGGCGTAAAATATATGCGTTTGACAATCCTACAGAATCATCAGCCAAGTATGGCGTAAAATATATGCGTTTGACAATCCTACAGAATCATCAGCCAAGTATGGCGTAAAATATATGCGTTTGTCAATCCTACAGACTCATCAGCCAAGTATGGCGTAAAATATACGCGTTTGTCAATCCCACAGAATCATCAGCCAAGTATGGCGTAAAATATATGCGTTTGTCAATCCCACAAAATCATCAGCCAAGTATGGCGTAAAATATATGCGTTTGTCAATCCCACAGAATCATCAGCCAACTATGGCGTAAAATATATGCGTTTGTCAATCCCACAGAATCATCAGCCAAGTATGGCGTAAAATAAAAGAACGACTATTGCACCTAATTGAACTAGAATCAGCGATAAATTAAACTAGACTCCTCAAAATAAATAAACAACTAGTGCTCGCTCGAACATACAAGAGCAGCTGAAACTGGGCCAGGGTTAATTCCTAAATCAATGCACATTGTTCAACAGAAGGGTGGGAACCCGTTTATAGTACATTCATTACAGTTATATCACAGAAAACAATTAACTACTGAGTGGAAGCAGTTCATACTCAATATTTATATTATTTTGGGAATGACAGAATCGTGTATTTGTTTATGGGAGCGTTTGAAAAAAAAGTAAGAAAAATATAAATGCTTATAAATTAAATAGTAATGTAATATTTTATAAGCATTCGATTTCGTGTAGGTTATATACTAACAATTAATATACTAAAAAATATAAAGTAGAGTTATACCCGCCAGCGAGGATACGTTTGGGCTGAAGTCAAACAAAGCAGTACATACCTGAAAAAAGAAAAAAAGAAAATGATTATATTATAGCCAATTTAAATCCCAAAATTTATAAAATATATGGGTTTATATGAATAGGCATATCCATTTCTCTACTCATTTTAGTAATAAAATAGAAAAAGTACGACACAGGTCTTACCGGCTATCGCACTTGCTAACTTCACCCAACCTGTCACTTCGTCTCAAACTGATGATATATAAATGTGCCCTACGGTGCCCCGCTATTTACCCACTTGACTGACAATACAGCCAAATGTCTCCAACATTTCCAGAATGGGATCATGCGAAAAGTGGTCCGACATACCTCTCTCGAGAGGTTGAAGAACGCTGACCTGCACCGGTTGCTTGGTGTGCCGCCGGTGGGTGAGTTTATCCGCCGGTGATACATCATGTTTTTTGACTCGTTTCAGCACCTAACCAACCCAGTCATGACCCCACCACCGCTCCCACATCGATGGCAACAGACTGTCGGGGAAAAATTAGGCTAAGAATTAGTATGCAAGTTAGTTCTAAGTTTCATCAAAAAGGTGAGCCCTATCACCAGTCACGTATAATGTGTATCATTATACTTGTTTATTCCATTATTTAATTTTAATAAAATAACAAAACCTGTATATAATGTAGCGACGCTATAGGAAATACAAAAATAATTTGTAAATAGATTCGCCTGAGGATCAGTAATTGTATATGTAATTATCTGTGAATTTAAAGGGGCTATAAAAGGGGGGGGGGGGAAAAATATAAAAACGTATAATAGATTTAATGGAAATAAGATTGTTTCAAATATAAGCTTTGGGACTCTGGAGCAAATATATTAATGTAATAATCAATGTTTTCTAACTAGATAACATTCCTTGTGAATGGTACAGATTTTGTTCCTGGACACATCATCAAATATTTTAACAATCAACAATTTAGTATTTCCCCCTTTCGCACGTATCTCCAACCTCATTTTCTATATTTTTACAGTGGGTTAAATTAAGCTTGAGTCTCTCCTTAATTGACACAAAATCATAAACATCGACAATGTTTCACCTGCCTACTCAGGACTCGTCAAGGACTACAATTTTGAAAACGAGATATACATAATTACATTAATGCAAACAATATGTATACTAATTTTCTGTGTGTGTTTTGTACTGTGTATATATATTGAGGTTGGCAAGAAAGTAATTTTGGTTTTTTAGTGCAAGATAAAACTCAATTTTTCCTATAAAAAAAAGGAACTTTAATCAGTCAAATATTTTCCATTCTGTTCGATGACCTTTTGTCATATTTCTGCTAACTTCATAATCCCGCGCTCGTAGCATTTCTGGTCCTTATCAGCAAAAATCACAAACAAGATCAATTAGAGGTCACCGTTGTTATTGAAATTTTTACCATTTAAAAAGTTTCGTAAACTAAGACATCACTTCCCAACCAAGCTTCAATTTTCGTACGTGTTGCTAAAGATGTGCGAGGCCTTTGTCGGTGCGGAACCCATATATCGAGCTTCTTAACAAGTCCAAGACGTCTTATATGATTTTCAATTGCTGTGTGTGATGCATTTAACTGCAATCTCTCGCACAATTATATGACGATTCGATTCAATTATTGCTTTCATTTTGTCATCATCAACTTCAGAAGGTCGACCAAAACGTTGGTCATCTTTTAGTGAAAAATATCCAGAACGAAAATTTTTCTGACATATGCGTTCTGTTAAACAATCAACACCATAAACTTCACATATCTCTTTGTGAGCCTCAGCCTCTTTCTTGCCTTTATGAAAATAAAAAAGTAAAATGTGTGGAAAATGCTTATTTTTTCACTCCATGTTAAAACTGACAGTTGTAAATAAAACTACAAGGAATTTGTTTCTATAGCAACCTAAAGGTATAGACTATAAAATCTCAAAAGAAAAAAAATTCCAACATTGACAAAAGTATAACGAAACAAACATAACGCTATCTACTGGTGCAAACCGAAATCACTTTCTTGCCAACCCAATATATACATCCAGTACCTTCCCGCATACATGGTATGAGCAAACGTTGTCCAATATAACGACAAATCCATCCTCTTACCTAATTTAAATAAATGCAGGAGGATAAAGTGCAGAGGAAATGGACGCAGCCTCAGGAAACACAAAAAGTACATACTTCATGAGAAATTGAAATGCCGAAGAGGTGGACAAGGCGAAATAAAACGACCTCTGGAGGCGCCAACCGGAGAAGGCGAATGCAATAAGAGGACTGACGCCGGAAATACCTGATGAAGCAAACAAGAAGAACGGTCGAAAGGTTGCTGATTAACAATACCAAGCCATGTGTGTAAAAGCACATTAACACTCTTTATGTAATGTGAGTAAGCACATTAACACTATTTATATAATGTGAGTAAGCACATTAACATTATTTATATAATGTGAGTAAGCACATTAACAGTTCATGTCATACCTCTATCACATAGCAACAGTCTTTTCCTACTGCTTTAGCAAGTACTAAAAGTACTATACTCTAGTCCAATATGTATTTATAATAGAGTACTCAAATGGGACGGCAGACCTCGGGATTTGATTCAATTGAAGAAGATTCACTATTTTCTAAGAAGAATGAAATTATAAATATAATGCAATATGGGCTTCTGTAGGTAACTTTACCGACTTATTCATGGATGAGAATTTTGGAATGAGAGAAATTTGGCAAAGAGGAAAGGTTTAAAAAAGAAAAATTTAGTTGTGCGCGGTTTTGAAAATAATTTCATCTCCATGGGGCATGGTGGGGATACACTTTACCCTTGCAATGCAACAATAGCAAAAATTACTTTCGGATTGTGAAATGTTGTAATTATAAAAAAGTTTTATTGTCTACTTGACAATTTATCTTCTTTAATGCAATAGCGGTTTGTACAACTCTAAACTGTCATCTTCGGTTATTTACAATTGATTATGTATGTATATATATTATGGATATATACCTCATCTAAAACATTAGTATATATTATTAATATTATTTATTATTTTATTTTAGTATATTATACAACAGTGTGACTTAGGTCGTAAAGTGAGGACCGTAGATGTAGCAACCTCAGTTAAATAGATAAAAAAATATATATATATAATTACTCAGGAGATCGTACATTCTTGTCAGTGCATTTTGTATTCACCCCAAGTATGTTTTTCGCTAACAAAATTTGTCATAACTTACCTTTATCAAAAACGTTGATTCTTGTTTCTTTTAGTAGCCAATGGCATGCGCTTCCATTTCGTTCAAGAAATTTTATGCGATTTTAAGCGTTTAGGTAGGTAGTGATTCATTTTTTTTTTTAAAGAAAAAAACCTTTAAAATAGAAAAATTCTTTAAAAGAATTTTGTTGATATGTTGCTACAAACAAATAAACATAAACGTCTTAACTCGTTTTTTTTTTTTTTTTTTTTTTTTTTTATGAGCTCTCTAGTTAAAATTTTCGGATGAGGGATAAATATAAAATATTTAGGGTGATCGGATCCTTGTACTAGGAGGACCTGCTTGAAGTTGAAGGTGGTGTGAGAGGAGTAAGGAGTGTGGGAATCCTCGGTAGAGGTTGATTGTTACGGCACAGTGGTGAGAGTCCACTGGTGGCTGGGCCCAGAGTCTTCTCTAGGCATGTAGTGCAGTCGTAGTTAGTCTGACATCAGTGAGGGTGCCCCCTAGAGGCTTGTTGTTGGTGGGCCAAGCGCCGTGATGTCAACCATTTCTTCTGCTTTACTCGATCTTGTGAGTTGCCATCATACCGGTAGCGGTGGTGGTGTCATGTCTCGGGAGAGAGGACTCGCTTTTGGAATTCGTTTCACAAAAATTTGATCTGTGAACGCACTTCGGCGAGAGTTTGTAGAAATCTCACAGGGAAAAAAAATTTCTTTATCAAAAGCTATTACTATTTCGTACGAAGTAGAATGGGGATTCTATTTGGGGGGGGGGAAGAAAGGGATTTTGGGGTAAAAGAGACCCTTGTGGGGCTATTATCTTGAAACATTTTTGAAGAACTGAGGGATAGAGTTGAAGAAACATCACCATCACTAATAAATCTTTTTGATCTTTAACGTTAAGGTGTTTTTTGGGTTTTTTCTTGTGGCTATCATTGAAGCTACATTTAATTTGATTCTACAATCTATGACGGGCGAGAGTGAATTGAGTCTATCTCAGGGTATCTGATTTGCAACATCGAAAAATACTTTGTTCACAGAACGTACGCTCCTGCTGATAATCTAAATATTTTTTGATCTCTACTATATTACACCTAAATGATTTTATTAGATTTAGTGGGAAACAAAAAAACCTAGAAATAGGTCTTTTGTTCACCTACAGGACCTTTGACCCACTGTGCTTCGCAGGAAGTCGAGATCACAAATTGACCCTGAGTCCTATTTTCGCAGAATCCAAGCATTTATATAATTTTTCTATGTATGTTTCTGTGGTGTCATAAGGATTTTTAGGAATGTAGGCTACAGTGCAGGAGACCCCAGGGAGTACTAACTACTCCACGGACCGGCGGTAACTGATCGATAATAAGGTCAGATTGATGCTCTGTGCCCAGTTAATGGGTAGCATTGACCCTATGATTGTCTCCTCTGGTTATTTATTTGTTCGTTTTCTCGGCGTCACCATCTTTTTGTTTACAATAATAGAGAGTGGAACAATCGTTGCCCGCCAATAAAAATAAGTCAGTAGCGATTATGGAACCCTCCCTTTGTTCTTAGAGAGAAAAATAAAAATAACCATCCCGGTCGATTACATTGCTTTGTTCCTCGCAAAGACCGGGCAGATATGAACAACAATCAAGGAGATTCTTTCCTTTTGTTACCTATCTCATGTTCAGAACATCATATCCATATTTCAGAACAATACTAGTTAATAATAGTTGAATATAATAGTATAATAATAATAGTATAATAGTTGAAGATATTATATATGTGATATTATATATCTTCAACTCATAAGACGTTGAACCAAACATCAAAAATATTTATTAAATCCTGGCAAAAGATTTCGGGGGGGGGGGAGCTACTTGTTTTTTTTAATGTGCCAAGTTGATCTGCTACCTTTTGTGAAAATTGTTTACATTTCGTTGTTTTGATTAAATTAAACAAGAACATATATATTACCCATCTTCTAGGTTAGGCAGTTTACGCTGTTGCCATGTCATCTGATTATGTTCATGTTGAGTTGCTGCAAAATTTAGTGTCGAGGCGCTCCAATGGAGACTATATTTAATCTGGAGGTGTTATTAAACAATTTGCTATGTGTAACTGGACATCATGTGCTGTGGCTGTGGGGTTGAGCTAAGCGGGGAAGTTAAAAAAACAATAGGAATGAAGAAAGAGTTTGATGAAGACTTTACGATTGACTTAATGATTTTTTAAGCAGAAAAGTTAGAGAATCATTTTTTGTTGTTGGGGGGAGGGTCATTATGAGAATATTGTTGTTTCTTTTTGTGAAAGTTATTAACTCAGTTTTGGACTCGTTAATTTCGATCCTCCACTAACTAAATGTGTATTTTCTTAAAGATTTTTTGAAGCCGGCATCGTCAATTCTTTCTTTTTTTTTCTTTTTTCCTCTAACCCTTTTTTTTAAACATTTTAAAAACAAAATATAAACAATATTATACATTGGTAATTAATGGCTCCTTTTTCTGCATAGCATATGCACTGTAAGTAGGGTAGTACATACAAAAACAATTATCGTTTGCAAGTTAAAATTTTTATAACCAATACACTCGACTAGGCGATGGGGCTCACCTTTGGCTTAAAAATTGAGAAAAATAAAACTTACATACTAAAACTAAAGCGTTCCTATCTCGTCTGCGTTCTGCCATCGATAGGGTATTATCCTGCTAAATACCGGGTTTGTCATGTATTGCAACGAATCGAAGAATTCGATGTGGACTGGATACCGGTCAATTTAATAAAGCCAGAAGTAAATTAAGAATTTAATAAGGAATAAGTAATTAAGAAAGATTAGGGCGTTCAATTTAATCATCATGACTGATAACAAACTCGACAGCTTATCGGTCACATCCCCAAATGCCATATTGTCACGCGACTGCGGAAATTAATTAAGACTGGGGTTTCCCTGGTTTTTCCGCTCAGCTAAAGCTTAGCTATCTCAAAGGAACTTTTCCAAATGAAGCGTATTGAATTAAAAGTTTGAAAACGATAATATGAGCGCGAATACTTTACCTTCAACATATTTTAGGGGGCACTTCAAAACTTAAGCTTTATTACAAAATTATAGGACCTTTTGAGTCAAACGTGAAATTATGAAGGCGGTTATTATAAATTAGGACATTTTGAACGTTGAAAACATTACTTTTATTAATAGGTCAAAGAACCTTGAACCTGGCTAAGTGGAAAGTCTACTTGAATAGGTTTTGGGGGGATTATTTTACCTAAAATGTTTTCCTAAGTGGCTTGCTTGAAGTACTGTACGTATTTTTCTAATTCAAATTGTAGGGTTCGGCTGAATGTTACATCTAGCGAAATGAGGGTTTATTATAAATGCAAAAATGTTTTGTAAAATATCATTTATACAGTAAAAGAAGATTGCTGATGTTAGAGCGCATGTTAAATCATCAATTCGTTCCTTGATGTCGTTACCTTCTGAAAAGTTACGTGAAAAAATGACAAGTTCATCATAGAAGTTTTCTTTCACTATTGTGTAACTGGATATTGATTGAGTAATCTCGAACTCTACTATTAAAGACACGGCGATCATACCCCTGACCTTTCCAAAGGTAGGGACGTTTTGAGGAGACGGGAAGTAGTGTTCCAGGAATACAGCCCTCGAGGGTTCTAAGAATAGAGAGGGGGTTAAAAATACTGGAGAAGTGTAGAGCCAGCTGTGCTCCAGGCACCTGGGTAAGGCGGTGCTTAAACCATTATTGCTAGCGTCAAAGCATCTCAGCCCCAGTGAGCAACAGCAGATGTGCGCCCGTAGCGGGAATTATCACGTGCCAAATGTTGTTCTCTTCGAGAAAAATATCACTGAGGAATTTAGAATCTATGTCCTGGTGGGATTTAAACCAATTATCCCCCCCCCCCAAAAAAAACAAAAAACTAAATTCCATGACAGCTGAGCAACTCACCAAATCTCTCGGTGTCAAAACTTTACAGATGGGGCTCAGAGGCAAAGGCTTTACAGATTATTTAGCCGAACTTACATTAATTTAAAATGTTTTGGTAGGGTTCCATTGGTCTGTTTGGTTTCTTGTGACCCCCCCCCCCTTGTTGATAGATAAGCATTTAATAGAAGGAAAACTTAAAAACTTACAATAGCTTAGTGGATGAAGCAGTCAGCCTACTTTATGATTGTCGACATTACAATAACTTCCATGTTATGTTCAAAATTATTACAGCAATTGGATCAGGTACCAGAACACATGATTTTATACTTGCTAAAACAATTCAACGAATCGAAAACTATCCGGTAGGCTATCTCAGAGTCGAAAGGACTTAAAGATCAATCTGGGTGCAAACAATGTCAAACGCTAGACTGCAAACTTAAAAAGATTACTTGTTATCGTAATTCCTTTTTTTTTTTATTTATTTATCCAAAATCCAGATCGTTGCTACCTCCCTCGCATGAAAAAGAGAAAGCAGAGCCTTAGGATGTCCCACACGCCCCTCTGCCAGCCGCGTCACCGGATACGAGCCAGCGGAGGCTGACCAAGAGCGCGAGAGCCACAAACGCTCAGGGCATGATTGGAGAAACTGGCCAGGACTCCCAGTCACGTATTTATAGCAGGTCATGAGTCCACTGCCGTTTCAGTCTCCAAAGAAGATGATAGTGTTGAGTGGTGCAGTGCAATGACTGTGCTAGTGAATTAGGGTGGTTGGATAGGTTACTATGGAATTTGGAAGGGATGAGTTCAAGCATGTAGGGTATATTAAGATCATTATTAAAGGGTTTTGTTGCTGACGTAATAGGGGGCATTTACTATTGTTTTCAGGACTTTTGATTGAAATGATTGGATGCGCTCGACTTTTTTGCTGTCCCCCATAGATCTATTCCGTAATTGCAGATTGGCTTAAGTATAACTTTGAAATTTCTATTAGTGATAAAATTACAATTTGCATTATTGGGAAATAAATAATTGTGATTAATGTTCTCATGCTTACCATATTTACAATTCTTCGTTCACTCGCTCATTCACACAGTATTTAGAAACAGGTCAGAGACCTCCAAAATTCAGATGGTTGTTACCTCTTTTTCACATGAAAAAGAGAAAGCAGAGTCTTAGGATGTCCCACGCACCCCTCCGTCAGCCGCGTCACCGGATACGAGCAAGCGGAGGCTGACCAAGAGCGCGAGAGCCACAGACGCTCAGGGCATGATTGGAGAAACTGGCCAGGACTCCCAGTCACGTATTTATAGCAGGTCACGAGGCCACCGCGGTTTCAGTCTCCAAAGAGCGCATGTGTTGAGTGGTGCAGTGCAATGACTGTGCTAGGGAATTAGGGTGGTTGGATAGGTTACTATGGAATTTCATGAACTTGGAAGGGATGAGTTCAAGCATGTAGGGTATATTAAGATAATTATTGAAGGGGTTTGTTGCTGACGTAATAAGGAGCATTTAATATTGTTTTCAGGACTTTTGATTGAAAGGATTGGATGCGCTTGATGCGCTCGACTTTTTTGCTGTCCCCCATAGCTCTATTCCATAAGTGCAGATTGGCTTAAGTATTTCTATTTATATGGCTTTGAAATTTCTATTTGTGATAAAATTACAATCTGCATTATTGGTTAATAAATAATTGTGATCAATGTTCTCATGCTTACCATATTTACAATTCTTCGTTCACTCGCTCATTCACACAGTGTTTAGAATATCACACAGTATTAGAATGGCCATTGCCAGGACTCTCACTGTCACTTATATATAGCAGGTCACGAGGCCACTGCCGTTTCAGTCTCCGAGGAGGATTATAGGGATGAGTGGTGAAGTGTAATGACTGCTAGGGGATTAGTGTTGTTGAATAGGTTTCGGTGAAATTTCATGAATGTAGGCTATTTTAAGATCGTTATAGAAGGGTTTTGTTTTTGACGTAATAAGGAGGTTGGTAGGTCTCTAGGATTAAGAAAAGGGTCTGAGTTAAATATGTTTTGAGCTTGTAAAGCAAACCTGCAAATAACTCTGTCAAAAGCTTGGAGCTATGTCCAGAAAGGCAGCAGTGAAATAATGTTTGGTTCCAAGGGCTCAGGATATGGTGCAAGGCCTTCACATTGTTGAGCGGTAGAATTTCTTCATTTTTTTTTTTTATTTTATATTGATGTATTATATAGAATGGGTATTTCTTTTTCGTTCATAATTTTCACCATTGACCTCAAAAAAGTTAGGATTATTGCTTCAACAATCTTAGGCTTTAAAATATGCGATTCCAATCATAGTTTATGAAAAACTGTATTGGATAGTTGGCTTAATGGAACACTTAGTCCAAGTAACACTTATCTTGCTTATTAAGAAAAAAACAACAACATCGCCTAAAAATAGTTTTCTATGGACGTTTGAAAAGGCCCGCCGACAAAACGGGAGTCCCGAGCAAACAATGACTGTACTTACTAATGGGCCAGGCTCTGACCTCCGATGACGCAAGAGCTGACGTCAGGATGTCCCGGAAGCCATCAGCAAGTTTGACGGCATCTTCCGGGAACCTCACTCGACTTGCTAAGTGCAAACTGCAGCAAGTAACAGAATTGGTATAATGCAGCACACATGATTCTTACGAAATAGGTGTTTGACCAATCGCAATTGAATGACTGCCCTTGTAACAAATTAGAATATGATACAGTGGAATCCCGATTATTCGTATTTCCGGCTAATTCGTATAAATTTGCCGGTCCCTAGAGAAAATCCCGGTAAGTGGTATAAAAACAATGCATTTCAATACCCTCGGTAATTCGTGTTATTTTTATGCTTGAGGTCACTTATAACGTCTTATAATACGTATTTCCATCTTAAAAACCTCGTTGATTCGTACTGTTCCAAGAAAGGGAAAGAGGACAGTGAGAGACCAGAGAGCAGAATGAGTGCGAGATAAATGTTTTCTATGAGATCCCATATGTAATTCGTACTCTTTTTACTGAAAGGAAATAAGGAGAGGAGAGAGGGAAGTTTTAGGAATTGTACTTAACTTTTCTTTCGTTTCTACAGTTCAGTCTCGTTTTCGTTATCGTTGTGTCACGTTACCATGCCTCCGAAAAAAGTTAGCCTCTCTTTTAAAGAGAAACAACAGAACAGAAACGCCGTGGCCAGTGGCTTTAAGCAAATTGACGTATCCAAGCGTTTTAACGTCACATCAATACTGAATAACAAGACAAAATCACTTCCCAGACATCAAGCAGCAAAGTAAAACGCTTCAAGACTGGTGATTACCCACAACCTGAGGAGAACTTAAAAAAGTGGTTCGCGCAAGCAAGAAATTTAAATGTACCAGTTGGAGGAAATATACAAAGGAATTGACAATACCCGTCTGGAAGGATTGCGTCCAAAAAAAATTACGGATTTTTTTCTTACAAATGATTGGTGTATGTTTAATCTAGAACATAAGTATGCATACATTTTTTATTGCATGTATTGTTTATTGTTTAGTTTAATTAATCAGTGTTTATTGCATAGTTTATATCCTTACTACATTGTACATACTTCATAATATAAACATACATTTGCATTAATACGTTTTTTAATTTTGTACTCCCGATAATTGGTACCAAACTGTCAGTCCCTTGACAATACGAATTATCGGGATTCTACTGAACTACTATATGATAAATAAGTAAAAGATTTTGTTGACGAGATTTTGATCATACTTATTAAAACACAACTTATTGAAATAGTGTGCAAATTCAGGTCCTTGTGTGAGATAGAATGGGTTGTTTAAGATATTTTGAAGAACCGTCATAAACGTCTGCATAAGGATTCGCAAAAACAAATAACATTTTAAAACTATGTACGGTAAAAAATATAAAATCTAATTTCTTGACTGACGATCATAAACTTTGGGTATGAACTGTCCTCTTTAAGAAATTATTCAACAATTTTATCTATTTGCCGACTCGAAGTGTCATTAACCCGCAGTTATTGAGTCAATTACTTGTGTAAACTAGCTGAAAAGAGGAAATGACAAGATTGCTGGCGGCCGCTGTAGCATACGGGTGGGAAGGAGATAAGCGGATCAGAAGCTCAATCAAACACAACACTAGAGAGTTTTATCATTGATACTATAACCGATCAGTTACAATTATTATAGTACAAGGAAGAAGAAAGGAAGGACTAATTAGTAGAATCGAGGATCGAAGACGTCACTTGTAGTAGAATCTACAGTTAAATAATCTTTGTAGAGGAGAGTCTTTTAAAAGAAAAGAAAGAAAAGCTTTATTATGAAGGACAATCAAAACACTGGTATATACAAATATTAAGAGTTACGTTACTACATACTGGGTCGAATGTCTAGAACAAGTGGGGTCTGGGGCTGAAGCTGAGACATATTGTAACATTCATGATATTTGAGCATATCATGAATAGGAACCTTCACAGATGGTAAGCATCTTCCCTTATGCTCCTTGGAGTGGGGATGAGATAAACGGTCAGTCTTAGCCCAACCGCCTAGAAAAGCGGACTCTTAGCAAGCTCCCGATTTGGCGGTCATCAACAGGAAGAGAGGAGAAGAACCAACAGCCGAAGTAACGTTGATTGGATAAAAGGAAGATCATTGATTGGGTGATATTAATATTGTTTTCATTATGGATCCATTAAAAGAAATTGAGCTAAAATTTCATGTTTTTTTTGTAATTAGTAGTAACTATCCTTGTTCAAAAGGAATTGAATATTTTTTATATAATTTTTGTCAGCACTCTATATAATTATAATTATTTGCTATAACCATTTTATTTGGAATATATTTCACAATTCCTAGTTTCTCAATTTATTAATAACTACAACATAAGCCTTGAGATCGGGCGATTCAATCGGGATAAATTCCTATGTCAAAGACATAAAACAATTTGAATTAAAGATCTCATGACGGAACTGCCAGATTAGTTAAGGTAAATTGATCAAATAAAGTATAAAAAATAAATGGTAAAAAAAGAGGTAGGTTTCAATATATGTATAAGAAAAGGGTAAGATTCTGGGAAGTAGGGAGGTCTTGGAACCGCATTCGGTTGCTTAATCAAAAATAACAGGAACAATATTCTTAGCATTATATAACTGAGGATCGAAGACCTCACTTGACCTTAACAAAATGCCATGTCAACCAAAAAAATATATTTAATAAATATTATCAGCAAGTCAAGTGTGCAGTGTCATGCAATTAAGGGGTTCGCTCCATGATATTACCCTCTTGATGTTTCTTAAGTTCATAAGGCACATGGAAATTTGTAATGACGGCCACATATATCATAATGTAATGTAATATTTCATTAATCTGATTATATGTTTTTTATAATTAATATATACTAACCCCCCCCACCGCAGTATTTCATAAGCAGCACGTCGAGATATAATATTTGCAGTAATTAACCGATTAATAATCCTTATTTTTTCGTTTTAATAACCGTTGGAGCATATAATGGGGGCCTTTGCAAGATATCATGCCTATAAAAAAATAACAACAGTTGTGAACTCACTTATTGTAATTAGTTTTTATGTGAAAAAAAAATGACGATCTACATATAAATTGCATACCCTGAGACGATTATATGATGGGAAGATATGATTCTTTTAGGTAATCAATTACCAAATAGGTAATTAATAACACCTAATCATGTTTTATTATGGCGTAAATCAATCGTAATCTCGATATAAGATTTCTCGTTAATAGATCACGATTTTGCTTGTCATCCGAGGCTAGAAAGACAAGAACTAAACAGACGCTTTGGACAACTGTACAGACTACTTCAAAGGACATCCCATCTCTCAATAGAAAATAAACTACTAATCTACAAAGTTATACTTAAACCAATCTGGACATACGGAATAGAGCTATGGGAGACAGCAAAAAAGTCGAACATCAAGCGTATCCAATCCTTTCGATCAAAAGTCCTGAGAACAATAGTAAATGCCCCTTATTACGTCAGCAACAAAACCCTTCATAACGACCTTAATTTACCCTACATTCTAGAACTCATCCCTTCCAAGTTTATGAAATTCCACAGTAGCCTTTCCAACCACCCTAATCCTGTAGCACAGTCATTGCACTGCGCCACTCATCCCTATAATCCTCCTCGGAGACTGAAACGGCAGTGGCCTCGTGACCTGCTATAAACGCGTGACAGTGGGAGTCCTGGCAATGGCCAGTCTCTCCAATCATGTCCTGAGCGTCTGTGGCTCTCGCGCTCTTGGTCAGCCTCCACTGGCTATTATACGGTGACGCGGCTGACGGAGGAGCGTGGGGGACTTCCCAAGACTCCGCTTTCTCTTCGCGGTGGCTCTGGGCTGTCTGTAAATATTGTATGAATGAGCGAGTGAATGATGAACTGTAAATATTGTATGAATGAGAGCATATATCTTAATTACTTATTGCCTTATAAAAGGCAGATTGTAATTATTGCACAATAAAGGAATTTCACTAATAGATCAATTATGAGACTTACAGGACAAAAAATGTCCTTTTAAAGAGGCACTATGCATGCACATCGAACTAGAATATAAATACCAAATTATAGGAACTAGGCAACCTTATGTTATGGAGTTATGGAGTAGCATGTTACTCGGGGGGGGGGGAGGGGGGGGGGCTTGAGGAGACAAGCGAAAAGGTTTTTTTTTTTTTCTAACTTCCGTTTTAGTCAAAACCTAATCAGCATATTCCGAATGGTTTCTGAATCTGAAGTACTAGAGTAATTTTTAAGACCTATATCGCAAACATACAATCAGACGAACACGATCTCCTAATGAAAGTAGAGCCTCTCCCTTCTTGGTAATTATTTACTGTGAGTCACAGGCCGAATTGGAAACCAGAATTGTAGCGATGACTTTGCATGGCCCATGTTATTTATCACACCGTGGAGGTTTAGCCTTCAACCACGTCCTGTTGCGAGGATAAAGTGCTCACTCATATAGTTTTATCTGCAATGATCAGCAAACATCTGGTCTTCGATGGTCTGCTGGCGGGAATGGAATATATAGACAGTTCTGTACCCTAGTGGACTATCGGACGTACATCTAGTGATACAGCTGTGACTGGCGATTCGGCACAAGAAGCGTCAAACGTTTCTTCACATGCCGAAAATACAGAAAGAAACGGACGAATAGCGACATCAAAACTTCAAACCCACTCGCTCAATCCACGAACACCTAGCACACGTACAGTGCCTAAAATATATCTCCACATTATCAACAGTTAAATAATGTTAGTAGAGGAGAGTTTTTTAAAAGAATAGCTTTATTATGAAGTACAAGCAGAACAGTGGTATATTCAAATATTAAGAGTTACGTTACTGCATACTTGGTGGAATGTCTGGGCACAAGTGGTGTCTGGGGCTAAAGCTGAGACATACATATAAGAAAAGGATGATTCTGGGAAGTAGGGAGGTCTTGGAGGGATCCGGGCGCTTACTTAAAAATAACAGGGAACCATCAGTGACTTCCAAGAAGTCACGAGGCAAGTATACAGTTCTGCTCAAGCCGCTTCTTCTTGTTCTTAGTAAGATTGTAAATATTATATCTGTACCTCGGAGGGATACAACACTATGTCCATTTTTTTCCATATTGACTTTATTACAGAGTTAAAAGGTTTTTTTTCATTTTATAACAACTGCATGATGTAAATAACAATAATTAGAATGTTCTGGTAAAATATTGTTTCAACATCTCAATAAATAGCTGTGCCAATAACACTTTTTGTTGAAAAAAAGTTTAAAACTCCTCTCCTGTAAAGTTATGAAAATGGACATAGTGTTGTATCCCTCCGAGGTACAGATATATAAAGGAAGCATTATAAAACTAACGATTAATAAAGCCAAGAGTCATTGCCAATAACCACGGCGACGTTTAATATAAATAACTATTTTTCAAATGCAGCATTAAAAACTATAAAATATTTATAAATGCCAATAATTCGCTAAATGTTAACTAGCTAAGCTGTCAGATTTAAGTGGTGTGTGAATGGGGTTAAGTTGATACAATAAAGATGAGATCGATCTTCATCAAATTCATTTATGGACGTCGTTTCGACCTACTAACTAATGACTGTAGGTTTGTTGTCGATCCTTAATCGTTTGTTAAACTTTTAAAAATATAACACAGGGCAACAGCTGATTTCATGCCGGAGTATTCGGAACTATTTTCATATAAATTTGACGTCCTTAATTCAAATATGGCATTAGTTTTTTTTGCATGGGAGCTCAAATTTCAAAGATATAACATTTTATTGAAAGTTTAATCTATGGGCCAAATAAAAAAAACTAAACAAACGGAATTTTTATTACTATATACAAAGATAGAGAGAAAAAGTCATCGATGAAACCAACTAGTCACTGAACACTTCGGAAGCTTATTTTTTTATGACATTATTGAATGCATTCTGGAACAGTCCATTTTTAAACTACAGCAGTTAAACTACTGCCATCATGTGCATATCCCATCATCCTTCTTATCGGGCCTCCATAGTTTTAATATCCTGGAGAAACCTTGTTCCTCACTGGTGTCCTCACTAGGGATTTGAAACTGTTAAGCATCTCGTTTACCAGTTGACATAGTTTTCAGCTTTGAGTTTGCCCAGAAAATTTCTGACAACTACATCAAATGAGGTCCAGGCTTTTCGCTCAGGCTCGTTCATCGAATTTACAAAGGCAGGATCCTTAATGAGTTGTCTTATATGTGGGTTGTCAAATATTCCTACTTTAATTTTTTACCATACACAACTGAGACATTATTGCCCTGTATATATGCAAAGCATGATCCGTTCTTATCAAGAGCCATTACAAAATGCTTCATAAGACCCAACTAGATGCAGTAGAGGAAAGACGATTTCCTCTCGTTTTAATTAAGTTGTCGTTAATGACATTCTTTTCCCCAACGTCCATGTTTTGTCTCTTTTGTAAGCCAGTGGTGTGTTTTGTCTCTGCTATCCCAGAGGCACGAGAAGCAAAGATATTTGGTGTGGCCACTTTGCTGTCCAAGGAGAGAAAGTTTACCATTTTTGATTCCACATAAACAACCAATTGATGATGTTCATGTTACTTTATCTTCTCCTAGACGACAGCTATGGGGATATATCCTTCTTTCATTTTCCTCGAGTGAGCGATTGGTATTGAACCATATTTACTCCCATTGTGCAGAAAGACACATTTCCAATCTCGCTTTGAGCTGTCAACAAATAGTCGCCTATCATCTGGAAAATAGTCAGGAAGAGCCTTATCTTTTTTTCCAAGAGTCATCCTACTTTCGTGACAAAATACAAGACTGTCTTCTTGAGAGACAAGACGTTCTAAAATCTAAGAAGACAAGAAAGATCTAAAAACGTAGAGGAGATTGAGAAAAAATGATTTCATATTTATATTCAGCGCTCCCAAAACTAAAAACAGTTATAAAAAGCTAGGGACAAAAACAATTTCTGGTAGGCCTCGTGTAGACAAACGAGTTTGTTCGATGGAGATCGAGTTAGATTGATCAAAGAGAATTGTTAAATTTCTAAAATTTGCAGATATTAACCACTTTATTTTGTAAACATGTTTTATGACAAACTTGTACCATAAACCACCCGACTGGTCTAACTATTAATATCAGTTTCAATAGCTACCCTCCTGTTACAATTACTGCACTTGTAGCTCATTTAGTTTGATTTTAGACCTAATTTTTGTTTAAATGGATAGGCTTCTCCATTTCTCTACTCATTTTAGTGATAAAATAGAAAAAGTGCGACAAAGGTCTTACCGGCTATCGCACTTGCTAACTTCACCCAACCTGTCGCTTCGTCTCAAATTGATGATATATAAATGTGCCCTACGGTGCCCCGCTATTTACCCACTTGACTGACAATACAGCCAAATGTCTCCAACATTTCCATAATGGGATCATGCGAAAAGTGGTCCGACATACCTCTTTGGAGAGGGTAAAGAACGCCGTCCTGCACCCGTTGCTTGGTGTGCCGTCGGTGGGCGAGTTCATCCACCGGAGACATAAAGTTTTTTGACTCGTTGCAGCGCCTGACAAACTCAGTGTTTAACAATATGGCCTCAACACCCTTCCCGAATAGATAGCAACAGACTCGGGGAAAAATTAGGTTAAGAATTAGTATGTAAGTTATTTTTAAGGTTGATCAAAAAGGTGAGCCCCATCACCTTTATTAGTCAGTTTAGTCCAGTCACGTATAATGTATATCATTATACTTGTTTATTCATTATATAATTTTTATAAAATAACGAAACCTGTATATAATGTAGCGATGCTACAGGAAGTACACAAATAATTTGTAATAGATTCGCCCGAGGATCTATAATTTAAAGGGGCTATGAAAAAAATGAAGGGGCTATGAAACATTTATAAGTTTGATGAAAACCATAACAACTCATTTTCATATAAACTTAAGCTATAAATGAACTATTATTTATATACTGTACGGATACAATGAACTTAGTTTAAAAAGCATAGTTTGTTTACTGTGTATGGTTAATTTATGCAAGTTGTAATCGGGAGGGTTATCCTGAAATATTGGTCACAAGGGCTGTCATTTTTGTATATTTCCCTTTTTTTTTTTGACTAGTATGCTGTATGGATTTCAAAATCTCAATATCTCCTAAGCTCTAATCATTTTTGCTTTGTATATTGTTTACTCAATGTCAATCGTATGGAGTCCTAAAGCGATATGGAAGAATTTTATCATTTAAATATAAAAAGTAATACCAAGTGTCTTATCTAAGCGCGCAAACGTGACTTGCTTACCTTTGTGCCAAATTACTTTGACACGCCATCTACTGGCCCTGTGCTCAATCCCACTGGCGTGGTCTTGCAAAAGTGGACAGCTGCTTTAATGTCAGCTAAAACATTAATGAAAATAAAACTCAAAAAATTTGCTTACGATATATTTCTTTGTTAATATACTCGAAAACTTATTTGTTCATCAAAACCCTTTAGTCCACTCCTCCGCGACATTGATTGATCATTACATTATCGGTCCATACCAGTCCTCAGCTTCTGTGGCTGTATTGCCCTCAATTTTTGATTTACTGATAGCGTTAGTTATTGTAATAGGGGGGCCGGAAAGTAATGTCTTTTTTT
The DNA here is from genome assembly GCA_930367205.1 of Acanthosoma haemorrhoidale. Lineage (NCBI taxonomy): Eukaryota > Metazoa > Arthropoda > Insecta > Hemiptera > Acanthosomatidae > Acanthosoma > Acanthosoma haemorrhoidale. The sequence goes on from OV884011.1 coordinate 4,914,044, forward strand.
TTTTTTTTTTTTACATTAAAGTCAAAAAATAAATGTTTAACAAGTTCTTGTTTTTAATCAATGGTGTAATCACCCTCCTTATCAGCAACCTTTTGCCATCTAGTGTGCTAATTTTCAATGCCGAATCGATAAAAATCAATTGGTTTTTGAGCAAAATAATTGGAGATGGAATTTTGAAATTTTTTAGAAAATGTAGCGATCTGAATAAATGGAAATCCGATATCGGGCGAGTATGGTGGTTGAGGCAATACCTCCCACCCCAATTTATTAATTTTTTCCAGGGTTCTTGCGGAAAAAGTAGGCGCAGTGGGGTCTTGCAATAACGCCTTATTTATTGACAATCGCTGGGCAATTTTCAATTGAAGATTGATTTACTCGATCCAATTGTTCACTGTGAAGATCTGCATTCGCAGTTTTTCCAGGTATCAGCGATGAACGACCCCGCGAATACTCCACCAAGCACACCAAAGCGCGTTTTTGGAGTGTGAACCTGGCTTAGCTGTGCCGATTCATGCGGAGAGAGATTTTTGGATTATCATATAGGACCCATTTTTCATCTCCAGCCTCACCCACCATACTCGCCCGATATTGCGCCATCGGATTTCCATTAATTCAGAATGCTAAAAATTTGTCCAAAATGCCATCTCCAGATATTTTGCTCAAAAACATTAAGGCATTGAAAATTTGCACACTAGATGGCAAAAGGTTGCCGATAACGAGGGTGATTACATTATTGATCAGAAATAAAAACTTGTTAAAAATTTATCTGTTTCAATTTAATGTAAATTAAGTACTGCGAGTAAAATGCACCTATCCATTATTCAAATCCCTGATAATTTGTTACCAAAATGCCAAGCTGCTGGCCTCAATCAATATTCAAGAAATATTGAAAGTCGGGAGATAGGTCAGCGACTCCTACCTTTTCCAAAAATGGTATGTTGCTTGCAACAGCCATGATTGGGAGTGAGCTCAGGCAGCATTCCTCTCTGCTTTTACATTAGAGAATATCCATTTCTACTTCATTCATAGATAGCAATGGAGGTAAAGTTCCTTTTTCTCACAATTTGTACCTTTTTAATACCTAATTTTTGTCACAAGAAATGAAAAAAAAAAAATTCATTCAGACGGAATACATCTTTTAAAAAGGTCCCTAGTTTTTTTGAAAATTGAACACGCGTATATTAATCTTGCATTATTAGCGCAGCTTTGAGAATTATTTTTGGGCCATGCTCCCATAATTATAAAGTAAAAAAATCAAAGCCTATAACGATGGTAAATGGATTTGAGGAGACCTAAGTTTTCCTGATACATTTTTTAAAAACATACTTCCTGTTGTTATTCATATCAAATAAACCGTCATTGCAGATTCGTGAATATATTTTTAGGCATATATCTAAAGATACGACCTCTGTTATTATTTATAATTATTAATGATTAATGTCCAACCAAAAATTAGCGGCATAGTCGGGACTTGAACCCGGGTCCTCGGGGGGGGGGGGGGGTCAGGGAAATACCGACAGAGCGAGCAAGGGAAGGTCCATGACTTAACTTACCTTCATATGTATAGTTATTTATCGTTTATGGCCGAAGAGTTAATCATTCAACAGAGTTAATCATTCGATAGAGTTAATCATTCAATAGTGAATCGTCCATAAACAATAATATACAGCTAGTGATCACCATTTAGACTTAAGTACACACAAATAGTTACTCACCCCCATCCTCTTCAATCTGGCAATATATTTCAATTTTTTCTTAAAAGCAATTTTTTGCAGATTAAAAAATCTGAAACTGTTACTGCTAATGAGATATTCTGAAATTAGCCATCCGAAAGTTTTGTTTAATATTTCTTGATTAGCTACAACCGTTAGAAATACTCGATAATTTACCTATTTTACAGAGTTTGTAGTTGAAATTTGCAATAGTTGAAGATTTACAATGAAAAACATGAGTATTGGAATAATTATACATTCTAATATACATATATATAAATTTTAATGAATTCTTATTATTAATTATTTTTGTTAAAAAATGAGTCAAATGAAATGAATAACATAATGACGTAATGATTATGCGAACTGAAGATATAAATAGCCATGATGAGCCTGCCCATCCATGACTAAGTCAGGTGGATTTATGATTTCGAATGATTCACTCTTAACTCATAAAAAATAAATTATTAATTATTACTCAAGTGCACAAACCAATCACTATGATATAGAAGTTGTGAGGGTTTATTAGTAACCATGGACGAGCAATGCCCTTGTTAAGCGACCAGCCTTGTACAGAGCACAGTACGTGCCTTGTTCTGCATAAATGAGCTCTCGAGTTATTTAAATAAACTTCAGCTTGAATATGAATTGGCATATCTTAACTGTAAACAATAACATTGAAAAAAAAAAAAAGGTTTAACAGGATAAATACATTTATTAGAATAATTAACAGCCAAAGAAATAAGTACTAGTAGGATTGGGACTCGAACTACCATGCCTCGAGTGACGAAATACCAACATGAATTTTGTGGCCTTTAACTTAATTTTTCGAGACCCTCTTTGGAAATGCAATGAATATTCTCTAGAACTTAATTATATTTTTTAAATTTCACATTTAGACACAAAAGACAAAAAGGACGGTCAAGAATTAAAGAATCAACTGAGATAGAATTTCGTTTCCTTTTGGCCTCTTCGTGGTCAATACTTCAATATGGCGTCTTGAGCAAAACTGTATACCTGCCTCGTGACTTCATGGAAGTCACTGATGGTTCCCTGTTATTTTTAAGTAAGCAACCCTCCTTACTTCCCTTACTCCCTACTCCCCAGAATCTTATCCTTTTCTTATACACATATATGTCTCAGCTTTAGCCCCAGACCCCACTTGTTCTAGACATTCCGCCCAGTATGTCGTAAGATAACTCTTAATATTTAAGGTAACTCTTTATATCTGTACCTCGGAGGGATACAACACTATGTCCATTTTTTTGTCCAAGTGAAAAAAAACCGTAAAAAAGGTTTTTTTTCATTTTATAACAACTGCATGATGTAAATAACAATAAATAGAATGTTCTGGTAAAATATTGTTTCAAAATCTCAATAAATAATAGCTGTGCCAATAACACTTTTTGTTGAAAAAAAGTTTAAAACTCCTCTCCTGTAAAGTTATGAAAATGGACATAGTGTTGTATCCCTCCGAGGTACAGATATATACCAGTGATTTGCTTGTACTTCATAATAAACCTTTTCTTTCTTTTATTTTAAAAGACTCTCCTCTACAAAGATTATTTAACTGATATTTTTATAATGCTCAAAAGAATTAGAAGGGGCTTGATCAGAACTGTATACCTGCCTTGTGACTTCATGGAAGTCATTGATGATTCATGTTATTTTTAACTAAGCAACCCTCCTTACTTCCCTTACTCCCTACTTTCCAGACCTATCCTTTTCTTATACATATATGTCTCAGCTTTAGCCCCAAACCCCGCTTGTTCTAGACATTCCACCCAGTATGTAGTCACGTAACTCTTAATATTTGTATATACCAGTGTTTTGATTGTACTTCATAATAAGGCTTTTCTTTCTTTTCCTTTAAAAGACTCTCCTCTACAAAGATTATTTAACTTTTGGTAACTTTATTTAACGAAATAATAGTTTTACTACCGAATGAGAGGTCTTTATTTTTATTTTTTTTCAACTTAGCAACTACCACGAGTCCATTCCTATCCGTGAGTAGTTATGTTATGGACAACGTTTCGACATACTATGCATGCATCTAACAACCTAAAAAACGAACAGGGATCATCAAAATCTTCCCTTATCACCCATTCTAGTACACATTATGAAATCATTAAGACGTCTCAACTATAAGAGATTTTCCGTGCTCTCACTTTCCAGTGGAGACTTCAAGACCTTGAAAGCTTCAAGATGCAGGCCTGGTTCCCACGGTCATTACACACTCATCCGAGGAAACTACAGTTGCCGTAACTTCTTCTCAAGTCATCACGTTATCTAACAGTGCATTGTCTTGTAGGCAGCGCTCCTGCGTTTAAGCGCCAGCCAGGCTTACGAACCGGTGCACACTCTAAAGACCTGTTGCGCAACAAGGAGGAACATAGAAGGTGCTCGCGATGATGCAGTATGACCCCCGTGAAGAAATAGGACAGACTGACGGAATTCAAAGGAAAGTTTCGTGCAATTCACACTTTCTGTATCTACGTAAAACTTATGTACAAACCAAAGGTAAATAGGTCATATATATTGATACTAAACAATAACTGATGTAACATTGCAAAAACTGTATCATGCCACAGAAGCCCACGGGGCAA